>OW026358.1:83758942-84966835 GCA_932273835.1 Sarcophaga variegata | reverse complement strand
GAAAAGAAATCTTTCTATCAGGAAGAGAAGGAAGTTGGTCAGCGCAGGGGCTGTAGTAAAGCTATTTATTGTTTTGGTCCACAGAAAACACTCCATGACAAAGTTGAAGAAGACACGCATGGTTCGGAAAAGTTCGTTCCAACCTTAACAGAGTTGCAGGAATCACTCAACATCATTATGTACAGCCTTATCAGCTTCGCAGATAAACGATAACCAGCTCAGACCGCAAAAATATCCGGAAGGCTGATACCTTTGACATCATTGGGCATACCTTTGGGTTACTGCTACCTTTAGCGCTATTGAACGAAAGTTTAACGAATTATACGTCGCCGACAAGAAAAGGCATGTGACAGATTGGATTCGAGTACACGGTCGATAACTATACTTTTTCTATTACGACAATACTAATACACCACAAATTGCTCATCCTCCCTGTGGATGCCGTAATGCAGCAGCATTGAGGGTAGCCGTGAGAAAAGTCCTACATTTTTGTGATCCAATGCGAATTGGCAATGGTGCATGTAAATCATCTTATTTGTCAAATTTAGTTCTGAATATTCTTTAAGTGGGGAAGATCAGAATCGAGACAAATTGCCTAAGTTGTAGCGCTTTCTAATTGTGCGATTACAATTAAAGATATCATCAAATAAGTATTTAAATTAAATCTACATCGAATATATATTTCCCAAATTTCTTCCAATAGGCATTTTCTAAATGAATAATGTCTGGTAAAGAGACATCTTATATATTCGACATCAATGACCTTAAAGTCTACTACCCCATATAGAAGCCTATTCTTGCTATATATTTCCATTACTATCGTGTAACTAGGCATTCAAATAATTCGCTTGTTTATCTGAAGTATACGAAATACATACATACATATGTATGTGACGCTGCAAATATTATTACAAAGTAAATAAGACATTAGAAATATCTTTAGAAAGTCTCTCTTACATATTATATCCTCAATAAATTTACGTAATGTTCGAAAGAGAACTCAATCATACTGTTGCTAATGTGAAAATGAGATTTGCCTGCCAAAGTCTCCAAAGAATTAATACTCCTACACAAAGTACCGATTTGGCTCCAAGGGAGTATTTGAAAGTCAAAAACTTGTTCATGAGAGCACGGTGGCAAATATCACCAGAAATCGCTCAACAAAACTGGTACATTCAATGCCAAATGGGTTAAATGTAGTGCTTGACTCTAAGGGATAACGTACTGAATAATGGGCATAATATTTAAATATATTGGGCCTTTGAATTCTAAATTTACTGTGAGTTCCTCTTGAAGGTACCTACACTTGTGCGGTATAAAATTTTTTTCTTTTCTTATGGATTGTGAAAAAATTAAAAATTATTGTGTTTTATGTTAAAAAAGCAATTAATTTAAATAATAAATATAAAGAACATCTATTATTTGTATATATTATTGCTTAAAATTCATGAACATGCTGAAATATATAAAGATACCAAGAATTTTGCTGTTCACTGTAGGTGACAAATATGGTAAATATTATTACAAAGTAAATAAAACATTAAAAACATTTCAGATACAAAACGATAACGATTTTAAAATGTTTTATTAGAGAATTCATGATAATTTTTATAAACAGTTTATTGCTCAGTGGCACGCCAACAATATTTTGCACCTATATTGGCTTCTGTTTGGATTTGTGAATTTTTCTCTTAAGAATTAAAAGCTTAGTGTGAAATTAATGTTTTAATTATTAAAAATTAAGTTCATATACGAAGATATTTACGTAATGTAAAACCAAAAATTATGTGCAATAGTCAGAAATAAGACGTAAATTAAATTTTACTTACAATTCTTGTGTTAATTTCATTTCATAAAAGATTTGTTATCTTAATTAATTTCGTTCGGAAAAGTTAAAAAGCTGTCTTGTTAAAGTCTAATTTGGACCAGAATACTAAATTTAAATTTGGAAATTTTAAAGAAATTATCTAAAAAATTTTCCTCGAGTCTGGCGAAGGGTTATATAAGCTTTAAGAATCGCTGTGCGACCGCAAATGCTCTTGCGACTTAATTGAATCTCTAAAGAAATAGTCTTAACGGGGGCAAATCCTATGATTTGAGTGGCGAGTTCACAACACCCTTAAGTGAGATGATCATTCCTTCAAATAGATAGTGCAGAATATCCAATGTGGCTTGAACAGTGTGACACGCAGAATGGTTCTGTAGAAACCATATGTCGTTGGTGTCTAAATGATTCAACTCAGGCCGAAAGAGATGTTTTTTATTGACATGGCCACCGTCGTTCTCTAAGAAATATGGATCGATGACGCCGTCAACGCAAGATCCACTCAAAGAGTGACTTCTTCAGTACGTAGAAGGCGCACTTGGGTTCCTCCCAAATTCAATAATTTTTCTTGTTTACATACCCATTCATCTAGAAGTGGGCCACATCGCGGAACACTATTTTGCGATGAAAGTTGGGGGCAGTTTCCAACTGCTCCATAGCCCACTGAATATACATCGTTTTCTATAGTTCTATGAACGGATAGACCCGTCTATTGTGATGAAAAAATATTTCTTTGACGACTGCCTCTCAACTGATTTCGGGCAAGACTCTGAGAGTAAGTAAAATTACCGTGAAAAGATTCTCCAGATATATCGGTATAGAGCTCTCGTCACTCATGTATAAAATTAGCACACACTACATAAGTGGTGTGAGAAGCTAGATACGTAATCCAGACGTAATAATGAATTATGTATATACATACATATGTTAAGAAACCTTTTGCATTGTCCAAGTGTTTGAGGTTTGTTTGTTATAAAATACTTAATGTCCAGGGGATTTTCGCAACTTTGCAAATTTTAAATTCGGAATGAGTTCTAAAAGAATCTGACATCTATGTGCATAATTTAAATTAAAATTGTAATATTTTTTATTTACTTAGTGTTTAGCTAAACAAATTAAGTTTCCCTGTCTTTAAGCGAAAACTATAAAATTTAAAAAATAATTTTAAGAATTTTGCGGTTCTCGGTAATAAATTCCTATACGAAATTTCTATAAATTTTAACTTTCTAAAATGCCATTGTGTGGGGCAAGTCACCAAGGAAAACAACTTTTAATGCTACAAGCAAATAACCCTACAGTTTGAAACAGCTCAACAGAATCAAAGGGTGAAATTTAAAAAGGGGTTGCATAACACTATCGGGAGTGCTGAATAATACATATATAGCATAACAATGAAAGTATTTGTGCGGTTACGAATGTAATTAACAAGTCATTTGTGTAACGTACCACTGATTATAAATAATTACTTATTTTATAGCAGAGTGCGGAAGTCATGGAGAGGAAATGCAACGTTAGAGTTCAACGAATATGCTGTTTATTGATAAGCGATGCAATGCGAACATCAGCCACAAGGGCATTTGCAAACAATAATCTTCATTGAACTGATAGAGATACAAGGTCGATATGAGGCTGCTCTTACGGCGTATCATCTTCAGGCTGTGAGGGGAATATATTACCAGAGAAATATTGGAACACTGGTCGGAGTTGGCTTAACGCGCATCAATAGCAACCAATTGCTTTACTCAATACCAGATCGACTTTCTATGTCAAACAGATTCATGCCACAAATGCCCGTAGTTCCTTGTCGCTAAACGGAAGGCTCGGATAGGACGAGACTGGTCCTCTATATTGAAGAACTAGAAACCATACTTCCAAAGAAACCATAATACGGTCTTTAAACATCATTTAAACTTCTTTACAAGTGCTCAAGTGACAATTAGGGCAGTAATGTACAGGAATATGGGATCAAAGAATGTCTTGGGATGTAAAAACGCAATTGATATCTACTTGTCATGGATGGATTGAAAATGAGGAAGCGAGTATTCTGGCTAATACAGCCACAGTATTAAATACCATAAGCTTGGATAACCCAATGCCTTTCAAAGTATTGAAGACCAAGCTAGGAAAGTGGGTGAAGTTGCCGTAGTCTAGTAGGTAGTGTATTGGCTTATTAGACATGAGGCCTCGGTTCAAACCCCAGGTCAAACATCTCCAACAAAAAATAATTCTTCGGCGACTTGCTCTCAAGCAGTTTCTGGCAAAAGCTCTGAGAGTGAATAAAAAATTTCCATGGAAAGTTTCTCTAAAATAAGTCGTTCAGAGTCGACATTAAACTGTATGTCCCGCCTCTTATGGATAAAATAATACACACAACAAATGTGGTATGTGCAGCTAAGTCGTAATCCTGACTGAAGGCTTGTAATGACCAATTATGTTATGTATGCATGTATTTCGATTTATTTAACCACTACACCACGCCTCATCTTAAGCTTTTGAAATTTAATTTTATATAAAGAAATTGTGTACACATACATAGTTTCGTTTCTTTAAAAAGTATCCTGTACTCATCGCTTTTTAAATCGTTATAAAATATTTAAAACACTTTTCAAGCATTTTTATTTAAATCTTAACCAACCACAAAAAAAAGAATAATAAAGAAAACACCTTTTCTTTATTGTGGTAAAATAAATAGCAAGTTATCGTTTCGTTTATTTAAATCCCTTGATTAATCAGACGACCGAAAAAACAACACAAATAAACAAACCGTGAACAGAATGAAAATGATAACCCCAAGTCTTTTGTGCGGCGAATTCATTTATTCTCTGTTGCCATTTAGTTACAATATTTATAAGGACGCGACGCAACGCACATAAAGTTTAATAAAGTTGTTCGAAATTAAACCAATAAGTTTATAAGCAAACACAAATATTTTACAAAGAAAACTACCAGATTAAGTTATAAACAGCCAGCCACAAAAAGTAGAATTAAAGTAGTGTATACAATGAACAACAAAAGTCTAAGTGCCCCAATATATTTTTGTAATTTCACGAGTGGCCATGCTTACAGGTAACTGTATTTTGGATGGACATTTAACGACTTCTACCGTGGGTGCAGATCCACTAAGGAAGAGGACATTGTTATCCACTTTCTTTGTCAGTGCCCATCTCTTGCGAAGTGCAGATATAGGTTATTTGGCTCGCCAACCCTTGTCAGCTTGACGGAGCTATCGTTCATTGATGGCAAGTATATAGCCTCGTTTATCAAGTTTTCTGGCTGGTTTTCCAGCGTGGAGTAGTCGTGCTTTGAAACGTGTAGCCCTTGCACTGACCAACTTCTCCCTCCTTGGTTCGGAGGATTTTGGTCAGTACATACCCTGCGTTCACCTGTGGCATCAGAACTGGCCGCTTTGAGTTCTCAAGTGATCTTTTGGAATGGAAGCTACCACACTGACCTAACCTAACTTAATATAAGCTAACGACTTTTAAGAAATAATATTTAAAAATAGTTGGTATTTTTGTATTTATTTTATTAATTTATTTCTCCATTCATATAAAACTGAAAAATTTTAATGTTTTTCACAAATCAAAAACAAAAATTTGAAAAGTTTCATTTGGAAGAACTCAGAGTAAGATTAAAATTCAAAGGCCCAGAAGTAGTCATCATGAGGATTTTAAAGCTAAATAAGGGCGACCTATTTACATGTAAACGCATTACATGTAAACCGTATTGTCGTGGTCGAAAATGATGACTGCTGGACATCCATGAAGTTTGATGAAGTTTCATAAGATCGAGATTACAATATTTTGGGCATGAAACAAGACATAACTCATCTCAGAGGAATGGACTGGAGGAAGTTAAGAAAGTTTGTAGGAGATACAGGCTTCCTATAAATAGTAAGCTAGTAATCATAATGGGAACGCATAACGACCCTACATGATGGCTTGGCTGTATGTCAATTGGCATGAGACACGTGATTGGTCTTCTCTCCTTCAGGCTGCCTATCTAGCTAAAAGGCTTAAAAATTGAGAGTAAAGTTTACAAAATAATTTCTTAAAATTTGACTGTTATTTAATGACAATAAGAAAATGGACAACAATTCTATGTTGCGATTACAGCAGGCAACGTTGATCCCGAATTCCTTAAGTTAGAAAATAGGTACTAATTATAGCAAGAAAAACTTCTTACATTACTAACGGCTCTACTAATACCGATTTTTGTGTTTACTAGTATCTGTAAAAAGGCTGTCATCGTTTTTAATGCTTACACGCCGGCACTTTAATTCATGCTTTTCGCCTACTGGCGGCTGTTATATTTATAAGACGTTGTTAATTATGATTGTTATTAAAAATATATGCTTTTAAGAGAACGTGACTCTCAGTTATTTTTTTTTCGGCAGTCGAAGTGCTAAATGTATTACGTATCGTTTAATAGCATGATCATTTGCGTACCACCGGTGGTACACGTCGCCCGATGAGACAGTCTAGTGCAGGCCACCGGCGGCACACGCCGCCCGGTAAGGCGCCGGCGTGAACGTGTTAAATACATATAATTAAAATGTTCTCATCAAAAAAGTAGTTGAATGGTCTCATTCGCGTGTCGATGTCATTCGAGGCAATAAATTGTTAAAATTGCATTGAACTTCGTCGTTTTTAAATTTATACGATATTAATAACAAAAAACAAACAAATTGGAAGACATAATAGATGCATCACCATAACCCCGCCAAATGGCTGATGAAACATTGAAGATGTGTGTGGTAAATTTTTGAGATGTTAATTGTATTGCTTACTTCAGTCGTGTTTAATTGTTTGCAGTAGACAAATCTAACCAAATTGAATAAACTCCTTCCAGTTCCATTAAACACAAGGCATTAACTCTCTTTGTATCGGTCGTGACCTTGTTATTGTCTGCGAAAATTCACCATGCTTCATTCATTGTTTTACGTAATACACCTTACGTCACCATTAATAATAATTTCCTTAATAAACGGTTCAATTTCATTTCATTTTAAATCTTTCCAATATAATCCTCACTGTTAATGAATTATGTACCCAAATACAGATTTCCTTTGTGTCCACCTTTCGACAAATTATTGAAAATTCTTTGGTGATAGACATTCAAGACATTCATTCTCAATGTGTTTCTTTATTTCATTGATTTTTTTTTGTGATTCGTCGACCAGAACGAGTTGAATTTTTCTCCTCAAAATGTTTTCAAAATTATCATAATTATAAACGTATATAAGCCTTAACATATAAAAGAAAAATATTATTTTAATAACATCTTTCAGTCAGTTGAAGCTTACACATCCATACAACCATAATTGATCACGACAACTCTTCAGTCATGATTACGTCTTGGCACACCACTTATGTTATGTGTGTTAATTTTATATACGAGTGGTGAGCCCTACAGTTTAATGTAGACTCTGAACGCCATGACAATTTTTATTTACTCTCAGTGTTTTCGCCAGATTAATTTTCAATAATAAAAAAAAATAATTAAAAAAAAAATAATTATTTATTCATTTGAGTCTTTTGACCGAATCTTTCACCAACTTTCATAGTGGACTCAGACTTTACACAAGTAAAACAAAAAAAAAAAACAAGTGAAAAATAAAACATAATAAAAAATAAACACAAACAATAAGTGCGTGTATTATAAAAACAATTTAGTTGTGTTAACTAACAGTTATTGTTCTTAAACAATAATAACACCATGGATGAAGATGCTGATGATACTGATTCTGAAGTAGGTAGCGAGTCAAACGAGAATCTAAACTGGCAGATAATAACAAAACGGCAAAGAAAGAGAAATCTGATTGGATCGCCAAAAATTTATGAGAATAAACGAATGACATTCCACAGTGATGACATTCCATCGAGTAGCAACAAATTTGCTGAGCTTCAGACTGATGATGCTGATGACAATGAAGATAATGCAACAATACCTAAACCACCGCCAATATACATACCAGATGTAGTTGATGTTAATAGTATGATTTGTAATATAGGTAATATTATTTCAAAAGATAATTTTAGTTATAAATCATTAAGAAATAATCAAATTAGACTTATGGTTAAATCAGTTGATTCATATAGAACCTTAGTAAAATACTTAGAAAGTCGAAATATAGGTTTTCATACATATCAATTGAAACAAGATCGTTCATATAGAGTTGTTATAAAGGGACTTCACCATTCTACTCCTATTGAGGACATCAAGGCCGAACTAATATGCCTAGGACATCAAGTTCGTAATGTTACTAACGTGCGAAGTAGATTGACCAAAGAATCATTGCCAATGTTTTATATTGATCTCGATCCTCAACAGAATAATAAGGACATTTATAATTTAAGACACTTAAACAATGCTATCATTACAGTTGAAGCACCTAGAAAAATAAACGACATTGTTCAATGCCACCGATGCCAACTTTTTGGCCATACAAAGACTTATTGTAAGAGACCTTTTAATTGTGTTAAGTGTGGTCTTGGTCATCCAACTGCAGAATGCAAAAAAGACTTAAATTCGCCAGCTCAATGTATTAACTGCCTAAAAAGTCACACTGCCAATTACAAAGGTTGTCAAATATATCAGAAATTAATTGCTAAACGACAAACTACTCGCAACCGACAAACCAACTATGCCCCAGACAATTCGAATGAATTTCCTCAATTTAACTCTAATAATAATTACCAGAGAAACAGCCAACAGAATAACAATCTATCTTATTCTGAAGTAGTGAGAAACAATAACTCTGAAAACATTAATTCCAACACAATGGATCGAATCGAATCCATGTTAACAAATCTCCTTAACATGATTACCATGCTAGTATCCAAATTATGCAAATAAATCTACGGTTTGCAATATGGAACGCCAACGGTCTACCAAACCACAAAGAAGAAATTGAAACATTTATAAATATTAATCATATCGACATTTTCCTTATATCTGAAACACATTTTACCGATAGAACATATTTCAATATAAATGGCTTTGACCTAATTCCTTGTAATCACCCTGAAAATAGAGCTCATGGAGGTTCAGCAATCTTAGTAAAAAGGTCAATAAAATATACTATCATAGATGATTATCAGAAACCTCATCTACAGGCTGCCGGAATACGAATAAATTGCAATAACAATGATATATCAATATATTCAATTTATTTTCCCCCCAGACATAATGTTAAATATGATGATTATCAAGACTTTTTTGAAACCCTTGGTACAAAATTCATTGTTGGCGGCGATTTTAATGCCAAACATCCTTGGTGGGGTTCCCGACTTGCCAACCCAAAGGGAAAAGAACTTTATAAAAATGTGATCGATAATAATTTTTCAATTTTAACCTCTGGAAGACCTACATATTGGCCAAGTGATCCAAGAAAAATTCCAGACTTATAAGATTTTGTAATTTACTCCTGTATTCCAGGTAACTTGTTGAATATTTTAGACTCGGATGATTTAAGCTCTGATCACTCGCCCTTGATAGTAAATTATGATACATGTTTACAAACAAATGGAAATTATAAAGCAACATTAACACATATTGACGTGGATTCCTTTAAATACTGGTTAGAGCAAAATATAAATCTTAAAATAAAATTGAAAGAAGCTGTTGATATAGATAATGTCGTTGAAAATTTTACAAATCTCATCCATGAAGCTGCATATTTATCTTCACGGAATGAAGCTGTTGCTAATAACCGAAATAGGGTTTTGGTTTCTGCGGAAATAAGGGAAATGATTAGAGATAAGAGACGTTTGAGACGAAATTGGAAAAGAACGAGAACCTTACTAAATAAAACAATACTTATGAATATAAAAATGACCAAGTAAGTAATTATCTAAGAAATATTGGTTACAATCAAAATTCTGAACATAAACTATGGAATGCAACAAAATATTTAAAAAGACCCAGTAAAAGAAATGTACCAATAAAAGATATAAAT
Source organism: Sarcophaga variegata (assembly GCA_932273835.1). Classification (NCBI taxonomy): domain Eukaryota; kingdom Metazoa; phylum Arthropoda; class Insecta; order Diptera; family Sarcophagidae; genus Sarcophaga; species Sarcophaga variegata. The sequence goes on along the minus strand of OW026358.1, from coordinate 84,957,050 downwards.
GGTACTTGGTGTAAATCGGACCTCAAAAAAGCTCAAGCATTCTCACAATATTTGGAGTCAACATTTCAGCCATTCTCTTTTAATGATGATAGTGATCAAAACTATGTTAATGAGTTTTTGGATAGTCCCTGCCAAATGGATTTGCCTATCAGACATATAACCCCCAAAGAAGTTGAACGAGAAATATCAATACTAAACGTTAAAAAAGCGCCTGGATATGACCAAATAGGAGTGAAATACGTTAAAATGTTACCAAGAAAAGCTATACTCCTATTAACTTTTATTTACAACTCAATATTGAGGCTAAATTATTACCCCGTACAATGGAAATGTGCGGAAATTATAACTGTGTCTAAACCGAATAAACCAGAAAACATTATAAGTTCCTATAGACCTATAAGTTTATTGTGCACTTTTTCAAAAATATTTGAGAAAATCTTTCTGAAAAGACTTCAGCCAATTTTAGATAATAAAAATATCATTCCGGAATATCAGTTTGGCTTTCGTCATCAGCATGGTACGCCTGAACAATGCCATCGCATTGTTAATGTTGTTCAAAATGCCTTAGAGAGGAAACAATATTGTTCTGCAGTTTTTTTGGACGTAAAGCAAGCATTCGACAGAGTGTGGCATCCTGGTCTTCTTTTCAAACTAAAATTACTTCTACCTGCACCTTTTTATTTAGTTCTTAAATCATACTTAAGTGACCGTTATTTTTATGTTAAAATCAACAATTCTGTTTCGGATATATGTGAAATAAAAGCTGGAATTCCACAAGGCAGTGTACTTGGCCCTGTTCTTTACACTATATATACATCAGATATGCCTTTTATGGAAGATGTTACAGTTGCCACATATGCCGACGATACAGCATTAATTGCAAATAATGATTGCCCAACAGAAGCATCGAATGTAATTCAAAACTATATAAATAGCATAGCAATATGGCTTAAAAAATGGAATATTTGTGTTAATCCTGATAAATCGGTGCATATAACTTTTGCTTTAAGAAAAGGCGATTGTCCTTCAATTTTTCTAAATGGCGAACAAATACCTAACTCTAACTGTGTGAAATATCTTGGAATGCATCTTGATAGAAGATTAACTTGGAAAGACCATATAAAAAGCAAAAAAGAACAGCTTAATATAAAAACAAAACGCATGTATTGGTTACTTGGCAAAAAATCTGAGCTAAGTTTGCATAATAAACTGTTGCTCTACAAAACTATCCTCAAACCCATATGGACATATGGAATACAGTTGCGGGAACTGCGAGCAATTCGAATATTGAAATTCTGCAGCGTTATCAGTCTAATACTCTAAGAATGATATTAGATGCTCCTTGGTTTATTACTAACGATAATATTCATAAAGATTTAGGAATATCTAAAGTTAAAAATGAGATCAACAAATTTAGTAGGAAATATATTGACAGACTTAGTAACCATAGTAACACTCTAGCGATTACTTTACTAGATGAAAGTGAGGAAATTGTAAGGCTTAAAAGGTTTCATGTTCTAGACCTACCATTTAGAAAATAAAAAAAAATGTAAATATGTAAATATTATTTAAAAAATTATTATTATTATTAATTATTTTAATATCCTTCTTTGTTAGTCTCATTGGAGATTAATACTAATGTCATTTTTTATTTTTTTATTTTTTTTTATTATTTTTTATTTTTGTTACTCAATTTGCTTATTATTGTATTAAAATAGATTGCAAATAAATATATGAAAAAAAAAAAAAAAGTGTTTTCGCCAGAAATCTGCTGAAAGGAAGTCGCCGAAGAAATATTTTTCATGTTTCGTTTAACTGGAGATGTCTGACTGGGATTTTGAACTGTGGCCTCACGTCTAGTAAGACAACACTTTACCTACTAAATTGCGATGACTGCTTATAATAACGCAATATAAATAAATTAATAAACAAATTGGAATTATTTGACAACAGTTTGTATTCGAACATTACCGATCACATATTACATTGTTACGAAAATGGAAACGGTATAACATCGTTTACGGTTAAAATGATATGCAAAAGCTACACAAACAAATGCAACGAATTTGCTCACCACCAACATCATTATGAAAGAATAGGTGATAAACAAGTAAGCGAGAACGCAACAACAAACAACAGTGAACAAAATACACAAACAACAGTGAAACCGCGATAGAGTTCTCGAGACGGCGAAACCACGAACGTTCGACTTCAAGAACTTTCATCAGACTGTTTACGTGGGCATATAAAAAGGCAATACAAAGCCGGCAATGAGTAGTAAGAATTCAGTCAGTCTTGTGTGAAGAATTTCCTATGCTGAAAATGAAATCCTTTTTTATTGATTGGAGAGATAGTATGATTTAATTCTCTAGGCCTAGTATTTCCTGTATATTTGGGCATATTTGGTTGCCTAAATAGAGGACCTAAATAATGTTTTTAAAAAAAATTTTGTTTTGATATTTAACTTCTCCAATTTATTTACAACAGCGTTGAGAAATTTACAAAGGAAACCAATGTGTTTAATAAGCCGCGTGTAAAAGGTACTACGTGACAGTGACCAAATATATTAATACAGTTAAAAGCCACCGGCTGAATTGGAGTCGGAAAGCAAAATAGAAAACCATAAAGACGAAACAAGCACATCACAACTACGAATATTATTAAGCAGGACAGATGAGTGTCAACAAAATACTTCACCATTAAACATCACCCAAAATGAAAACAACAAAGGAACTCGAATTGAAGCAATGTTAGCAAAAGCAAAAGGAAATGACTTACAAAGCCACAAATTTTATATGTTGCACGTGACTTTTCACCCTTTGCCAATAGTTGTTTGTATTGATCTACAGGCACAGACAGAGATTCAAATAAGTTTCTATTGCATCACCGCATTGTGCGTGCGTCTGTCTGTTACTTTCTAGATAGAAACAGCAACAGTATTCCTGCCATTTGTTATGCCAGTTATAAAACCAGCGACAGCCATTGCTATTACAGTCAGACAGTCATAAAAATTCAGAAGTTGCGTGTCATCGAAAATTGCAAAACATCATAAAATTGTAATAATTTTAACACACAAACAGAGTTATAAAATTGATTTCCCAATTCCATTTTATGTCAGTGCTTTCAAAAGAGGGAGGAATTCGAGCACATATGATTGTATAGAACGGAGAAGGAAGATGTATTTGCTATACAATTTAATAACTTAATCGAATTCGTTTTAATCCTTGGAAATCTGACATTTTAAATAAAATCAAAATTTGGGGAATGGTCTTTGTATATGCAATGTATTTCTTTGGATTTAGAGAAATCCATGAGATTGTGGAGGACAATTCTCGGCAGTCGATTTCACGTCAGTGAAAAAAAAACTCAGCGCACACCACAAATTGAAAAATTTAGCGTCGCGACTTCCGAAGGCAACCATACCCGGAAGCTGAAGGAAAACGACCGCAGCCATACATAATATTACAACCCTTTAGCCAGGATTACGACGTAGTTTCTCACACCGCTTATGTTGTGTGTGTTAATATTTATACATGAGTGGAGGGACCTACAGTTTAAAGTCGACTCCGAACGACAGATTTTTGAGAAACTTTTCATGGCAAATTTATTTTTTGCCAGAAATCTGCTGAGAGCAAGACGCCGAAGAAATATTTTTTCATATTTCGTTCACTTGGAGATGCCTGACCTGCGGTTTGAACCGATGCCTCATGTCTAAATAGACCATGGCGACTTCAATATATTCAAATAGTTGGCAACTAACTCCAATTTTCATTGCAAAATCATCTTCAGAGATGAGACCCATTTCTAGGTGAATAAGTACGTGAACAAAACAAATTTTCAAATCTGATACGATGGCAATCCACATGCCGTGGATTTTCGGCTGCCATCAGCATAGTTATTGTTCCATTTTTTCTGTTTTGTTTTTGATATGACTGTCAACGGTTAGCTCTATAACTCCACATTACCAACTTACCAAAGTTATGTGCTTTAGCTGCGTGCTAAGCAATTCCTGCCACAAATCTGCATGAGCGATTTGAATGGTTGGTCACGTGGAGGTAATATGAAATAGTCACCAAGTTCGTTCGATTTAACCCCCCTAGACTGTTACTTGTGGGGTTTTCTTAATTCGCAAATGTATGCGAACAAGCCACAAACCCTAACGATTACAGGCAATACAACCTATGCCATCGCTAAAATTTTGTATGATTTTTGCAGCACAGTTTTCAATGATTGCCTTTCAGCAGAGTTGAGGCAAAAACTCTACGAATAAATAAAATTGCCATAAAAAGTTTCTCAAAAACTTAGTAGGTCCCGCCACTCATGTATGAAATTAACAAACACAACATATGTGGTCTGAGAAGCAAGGTCATAAACCTGACTGATCATTACATGAGTATATGTATATTGTTACGAAAATGGAAGCGGTGTACCATCGTTTAACATTAAAACTATAAACAAAAGTTCAACATACAACTACAACGAACTTGCTTTCATATACCAACAACATCAGTATGAAATAAAAGGAGATAGCCAAGTAGGAAAGCAATAACAAACAACATAAGCAAAATACACAAACAACAATGAAGTAGCGATAGAAGTCTCGAGAAGGCGAAGACACGAACGTTCTACTTCAAGAACCTTCATGAGACTGTTTAAGTGAGCATATAAACAGGCAAGACAAAGCAGGCAACGAGTAGTAAGAATTCAGTCAGTCTTGTGTGAAGACGCGTTGCGTGTGAAGAGAACAGTCGTGGTTTGAAGATTGTCGTTGTAAAGATCTACCGAACAATAGTTAGTGTGTACGCGAACAGAAGTGTAAAGAAGAATAATAGCGAACAAGCAATTATTGTTGTATTCGTCAAGTTGTATGCGGTGGCACACAAAAGTAGTGCGAACAATAATGAATTTAATTGACACTAAAAACATATTTGTTACTATTTTGTTTGCAGTTAATGAACTCATATTTGAAACGTTTTTAAAAAGGTAAAAACGTAACAATATGTAAAGGGTGCTTTTTATAAAGGTATAGAACTTTAAGTTGGCATTACTTTTCAAGATGGCGACCGATTTAACAGCTGTCAAGTGATTTATTCTCAGTTTGGTTTGGCAATTCATCATGAATAGACTCACGCCTGAACAACGCTTGCAAATGGGCCCACAACGAGATTACCGTTGTTCCCGATTTTTATAAGCGAATTTTGTTTAGCGATGAAGCGCACTTCTGGTTGAATGGCTACGTCAACAAACAAAACTGCCGCATTTGGAGTGAAGGTAATCCTCAAGTGTATGTGGAAACACCATTACATCCAGAAAAACTGACTGTTTGGTGCGCTTTATGGGCTGGTGGAATCATTTTCCGTACTTTTTCAAAAACGATGGTGGCCAGAACGTTACAGTCAATGGTGATCGGTATAGAGCCATGATTACTAACTTTTTCATTCCTGAATTGAATAACCATGATGTCCAGGAGATGTGGTTTCAACAAGACGGCTCAACATGTCACACAGCTCATGCCACAATAGATTTATTGAAAGACACGTTTGGTGACCGCCTAATTTCACGTTTTGGACCTGTGAATTGGCCTCCAAGATCTTGTGATTTAACACCGCTAGACTACTTTCTGTTGGGCTATATAAAGTCATTGGTCTATGCGGTAAAGCCACAAACGCTTGACCATTTGGAAGAAAACATTCGCCGTATTATTGCCGATATACGGCCACAAATGTTGGGAAAAGTCATCGAAAATTGGACGTCCAGATTGGACTACATCCGCACCAGCCGTGGCGGTCATATGCCAGAAATCATATTTAAAATGTAATGCCACAAGATTATCTTTCGGATAAATAAAATGCATGTCAATCGAATAATCCATCGTTGTTTCATTGCAACTTAAAGTTCTATACCTCTGTAAAAAACACCCTTTATAATATTATGCTTAGCGTTGTGATTTTCAACAATCTGTGCAATTTTAGAAAAATCTCTTCCTAAAAATAGAATTGCATGCAATTGTTCTGAAATGAGAATTAAGAATGAACGACAATAATAACAATATTTTTTTAAATTGTTATTTGATTGTCTTTTACGTGCTTATTGCGTGCAAATTCGAATACTTCCAAAAAGTCGTACGTATTATAATATTGTATGTATTGATTTCATTCGCTTGTTTTTCTTTTGTTAACAAAATGTTTTTTTTTATTAGCTATTATTAACGTACAATAAGAGTTGCTTATACATGTTGCATGTAAACACAAACAAACAACTTTATTATGCCATTGAGTATCCATATGTATACAGTGATGGGAATATTAATAAAGACACCAATGTAACAATGAAAATATGCGTAAAAGAAGTAAATTTCTGATAAGTAACTGTGCGTTTTCTTAGCTTAGATATCACAAAAACAAATTTCATTGAAGTTTATAATTTTTTAGTTTTTTCTTTGAAAATTTCCTTACTTACTTAATTGGTCATTAACATCCCGATAAACAGACTTCGGCCTTCCGCAACACATCCTTCTAGGCGCCTCTGCTTCTTGCGCTTCTCGATTTGATCTTTACGCAGATCCCCGCGTCAGATACCCGTCGCGTCGTAGCATCCTCCTTCATTCGATCGACATGGCCGAGCGAGCGCTGCCGCTGGATATTAATACGCAGCACAACGTCTATGTCGTTGAGGAGCTCATACAGCTCACTGTTGGGTCGAATGCGGAAATCATCGCCAAATCGCACTGGACCTAACCCTTACGTAGGACTTTTCTCTCGAATACTCTCAAGGTTATGCATTAGTGCTGAATAGGGTCCATGTCTCTGCACCATAAAAAATCACTGGTAGGACGAGCGTCTTGTAGACTATTAGTTTTGTCGAGATAGCTCTACTACTCAATATAGTAGCACCTGTTGGCAAGAGTGATCCTGCGCGACACTCCTAATCGTACAATTGATTTCGTTGGGGTGGGCGCTCGAAACCAAGGACTGTAGTGCGCAAGGATTGGGAAATGTTGGGAATGACTAAGCTTAGAGAGTTGAGCTTTCGCAATGCACTTGAGCGCGCAGACCTCGAGGCGCTAATGCTGATCTGTCCGTCACTGGGGCCAAAGATACGATTTTGGCGTCATGAGCAGGGCACTTATAATAGACGTCCTCGAGTTTAGCGTAGAAGGCATCTTTAACCATATCGTCCTTTTCTTCCGTCATGCGCGAGCACAAATAATGCTGATGTTGTAGAATTTTGCCCTGATACGGATTGTGGCTATTCTTTCGTTCACTGGCGTGAACCCGGAGACAAGGAGGCAAAGTCAGTTCTTAACCACAAATCTTCATCCGAATTCGATTTTACCAACCCGGCAGCTGTAATACACATCGCAGGATGCCAGCCTTTTGCATCCTTTTCCTATCCATCGCATTTCCTGTATTGCAGTTATGTCTGTTCTATATTTCATGAGGGCATCCGCCAGCTGGGTGGAAGCGCCTACCTTGTGAAGGGTGCGGACGTTCCATGTAAATATTCTTAAATCGTTGTCCTTTAAACGTTAGCCGTGGTCGTTAACTTTTGAGGGGATATTTCTGGTTTTCACTGAATAAAGTGTTTATGTGGTGGGTTCCATTTTTAACGTTTAGGGGATTGGACTTCGCTGTATGGATTAGTTAATATCTAGCGGGTGCTGTAACGAGGCCACGAGGAGGCTGTGTGTCAGCTTGGATACAGCAAGACAAGGATCGTCCTGGTGTTCGCCACGTTGACCACAGTCAGAAACTTTATCTTGTATGCATGCATTCCATCCCTCCTCTTAATTTAAGTTCTGCTAATTAATTAACTGGTTAATATTTTGAAGAGGTTCTGGTGTCGTTTAAAGCTGATAGACATCGGCTAAGCATATGGTCAACCAGGTTTTGAAATGCCCAATCCAGTAGATAATAAATTGGCGTATAAACCAGATTGATTTATGTTTACTGTGATGACCCTTATAAGTTGTTGTAGTCTATTGGCTTATTAGACGCAAGGCCATGTTTCAAATCACATATCAGGCTTCGCCAACAAAACGAAATATGAAAAATATTTCTTCGACGTCTTCCCCTCAGCAGATTGCTGGCAAAAACTCTGAGAGTAAATAAAATTGCCATGAAAATATTCTCAAAAATCTACCATTCAGAGACGGTATTGAACTGTAAGTAAAACACACAAAACAAGTGGTGTGAGAAGCTAGGCCATTATCCTGACTGAAGGGATATAATGATCAGATATGTATGTAATCCGATATATTATACCACGCAGCTTGAATTAATTTCGAAATCTTATGCCAATTAGTGAGACACTTTTCTCTGATTGTTGTTGTTTTTATCATATTTCACAAGTTCTCGACCGAAATTGGATATGAAAACAATGAGAGCCTGTTTAATATATTAACCCTTGCATGGTTTAAACTTTCATTCCAACAATATTTAATGTATTGGGTTATTCGGAAAGTAATTTCGTTTTTTTTTTTGTGAGAGTGAAAGTGAAAGACAGTTTTCGTATAATAGACAAATACTTTATTAAATTATATATTGGCCGTTCTGGTCCAACACCCTTTGTCATCTTTCTGGTAATAGCATAATTCCACGCTCATAAAACTGTTGGTCTTTGCTGGCATCAGTTTTCTGGTGGTTTTTGACCTCCTCATTTGAGGTAACGGTTCTAGCGTCTAATAAATTGTGGAGTGGCTGGAACAAATATTAATACGATGGTGCCAGGTCTGGAGAATATGGTGCATTGTAGCATTGTATCCCATTCAAGCTGCAAAACTTTTGACGAGTGATCAAACTTGTGTGTGGTCTCGCGTGGTCTTGTTGAAACGCTACACCTTTCCTGTTGGTTAGTTCTGGTCTTTTCTGTTAAAGTGCATCATTCGGTTTGTCCAAATAATGACAGTGGACTTTCGAATTAAAAGCTCAAAAAAAATGTCATTTAAAATCCCACAGCATCACCATTTTTGGTGAATATCGGCTTAGGAAATGGTTTGAGCCGATTCATCTTTTTTGCTCTATGATCTCTTGCGTTTGACGTTGTTGCATACAACCCATTCGACCTCAGTGATGATGCGCTTCAAAAATTGATCATTTTCGAGAAGTGAATCACAGACATCAATGCGGCGACACAGATTTCCGTCTGTGAGAATATGGGGAACCCATACATCGAGCTTCGAGGATAATCCCAGGCCTTTCAAGTGGTCATAATAATTTAACCTCAATCCGATCTCACGTGTTGCTTTTCGCCGGTTCGCATCAACTAATGCCTTCATCGCGTCTATATCAGCTTCAACCGGCCTTCCCGAACGTGGTGCATCTTCGACATTAAAATTGCCAGGTCGAAATTTAGCGAACCAATTCCTCCACTGGTCATTTTGACTTCCGCGGTAAATCTAGTGTTAACATGGAAAATCCATGCATGCCAAGCACATATGTGAGGTATGAGTGATATTTAATTCTATTAGTTTCATACATGACAATATCAAAGACTTTTTATTGCATACTTTTCAGAGTAAATAGTCTAGCATGTGTAATATGATGCGTCTGAGTAATATATTTCAAATTCAATTAAAAAGAAAGTATACCCCATTAATTTGGAATTAATTTGGAATTAATTTGGAATTAAGGTATGATATGATAATTCTGTGATTATGAAGACGCAGTAGTCTAGTAGGTGGTGTGTTGGCTTATTAGACGTAAAGCCAGGGTTCGAACCGCAGGTCAGGCATCAAAACAAAAGTACCAAAAATATATCTTCGGCGACTTCCTCTCAGCAGATTTCCGACAAAAACTCTGAGAGTAAATAAAAATTGCCATGAAAAGTTTCTCAAAAATCTGTCCTTCGGAGCCGACTTTAAACTGTATGTCCCGCCACTCATTTAAAATTAAAAGAAACTAGGTCGTAATCCTGACTGAAGGGTTGTAATGACCAATTATGTATGTATGTAATTCCTCCACTGGCGTACTGTCAACACACCTTCCCCATACACTTCGGTCAATTTTTTTCTGGCTTGAACAGCATTTTTACTCATTCTGTAGTAAAATAGTAAGATATGTCGAAAATACTGCTTATCGCTCTCCAAATACTACTGTGAAGAATTAATCGGAGTTTTTCACACACAAGCCTTGCTATATGACACATCAAAACATATACAAATTATAAGGCTTAAGTGTCAAGTTGGATGCAAAAAAATACAACTGGGAATTAGTGTGTGTCCTTTCGCATAAAATGGACATGAACTTTTAGAATGAAAAAAAATGCAAAGTACTACTAGTGGACTTCTAGTACTTCCTAGAACATATGCTTTAGCAAAGGTTTCGTAGTTTTAATTCACTACTTAAGTAGCAATCGAACAATTGTAGGTTTTTTTATTTTTCTAGAATTGAACAAAGAAATAAAAAGTAGGTAAAAAGCATTTGAGTACAACTAGGAGATTCATTCAAATTGGTAAAAGGTTAATTCACCAGTTAAATCCAGCAATTTTAAACTGGACAGCTATAAAATAGCAGATTTTAAAGTTAAGGGATTTTATTAAATGGATTTAAAATACAAAAGAATGCTGTTAAAATAGTATATTCACAGAGGTTCACTATCGTTTCAACCTACATGGTTGAATCAACAAACCCTCGGTTAGGGTAGATTGAATTGCCAGCCTCCTCAGTAAGCATAACCTATTCCTGTTAAGTACCATTCTAACAAAGATGTTAGTATTCCGTCATACAATCACAATTATTGGTTAGTATATCTCAGTCAAACAGTCAACCAGACACTTTCTGTCAATATATTCTAAGTGTTTAAGAACTTTAAATGCTCTTTTTTAGGTTCCAATGAGTCGGAAAATAGCAAAAAATATGTTCTGTACATCCACAAAAATAAACCAAATATTGAAAACAGAAATCAAGTTGCCAAGAAAAGGAATGCTTTAACCACCTGAAGCCACACAATAAATCAACCGCCGCCGGACCATTGCAGAGAATATTGTTACCAAAATGGAAATGGTGTTTTGCTTTCACATCGTTTAAATTGTTAACAAAAGCTACAAAAACAAAAACAATGAACTTGTTTACATGATAAAGAAGTAAACAAAAATATACAACTACAAAAACCAGTATAAAAAGGGATAAACAAGTAAGCAACAATGCAACAATAACACTACAAGAACAAACGTAAACAAAATACAAAATTTCGAGAAGATCAAATTATAACAATTCGAACCTTTTATTGGAACGCTCAAAAATTCTAACAGCAAACTTTACAGCATCTTTAAAGTATTTAATAAAAAATTCCTTTTTAATCATACTTCAGATCATATTTATTATATGATAACACTGACATACATACTTGGTCACTACAACACTTCAGTCAGGATTAAGACCTAGCTTTTCCCACTACTTATGTTGTGTGTGTTAATTTTATACCTGAGAGGGGAGACCTACAGTTTAAAGTCGACTCCGAACACATATGTATGTTTAAGAAGCTTTCCACGGCAATTTCATTTACACTCAGAGTTTTAGCCAGAAATCTGCTGGGAGGAATTCACTGAAGAGATATTTTTTCATATTTCCTTTTATTGGACATGTAGGACCTGGGGTTGGAACCGTGGCCTCGAGTCTAATAAGGCAACAGACTACCTACTAGCCTACGACTATTAACATTATTCTTGTACTTTTATTTAATGCTTTTTAAATCGGTTGCGTATGATTGAGAAGAGATCAGGAATAAATATATAAGGTAAGGATGAGTTAGCATCTCACCGGTGTCTTCCATAGAAATCTTTAAGTTCTTCACATTCTATCCGAATTACTATATCTTTATTTTATTTTAGCAATTTTATTTCCTTTTTAATAAAAATTTTTTTTTGGATTCTAATTTATGACAGTCACTTTACCAGACATCTGTAAACTTCGTTAACAATTCTAAACTTAAAAGACTTTTTTCTGATGTCAATTAAATCTTCAAAAGACCAATTATGTTATGTATGTATGTAGGCTGGTTAATCTCAGTTGCTTACTGTAAAGAAAAAGTCACAGAATTCAGTGTCTAAGAAAGTCGTTATTTACAAATTTTTAGATATCGAGGATGTACGCGGCTGTTTGTGAATTACGTGAAATGCAAAGTTCACTTTAGGTGACGAGTTTGTTCTGATAATAACCAATAGGCAATAGTCTCTAACGTGGTATGTCTCTTAAAATATTAGAAATTATATTTTCTTTAGTTTGGTCCTTAAGCCGTTAAATATTGAATACAAAATTACAAAAACAAAATATAATTTTTCAACACGTCTTATAAATAGCTTAAGAGGTACCTTACGCTGAATTAAAATTGGAAAAACAATACTTACATACCCGAAGGCTTGAGTTTCATGGTAATATGGGGATTTATAAGCGCTTCCTAGCTTTAAAAGCAAAAAAAAAAATTCTGCGAGTGGTATCATTGAAATATTTTATTCATTTTCGGCCAATAGGCCTTATTATCTGTGGAATATAATAACATCGTTCCATCATCGTCCGCCATGGCTTCTCTGCGCTCGATTCCAAAAATTTAATTTTCTATGACTCTGGCGCATAAATCGGCCGAACTTGGGCGATGGCATGATTTATGTAGACTGTGATGGCCGCTATGAAGTCGCCGTAGTCTACTAGGTAGCGTGCTGGCTCATTAGGCATGAGGCAATGGTTCGAACTGCATCTCAGATATCTCGAACAAAATGAAATATGAAAGAAAATATTTCTTCAGCGACTTTTTGTCGGGCCAAAACTCAGTAAAAATAAAATTGCATTGAAAAGGTTTCTCAAGAATCGCTCGGAGTCGACTTTAAACTGTGGTTCCATCACTCATGGATAAAATTAAACGCTATGTATGTGATGACCGCTATGGTATGTGAAGACCGCTACGGCTTGTACTTATATGCTTATCGCGTGGATCTCGGTGGCCACTACTGCATCAACTACACGTGAAATGTAGTTCTTTCAAATCGGTCGTGCAGAATACCTAATGCGGTATGAGCTGTGTGAAACAACTTGTCGTTGGTGTGCACTAGAGATCAGCAATGAATCGTTTTTTCGCTACTCATAAGCATTCATGAAATTTTGAATATAAGTGAGTCAACAATATTGAAATTTAACTACTCTGATTCATTCGTACTCAGTACAAAGTTGATTTACAAGTATGAGTACAATGAATATGAGTACAACTCATACCATTCGAAATGTGTTTGATACATATGCCTACTCATTCAGATTCATAAATTTAGAAAAATACTTATAATACTTATAAATGATTCGAGTGACTAGAATCTTTCATCAAAATTTACAGTCTTAGTTGTTGTTGCATTTACAAAAAAAGAGAAAAGACAAAGACAGCAAGCAAAGCAAACAGACTACCTTCTAGTGAGTATTGCAGCGTTCGTACGCGAATCATATTTATTTTGTGATTCTTGTAAATGTTGAGTCATGGAGAGACGAAATCAACAATGTCATACGTATTGTTAAGTATGAGTACTATGAGTACTTCAAACTTTAAATATGAGTAGTATGAGTATGATATTAAGATAAGTATGAATGTGTATAAGTATCAGAAATTATGAGTATGATTCGATTTTACTCATTCTCATTGCTGATCTCTTATGTGCACGTCATCCAATTCAAATCTAAAGAAGTTGGTAATTATCGACCTGAGCAATACCGTACCGCAATCGGTGCAGATAATTTTTCGATAAAAAATTAGGTTTATAGCTTCTTCAAAAAATAAATGTCGTTGTCTACGGTCATTCAGGGTGATATGGCAAAAAATAGACCGAATAAATGATAACTGACATAACAGACGTACTTTCAACAAAATGGTTGTTATCAACTATCAGAGTTCGTACAAACTTCGAGCTTTTGATCAAAAAACAGTTGAAACAATGTTCCCATAGCGTTAAGAGCCACCCTAATGTACGTATGCGCTAAAAACGATTTGCCTCTACAGTAGGACCTTGATTATCCGTGATTCGATTATCCGGCAACATCAATTATCCGGGATGGGAAAAGAAAATTTTTGCATCGACTTAATTTTATTTTGGATCGACTTAAATTTTTCTGCATCATTTAACCGTGAAACCTAAAACTAAACCTGTTAAGTTTAATTTAGAAATTTGAGAAGTGCGCTTTTTTTATTTTTTTGAAACATGTATGTATATAAAATTCTTGAATTGTTTAGTTTTTATGTAAATATGTACATATTCATTTATTAATTAATAAAAATATCTATTAAAAAACTAGCCAAAATTGGTACTCAATTAACCGGGAAAACCGATTATCCGGAATGCTTCCGGTCCCGACCATCACGGATAATCAAGGTCCTACTGTACTTTTAAAAGACATGTGATTAATTAAAGAGCTGTTTACTACTGCTGTTCTAAAATCTACACTAAAGCAGGCATAATTTTCTTGCTACTTTGAAAATTGAAGGCGGATATCATGGAGAAAAATTTACCAGACAGCACATGTCAAGTGTAAAGAATATTTGCCTGTAAGAAAGTGAATGTTTTTAGATTTGTCTCCTTTAATTTTTGGGACTTTAATGGCAGATAATTTTCTTTCTTGCCTAATAAAACAATATTTAACTTTTTAATAAGAATAAAAAGGGTATGAAAGAGCACACATGACAAATAAGGTTTGCATGTTTGTTTGTCTTTTTTCTTGAACATAGCAGAGCAAGTGAGCAAGCAAATATTCTTGTAACAAAAGGCATGAAGACAAACTTTTGAGAGTTCCATCAAGACATTCATATAAACCCTTTTTTTGTTTTGCTTTGAATTTTATTTTAATCATCCAACATTTATTGTTTTCTGTAACATTTCGTCAGCTATAGTCTGTTCATGATTACGTTTTATGATCGAAGCTTTAAAGGAGCTTAACCGCACTTTTATCATGTAGACATACGAAGTTGAATCAGAAATTAACCATTTTTGAGGGCATAAAATTGGTACTATTTGTGGGACATCTGCTTTAGAGTAAAATCTATTTCTGCTGCAACATTTTATCAGGCTTGGAAACAATATATAGCCACTTATACGGTGTTCAGATATGCACCTTTATTGCGTAAATCGCAATAAACGCCATTATTGAGCTCAATCCTAATCTTAATATATATTATAAATCTTTTTGTGTCAGTTTTTTTGTTTGTTTGTTAGCCAATCACGCTTGAAAGCCTGGAAAAGGGCCAAAGACGGGCAAATTGTTTGCATAGCCAATCACGTCTGAACGTCTGGACCGATTTTCTTGAAATTTGGGGTATAGATCAAGCTTTTGTCGGTGCAGGTTGTAGGCAATAAATCTTTTAAAAATTTTGACCCAAAGGGGTCAGGATCATGGAAAGGTGAGGATGTGTCTATTCCCCGTATTCCAATAATTCCAAAAGGTTTGCCATTCAACTTTAAACGTTTACAATTTCCAGTTAAACTAGCATTTGCTATGACCATTAATAAGTCTCAGGGTTAGACATTGAAGGTGGCTGGTTTAAATTTGGAGACACCATGTTCTTCTCATGGTCAATTGTATACAGCCTTCTCACGAGTACCAAGTGGGAAAAATTTATATATTTTTACCCCAACTGGTAAAACAGCTAATATTGTGTATGGAAGCGTTTTATCAAAATAATAATACTATTTAATTTAATTGTTTATTATGAGTTTATTTTTTGTATTTTTAATATATATACTTAAGTTACTGATTTTTGTATTTTTTTTAAGTGTTAATAATAAAAAAATTTTAAATTTCTTTAACAACAACAAATAATCACTGTTTTCTTAATTTAAAAACATTTTTCATTTTTTAAACTAATCCAAACTACATAACCTTCGCAATGCCGGGTACAATCTGCTAGTATTTCATATAAATTTTCAATTAATTATTGTGCAATATATACGAAAATTGTTATAATATTGAGTAAAACTTAAAATTCAGCACTGTAATAAGTGTGTTTAGTGAGCATATTACAATTAACCGAACGCTTTTTGACGACAAAACAAAATAAAAACAACCAGCTGTTTTGTTTACCAGCTGTCAAATGAATATTGAATGAGCAGCTGAACTGCGTATATTATTATGCCTGTACACTTAAAATATTGTACTCAATTAACCAAATATTGACTCAATAAAAGTGAATATCTGAACATAGTATTATAATGAAATCTGAGCAATATGGCGGATGAAAAAGGAATTATTAACCCATTTCTTGGTATTTTTTCGCCCAGTACTGTATTTTTTAATTGATATTTCAAGTACTCGGTAGACGGTAAATACATAATTGATCTCACACCGCTTATTCTGTGTGTGTTAATTTAATACATGAGTCGCGGTTACTACAGTTGCTTGAATTCGACTCTGAACGACAGCATTTTGAGAAATTTTTCATGGCGATTTTATTTACTCTCAGAGTTTTTGGCAGAAATCTAATGAGAAGAAGTCACCGAAGAAATACTTTTTTTTCATATTTCGTTTCGTTGGAGATGTCTGTCCTGGAGTTTGAACTGTGACTCCATGTCTAACACACCACCTAATAGACAACGCCGACTGCTACTGACTACTCTTGTTTAAATTTGACAGCATTCAACTGACAGATGCCTGTAGCAAAGAATTCATGAATTTATTTATTCACCCTCGTACATACGTAAGCCTGTACGTGTGTTGTTATAATAACTTTGAGTGCAGACTTTTATTTGTACTTGTATGTTAACAAGTGAAGTTTTTAACTGTCGATTTATGTTCATTTCCATATTTACTGGCAAAATGTTATTTAAATGGAATATAAAATGTTTTATTTATACTTTCAAGCAAATGAGTTGTAAAAATAATAATCATTAAAATGTTGTAAAAAGATAATAACAAATTAATAGCAAGTTGTCTGCTTTAAAATAAGAAATACAAGTAATCGAAATGTCAATAATTTAAGTAAGTTTATATGGGACGTAAATTCTATCTTTACTTTAATACCGAGATAATAAAGAAATTTCCAGTGGTTGACAAATAATTTGTTCAAAAAAGTGATATGTTCTTGGCGAAAGCCACGGCTTGATTCCCACCACAGACTCGGGGTGTATGTGATTGTCCGATTGTCTGACGTTATATTTGATTACTCACAAAAGAAAGTAAGAATTATTACCAAAGAGTAATTCTTGTAGAGAAGAAGTGACAAATGTATATATTAAAAATAATTGTGCACGCTACCCCTGTTTCCATTCTCTTATAAACTCTCTTCCCTGTACTCCAAAACAATGCACTACATGAATAGGGCTCATCTCCTAAATGTTGGATCCAAAACGAAAAAATCCTACATATATAATTGGTCATTACAATCCTTCAGTCAGGATTACGACCTAGCTTCTCACACCATTTATGTTGTGTGTGTTAATTTTATACATGAGTGATGGGACCTACAGTTTAAAGTCGACTCCGAACGACAGATTTTTGAGAAACTTCTCATGGCAATTTTATTTACTCTCAGCGTTTTTGCCAGAAATCTGCTGAGAGAAAGTCGCCGGAGAAATACTTTTTGTATTTTGTTTTGATGTCTGGCCTAGGGCTCGAACCCTGGCTTTACGTCTAATAAGCCAACACACTACCTATTAGACTACGACGACTTCAAGAAAAAAATCCTGAATATATTAATTTCTGCACTTGTGAATATTCTGTTCATTGCCTTTAAAAATGAAATGAAAAAAATTATTTGAATATATTATTCAATCATATAAAATTTTAAAATTAATTGAACTCGTAGAATACATTTTAACCACTTTTAAACTTTTATTTAAAACCTTTTAAAAAGAAATTAAATTTATTTCACAAACATCAAATGCAAAGATTTATATTTAATATTAATTTTTTTAATTATTATTTCCGCCTTTCATTATCACTGAGTTTGCTGTGTGTAATTATTTATTAACATTTGTAGAAGCTGTACAATGATGTTGAGTTTCCATGGCAATATTTATTTATTTCATGTATTATGTAACGCAATTTCATTGTTGTCCTATTGTTAGTAATGCTATAAAAATATTAAATTTAAGTTCTCGATAAGAGTCTTAAATTAAATTAACAGCATAATATTAGCTTATGCCGAAATCCTGCAAGAAATCGAAATCAGTAATGGAACTACAATGGCGAGCAAAAGTGGCTACATAATATAAAAAAATATGAACCTTATATTTGTATATTATTGTTACGAAAATGGAAACGGTGGACATCGTTTAACATTGAAATGAGCAAAAGCTACACAAACAAATACAGCGAACTTGTTACAAGTAACCCAACAACATCAGTATGAAAGGAAAGGGGATAGGCACGTAAGCGAGAACGCAACAACAAGCAATGTGAACAAAATACACAAATAACAATGAAGTCGCGGTAGAGTTCTCGAAAAGGCGAAAGCCCTAATGTTCGACTTCAAGAACCTTCATCAGACTGAATCCGAGGGCATATAAAAAAGCAAGACAAAGCAGGCAAAGAGCAGTAAAAACTCTGTCCTTCTGGTGTGAAGACGCTTTGCATGTGAAGAAAACATCCGTGGTTTGAAGATCTCCGTTGAAAAGATCTGCGCTGTAAGTAAAGAAGAATAGCGAACAAGCAATTATTGTGAACAGTGGCACACAAAATAGTGTGAACAATAAAGAAACTAAACACAAATTTTTTTTAAACTTAATTAAAGATTTTGATTTGAATGTTTTCGATAGTGTGTACTTACTGGGTTTAAAATATTTTTTAATTATTAAATAGTCATTTATGCTCGCCACTGTATGTTCTCTTTGAATTCACAACGTGTTACGGCCAGAAGCTTTTTTGATGACAAATTTCATTCTCTGGAATTGCAGACACTTTATATGGTGTTCAAACAGTGTGGGTATCCCTCAAATTGGTTTCAAATATGACGATTAATGAAACATGTTCATTTAATTTGTCAAAAACTCCTGGAAGAAGAAAGATGTGAATTGTACTATGACAGATTTATGCTGAAATAAATATTTAGTGATGCCTTGATATTGTTGCTCTGATGTGAAATAAATGTGTTTGAAATCTGTAAACATACTTTGGATAAAAAAATGGCTTCTATCCTTAAATTGCTTGCACAAGAGAAATTCTTACGGACCTCTGTCCTTTTGATAGCTACATATACCGAAAGGCTCCACTTTCTGGTAAATGTCTTATGCAGGAGCTATGTGTTTGAAGAGGAAAAAGAGACAGTCTTTCATCTCATGAGATAAACTTCAAACAATTTTAAAACAATATTTATTTATTTCATGTATTATGTAACGCAATTTCATTGTTGTCCTTAATTAAAATAAAATGAAGAAAAGTATTTGCATACAGGATTCAGAAGCTTACATATAATTAATTAAAACGGTTATATTGTATACGTACATATCTATGTGATATAATATATTGTTAGTAATGCTATAGAAATATTAAATTTAAGTTCTCGATAAGAGTCTTAAATTAAATTAACAGCATAATATTAGCTTATGCCGAAATCCTGCAAGAAATCGAAATCGGTAATGGAACTACAATGGCGAGCAAAAGTGGCTACATAATATAAAAAAAATATGAACCTTATATTTGTATATTATTGTTATGAAAATGGAAACGGTGGACATCGTTTAACATTGAAATGAGCCAAAGCTACACAAACAAATACAGCGAACTTGTTACAAGTAACCCAACAACATCAGTATGAAAGGAAAGGGGATAGGCACGTAAGCGAGAACGCAACAACAAGCAATGTGAACAAAATACACAAATAACAATGAAGTCGCGGTAGAGTTCTCGAAAAGGCGAAAGCCCTAATGTTCGACTTCAAGAACCTTCATCAGACTGAATCCGAGGGCATAAAAAAGGCAAGACAAAGCAGGCAAAGAGCAGTAAAAACTCTGTCCTTCTGGTGCGAAGACGCTTTGCATGTGAAGAAAACATCCGTGGTTTGAAGATCTCCGTTGAAAAGATCTGCGCTGTAAGTAAAGAAGAATAGCGAACAAGCAATTATTGTGAACAGTGGCACACAAAATAGTGTGAACAATAAAGAAACTAAACAAAAATTTTTTTTAATCTTAATTAAAGATTTTGATTTGAAAGTTTTCGATAGTGTGTACTTACTGGGTTTAAAATATTTTTTAATTATTAAATAGTCATTTATGCTCGCCACTGTATGTTCTTTTTGAATTCACAACGTGTTACGGCCAGAAGCTTTTTTGATGACAAATTTCATTCTCTGGAATTGCAGACACTTTATATGATGTTCAAACAGTGTGGGTATCCGTCAAATTGGTTTCAAATATGACGATTAATGAAACATGTTCATTTAATTTGTCAAAAACTCCTGGAAGAAGAAAGATGTGAATTGTACTATGACAGATTTATGCTGAAATAAATATTTAGTGATGCCTTGATATTGTTGCTCTGATGTGAAATAAATGTGTTTGAAATCTGTAAACATACTTTGGATAAAAAAAATGGCTTCTATCCTTAAATTGCTTGCACAAGAGAAATTCTTACGGACCTCTGTCCTTTTGATAGCTACATATACCGAAAGGCTCCACTTTCTGGTAAATGTCTTATGCAGGAGCTATGTGTTTGAAGAGGAAAAAGAGGAAGTCTTTCATCTCATGAGATAAACTTCAAAAAATTTTAAAATGTTTTCTTAGCCACTAGAGCTTGATTTGTATTTATATTGTAAAAACAATAAAAAAATCTCAAGTAAAGGTGGCTTAAAACCGAAACGCGAAATAAATAAACAATTTAAACTATTCGCGAATACTCTTGCCCTGCTCTTGTCCCTTTTATGAGTTTCTGTGAGTGTGTTTTTTTATTTACAAAACCAAAACAGTTAAAAAATCTTCCGTCATAAGAATAATTCTATTTCACAAAACTAAGAAAAAAGTCTAAATTATTCTACATTGCTTTCCTCTCCACCAATTTTAAAAATTAAATTGAAAATTAAAATTTTCTTCACTTCTTATTTATAATTTTTTTTTTCTGAATTGCAAATTAAAAATCATAAGAAAATATGCAAATTTTTGGAAACTATAAGTTTGAAAGGGTAGTAAAAGTATGAAGAAAACAATCTAAAATTCATTAAAACTAAATTTGAATAACAATTAATTGAGAATGGCTAACTTTCTCTTCCATATTCCACATAGCCAGCAAGTTGTAAACATACCAGCCAATAAAAATATTGTCATATAATGTAATGCCATCGATCATCTAGAACACTTTCATAATTCGTATAACTTTAAGCCTTTAGTGCGCAGAGTCCCTTATAAGGAACTCTAGACATTACGAAATTTTCACTTCCAAAATTTTAATAAAGTAACAAGTACGGTATGCTGTTACTAACATTCCAGCGAGCAAGGTTTATTTCATTGGTTTCAAAAAAGGCGATCTGTGTGTTGTTTTTTATGCAAAATATGTGAAAAAAAAGAATATTTTAAATATGATGTCAATATTTGTTACGTTTTGTATTTTATTATTTGTAAATAAGTATAATGACTCAATTGATGTAAAAAAGTTATGATAAAATGTAATACCAAGCGCGTAATGTGACTTTCAATGTAACGTCCCCTAAAAGGGACACTGCGTTCGTAGTGCAATTGTTAAACAATAATTGAGTAAAAATTTTTTTTTTCATATGTAGACCAACAATTTCTGAAATATTGTTTGAACTGGAATTCCTTGACGACAACGAGATCAATGGCGTTGCAATTTATACAATTCCACAACTGGTTGGATACGAAACTGATAAGGATAGCGATAAAAGCAATGATCAGCTATTTAAATAATAACTTCAGTCATTTTTGTCCGATTTGATCAAACGAAGTGTCAATTTCTTCACAAGATAATACACTTTCAGAATGTCATCACTTATTTTATATTTTTTAATTAAATTAAATTGAAAAAATTAAAAAAATCATATTTTCTAAGTATACCCGATCAAAACTCATAACATGTAAGTGTGAACCATATGTTTATACACTGAGCGCCAAAAGTGAGTAAACACCACTGAAATAATTCATTTTCTTAGGATAGCGAGAAAAGTAAATGAAAATAGTCGAATAAATTTCCAAAAATAATAACGTTTATTTATTACTTATAAAATGTTAAAACAGAAACAACAATTCATGATAAAGGAACTTTTTTTATACTTAAGAACAAAACCGTTTTATACTTAAGAACAAAAGTGTTGACTCAATTATGGCGCTCACTGTATATACCATTTTAAAGGCTCGTCTATAGCCCTTTCCAAAAAGAATTTGAATTTTGAAAATAGGTTAAAAAATGTTTGGGTAATCAATAATTTTGTGTGAAAAGATCAAAAATACCGTTTTTGTCAAATAAAACAAGTTTGGAGTCTTCGAAAAATGTAAAAAATAAATATTTTGGTGTTCTACTCAACAAAACTCACAACCTACACTATGTCATTAGTATTTCGACTGTCGCACCGTGTAAATGATGTAAATTATATAAGAAAAGTGGTGAAAGAACTTTTTCCACTAATGGGTTCAAACGATAAATTAAATCAAACATCAGTAATGGAACAAATAATAGAAAAAACTATCTTTTCCAAAGGGATAGACGGCGTAAAAATTTTAAAAATTATAGTCATTGAATAGGTTTACTCAGCATCAACTCATGAGACAATTCAATACTTTTGCAAACATTCGCGTGAAAAATCACATACTCGCAACATGGCTTTATTTACATACATACGAGTTCATTCATGTAATAAATTTTTACATTTACACTTAAGCATATCAATTTCAATACAATAATAATTTCATTTCATACAGTGTGTGTCAAAAAAAATGATGGAGAAAAAATGGAATAGAGTTTCACTGAAATAATTACTGCCGCTCAACTACTTTATTAGTTCTTTGAACTCCACTTTTTTTAATTTTATATTGCGTGATTGCGTTAAGTATAATTGAAAAACCACTATAGCTCTTACTGTTTTCCGGCTGTAGTTTCGGATTAAGCTGGGAATATTGTCTGCTAACATACTTTGAAGAGGTATGAGTCTAGCTTCTGAAAGTCCGAGATACGGGGGAGACCATAGAAACAAACAAAATACTGAAAAATGAAAGTAAAGCTGTGGTGCAGAAGGTAAGAGTTGACCTGTTCACGAGTTTTGTACTGCTATCATTCCTGGATCGTGACCAAATCGTTTCCGGGGAAACGGGTACAAATGGAAAAGGGTGGGCATCGATGGAGATGGAATACAACATGAGAACTATTCAAATGGTTCAACGAATGTGTTGTTTAAGGATAAGTGATGCGATGCGATCATCACCCATAAGGATATTGGAAACAATACTTTTAATTCAATTGATAAAGATACCGGTTTGTTATAAGATGGCTTTTGCGGCGTGTAGTGTGCAGGCTGTGGGATTACAATTCGCACCATCAGCTATAATTGTGATTCTAGACGGTCCCTCGGTTGACTCTCAGTTATCAGACAGGATGCTCAACACATCAAGGACAACCAATTGCATGTCGACTTTCTTGGTCAAACGAATTCAGGCCACAGTCGCCTACGTATAGGGTGCTCAACACATCAAGGACAACCAATTGCATATCGACCTTATTGGTCAAACGAATCCACGCCACAGATGCTACACCGATGGTTCTAAACTTCGATTTAGGCTGGAACAGGGCTTTAGTATAGGAGAGCCAGAAACAAAATAAATGGCCTGCGATGGTAATAGGGTTTTTAAAGCGGATGAAAGTGTATGATTTAAATATCTTTATAGAGTCAAATGACAATTAGGGCAATAACATCCAGAAAAGATCGAAGAGAGTCCTAAATATTTCAACGAATGTAGGCTGGTAGTTAAACCAACTAAAACATAGTCAGTACTATTCATAAAGCTATGCAAAATCAATTCTCTAGCTCTAGTAAAAGACGAGACAATTCCCAATCTACTGTTGCTTAAAGTGAGATTTAAAATCTGATTACATACACTGGTTGTACAAAATGTAAACTAAAGTAAATTGTGTTCTAGAGAAGACAACGATAGTCTTAGTACTAAAAGCGGCTGTTCATGTTTATAATAATTACAGGAATACCACCAATACGCTGAAGAGATATATAGATTCGAATATAATATAAATGAGGCGAAACGCAGCAAGAGCAAAGGGAATACGAAGTCTATGGTCGTTTGAAAGTCTTGACTATAGTTCATCTGGAACTCTCTGTGCACAGCACGGCTTCGATTCTGGCTTAATGGCAACAATACCAAACAGTTGCTGTTTTTATTGAAGACCAGAGAACGCTATAAAAAAGTAAGCGATGGATCAAGATCAAGGGATAAAGTGGGTTGTGAATCTATTCAGTACAGTGGAATCAGTAGAATTGAACAGATTGTCTGTTACTCTACCCAATAAAGATAGACGATGTGCGCATTTAGCATACTGTATCCTTTCTAAAAGAGTGTTTCCAACTCATCTAACATTGTCCAAGAATACTGGGTGACATTGAAATAAAAACGAGATTGGCATTCATCTGTTGGAGGCAAATAAATGAGGAAGGGAAAGTGAATTTCGGACAAAATGAAATATCAAAAAATATATCATCGTCGAATTCCTCTCAGCAGATTTCCGACAAAAGTTAGTGTGCTATGAAAAATTTCTCAAAAATTTTCGTTCGGAGTTGACATTAAACTGTAAGTCAAGCCACGCACATATTAACACACATAACATAAGTGGTGTGAGAGGCTAGGTCGTTATCCTGACTGAAGGATTATAATGACCAATTATGTATGTATGTATCTATAAATAAACGCGGAATAAGATTTGCGTTAAATTCATAAGCATAGGAGAAGATTTAAGCCATTAATTATACCCCACTGTACAATACGTATTAATTTATTGAATATGTACTCGTTCTATTCTATTTCTCGCTCTCATAGCAACAGTTTTACTTTTCAATATACTTTGGTTCGAATATTTTTTTTTCTTTTTTAGGGAACAAGTAAAGCTTTTCTCGAAAGTCATTTGTCACTAAGTGACAAACTTGTTCAATATTAATCAAATACATTACACCAGAATACAGACAACATCAACCGCAATAACCAAACACAATTATTCAATGCCTTAGTAACGATGCTTTAATAACTTTTTTATACATTTTGCATGAAACCCTATATGATAGCCTGGAAATAAGTACACACAAGTAATGTATTTGTGAATGAGATTTTTACTTTGCATGTATAGTAAAGAGATATTTCCTTCATCATATTAAATTCTAGAACGGCAAGCAGGTTACCGAAAATATAAATTCAAATAAATTACTTGAAAGAAAAACTTAATAAACGTATAAATCCTGGCAGTATACTATGAGTGTCTCAATGTCAAGAAACAACAAACAAGAGAAAATTTTTTATGGATATAAATAGCATCATTACATTAAATTAGTCATAGTAAAATATTCGGTTTTGTCTGACAACCTTTTTAATTTAAAAAAATATTTGACATATTTTATTAGTAAGTACGTATGATTTTAAAAACTGATTTTAAACAATAACTTTTTTTTTTTTATTTATAAAAAATAAACATATACATATGTATCTTAAAC
This sequence comes from Sarcophaga variegata, assembly GCA_932273835.1. Classification (NCBI taxonomy): domain Eukaryota; kingdom Metazoa; phylum Arthropoda; class Insecta; order Diptera; family Sarcophagidae; genus Sarcophaga; species Sarcophaga variegata. The sequence continues at coordinate 84,931,445 of OW026358.1, read as the reverse complement.
TAATCATAGCCTCAGCGCCAGTAATTGATGGCATTAGAGAGGCATGTTGGCAACTTAATTAAATATTCATAATATATAATATTTACATAAGTATATACATTTATTTTGTCCATATACAATGCCTAGGCATATATACCTTATCCATGTACACGCATGCATATGCACACATATGTATACATGTATATATAGAGGATGTCCCCATATTAAATAAAACATAAAAAAGAAAAATGTATACGTATGTATATATAAATAAATGTACAATTCAATTTCCTATAAATAATAATATTACAAATCTACATAAGGAGTGTCTCAATGTTCATTAATAAATATCTTTTCAATTCCCTTTTAAAAACCGCAAATGTTTCTATATTCTTTAATAACATAGGCAGGTCGTTGTATGTACTCGGCCCAGCAAAGCTAATACGCTGTTTCGTCAATTCCAGCCGACATCTTATAACAGTCAGAAACTGACTTTGCCTAGTTTGTCGATGTGTTCTTTCAATATTTTGTTGCAGCAGAATGGAACCGTGTCCCAGATTCCTAACTATTTTAAAGACAAATTTCAAAAGCTGCAGTTTGTACAGACCCCTTATGGGTAAAATATTATTCGCCTGATTTCTAAAAAGATCCAACGTGTGATATCTAACCGGTAAATTAAAAACTAATTTTAAGGCCTTATTTTGAGCAGATTGCAATGTTCTGAGAGCAGTACAATTCCTAACACCATATATCATCGGAAGGTAAGAAAGGTGACTATGAATCAAAGTATTATAAATCATCATCCTCGTCCTAAGGCCAATTTTCCTCCTAAATTTGTATATAGCTCCAATACCTGGAGATATCTTTTTATTAATACATTCAATATGGTTATCCCAGCGAAGATTGTTGGTGAAAACCATGCCCAAATACTTAACCGACTCTGATTCTTCTATTAACTTCCCTTCAATGTGTATAGCTATCTTTTCATCATTTGGTAAATTACATGGCCTAAATCTTATAAATTTAGTTTTATCGGTATTAAGTATGAGTTTATTAATTCTTATAAATTCCCCAAGTATAGCTGCATCATATTCAACTTGGGTCTGCAATACCCGAACATGTCTGTATGGATAAAGCAAGCAAATGTCATCAGCAAACATGAATAACCTGCCATTGAACTGTATATTTCCAATATCATTAATGAAAATCTTGAATAATAGGGGCCCTAGTACACTTCCCTGAGATACACCACATTTTACATCAGCTAACTCACTCTCAGAATCGCCGATCTGCACATATTGTTTCCTATTCGTAATGTAATCTCTCAGCAATTTAATTGACTTATCCAAAATCCCAAACGCTTTCAACTTTTCAACTAAAATATTGTGATCAACTAGATCAAATGCCTTTGACAAATCGAAAAACACTGCACCAACACCATTAAATCCTTTATCTAATCCTCCACATATATAGTCAACAACATTAACTACAGCTTCATCTGTACCCGAACCCTTGCAAAAACCAAACTGACGCTTAAATAATAATTTGTTTCTATCTAAATACTCAGACAACTGAACGAATATTACCTTCTCTATAACCTTGTCAAATATTGACAATAAAGAAACTGGTCTGAATATATCTATATTATTAGAAATATTGGATTTCTTTATCGGGATAATTTTATGTATTTTCAATATGTTGGGATATTCACAACTACGAAGCATCTTATTGAACAATTCCGAAAGAATTTCCGCAAAGATATTTTCCCTGCATACTACCATTCTTGGTGTAATTTTGTCAAATCCTGCACTCTCATTCAAAGACAATCCATGCAAGATTGATCGGACAAAGTCATGATTAACCTCCAAAAAATCAAATCTTGTCTCTGGCCGTAGCAGAGTTCCAAAGATGTTAATATTATCTCCCGAATTTACTGGAATATTATTTCTCAAGTTCTCAATTTTATCAAAAAATATTGATTTAGTGCCGTTGCAATCTCCATATCAGTCATCAGCAGGCCTCCGTCCTGTGTCGAAACAATTTTAACAGGTTGATCATTCTTTCCTAGTTCATTATTCAGAAATTTCCATGTCTTCCTCATGTCACCATCAGCCCTCTTCAAATTGTCAGCGTAGTACCTGTCCATCAAATACTTATTACTTGTCTTAATAATCCTACTAATTCTCCTCAATACCTCCGATATATTCCTATTATTCCTATTTTTTCTGCGTACCTTCAATAATTGTTCCTTCATCTTTAACAGTGTTAAAAGATTCATAGAAATCCATGGACTTATCCTAGTTCTCACATCAATCTTCGTACAGCTCCTGAGAGTGCACCTTTGCGCTGCGGATGAACACACACTCACCAAATGCTCACACTGCTCAGATGGACTATCCAAGCGACAATAATTAATTAGACCACTGTCAAGTAGTGAACCAAATTTGGCGTAGTCAAAAGTATACCACGTTTTCGAAGTTAACTCGTTTTTCCGTCCAACAAATTCCAAATGATAACATATGAAATTGTGATCCGTGAAATCATTCTCAATAGAAAATACAGTTGATTGCCGATATAAATTGCTAAAAACACGATCTATTGAAGTTCTACTAACAGGCCTAGTAATGAGCTCATGACATGATTTCAAGTCAAATTCATTAAATTTGTTAATCAAAGTACGGCGCTGATAGCCTTCAGATAACAAATCTACATTAAAATCTCCTACAAAAACACATTGGCCACCAGATATATTCATTAAAATATCATCCAATTTGTCAACAAAAGCAGAATATCCACATTTCTGTGATCTATATAGTGATACGATCTTCATTGTTCCATTATTAAAGTTCGCCTTAGGCAATTCTATCACAATAACATCAAGATATTCCTCACTCTTATTCACCACCACTTCGTAAGCTATACTCTCTGCCACATAAATTGAGGTTCCTCCGTATCCATCACTCCTACAACAGTGAACCGACCGATAACCAGGTATTGAATATAAATTTAGACAACTGTTTGTATACCAATTTTCTTGTATTGCTATAATGTCGGGAAGCACATGAAATTGACTCAAAATAGACTTGAATTCATTAAATTTTTGCATTGAGGAAACACTCCTTACGTTTACTGATAATATATTACAGTTTTTCAGATATTTCTTCAATAGGTTAAGTTTATATAAATCCAAATTCGAAAAGTATACAGAATTATTGATAGAATTCATTAAGAAAAGGAAGATATAAAGCAAATAAATCTATACTATATATGATATATGTATGTACAACAAAAGAAGAAAACAAAAAAAATAATATATATATAGTAAAATATGTGTATATGTATATGTATATATATGTGTGTTAATCAGCTACATCTACTTGTTCTATCTCCCAATCATAATTATTCATACTGACGTGATAACTCGTACTTTTCCCAGATTCATTATTAGAAGCCTTCATCAGTAGTTTGTCCACATCATCCATAGACCTTATGGTAATAATTGCAGAGTCTTCATTTTTTCTGACAAATATTTTACTTCCTTTTGAAAAAACGAATTTGTAACCAACCTTTTTTACAGATTTAGCATAATTATAGAGCTTCATGGTTTCACTACTTAAAAATTCATTTATAAATACATGTTTCAAATCATTGTTTTGTTTAAGCTTCCGCTTTTCTGCCATAAATTTATCTTTATGTATTTTGGATATAAACTTTACTACGACAGCTCTTCTACCATTCTCCTCCTTTTTGCTTTTATTGGATAAAACGTAAGCTTCACTAATATTATCGGCTTTTATGTCAGCACCAATCTTGTGTGCTATATCCAGAACAGCGTTGATGGCATTTATCTCTTTACCAATAACAACACCATTAATTAAACAATCATTTTTAGCTTTCTCATCTTTTAAGTACTTTACGGACGAATTTATATGTCTTATTTCTTGTCTTAGTAAGTTATTTTCCTTTTGCAAATTACTAATGGTTTTTTTATTGGTAGCAACACCTTTTAATATGCTGTCATATTGAGAAGACATAAATTGCATTGTTTTAATTAATTCATCCAGCTGATCCAGCTGTTTTAATTTTGTTTTGATCTCTAGCAAATCCATGTTGACAGAAGAACTCTCACTGCTGTTATTATTATTATCGTCACACAAATGACAATTGTAAATAAGAGAGTTATTTTTAAGAAGTTTATCATATTGTTTTTTGTCAAGCTTCGTACAGAATGAGTGTAGAGTTTTCTCGCAAGCATCACATTGAATTGCGTCATCATCATCTAATACTTGCAATTTGCATTGACCACAAATTAATTTCTTTTTATTTAGGCTACGGCGAACTTTTCCAGGCATACTGTTATTTCAATGAATTAACCGTATTTTATTCTCAATATTGTAAGGCTACTAACAAAATTAAGAGTGCCTTTTTTACCAAATATTTAATTTATATTCTTGAGGAAAGAGCGCGTATTAAATTTGACGTCTTTATAAACCGAGTTGCCAACTTTGTCTGCCATGTTGTTCAAACTACATCTGTCAGATTAGTTGTCATTTAATTAGTTTTCCTAAATCACAACAAGTAGTCTGATGAATCCCAATTTTCATTGAAAAATCCTTTTCAGCGATGAGACCTAACTCTCGGTTAATGGATAGGTAAACAAACAACTGTTAACGATACTAATCTACATGGGATCCAAAAGCGTCCAATGTATTACGAAAAAGCCTCTCTTTGGTGTAAATTTTTCATATATCCATTATATCGACTGGGTCATCTATCAGTTTAAACTTGAACAATCGGTTATTTCGAATCTGGCAATATTTATGTCATTCTATTCTGTAACAAAATTCAGTATATTAGCTCCACAGAACGTAATGAATCGATTTACGCTTGAGCAACTTTCGGATTTATTAGAACAGATGACCCAACTGCACGATCATGTATATTTTACCAAAAAAAAATCATCTTTTCGTATGAATCTCATTTTCATCTTAGTGGGTACTTTAATAAGCATAATTGCCGCATTTGAAGTCGCCGTAGTCTAGTAGGTAGTGTGTTGGCTTATTAGACGTAAAGCCAGCGTTCGAGCCCCAGGCCAGGCATCAAAACAAAATACAAAAAGTATTTCTTCGGCGACTTCCTCTCAGCAGATTTCTGGCAAAAACTCTGACAGTAAATAAAAATTGCCATTAAAAGCTTCTCAAAAATCCGTCATTCGGAGTCGACTTTAAACTGTAGGTCTCACCACTCATGTATACAATTAACACACACAACATAAATGGGGTGAGAAACTGGGTCGTAATCTTGACTGAAGGGTTGCAATGACCATTTATGTATGTATGTAATTGCCGTATTTGGGGCTCAGAAAACCCGTACGTGGTCTTACAGAAGTCCATGCACCCATGCACTTTTTGGTGCGGCTTGTGGAGCGCAGACAACAGTGGCACATGTTTCTTTGAAAATGAGGACGGCGCAACCATTACGGTCAATGTAGACACCTATCGCACCATAAAAAACCGATTTTTTTGTACTAGCTCTTCATGGTATTAATGTGAACGATGTTTAGTTTCAACAGGATGGTGCAACTTGTCACATTTCTCATGCCATGTGGATTTATGGTGTCAAACGTTTTATGGACATTTAATTAGCCCGAATGGTGACGTCAATTGGTAGCCAAGAAGCTGCTTTTTGACAACGTTGGAGTTTTTTCTGTGTGGCACCGTTAAACAGAAGTCGTATGCAGACAAACCAGACACAAATAGGCACTTGAAGGCCAACATTCGTAATGCCATTGATGAGATACCACGCCATACACTTGAAAAATTGCACGAAAATTAGTTCCATCCGAATGAGGTACTATGAGGCCAGCCGCGGCAGCCGTATGATGTATGAAATAATATTCTTTTAATAACCGGAACAAAACAAAATAATTTGACAAAATTAAAATTTTTTTTTGTTTTATTGCATTTTTGAATTTAAACATTTAAATGGCTCCTCGATTATATTTACTCACATCTTGGCACATACATAATATGTAAAATTCATTCATGTGATAAGAACAATTCCATAAGGCCTGGTTCACTCACAGGTTTATGAAAAATTTTTGGTCCGCACAAGTTTGACGTTTCTCTCAGAGAGCGAGAGGAATTATTTTGCGCGAACAACTCTCAGTGTGAATTAAATTAATTTTAAATTTGGTCCGAACCATTTTAGAAAAGGTTGCCACACCATATGAAATTTATACAATACACAAATATTTGCAGAAGTTCATCGAAACTCCCAGGGTCCGTGCGATGAAAATTTATAAATGAATCTACGTCATTTAAACGCATTTCGGAAACTAGTGAGTGAAAATACCCAAAGCCAAAGCTTCTCTTTGTTTCAAAAGTGGTCTTACAGCCATCCTCTTGTTTATCGTTGATTTTCTTTTTTCATAAACATATTTTGCAATTAATTTTACTTTTGGTCACTTCAATGGCGAACAGAAGTAGCAAATGATTTATGTATATCCATCGTAGATGTTTTTATTCTTACCAAATAATTCACTACAAATACTGTTTATTTTTTGTTATAAATATTAATTTTTTATTTCTTTATTTTGAAACAAATATAATTAACTTTCTTAAGTTTATGCACATATGCATTTACTTCATTTTCTATTAAATATGGCAGCACTGTTTTTTCGAACAAAGTTTCTGAAATGGGTGAATCATGCTGCAGAAAACTCTCAGTAAACAAGAAATTTTTCCGAACCAAAAATGTTTCAGAAACTTGTGGGTGAACCCGGCCTTAGTCTCATATATGGCAATATCAAAGACTTTTTATTGCATACTTTTCAGAGTAATTATTCTAGTACATGTAATATGGTGCGTATGAGTAATATGTTACAAATTTAATTAAATAGGAAGTAAGCCATAATTTCTAGTGGATTTATAAACATTTCCAATTCTCCTGTATTCTAAATTATGGACTTTTTTTCTTAAAATCAGATTATCTTACCATTCAGAACCTTTTTTGAATCATTGCGTAACCCATTTTGTCTCGGATATATCGTTGAATGTCGTATGTTATTTTCTAAGGTTGTTCGATTCAATTGATTGATTGACGTAGAAAATTAAACATTTGTACAACTTCTGTTGAGAGATCTTGTATTTCAAATAAAGTAATCGAAGTTGACCACAGATTTCCTGTGAATTATTTAATAAAATAATCTAAATAAAAAAAGACTTTTTACTTATGTTTCACCCGTAAAAACTATTGTATGAGTACTTGAGCAGCCATAATTCGGACTTTTTTTCCATAAAACCAATAAGAAATTCAAAGACTTCAAATTTGTAATTGGATTCCAAATAATTTTCTTCTTTGTAATTTTAATTTTTGTTAAGACTTGGTAATATTTCTTGAGAAAAAAAGAAAAAATTACCATAAAATTTTCAATCAGAAGGGTTAAAAATATGATAAACTTCTAAACAATTTTTTCTTTTCAACATTTATTATATGATGTAAAACATCATGAAATATTCATCGTTACCAGCTGGGTTAGGGAAAAACCTACTCGCCCTTACCTGACCACTGTCAATGTGACTGTGAGAATACCCACACTTTTTACTACATGCTGTGCAGTGTATTGCATGTTGAACAGGGAATACATGGAGGCGAAAAAGGATTTAAAAAACATAAATAGCTTACTTTGAGGGAGAAAGCCAGTATAGACGTTTTGTGTGACAAAACATTGAAACGAAAAGTAAGAGATGAGCAAAAAGTATTATGAGTGTAAAATTTTAAATTTTACATTCTAATAAAAATGTGTGTCCATTGGTAACCAGATAGAAGAGATAAAAGCTAGGTTACAAGAGTTTCGAACAAGTTTAACATGCAACTTCACTAGGAGGACCAATTGCCCCAACCTTAACAATCCTAACCAACTCCACGAAAATAAACAAGTCGTGCCCTTAATGATCGAAACATATTCAACAGTTATATATTTTTAGGGCATCTCATTTTTAATCTCATTTCAGCAACAAACTGCTTTACACCACTTTTGAAATTGACGTCCTGATTCTCCTTCCTTTTCGTCCTTATGGCTACAGAAGCGCTGCAATAATATTACATCATCTGTTACTATGGGTGCTGTAAATATTAGGGAGTCAGAAGCTCTTGATATTCTATGCATGGAAATTCAGTGTGATGTTCGCTGGAAACAGCACATTTTCAAGTGAAGAAGCATTCAAATGTCGCGGGCTCATAAGACAAACATAACATACATAATTGGCCATTAAAACTCTTCAGTCGGGAGTACGACCTAGACTCTCACACCACTTTAGTTGTGTGCGTTAATTTAATACATGACTGGCGGAGACCTACAGTTTATAGTCGACTCCGAACGAAAGATTTTTGAGAACTTTTCATGGCAATTTCTTATTTAGAAAGTCGCCGAAAGAATACTTACGTTTTGATGTCTGACCGATGGTTTGAACCCTGGCTTTGCGCCTAATAAGCCAACACATTACCTACTAGACTACTCCGACTTTGTCTTAATAATACGACGCAAGAAATACTTTACTTCGTCTCATGTTCTTACTATTTACACCACTTATATCCGATCGAGAATGGAGTACAACTCTATGGAGTACAACTCTACAACTATGGGCCTTCGTACGTAACACTCGATTTTCTCGCAGAGCACTTACGTTTGTGGTCGATTGGCCAGCGGATGTCACACTGCATTACAGACAAAATTCGTTCTTTAGCTCAGCTATTCGTATGTGGATGTCCATTGCTGCGGAGGTCTTTCTGAACAAGTCCTGAATCTAGTCCTCATTTCCACATCATATTTTATTAGTTTCAAGACAATGCACTGCCATCTCCTAAGCGTTGGACGTAAAAACAATACCTACCACAATATATAGATTGAATCATTGTCTAGTTATTGTGGCGCTTATTAGCCTAATTGGCTCTCTCACAAACGAAAAGACCGTCATCTTTCCGAGTCACAAAAAATTTCGAAGTATTTTATACATTTTAGAAGTGGTAACATTTTAGCTTCGTTTTCCTTAATTCAGGGTCAGTGACACGCGTTGAGATGAGCCCGTAGTAACAATATCATTTATACAGTTCAACATGATGTTGGCCAAGCTCAGACAGTAAACTGTTAAGAAAAAACCTTGAAAAGTTGAAGAGAGTGTATTAAAGCTTGAGCTAATACAGTAACTATTCCTGCACGAAGACATAAAAAGAAATGCAAAGAAATTGGACTGCGATAGCGCAGGTTGTCAATTTCATATCTCTTACAAGAATTCAGCCTTTTCACATCGTGACTTTGGACTACAAAATTCAATTATACAGGAAGTGAAGGTAAACGACAACAGAAAAGAGTGTTTATTCATTAAAAAGGCTGTATAGCCTAGGATTACTCGTTTTTGTAGTTAAGCCTTCTAAACACTACTTTACGCACTGTAACAAAATAGTAAACAATATTACAAAAAATTAAATTATTAACATATTCTAAAGTACGAAAAACGCTAAAAACGAGTTCGTAGAATGCAAATAAAAAATAAATTGGTATTTAGTTTTAAATCAATCCTTTAATGTTCGTACAATTCCGTGTGACACCATTGGCAACTTAAGTTAAACAACAACAATTTGCTTTATTTGTTATTTTACTTTACACTCTTCCGCATACACACTAACAATTGTTCGGTAGATCTTTACAATGGAGATCTTCAAACCACAATTATTCTCTTCATATGCAATGCGTCTTCACACAAGACTGACTGAATTCTTTCTGATCCGTTGCTTGCTTTGTCTTGCATTTTATATCGGAGGGTAAACAGCCTGATGAATGCTCTTGAAGGAGAATGACACATTTATGAAATTTACGCTAAAATTTTTCACATGATGTACATTACAATGTGGCTTTTTACGTAAAAGTCTAATACTACATGTCAGCTTGGTTTTATTTTTTTCTTAAATGGTAATAATTTAGCACCCTTGCTTTGTGGCGATTTATAAGTTTCCAATTGCTTAAAGGGGGCCTCAATTGAGGGCTGGCTGATGGAGCAACCCATTGTTATATTTCGTTAGAAAAATTTGTTGTCAACGTCGTCTGAGGTAAAAAAGTTTCCGGTTGCAATAGAACATCGATTATATCAATAACAATGCTCTCTCTTTGATTCCTCTCTGGTTTCCCGGCTACGGGTTTCCCCAATATGGCTGTAAGTATCATCATTTCCGAGTGGCATTTTATCAAAGCGAACGATTCTGTTATCTCATACTTAAGTAGTTGACCAAAATATTAAAGTCTGTAATACCTATGAAATAAAACATAGGACGAAACACACTTTTTCTAATGTTTGTCTGTCAAGTGAGATAAATATGTGTCGCAAAGATGTGTCGCAAGATTATCACGGCATCCTCTGTGAATTATTTTTTTTAATCTGCTGTTGTTACAATATGAAATTGTAATTACAATAAGACCCCGCTTAACGCTGCTCCGTTTAACGCTGTTTCAGTATTATGCGGTAGTATTAGGATTCCCTTAAATCGCACATTATATTTTTACTTGTTGTATATGTGTGCAAAGACACATGCGCCAACCAAAAGCTATACTATGTATCTTTTTCAACGCTCGTTTGTTAGTCTGACCAGAACTGTATTTTCCGAATTTGCAATCACAGTACTAACGCTGTTTCGTTTAGCGTTGGAACTTATTGGAACGTATGCCCCATGTTAAGCGGGGTCTTACTGTATTTGCGGTATTAATATCCTCAGCTCACCTAGTGCCGCTTCGGTCACCATTATCCTCAGTTGAAACTGCAACGAAATTGTGCAACAGCAGATTTATATCAGTCGTATCTTAGAGATAATCGCTTCAGTGCCAGATTTTGCTTATTGTACTTGATGGAATATGAGCCATAACGCCATTAACGTTCATGTTGAAGGACAGAAGAGATCATTTATAATCGTTGATAAGTTTCGCTGTATTTCACTGTAGTTAAATACATTCCATATAGTTTTGCAGTTCACAAAGTCGGCGAATTTCAGTGTATTGAAGATCATCACTCCATTATTCGTTCAATGAGTACAAAGTTTTAATGGGAAAGTAAAAAATACTTTACAATCACAGCATTGGTTATTGCTGACTACACATCCCCTTTCAGGTAATTTATGGGTTCCACGCCAATAAATCTAGTCGTTTTTTTAAGCAAGCCAATCGGATACCAAATTTTCGTCTTCCTCTTAAGAATCAAAGTGCTGCTTGTCCCATCAATAAACACAAATAGTAGTCAGATTGAGATAAGTCTGGTGAATACGGAGAATGTGGTACCACCTTCCATCCTAATGCTTTGATTGTATCTTGAAATGCCTTTGCTTTGCTTGAAAGTACTTTGTCGTGGTGTTATATTACTTTGTGGTATCTTTTGCCGCATTCTGGTCGTTTTTCGATTAAATACATGTTTAAAATTCATCATTTGTTATCGGTAGTGATCTGTATTAACGGTTTCACCAAGTTTTGGGAGCTTGTGGTACAATACAGCCTACTAGTCCCACCAGACACACAGCATTGTCTTCCTACCGCGTCGATCTTGTTTTGCAATCAAAGTTATTGGTTGTCGTCATTAAACCATAGTTTATTCCATTTAGAATTATGAAAATAAATTCATTTTTCAGCGCCAATAACAATTCGATGCAACACTAATTTTCTATTCTTCCAGGTTCTTCACTTTCTCATGAACATCGTTATGTCTGAACCCTTGAAACCATCTTCTGCTTATTAGAGAGAATTGGTATTATGACGCTCACTTCATACCGGAACAGTATATATAAAAAATAATAATAAAGAACAAGAACTAGTGAAATTCATATTTTTTGTCTTTTACTTTAATTCTGAACGAGAGAATAAAAATATTTTTTGGAGAGTTTTTTACTTCTTAGTCAGACAAAAGATCAAAACGTTTGTTGATATCTTCAGCTGGCAAAAATTCAAAAAATAAATGGAATTGCCATGAAACAGTTTCTCAAAAATCTGTCATTCGGAGTCGACTTTAAACCGTAGGTCCCGCCACACATATATAAAATCAACACACACAACATAAGTGGTTTGAAAGTGGGTTGTAATCCTGGCTAAAGAATTGTAATGACCAATAATTGTGTATGTAAGTATTAATTATTCAGTTTAAATATGAAAAAGGAATAAAAAAGAAGTTTACTGTTAAATGGTATAAAAGTTGTCGACAAGCTTTACAATTGAAAAATATTTTTTATCCTTTTTTAAACAAATTTAGTTTGAATATAAAAAACACAAAAACTGTTGTGACATTAAAAACATCTGCTATTTTTTAATTAAACTGATGAAAATCAACAGACCATGACAGAGAAAAAAATTAAAAATTCTTTTACAAATTTTGTTTTTTAAAACCCTGAACAAAGGAATAATTGAAAAGGGTTTACACGATTGTAATTAATAAAAATCATTAAATTTTTTAGCTTCAGAAAGTAATTTAATAAGCAAAAAACTATTGAAAATGATAAAAAAAAATATCGTTTAAAACTAAAATTGTTCTGACTAAACCCCATAAAAAAATCAACAGCAATAATTCGTATGAGTGTAACGAGATGTAGTCTAGTAGTAAGTGGATTACCTTATTAGACATGAGGCTACTGTTCAAACTCTACTTCAGACACCTGCAGCAATACGAAATATGAAAAATATTTCTTCGGCGGCTTACTCTCAGCAGATTTCCTCCAAAAAAAAAATTTTGCAAAAGAAAACAAAAAAAGCAACAAAAAAATTGTCGTTCGGAGTCGACTTTAAACTGTTCCGCCACTCATACAAAAAATTAACACACATAAGTGCTGCGATAAGCGTTTATTTATCCCATATTCAATGCTTATATTTTTTCCAAACCTTGCGTCAACTTGTTCTTCATGATATGACTGTGAGATATCGTGATGTCCTATTCATAGCGTTCACAGAAGCACAGAATTTAGGCAAAAAATTTTCTTTATATTATGTTTTGCTCACCTTAACAAGGTTGATTACAGTTTTAAACTTCACTATCATGATTGTGAAATTGTGTAACAGAAAATAAATGTATACATACATACATGAACTCCCCGTTTCCTAAGAGGTAGTGTGTTGGCTTATTAGACGTAAAGCCCGGGTTCGTATCCCAGGTCAGGCATCAAAACGAAATATGAAAAAAAAAATTCTTCGGCGATTTCCTCTCATCAAATTTCTGGCAAAAACTCTGAGAGTGGGTGCCCTGGTAGTCTAGTGGGTAGTGTGCTAGACTATTAGCGTGAGGGTCGTGGGTTCGATTGCCACCAGAGACTCTGGTCTGTGACACTACACCGAACAAATAGTCAAGTTACTACGCTCGTATATAATTAGGATATAATTTGTAATTTTATTGTAATTAATAAATAAATAAACTCTGAGAGTAAATAAACCTGCCATGAAAACGTTTTCAAAAATCTGTCGTTCGGAATCGACTTTAAACTGTAGGTTCCCCTCACGTATAAAATTAACACACACAACATAAGTTGCGTGAGAAGGTATTTCGTAATCCCAACTGAAGAGTTGTAATGACAAACAATATACGTATGTAACGAAAAAAGTGGAAGCGATTTTTTGTCCTGAATTCAATTTCCAAAATTTGAGTCAACATTTTTTTCATAATATTGCTGTGAGATGTCTTGATGTCTTCCTATGAATTTTAAGTGTTCATAGATTCACACACTTTATCCCCAAAAATATCTTTACATCTATATTTTGCTCACATTAACAAGCTTCAAACTTGACTATCATGTTTGTAAAACTGTGTGACACAAAATATGTATACTCCATATTATGTCGAATCAAACCTTAGCTTTATTGAAACCTGACGCGAATTTAATGTTTATTTATAGCTGGAAAAAGTTCGAATTGCGTCCAGATGCTGATTATGTAGTCGCCGTGGTCTAGAAGGTAGTGTGTTGGCTTATTAGACGAAAAGCCAGGGTTCGAGCCCCAGGCCAGACATCAAAATAAAAATACAAAAAGTATTTCTTCGGCGACTTCCTCTCAGCAGATTTCTGGCAAAAACTCTGAGAGTAAATAAAATTGCCATGAAAAGTTTCTCCAAAATCTGTCGTTCGGGTCGACTTTAAACTGTAGGTCCCGCCACTCATGTATAAAATTAACACACACAACATAAGTGGTGTGAGAAACTAGGTCGTAATCCTGACTGAAGGGTTGTAACGACAAATTATGTATGTATGTATGCTGTTTATGTAGCTAATATGTCTCCGATATGCTATATGGTGTATACTTCATTTGTACTTCAAACCAATTTAAAGGGAATAAACCCCATACTTATAATTGATTTATTTCTGTAATTGTATAAATCACACAGATCGTTTGAATGTCATTGTCTACACTTGACATGGTAGATAATTTAACCCAAATTAACTCGTCCGCCTTAGTAATTTTTAATTTTAACAAATATCTCTCTCTATAGTCATTATGAATTCATACCATTGTCAACATGTGACATGATGCACATCAAGTAAAATGTACACATACAAGTGGTATATTAGATGGAGGGGTATACAATATAGTTGTCTACACGTGCATGTGTACCATATTTTACTTGATGCGTATCATGTGACATGCTGACAATAACCTTCATATTCTTGCACAGTTACTATGGCAGACATCTGATGTGAGTGTAAAAATAACATTTATTCTTTATTCCTATACAGATGGTATGTGTTTTCATATGCAAGCATATTAGTTTATAAGGCAGACACATTTATATTATGGCCCTGTTTATAGTCAATTTCATAACATTTAATATCATGTTCATAAATATGTTTTAGAGTACATAATTGTTCAGGAATATTTGAAATAATACTACATGTATATCTGCAAACATGTACCATAAATTGAAATTGTCTGTTCTGTAAATTTCATTATATTGCATTGTCTTTAACTGTTTTAAAAGGTTGTTTCAAACATTTTTGGTAAAGGTTTAAACATCGTATTCAACAATATTGTTATGAAAATGGAAATGGTTTTATTGTTTAATATTAAAATAATAAACAAAAGCTACAATTACAAAGGAATTGATCTACGAATAAAAAAAATATAGCAACAAGATCAGTATAAAAAAGGGTTTACATAAGTAAACAAAACGCAACAACAACACTGCAAGGACAAACGTAAACAAAATACACAAACAACAATAACGTAAACAACATGTTTAAATTTATAGAGATTTCGCAAAGGCAGTCATTCTCCTTCAAGAGCATCCATCAGACTATTTACCCTGAGATATAAAAGGCAAGACAAAGCAAACGACGGATCAGAAAGAATTCAGTCAGAAGAAGACGCGTTGCGTGTGAAGAGAATAATCGTGGTTTGAAGAACTCCGTTATAAAGATCTAACGAACAAATTGTTAGTGTGTACGCGGATGAGTGTTGTAAAGAAGAATAAGAAATAAAGCAAATTGATGTTGTTTAAATCAAGTTGCCAAAAGTTGCACACGGATTGTACGAAATAAAGAATTGATTTAAAAACAAACATTTTTATTTTTATTGGCAATCTACGACCTCATTTTTTAAACGTTTTTAAAAGGGTAAAAACGTAACAATATTAAACTTTAGACACAATTCAATTCAATTAAATGATTACAGATTAGCATCACATACTTACTGTCTTACTTAATTGGTCATTACAACCCTGCAGTTAGAATTACAACCCAGTTTCTCACACCACAGCATAATAGAATATAATCCGCCTCTTCATTCTCATCCACACAGCCCTATAGGGAAGCTATCATTTCTTTGCAGGTATTTTCTGAAGCAACCACTTCTAGAAATGGATCACGTAGAACTTTAACTCGCTGTATTTGAGACCAAGAGGTTATATTAGGGATGAAGTGAAATGTCCACTGTCCTGCCATAGAGACTGTTTTTGCACGTGGATATTCGTTTTTATAGCCTCAGCTTTTCCTATGTCCTCAAGATGGCTAAAAATATCCGCTTCATTTCATTTGCCAATATTTCTAACGTCATCAAATATCGTCCTGAATTCGCTGAACAATATAATCACGGTTAGGCGATATATCGAAGAAACTTTCTTCTTTGCCGCCTTCACTGTAAGTGTTTCCAACCATACTGACCAAGCATATTACATTATCGATGTCTTGTCCAAAAGGTGCAATTGTAGTTCAGTTCGATATTTGTAGTCATTCATAATATTACAGTAGTGGCATATAACCTTATCGCAAGAGTTTCTGCAGGATCACTATTTTGAAAGTAAGTGACGGTGGATTTAATTTTGTACAACCTGAAGGAGCAGTAGTTGTGGAATTTCACAAATGTTCTGAAAGCATGATACCCTGGGTACGTATAATCTGCGTTTCACGGATTATATAAAATCTGACTGGAATCAAATAAATTATATGGGAGCAGCAACAGACAGATATTTTCCCATAAGCTGACTACTTAAAAGAAGAACACAAACCACTCGTTTTAGTTGTGAAGATCATTAAATATCTAGGCATTCTAATCTCAAGAAGTCACCGTTGTCTAGCAGGTAGCGTTCACTAGACTTTTGGCAAAAACTCTGAGAGTAAATAAAATTGCCATTAAAAATCTGCCGTTCGAAGTTGACTTTAAACTGTAGCTTCCACCACTTCTCACCACTGGATACAATTAACTCACACATGGTTGTTTGGCAGAAAGTTGTCGATACAGACAAGGTTTCTATTTGATAGTGGTTAGGTTAGGTTAGAGGACGTGTACTTGTCAATTAAGACAAGTACAGTACCCGGAGGTCGAATTGACCCATTGTATAACGTCCTAGTTTCTCACACCACTTATGTTGTGTGTGTTAATTTTATACATGTGTGGTGCGGCCTACAGTTTAAAGTAGACTCCGAACGACAGATTTTTAAAAAACTTTTTCACGGCAATTTTATTTACTATCAGAGTTTTTGCCAAAAATCAGCTGAGAGGAAGTCACCGAAAAAATATTTTCTTTATATATTTTCGTTTTGATGTCTGGCCTGGGGCTCGAACCCTGACTTTACGTCTAATAAGCCAACACATTACCTACTAGACTACGGCGACTTCGTAGTGGTTAATAAAAAATTTTAAAAATTGTCCAATTATAGTAAAACTGTTTACCAAGTACAAGTACTACATATAATATACAAAATGGTATATCTTTAGATGTGACACATACTTACCTACAGTGGACAGCAAAAGTCTTAGTACGGCAACATATTTTGACAAAAAAATATACTAATACTAATACTAATACTAATACTGTTGCACTAAGTCCCGATATGACTTCAAGAAGTCATTTGAAAGAAGGGTTACGTAATCGCTAAACCTCAAACAAAAGTCAACCGAAAAACTTGCTCATGTTGCCACCAGAAAACACTAAACAAAATTCAATTCCAAATGGTTTAAATGGAGTGCTTGACCTTAAGGGATATTCTACGAAATACAAGGGATAACATTTTCATATGATACGCCTTTGAATTTAAAATTTACTCAGGGTTCTCCTTGGGGGTCATCTGAACCTTTTCCTTATTTTTCTCTTGTTTTATAAAAAACATTAAAAAATTGTTTGTTTTATAATAAAACAGAAATAAAATTAAATTGACGTCGCCGTGATCTAGTAGGTAGTGTGTTGGCTTATTAGACGAAAAGCCAGGGTTCGAGCCCCAGGCCAGACATCAAAATAAAAATACAAAAAGTATTTCTTCGGCGACTTCCTCTCAGCAGATTTCTGGCAAAAACTCTGAGAGTAAATAAAATTGCCATGAAAAGTTTCTCAAAAATCTGTCGTTCGGAGTCGACTTTAAGCTGTAGGTCCCGCCACTCATGTATAAAATTAACACACACAACATAAGTGGTGTGAGAAACTAGGTCGTAATCCTGACTGAAGGGTTGTAATGCTCAATTATGTATGTATGCAGAAATAAATTAATAAAATAAATATATAAACTATTAATTTTTATACAAACTTTTGGCTATAATTAATGAAATTGCTAAAATATCAATATATTACTAAAACTTTTGCTGTCCACTGTATATAAATATTATCCACTTGTATAAACATACATATATAGTATAATATATATATGTAGATATAAATATGAAAGCTTTTTGTTATCTATGTATTATTGTGTGTGTCATTGAAATCACTAGATGTTGCATTTAACCGTAGCTCGAGCCTTAAATTCATAATTCTAGCTTATGTATCACTTTTGATACATACTTGTAGTAACATAGAATTTTCGCAATTATTGATAGATTTTGTCAAAAAACTTAAATATTTTTATTTATTTTAATTTATTTGAATAAAATTATTTTATATTATTATATTTTATTATCATAAAAGTCATGAATTTACTCCAAAATTTTTGTCATGATGTACAATACAGTATGGCTTTTTACGTAAAAATCAAACACTTCATGTCAGCTTGGTTTTTTTTCTAAATGCCAATAATTTGGCATTATGGCAATTTATAAGTTCCCAATTGCTTAGATGGGGCAGCTTATTGTCACTCGCATCAGTAACGCCTTCAGTTGAGGGCTGGCTGAAACCTGATGGTACAAACCGTTGTCATATTTCTTTAGAAAAATTTGTTGTCAACGTTATGTGAGACAAAAAAGATTCCCGTTGCCATAGAACATCGATTATACAATAACAATGCTCTCTCTTTGATTTCTCCCTGGTTTCCCGGTTACGGGTTTCCCCAAATACGGTTATAAGTAATCGACACGCACGTAGCATGTACTTGAATCTAAAACTGCCAATTCGATTTCGGTGGACTACGAAATTTATAACGACCATTCAAGTCAATAATCTATATCTCTGCCCAAGCTAATAAAGGCGAACCGTATTATTTGTATTATTTACGATAAAACAAAATCTTTGAATATTTAAAAAAATTACATACACAGTACCAAAGAATCTCTAAGAAAGTCGTATGTATCAAAAATGATACATAAGCCAGAA
This sequence comes from Sarcophaga variegata, assembly GCA_932273835.1. Taxonomy (NCBI): domain Eukaryota; kingdom Metazoa; phylum Arthropoda; class Insecta; order Diptera; family Sarcophagidae; genus Sarcophaga; species Sarcophaga variegata. The sequence goes on along the minus strand of OW026358.1, from coordinate 84,912,447 downwards.
TTATGAAGTTTTTGAATTTTTTAGGGTCTGTTTAAAATTTTCTTTTTTTATTTGGATTAAAATAATGTCGGTAACAATACTAACGAATTAAACAAATATCGGACATATAACTTTTTCTAAATTAAAGTTATACAGTTTCAAAAATTTAAATGTATCATTTTTGATACAAAGCTCGATTTCCGTTAATATCAAAACTGCATTCATTTCTGGTGAAGCTAATCATTTGACTGACATCCACTTTATTTCGTTTTGCCTTGTGCTTTGCTCCATTTTGTTTTTTCTTTTTTGCCATTTTAGTTGTTTTCTTTATCATAGAAATGGTATTTGTGTTTCAATTTAATGAATATTAAATTTAATTACTTCTATGCGCTGAATTCCATTCGAATTTCTAAATTCGATTTTCATTAAGATTTCTATAATTTGCTATGCTAGTCGGTTGCAGCACAAAAAAGTAAAAATTTTGTTTGAAATGACGGAAATTGAATGATGAGTATATAAAATTCAAATTTTGAATCTGTTCTCATATACATCGTTAAAGCTGTATACTTATGCTGGTTAAATTTAAATAAATTTTCCAATTTTATATTGCAACACAAATTTATTATTTCATCTTCCTATCTTTAAATTTAAATAAATCAAAGAGGATATATCACCTATTGATGTCATTAAGAGTGAAATTCAACATCATTCAAATGTCTGTCATAACTTCTCTGCTTAGAGCGTATTCGGAAATTTTAATTTTCCACTTATCCAACGCACAAATCAGTCTGAATTTGAACGATGCCTAGTGTTACATTGTTTTGTTTTGCAGGTGCAGCAACTTAAGAAAACTCCAAAAGCATAAATCTAAAGGGGTCAAATTGCACGATTCAAGTGCCTAGTTGAGATCACCTGAAGTAGTCTAATAGGTAGTGTGTTGGCTTATTAGACGTAAGGCCACGGTTCAAACCCCAAGTCAGACATCTCCAAGTGAACGAAATATGAAAAAATATTTCTTCGGCGACTTCCTCTCAGCAGATTTCTGACAAAAACTCTGAAAAGTTTCTCAAAAAATCTGTCGTTCGGAGTCGACTTTAAACTGTAGGTCCCGCCACTCATGTATAAAATTAACACACACAACATGAGTGGTGCGAGAAGCTATACCTTGACTGAAGGGTTGTAATTTACAATTATGTATGTATTATGTAGCTGACATCACCTCCATCACCATTTCAATAATAGAGCTATCGGCAGCTTCAAAAAATTAACGGAAAATTTTTGAGAAGCTTTTCATGGCAATTTTATTTAATCCCAGAGTTATTGCTACAAATCTGCTGAGAGGCAGTTACCGAATAATAATTTTTTAATAGTATTGTTTTGTTGGAGATGTTTAGGCTGGGGTTTGAACCGTAACCCCATGTCTAATAAGCCAACACAATACCTACTAGGCGACTTTTTTGTTAAAATAAAGTACTCTGTCATCAGCTATTTAATTGTTGGTTATGTTAAACACATATTTACAGTCAATTGAGTATACTTCAATAAATAACAAAAAAAAATTATGAATAGTTTACTCAGGTCGTTACAAAACAAATAATTAATTCAAACAATTTGCCACTTTTTTGTTTATATTCGAACAAAATTCACTCTTTACAATACGCAACATAGATAAAGCCATTCACTGAGGGTAGTTATTAACAAAAAAAGTAATACAAGGACAAAATTCTGCTTGTAATCTTTGGTACAACAACCAGTAATAACTGCATCAACATTGAATTTTGACTGTAAAGCACGAGCTCATATTATTGCAGTGTCGTAAAATAAGCAGTTGACCCCATAAGGCACTGTGAATTGTTATTATTTCTTGCAGTTGAATTTGGCAAACGTATTATGAAATTTTATGGCTGGATTAAGGAATTCTATTAACTCATTTAAAATCAAATCAAAACGACATAGAAAACTTTGTAATGTAATGTAAACACATGCATACATACATACATAATCGGCCATTACAACCCTTCATTCAGGATGACCACTTATGTTGAGTGCGTTAATTTTTATACACGATTGGCGGGACCTACAGTTTTAAGCCGACTCCGAACGACAGATTTTCGACAAACTTTTAATGGCAGTTTTTATTTACTCTTAAAGTTTTTGCCAGAAGACTTCTTGGAGGAAGTCGCAAAAGAAATATTTTTTCTGTTTTCCGTTTTGTGGGTGACATATGGACGGGGGTTGGACCATGCACTCACGTCTAATAACTTAACACTCTGCCTATGGCAATGCAGAGAGTAGAGTTTTCTTGTATTTAGTCAACTCCAAGGGATTGTGTTGTGGAAAATTCTACAATGTATACCATTTAAAAGCTTTACGGAAACGTGATCAGCGGTGTCTACCTGGAAGCCTTCAACAGTTAATGAAGAAGGCATGCTGCTGCTCCTTTTTATTATTGCTTTAGATAAAGTCTACATGTTTTTGATCATAATAGTAAATGGTCCCTGTTGTTTTCTTCAATGCATACATGAAAGAGTCGAGCATTTGAAGCCATATCATATCTTTTTTTTAAGACCAACGAACAGGAGATGATCCTTACTCATACAATGCATTGTGTTGGAGTAGTTTATAGGTGAACGGCAAAAGGGGCAATTTTTTTAATGAGGGTATAGATATATCTTCATCAACCTTTTTTTTGAGAATTACTTTTTGGTAATAATTCTCAATTTTTTTTAATTGTCAGCAATCTGTATATAATGCCACAACTACAGAAACACTCAGAGTCTCTGGTAGTAAACGAAACCGCGTCCGCGTCACTAGAACTTTAGCACACTACCATTAAAACGAATAACCACCACTATCATGGCAATTCTGTGTGTGTTGATTAATTTCATAAATAGATGTCAGTTTTATGTTGGGGACACAACCTTTTACCTATCCTGTGAACTTTTTTTCTTACAGCGAACTAATAACATCTTGTTACTTTTATCAAACCTTTAATCAAACTTAGCTTTTAATCATTTTCTTAATATTTGTCTCTTATTGTTCCCACAGCATGGTAACCTAAATTACGTAAATCATTCCATGAAAAAAAAAATATACATTTGATTTGCATTTTTACCATTCTAGCACACAATGGCTGTAGGCTAGTAGGTAGTATGTTGGTTTATTAGACATGTGGCCTCGGGTCAGACTTCTCCAACAAATCGAAACATGGAAAAATAATTCTTCGGCGATTTCCTCTCAGGAGATTTCTGGTATAAAATCCGAGAGTAAATAAAATGGTCATGAAAAGTTTCTCAAAGAAATCTGTCGTCGATTTTAATGAGTCGACTTTAACCTGCAGGTCCTACCACTTACGGATTAAAATTAACATACACAATTCGTTTAAATTTATTATAACCTTAGGTCTTCCTTGTGATTATTAACGCAAAAATTATTTGATATAATTTAATAGAAAAAGTATTGACTATATACATAATTAAGTGTTTCCAACCGGCATTTACAGGCGCCATGGGTTAAATTCATAAAGCAAGAATTGCAATAAAATAATGTTTTATAACCTTTTTGCAGCTTTTCCATAATTTTAATCTGCTACCTAAAGTAAAAACCGTGTTTTTTGTCAAAAAGATTCATACAAAAATCTTAATGCCTTCTAACGTAAAATATTTAAAATGTAAATAATATAATGGGAATTTCAGACTTGCTTTGTGGTCCTATACGAGTATAATTATATAATTATAACACAATTATATACATATGTATATACTTCTTTATATTTTCTTCATTTTAAACTGCCATAAATGTCACACACAGACAGCGCTATCGTTATTATCAAAGTAAGCATTTTCATTAACGGCATTAAGTAAAGGATGAATCACTATAACCAGCACGTCGCAACTGATGTAATTAAAAATCATTCAAGCACTGTCAACATTATGGTTTATTTTAGGAACACGTACATACAATATTGTAAACCATTACAACAGGTGGTGTTTGTCATGAAATCAAAACAGTAATTTAATAGAATAGCAAAGAAAAAAAATAAAAAAACAATTAAATAAAAAATTATTTCTAACTCATTAAGTATGATGATACAAATCATACAAAAGTAAATATTTGTATGTGTTGGTTACTTTTTGTACTAAATGCACTATGGCAACCTAACTGCATATCTATTTTCTCTTTACAACTTCATGTCTACTTTTTTATAAAATTGAATTCATTCCAATAAAATTCGTCAAACCAGCAGGCGGCTGATTTTCTTTCTGAAAAAAGAAACTAACAGTATGCAAGACTAAGTCAGTCTAAGGAAATCATATAAAATGGTGGACATATAATTCAAACATAAGTATGATATATTTTCTGCTTGGATTTTTCTAGGATTTCGTGATATTTGAACGGTTAAGATTTTTCACTGGAAAGATAAGTTTAACCTCTTTTACACTTGATTACTTACATACATAATTGGTCATTACAATCCTTCAGATTTCTTAAAAACTTGCCAGAAATCTGTTGAGCGGAATTTGGGAAAGAAATATATGTGTGTTCATATTTCTTTGCATTGGAGCCGTTTGACCTGGGCTTTGAACCGAGAAATTTCCACTCATTGTCTCAAGTTGTGACGTTGGGGTACTTTTTATCGATAGATTGAGACCGTTTTTGCCCGGATAAAAATCACTAAAAAAAGGATATCCAAAGACCTTCTGATTCGTTCTTGGTAAAGGCTCCAGTGCCGACAGAAATATATGAAAAGATCAAAGCTAACGAAAGTCAATACATACGAACGTAATTGGTCATTACAATTCTTCATGATGAAACTTTGAATCTTTTGTTTGTTTGCCAAATTTGAAGACTCTTATTTGCATGTGAAACATTTTAAGTTAAAAAAAGAATTGTATGGCCTGTGAAGTCGTCGTGGTCAAGTAGGTAGTGTGGTGGCTTATTAGACGAAAAGCCAGGGTTCGAGCCCCAAGCCAGACATCAAAATAAAATACAAAAAGTATTTGTTCGACGACTTCCTCTCAGCAGATTTCTGGCAAAAACTCTGAGAGTAAATAAAATTGCCACTCATGTATAAAATTAACAAACACAACATAAGTGGTGTGAGAAACTAGGTCGTAATCCTGACTGAAGGGTTGTAATGACCAATTATGTATGTATGTGAAGTCGTCGTAGTGTGTTGGCTTATAAGACATGAGGCCACGGTTTAAACCCCAAGTCAGACATCTACAACACAACGAAATATGAAAAAATATTTCTTCGGTGACTTCCATGAAATGTTTCTTAAAAATCTGTCGTTCGCAATCGACTTAAGCTATGTATAGGTGGTGCAAGTAGCTAGGTCATATTCCTGACTGAAGGGTTGTAACAACTAATTATGGATGCTGTCATTATGGGTGTTGTATGTAATTAACAATAACTTAATAGAAGCAGATAGATTGCACATTTAATGTCTTACGATTTTATTTGGTATATCTGCACCTAATCTTATTAATGGAAAATAATTTCGATACACTTTACATAACTTTAACGATAATCAGCTTATTCTTAAATTTAGTGTTTTCTTTTTCTGTCAATAAAAACATGTTTCTAGACGTGTTTCTTTTCTTTTTTCTTCTCTTTAGAAATAGGTTTCGAGACATATTTCCTTCTCAATTTTCTTTCTCTATTTTTGTCGCATAGGTAGCATTGACACAAAACTGGCAGGCAATTTTTAAGAATGACATGTACGAAGTAGACGTCTCTAACGGACGCAATATTACGTGAAATTTGTGCTAGGATAAGGCAAAACGTGTAAAAGAAATTTCATACCAATTTAAATACAAATTTTTAGTTTAAAATATATAAGAGAGTACGAAGTAAAGTAATTAATTTTAATAATATTTTCTTAATAATTGGTAATAAACTGTTCTGCAATTATTTTACAATTCATAAACAGAGTTTAACTGGCCAGTATTTATTATGCAAGTATTTCGTGTGTTATATTCATGAAGGAAGTCGTTATATTTTTCCTTAGAAGTGTTCTAGTATCGTTTAACAAAAACAACAAATAAGAAATAATAATTACAATGATAACTATAATTATTTGAAAAACAAAACAACAACAAAACAAAGTCAGCTTGTTTTTCATTTGAAACATTCGCAATTTTAAAATCTTTTTATGTACTGGTAGTTGGCAACAATAAGGTTAAAACATTGTGAAAAATTTTAAAGGCTTTTTAATAGTTCGTTTTTCTTTCTTTTCTAAAGAAATTTCAAAATAAAAATAAATTCAAAATTAGATTCACACACAAAGAACTTAACCTTAATGTCAACAGCTGCATACCCGGGTATGTTTTGAATTTCAAAAACTGTGTATCTCTAAAAGTGGGTTCATATCACACACTGAAATTTCATGATTTTATCACTAGAAGTGTTGTCTAACATATTCTGATGTTTGAATAAAATTGGTCAAATCAAATAATGCGGTCAAATCAAATTGTGGTCATTTTCTCACATATTCCCCTTACATCAATAGCCGCATACCTAAGTATGTATATGTAAACTAATAAAAATAAAATCATTTATAATGCTTGTTCCATTGGATTTAATAGTTTTCAAAAAATAAAAAATTATGAGCACAGAATTTAGCAGTATGTGCTGTTAGGACAGACGGAATTTTACCATCTTTGCTTACATAGTCTGCTTCACTTTTACAGGGCATTTCAGGGAATTCTACATAATCTACGCTTTCTTCGAAGTCGAAGTAATCTTAAGTTACGTCTGCAATATCTTGAAATGCATTTGCTCCATCATCACTATTATATTCTTGTAGCACATGAAATCTTTGCTGGTTCTCATGATCAGGAGCTTTTATTTGTCGTGGAGAAAGCTATTCACCATCTGTCATTATTATTTACCGAACTAAACCGTAACACAATATTTTTTCTCGTTAAACTTTTATTTTTTTAATCACTTGCCAACACTCAATCAACAGCTCAATCAACAACGAGAAACTAATAAGTGACTTATTGTAAATATATATACACTTAAGAAAACAAAGATAAAATTCCGAAGTCCCCGTTATTTTAGGTATTCACGCATAAAAACAAATCGATATCTTTACAAACACAATTCAAATGAAAACAAAATAGAAAGATATTTTGAAACGTGCGAATTTCCATATAAAATCTGTTGCTGTTGACGTAGATATTATTTTTCTGCTATTGAAAAGGATCAATTAACACAGCTTTAACAATATTAATACAAATAGGGTGAGCCATCTATTAGCTTAAATTTGAACCATCGGATATTTCGAATCTGGCAATATTTATGTCTTTGTATTCTGACTCCATTGAACTAATGAATCGATTTATACTTGAGCAACGTTGGAATTTATTGGAAATTTATTTCCAAACAAAGACAGTTGAGCGGAAATTGCACGAAATTGTTGTATTTGGTCGCAGAGAAGGATAAACAGTGTCTGGTTTACGCTAGTTTATTGCTAAAGTTCGTGAAACTGCTTTTATTGTAAATGCGCCAAGACGTGACCTGCACTGCGAATATCGAAGTCGTGACTAACAGTGTGCGACATCGCTCAAAAGATTTGAATATTTCATGCTCCGTTAAAAAAGTGTTTTGCCATCAATCCAGAGACAATTGAGCTTTAAATGGACAGCATTCGTGATGCCATTGCCGAGATAGGACCCCATACACTCGAAAAAGTGCACTAAAATTGGTCCGATCGAATGAGAAACTGCGAGGGCAATTGTACTTCACAACAAAAAATTAAATTTGGAAAAATTTCGAAACGTTTTTAGTTGATTGCGTTTTAAATTTAAACTTTAATTTTTTTATTTTTGAAAGCATTATAAGCATTAAAATATTGTGAGACTTTAAGTTACCAAGAGCTAAGCCATTTTTCCATCAATAAAAAACATATCTGAGTGCAAATCTCTACGGATTTTTTTTTTGTTCGTCGATTCAATTAAGAGTAACCTTACCGTACAAAAATGACCATCCAGGATGAAAAAAATGGGTGGCCAGTGTACGTTTACTCACTACAAGCTTTCGTTATCAACCAACATTTTTGATAAAAAGAGCGAAATTTGGACAAACATGAAACAATTATATGATAAAGGGTATATGAGCTTCGTCGTTTCGACGAACTGTAACTAATGAAGGTTAGTGTTCGTCGATTCAGCGAAGAGTAACCTTAATGTACAAAAATGAAAAGTAACCGTTCAGGGTTAACTATGTATTATGTTTACCTACCGAACTTTAAAATATACAAAGAATAACTGAATAAATACACCGTCATAACATCATACAGTATGTATTAAATATTAGGTCTTAGGTCTTTAACGTACAATAAAATGTCGATATTTTTCTAGGATTAAAATGTGTTACTCGTTGCATTTTGAATATTTATTTAAAATATTTCCTACTTACGAACAATATGTTTTTCCTTAATAAATAACTTGCAAACGTATTCTTCATCATGCATCTTTAACATGCAATGAAGATTTCACAGTTCTCTCATACTATCAGCTATTAAAGTGGCATCATCTGTATGTCGGAAGTTGTTGAACAATTTGATACATTCTACTACACATTCTGATAGATTTCTTTCTTCTTTGAGTAAATATTAGTTTTCTGTGAAGTTTCAATGAATATAAATTCTTTATAAACTGCATTTCGTTGCTGCTTATTCCAACAGGCATTAGAATTTTTATCACTTTGTCATTCTTCATAAGTAAAGCTGTATTTCTGAAGGTTACGGTATTGCTAAATCAGATTGCGTATGAAAACCTGTCCATCTTTTGTACCCACGTTACCGTTGAATAAAATTTGTGTGTCGTCCGTTATCTTTTTATTACATTTTTCATAAATTCTGCAATGAACTCTGAATTTTAAGGAGAATTGAAGGCATGGCTCATTAGACTAAAGACTTTTCTTGGTCCTTCTCACAAAAAAGGCAGATATAAAGCTGACGAAGAAATAATATATTTCATGAGATAAAAAGACTTACATGCACAACACAACTGCTAACAAACTGAACTTGCCCCATAGTTCAGCCCATATCACACGTATTTTTAACTTTAACTGTGTCACAAACGTAATATTTTTTCCCGCCTCTCATTATTAAGGAAATTTTGCATGTTTTTAAGAAATAATCGTTTAAAAAATTGTTCAATACTTAATACTTATTAAGTATAATACTTAATACTGCAAATAAACACTGCAAATAATACTTAACGTGATATATAGATACTCCAATCGTCTATTCAAATGGTAATTTGAAATAAAAATTTATTCAACCCAAACAATTTGATGTGAAAAACAAAGTCCTTGTACAACTCAAATGTTTCGTCTCGTGTTTTTTCATAGGATATGGCAGTTATTTATTTATTTATTTTATTTTATTTTTATTTGATTTATAATGATCTACATAGCACAACAAGATACTAAATCTTATAAGTGACAGTGCTATGTTTACAATCAATAAGGTATAAAAAATTAACATTAATTAAATATAAAAAATTAGAGAAAGTTAATTTATGTATATAAATGTTAAATTAAATTAATAAGGTAAAGTGTAAAAATAATAATAATAATAATAATAATAACAATAATAAGAATAATAATAATAATAATAATAATTATAATAATAATAATAACAATAATAATGATGACCTAAAAAATAAAATCACAAAATTTACAAATATGAGATTAAAATTTTAATTATGAAAATAATTTAAATAACTCCTTTTTGAACGCGTTTGCATTGCCCAGATTTTGGATGTTATTTGGTAAGGAATTCCAAAGACTATTGGTGTGTATAAAGAACTGTCGCTGAGACAGAAGAGTCCTGAATCGTTGCTGTATAATCCCCACACCCCGGTGGGATCTGGCAAACTTAATTTTACAATATAAATACTTCGGCTGTTTCGTGTAAATTATTTTATGAAGTAGAAGGAGGCATCTAATTTTCAGGAGATTATCAAATTTGATACCAAGAATCAGGTAAGCTAAATGAGAAATGTGATCCCGACGCCCCTTAAGGAAAACATACCTGGCTATGTTATTGTACGCCAGGTTAAGTTTCTGGTTGTCATCATAACTGCAATTTGCGTATATCTCACATCCATATAAAAGTACCGGAATCAAGTACGTTTTAGCAAGTTGCATGCGAATGACAAAAGGAGTTGAATCTATGACAGCCCACAAATTTCGAAGCATGCCATAAATTCTGCCAACAATGACACTTATATGGGTAGACCACGATAATTTGTCATTAAAGACAATACCCAGATTAGTAGCCGACCTGACAAATTCAATTTTATTTCCCCTGATACTCAATTCAGGTACGACAAATGATCCGTTTGTTCTCGAAAGTGTAATACATTTAGACTTAGAAGGATTGATACATAGTCCATTGGCCGAGGCCTATCCGTCAATCCTTGCTAAGTCACGATTAATGTAGTCCAAACAAGAATAAATATTCTCCCTTGGAGTATATGTGTAAAGCTGCACATCGTCAGCATACATGTGAACATTACAGTTAACCAAAACATCAGGTAGATCATTTATATACATGCAAAACAGCAGGTCCAAGTATAGACCCCTGGGGAACACCTCTACTAATAGTAAGTGGATCCGAAACTTTGCCATTGAAATGAACCTTCTGAAATCTGTTCGTCAAATAAGAATAAATTAGATTACAGGCAGTTTCGGAGAAATAAAACAGTTTTCGGAGCTTTTTCAATAGAACCGCATGATCGACTGTATCAAAAGCCTTAGAGTAATCAAGCAGAACCAAGAACGCCACACTATTCCCATCAAGTTCCGAACTAAGTTCCTCAACTACATTTACCAGAGCGGTAGTACAACTCCTACCTTTCATGAAGCCCGACTGATTCACCGTTAAGAAATTGTGGCCTCTCAGATATTCATCGATTTGTCTGGCCATGATGTTCTCCAATACCTTGGATAAAAAAGGAAGGATTGCAATTGGCCTGAACTCACAATTAGTTTTGGGAATGGGAAGGATTTTAGCCAGTTTCCAAATTTCAGGAAAAGAAGACTTAGTCAGAACTGTATTGAACAAGTAAGTATAGTAAGGCAAAAGTTTAGGAGTCAGAGCCTTCAAGAATAGAGGATGCAAACCATCAGAACCAACTGCATTCGATTTTACCGCTGAAATACATTCCAAAACCTCAAACTGATTTACGCAACGAAAGCTAAAGGAATACTGTGGTGGAACAAAACAGAGGTCATCATACAAGTCACCGTTAGACAATGGGACCCTAGAATTTACGAACTGGTCATTAAGCTTGTCCACATCCACATCAATATCGGCCTTTGGACATTTTCGGCCTATTCCTATTTCACGAATTACATTCCATTTAGACTTGTTGTCCATAGCATTGGAAAACTTTCCGCCATAATACAATCTTTTTGCAGTTCTTATGCTCCTGGTAACTTCCATCCGTGTGAATCTATGTAAAGCTTTGAAATCATCCGGCCTAAACCTCTTCCATCTCCTGTAAGCTCTATCCCTCCTCTCAATGAGTGCTTTTATTTCCGCATTAAACCAGGGCTGTTGTTTAGGTTTGATGTGCTTGGTTTTGACAGGAACGCACCTGTCATAGAGCAAACGCACTCTGTCCTGAATAAACGATAATTGGTCATTCGCATTACCCAGTGTGTATACCTGTTCCCAAGATACGCTATCCAGTTCAATATTCAGAGTTGCATAATCAATGTTTCCAAAATCACGATACGTAATATATTTGTCCACGGGACGAGTTACGGACAAATTATAATTAAGGTTGGTTGGAGAAGCAGGAAGGAGAAATTTGGTCATATAACAACACCCTGTCAATGTGATTCACAAATATAAGGTCTATCAAGCTACTGGATGTTGAATGGAAATGTGTAGGTGTTGACACATTTACAGGACTGAGGTGAAGTGAGAGCATTGGTCCAATAAGGGGATTATCAAGTAGAAGGTTATTGTTAAAGTCGCCTACAATAACTATGTCGTCATATCGAATGGTAATACCCTCAAGAGTTGAAATAAAAGGATCAAAATTTAAACTAGAATTCGGTCTATATACACAACCAAGAAGAAGTTTCGGACCATCGCCTATTGATATTTCTAGAAACAAATATTCAATCTCGCTCCCAATGTGATTTAATAATTTTTCCTTACAAAGTATACCATTACGAACATAAATCGCAACTCCACCACCCCTGGCCCTGGTCGCATTATCATTAACCAAGATTCTCCTATCTGATCGGAAAAGTTTAAAGCCCTGTAAATTAAAAACTGTATCCTGAACATCCAAGGGTAACCAAGTCTCAGAGACGCAAATAACGTCAATACCTGCTGCCACAAATAAGTACCTAAATTCATCAATCTTATTATTTAAGCTCTGAGCGTTTATGTGGACAATGTTGAGACCTGCCCTTTGTTTCGCAAGGACTCTAATCATGTTATACACACAGTCTCTGGAATTAGAACCGTTAGAATTCATGAAATGGTACGAAATTTTTGGCAATGCATTCAATAATTAGATCTAAAGCAGAAATCGTAATATTTAAGCGTTCAAATATAATGGAGTTATACATACATGACACAAAGTTGTAGAAGAAGAATGTATTAATTAAATTGATATTGAGGATAATTAGGTCGATAAAAATCAAGTGAAGTTTTGGGAGTTCAAAAATTGGACAGACAATGGACTAAAAATATGTGTAGGAGGCAATATAGTATCAAATAAACAGAAGCTAGAACTGCCATATTTTCAGTTCGATTATCGTACATGCAGTGGTAAAAGTAGCGTGTTTTTCATAATTTCACAATACGTTAAATGTCTCACCCGCAACACCTTGAAAAGTATCTAACAAAATTTGAATGAATGATTGAATTTATGCCTTCCGAGGACGATATTTTTCCAGGCAGTATTCATATGAAAATATGATAACACCCCTACGAATGTGTTACTCTTTTTCACCCCCATTTAAAATATACGCATGATGCAGGGTTATAAACCCCATTTACATAAGTAGACAAAAGGCATCTATTATAAGAGTTGTGGCTTTTTGCGTCTAGTATCTACATATGTACATATATACACCAGGTGTAACGGTATGAAAAAAAAATAATTTTTAATGGGAATGTAAAAACATTTTATTCAAATTATTGGCCAATCCTGGCTACAATTTTTTTTTTCAACTTTCAGGCAATTTGTGAATTCCAGGCCAATAAAACTGTTCGTCTGTTAGAAATAAGCCAATTAGTCAGCCAATTTCTGACTTCCCCAACTTAGCTAATGCGAATGCCATCGATGAAAACAAATACAGAAGACTTCAGAAGACGCCAAGTTTGGTGAATACGTTAGATGGGGTAGTAGCTCCCAGCCTAATGCATTGATTGTATTCTGAACCAATTATGATTTGTGTGAAGGTGCATTGTTATGTTGCTTAATAATCTTCCCGTGTTTTCTAGCCCATTATGATTGTTTTTCGTTGAATGTATTATTCAAACTGCTCTTTTTGTTGCCGGAAGCTATCTATATCGAGAGCTTTAACTGATTTCGAAGCTCGTGGCACAGTAGAGCTTTCCCCTTAAACTCATAGCATCAATCTGGTTTTGCACCCGAAGTCCCAGACTAACTCAAGATTTTTCCGAATTATGATTCTGTAACCGTCCGACGCAACATTGCTTTCCGCGTCATTCACTGTCCAGTATTTTTAGCACCCAATCGAGAACTGCTATATATATGGGCTATCTATCGGGTTAAATTTTACCTACTGACTTACTTAATTGGCCATTAACAACCTGATTAATGAATTTCGGCTTGCCGCTACACATCGTTCCAGGCGCCTCTGATTTTTGCGCGCCTACGCCAGTTAGTCACACCAATCGATGACAGGGCTTCATCGACTTGGTCCTTCCAACGCATACAAGGTCGTCCTCTTAGCCGACTTCCGCAGATCCCCGCATCATCCGTCCAGCCGGAGCATCCTCCTGCGCAGGGATAATACGCTACACAACGTCTAAATCGCTGAGGAGCTCATACAGCTCACTTTTGGATCGGATGCGGAAATCATTGCCAACTTGGACTGGACCGAAGATCTTACGTAGTACTTTTCTCTTGAATACTCCCAAGGGTACTGCATCAGTGCTTAATAGGGCTCATGCCTCTGCGCGATGTTAAGAGTAATCCTGCGCTTGATCTCCGGACTGACTTCAGTTTTTGGTGGTTACGTCTAATAAGCGAATACTAGGCTAAGGCGACACATTTTTGTTACACTACTACTATCTACTTATGTCAGATGTTTTCTTTATCTGCATTCGAGTGGATTTTAGGCCGAAAGGATTTTTAACCCAGAATTAGCGATTTTATTCCAGAGTTAGTTTTATTGAAGAGGATTTCTTTTTTCATTACATTTAGTGGTAATGGAAAAAATAGTGCAACAGGCCAAAAATATTGAGTGAACTGATGTAAACTCGTAGCGGAAATTGAACTAATTATGAATGATTAGAGGTAATGAAGTCGCCGTAGTCTAATGGGTAGTATTTCGACTTATTACACAATGTTTCAAACCCCAGGTCAGATACCTCCACAAAATCGAAATATGAAAAATATTTCTCCAACGGCTTCCTCTCAGCAAATTTCCGGCAAAAAGAGTAAATAAAATTGCTACGAAAAAGTTTCTTCAAAAATCTGTCATTCGAAATTGACTTTAAACTGTAAGTCTCACCACTCATATATAAAGTTAACACACACAACATAAGTGGTGTAAGAAGCTAGGCTGAGAGGATTGTAATGACCAATTATTATATGTTTGTAGTGGTAATGTATAGAAACCCAAACTATAGAGGGAAACAAATTAAATTCAACTGTTTCAGTTCCACTCTCTTCTTCATACGTGGACATGATATTATTACATAAAAGCTTGTTAAGGAGTTATTACAAAAATTCATAAATTTATCGTTTCAATTTTCATTGAATTTGTTATATTATCTCTTATTTTTTTTTGTTTGTTTTTTTTTTATTAATATAATTTCAATGTATTATGTAACTCATTTGATTCTGGTGCTGTAATTTATAAGATAATTGATCTTGTTGCATCAGAAAAACATTCATTATAATAAATAAATAAATAAAATAAATAAATAAAATAAGTATATATGAACACATAGATTAAGTCAATCATAAACGAACACATTATCAGTATAATTGAGATAAAAACAAATGTTTACTGATAATGAAATTTCATGGTAATGTAATACTAGAAAAATCGTTACGTTTAGAGCTTTAAATTTACACCACTAGTGAACCCTGCAATATTGGTGCATTAATGCTAAGCAATGAAATGCATTCTGCATGCAATGCAATCAAAACCCATTCTGTTTGGTTCAAATCTCTAGCATTAATAATACATACATACATACACACACATATAATTGGTCATTACAACCCTTAAGTCAGGTTTACGTTCCAGATTCTTATGCTTACTGTTTAAGGTCGACTGCGAACAATAAACAACGCTGTTTGGTTTGGAAGTGCACATTACAGTTATTTTTTATGATAGAAAGTCTTTCAACCTGCCCAATAAAAGAATTTCCCGGTAGTTTATGAGCCATGTTTTACAAAGAATACTGTACGTGGGAGTCATAATTATTTTTTTTTAACTCTTTCGAATTGGTTGTGCAATAAATCTTATGTGCAGGAACTTAAAAATATATACAAGTGAGAAGAATACTCTGTCAAATGTTAATCACCAACTTTGTCATTACAACCCTTCAGTCAGGATTACGCACCAGCTTCCAATACCAAACTGTTGTGTATGTTAATTTTATGCTCCCTGCAGAAGAAGTATTTTTTTTTAACAGTGAACACTATGTACTAGACTAGGGCAACTTCAACCTGTCTATCTAAACGCATTAAATGGCACTGTGGTTTCGAAATTATTTACAGTAATTTTTCAGAAATAAATTGCAAGACAAATTCAGTTAAATGAATGTTAGAATACATAATAAAAATCTCAGAAATATTACAGATTTTATAAATACATAACATAAATGGCCATCACAACCCTTCCGTCAGGAGTACGGTCCAGCCTTTCACACAGTCATGTTGTTTGTGTTAATTTTATACATGAGTGGCGGGATCTACATTTTAAAGTCGACTGCGAGCGATAGATTTTTGAGAAACTTTTCATGGCAATTTTATTTACTCTTAGAATTTTTGCCAGAAATCTGCTGAGAGGAAGTGGTATGCCTAAAATGTAATTGATTACTGTCGTTTTATAAGGATCTGAAATTTTCACAAACTGTGATACTCATTATAAGCGGAAACTCAACTTGGCTTATAATAATATAGTCAAAAATGTATTTATTAAGGGACGTCAAGACCATATGTCGCAATTTTCTTACCAGATATTTCGAATTAATTTTGATAATCTGTTAGATATTAAATGCCTTATTCTCCTACATAAGATTATTACTTTAAAAGACCCAATCTATATTATTTAGTAGAATTAGATTTGCTAGATCCAACTGCGGTATGAAATTATACAACATAGACATAGGATTCTTTTGTCACAACGCCAATTTTTTGTACACACTATTAGTCTTTGGAGCTTTACATAATTATATTCAGAAAATAGGCAATGCAATTAAGTTAAAAAGGGAGTTGTACAATCTGTTTAAGCAGTTTTAGCATATTTTGATTGTTTTGTACACTTTTACTCCTTATTTTTATTAATGATTATTAATCTTTCTAATTCAGTCTTTAACTTTCATTGTATCTCAGTAAACGTATATATTTTTTCTTTGTTTGTATATTTCTTATTTATATTTTCTTATTTATATTTGTATATACTGTTCTTTGTAATTTTCCTAATTTACTTTTTACATATTACAATATTTTGATATGTTCTTATTCATTTTTATTTCTACATTATTTCATTACTTATATAATCAATGATTTGTTACTATTTTTTCTTTGATGTAGTCCCATAGCACTTTCATTTATTAGAATAAGTATCTTGTTGTGCTATGACTAATAATAAATAAATAAATAAACATCGTAATTACAACCGACTCATAATCATTTTCTAATTTTTAGCACTGGAGTCAGTCTAATGTTAAACTGTTCTGGAAAAGACGATAAATATTCCTGAAAAGTTGGTTATGTTACAGGTTTTGCAGTTTTTAGAAAACTATGACGGGAATAATACAAATAAGTCCTGGAATATGATAAGCATCTACATGAAAAATGTTTGAAGAGAATAATTTACGTCATGCAAAACTTCTGTTACAGGTATTCCTTATTTTATTTCACTTCCTTACAACCACTTGTTCAACCTCTTAGTTATTTAAAGTTTTGTGCAGTTGTGTAAATTATAAATTCAAGGGAAAGAGCAGGTAAGAAGCAAGAAAACGCATAATAAGTAATGTTCATGGAAAATATTTCAAAAAAAAGTTTCGAAAAGCTGAATCATAATAAAAGTTTAGAACAAAAATTAACAAAATCGAAAAACAAATTCTTGGGAAAAAATTCTCACTTTTTTGCATCTTTTGCTGCTTTTAGTTTTTTGTTTTTAACTAGCATTGCAATGGGTTTGCATAAAGCTACACAGACAGCTAGGAAATAACGCGAATAAAGTGGTATTAAAGGAGGAAAAGTAGTAGGATGAAAACTATTTAAAATATTTTGTTTTTCACTAGATTTATCTTATTTTCGCTTTCTTTACGGTAAGTTGATGTTGTGGTTTTTTCTTTACACGGCATAAAAATATTTTTACAAACATGGTTTTGCAATTAATTTTAAAAAGTGTTCTCTAAGTATTCCTTTTCAATTAAATTTTTTCTGTGTCTTCTCTTTTTCTCTTCATGTAATTAAATTTATCAGAATTTGTTATGACAAGCATCTGCAACTAATTTTTGTACAACAGTGAATAGTAATTAATAATAATAAAAGTAATTAATAATAGTAAAGTAATTAATAATAGTAAATTTGGTACAACAGTGAATAGTAATATGAATACGTAGCGTATGAATAATATGAAATGTAAATTTATTACGTATACGTAGGAGTGTTCAGGCAAATAAATTTATAAAGTTGTTACAGAATTATTACATCTTTACTGCAACTGCATTCTATTATCAAATTGTGTGTCAAATTGTTGAATTACTAGCTAACTGACCAACTAATTTATCCATACACAATTCAATCGAATTTAAAATTTATAGATTCAATCAGAAAAAATTGTTGGAATTTCCCAATTAAAGCGAAATATCTCAACCAGATGTGTGAGATATTAGTCTCTATCTACGCAGTACGGACAAATATTTCAGCTTATTTTATAAGTTTTTGGATTTTATTTGGTTTTATTTGTTGTGATAACACATGCACAAAATTTTTGTTGTTTCAATTATTTATATTCAGTTATTTATTTCAAATCTAGGTGATATTTTTTTAAAAACAATGAAATATATTTTCAATAGCATTGTTTGCGTCAGTGCCGGTGTCTGAATTGAGCCAACTATTGCCCACATGAAGTGATCGTATTCCAGTAGGCAGTATGTTGGCCACGATTCAAACCCCAGGTCAACCATCTCCATCAAAACGAAATATGAAAAAAAATATTTCTTTGTCGACTTTCTGACAAAAATTCAGAGGGTAAACAAAAGTGTCATAAATAGCTTCTCCAAGATCTGTTGTACGAAGTCGACTTTAAACTGTAGGTCCCGCCACTCACGTGTAAAATTATCTCACACAACATAAGTGGTGTGAGACCCTAGCTGATTGAAGGGGTAATTGACCAATTTTGTATGTACGTTGCCTACATGTGTGTTCGTAAACATTGTTACATATAAGTTAACAATATAGCTGACGAGCTTTTGAAAGTTACTAAAGTTACTAATTTAAACAATGAATGAATTTTTAAAACAAATGAAGAAAATTTCACGCTCAACTGTAAACCCGTGCGAAAGGTAAATAACATATTGTTACGTTTTTGCCTTTTAAACCGTTTGAAATCTGAGCTCGTAGATTGCAAATAAAAATAAAAATAAATTTATGTTCAGTTTTAATTAATGTCTTTATTGTCTGCACAATTCTGCGTGCCACTGTTCACAACTTTATGTAAACAACATCGATTGCTTTGTTTGTTTTCCACTTTGCACTCTTTTGCGTAAACAATAGCAATTACAAGCCAATTTGTTCAATAGATCTTTATAATGGAGATATTCAAACCAAGATTACTTTCCTCAAACACCGTGTCTTCAAACAAGACTGACTGAATTTCTACTTAACCCGTTGCCTGCTTTATCTTGCCTTTTTTATATATATATATGCTCTTTAAGGAGAATGATTCGGCTTCCTGAAATCACTATAAATGTAAACATGTTGTTTACGTTATTGTTGTTTGTGTATTTTGTTTACGTTTGTCTTTGCAGTGTTATTGTTGCATTTATGTTTACTTGTTTGTCCCTTTCTTTACTGGTTTTTTGTTAGTATATTTTTGTTTACTTGTTTATCATGTGAACAAGTTCATTACTTTGTTTTTGTAGCTTTTGTAAGTATTTATTTATTTATTTACATACATACAACCTTTCAGTCAGGATTACGAACCTAGCTTTTCACAGCACTTTTGTTGAGTGTGTTAATTTTATACATGAGTGACGGAACCTACAATTTAAAGCCGATCCCGAACGAGACATTTTTGCACCTGCACCTCAGGACAGACGTCATCAGTTTTTGGGTGACAGAACGTTTGGAGATCTGGGCATGGTGGTGAACGTGCCATTAAGGGAATTGGCCTGTTCCATTCGGACCTCGGTGTAGTTTAAACCACCACTAACGGAGCATGGTAAGCAGGTTTACCCCACACTGGATAGCACATTGGGCCATATGGCCACAGAGTGAACTCGTCTGTGAACAGCAAGTTGCAGGCTGATCTAATCTAACCTAACTATTTTAGAAAATAGCGATTTTTTAAATAGAAAATTATATTCTTAAACAAAATCCCAACTCTTTAGTCTCCAAAAAAAAAAAAAAAAAAATTTGCATTATAATTGAAATATTTGTGAAATGAACTTCAACTTCAAACATTATGTGCATTAAGCAGATGACCGACCCTCTTGTTTTTCGTGTTTATTTTGGTTAGGAATTTATGCACATGTTAAATGAATGTGATTCATTAAAAAAATCAACGTACGGGTGAACATGTGGACATTATGAATGGCAAATATATTACATCTTAGTCATCATAACAGTAGAGACGTGGTGGAATTGAAAATTTTTTTGAAAGATAATCTGAACATGCTATTGTTAATGCTGTTGTCAATAAAAAGAATGAAACTTACAAGCAAATACTTAAAAGTCGCTAAAGTCTAATACATATGGGTTTGAGCAATTGAACTCCACTAAATATTTAATAAAATATTGTATCTTTCACTCTACTCGACTACAAATTGTTTAAAAATATAAACAGAATTTTGATGAGCAATTCTAAATTAAGCCACCAAGCGAAGCATTTCCATTCCTAAGAATATATCCGCTCATATATTTGTCTATGTGTAAAATTTGTATACTAAAACATTTTAGTTTATCCGTCTGTATGCCATACATATGTGTGTGCATATATCATATTTGTCGGGCTTATATTTGGTTAATTTATGCATATGAAGTGCAAATAAAATTTAAATAAAATATTTCCTATTTATGCCATTGACCAGAACTGATTTAAAAGTGGCAGCATTTCAAAATGATTCATATTTGGCTACAATTTTTAATATTTTTTTTTTGGAATTTTAAGTGACTGAGTAATCAAATTTGAAAACAAAGAACAATGTGTGTGTTTGTACTACATTAACTGTTCCAGTCTACACGTACCTGTCGGTATTCAAAATTTGAATAAGTTACGTTATTTAGTTAGTGTCCCAGTGATTTGAAAAAAAACTGAAAAAAGTGAGTTTCATACATGATCTATGAATGAGGCAGATTTAAACTTTAAATATTTCAAATTTGTTTTGATAAAAAAAACACAAAAAACATTTAGAAGGAGGGTTACAAAACTGATGGTGTAGACTAAGTACAGCTAATGTTGTATACCGTCGTTGTCGCCGAAGTCTAGTAGGTAGTGTGTTGGCTTATTAGACGTAAGGCCAAAGATTCAGGTCAGCAGATTTCTGGCAAAAAGTCTGAGAGTAAATAAAATTGCCATGAAAAGTTCTCAAAAATCTGTCGTTCGGAATCGACTTTAAACTGTAGGTCCCGCCACTCATGTATAAAATTAACACACACAACATGAGTGGTGTGAGAAGCTAGGCCGTAATCCAGGCTGAAGTGTTGTACTGGCCAATCTACATGAGATCCAAGGCGTCCAAGGCTTTACGAAAAAGTCATTTTTGGTGTGGATTGCAGTTGACGACATGCTTCCTAAAGAACGAATTTGGCTACTGTCATTGGCGAGGACTATATGTCGACGATTGCCAACTTCCTTCGGTGATCAGTCCTCAATGGAAACTTAACCCATTTATGTGCCAAAGTTATGGAAAATTGGACATTTCAAATCCACTATGGGAATGAACTGAATTCTGGCCTCTAGTAGAAAAATACAGCCATCAACCGAGAATGAAAAAAAATATCCAGCGACATGTCTAAGGATATAAACAGAAAATGAACAAAGATTAAGTTCTTGCGGATTAATAGTAGAATTAGAAATTAGATGTCGAAAAATAAAAATTATTGAATAAACATATGAAAACAGTTCTGTTTGAAAGAAGATAAATATCCAACCATAATATTTAGCAATTAGTGCCCATAAGGGTTAAGGCGAAGAAAACTGTTTAACCCTACCAAAGCAAAGTAGGAACATAATACCAGTGAGCATGAGACGAAGGTTCCAACTTGAAGAACGTTGTTCTCAGTGAACGTGATTTGTTAATCATTGTTCTTTAAAACAGTGATTGTGATCGCAGTACTCCAAAAGAAAACAATAATGACAATAACGTATTTTATTAAGTCGTAAGAAAGAGATAACTAGATACATACTACGAAAAGTCTACTAAACAAAATCAAAGTGGTGTTATTGATATTATTTTTAATGTATTTTTTTTATATGAAGTTTGACAATTAAGTTTCACAGAAAGTTAATGTATAAGAGAAAAAAAGTAAATAATCAGCATCATCTAATACTAATTCTGCCTCGCTCCAAATAAAATGAAATAAATTTTTGTATGTAACAATTTTGAAAGAACGACATTATTAGTAACTGTTATTTGGCAATTTCAATCACTGTAGTTACCAGTGAATTATCAATCACCGTGATTAAATCACAGTTTCGCTCATCTCTAATTCCAACACCAGGCCAGACAACTCGAATGAAACGAAATATGAAAAAATATTTCATCGCTACTTCTTCTAAGCAATAACTCTGAGAAAAAAAATTACCATGAAAAGTTTGTCAAAAAATGTTTGAAAACTAACACATGCATCATAAGTGGTGTGAGACAGTAAGTCGTAATTCTGACTGAGGGGTTGTAATGACCAATCAAGAAGGTAAGCAATACCACTGAGCAATTTGCCAACGACATAGACTTGCCAAGCACTGGATCCAGATGCAATTAAAAGCGCCTACGGTATACTAAAAACAATAAGATACGCCGAAATATATGAATTTGATTCAGTGAAAACTGGATTGCTGAATTTTGCTGTGAAGAGCAGTCAGAAGTAGAAAAATAGCTGCAAGTATTATACATTTAATATGCACTGTTTGTTGTCGTTTGTGCTTCGCATCGTACATCTTTAAAAGAACTATAACGCTACAGTCAGTTTAAAAGGTATCGTACGGTGAGTACTAAATAAAATGGCGGAATTGGATTTAGTCAACATGTAGTTTCAATAAGGCAGCATAAGCAATTAAACTTATGCGATTTAACACCACTAGAGTACAGCTGTCAGGCAGGACTGGAAATATTATGCCCACACATGAACTAATCTTTAAAAGAAAATTATTGTCATCCAATATTTAAAAGTCCTAGGATTTGCCAGGGGGTTAATTCTGGCAGTCGTATATGAACGAATTTTTACTCGAACGTGCGAGTTTTTTTATTTTTGAGATTGTCTTATTCGTTATCGAGTAAAGTGTATCGAAATTTCTAATGATGACATTCAATAACGTGTCATCATTCGAATGCCACCTTGCGAGTTTTTATTTTTTAATTAATTAATTAATTCCAGTATTTGTAGGTCAAAACTTTAATTACACCCAGAAGGATATTCTTGGAAATTTCATGGTTAAGCATTCAGAATTGGCAAAGAGTATTATACCAAATACTGCTTAGGGAAAGGCAAGAGCTAATCAGCTATGGGAACAGCTGACAGCTAAGATCAATGCTTCCGGCCCACCAATCAAAGGTGAAAAAATGTGACGCGAAATAATTTAACAAACTCTTTTTTAGTTTAAAATTCTGTTGAGGGTCTAAAAAATGTCCAAACTTTTGGGTCTTCAAAAACATCAGAAGGCAGGCCAAAAGAGAATTGCGACAGAGAAAATGTTACCCCAACAACTTCACCACAAAATAGTATTCCAGACGTATCTCCCTGCTGTTTATCTGATTATGAAGAAGACAAAATGGAATCTACCATGTCTGCTTTTATAGAATTTGAAAATGATACTGCAGAAGAAACTTCAGCCCCAGCTAATAATAAATATTTCCATACGAAATATTACCATTTTAATAAATCTTTTCTGCCTTGGTTTAATTAAATTTCTTTTATTTTTGTAAGAAAACATATGTTTTTTGTTTACAATTTTTGCATTTTTTGCATTTTCACAACACCTAAGCAACAAATCGATTCGTTTCGTATCGAGTAACATCATCAGAAAATTTCTAGCTATCGAAATTATTTTCTATTCGAATACAATTTCGATCACGACTGCGATAATTAGACCCCAGAACTTCAAATGCTATCTGAATGGAATTTTTTTTTACTCTAAAAAATTGAACATTTTTTCGCTTTAATTTACTATTATTTGGGTTTCACAAATTTCTTTCTTAAAGATGTTAACAAAACTGAAAACCAAAATAAAAATGTTTTTTATTGTGCTCATTTTCACAGATTTCAAACTATTAAGCAAGGTTGAACAGTTAAAAAACTTTAATGAAATCCTTTAGTATACATTGAATTCAAACTTTATCACAGTACAGAGAGAGAAAGTAAATAAAATAGAAAATATATTTATAAAAACTAGAAAAACCTCGAAAAAAAACTGTTAGTGAATGGCTTGTTTCCTATAAAAGAAAAAAAAAAATAAAAAGATAAAAGAAAATAGATTTTGTAACTCATGGATACCAAAAAAACTTAAAGGAAAGTTCTTTCTCTTACTAACAAGATTAAAAAATAAAAATAAAAGTTATTTCATTAGTAAAGAGTACGTAATAAAATACAAATCGTAAAGTAATAAAAATAGAATGTAAAATAACAGAAAGGTTGACAATATAGACAATAAATAAAAGTGAACATAAAATTAAAATTAAATGAAAAGAAAGCAAAATCATGTCATGTCAGTAAGCTAAGTAATTCAGTATTAATCATTGCGCGTATAGGTTTAAATTTGGACTATCGGTTATTTCGAATCTGGCAATACTTATGTCATTCTTTTCTGTCCCAAAATTCAGAAACTTCACTGAACGTAATGAATCGATTTGCGCTCGAGCAACGTTAGGATTTATTGGGCCAGCACGATGATGTCATCTTTTCGGATGAAGCTTACTTTTATCTTGCTGGGTACGTTAACAAACAAAATTGCCGTATTTGAGGCTTATAATACCCAAACGTTGGGTTGTGTTCTGTAAGATGACAATGCACCCATTGGCTCATATTTCTTTAAAAATGACGACGGCGCTACCATTACGATCAATGGAGACACCTAACGTACCATGATAGTCAATCTTTTTGGAGCAGCTCTTCATGGTATTAATGTGAACGATGTTTGGTTTCAACAGGATGATGTAAATAGCCACAGATCTCATGCCACAATCGATTTATTGAGTCAAACGTTTGATAGCCATTAAATTAGCAGGAATAGTGATGTCAATTGGACGCCAAGAAACTGCGATTTTGGATAACGTTGGACTATTTCCTGTGAGGCGCCGTATAATAAAAGTGTTAGGGTGGCAATTGAGCATTTGAACGCCAAGATTATTGTTGCTGTTGCCGAAATACGACCCCATTCACTCCAAAAGGTGAACGAATGAGGTTTTGTGAGGCCAGCAGCGGTAGCCATATGAATGAAATAATAATCTATTTCCAACCGGAACAGTTGTAGTCCACAGCAAAACAATAAATGTGACAAAAATTCAAACCATTTTGTTTAATGCATTTTTAAATTTCTACTTTTAAAACGCCCACCCATTATGCTCATATTTAATGTGTAAAATCAAGCACATATGTGATGTATGAGTGATATTTAATTCCATTAATTTCATACGTAACAAAATCTAAGATTTTTATTGCATACTTTTCAGAATAACTACGCTAGTACATGTATGTACATATGATGCGTATGAGTAATATATTTCAAATTCAATTAAATAGAAAATATACCCTATTAATTTGGAATTAAGCTGTGAACAGGAATTTTTGATGGATTTTTAAAAAATTTAAAATTTAAAATTTACAACTTTTAAAAATCCCAACCTAAAAGTAAATACAAAAACCAGAATTCTAGGCTATATTCTAGTAGGTACTACTCATGGCCTGTATCTTCATAGCCTGTATCTTCCACATCTTTACAACAAAAAATAAATAAATTTGCAGAATTTCAATCCGTTTTTAATTTTATTTTTTTTAAATTTAAACTCACAATTTATAACCCTTTTGTAACACTTTTATAATTTTATAAATTTTCAAAACTCAAACCATCTAAACCGTAATTTTTGACTTCGAAACCAACACATAATATTTATAGAAAAAAATAAAATTTTGCTTATAATTCCAAAAAATTATAGATCAGATAACTTATTAAGAGCATTTATTACAATATATACTTATTTATATACATACATACATACAGAATTGATCATTACAACCCTTCAGTAAGGATTACGACCTAGTTTCTCACACCACTTATGTTGTGTGTGTTAATTTTATAAATGAGTGACGGGACCTACAGTTTAAAGTCGACTCCGAAATACAGATTTTTAAGAAACTTATCATGGTAATTTTTATTTACTCTCAGAGTTTTTGCCAGAAATCTGCTGAGAGGAAGTCACCGAAGAAATACTTTTTGTATTTTTGTTTTGATGTCGAACCCTGGTTTTAAGAGTAATAAGTCAACACACTACCTACTAGACTACGCCGACTTCATTTATATACATAAGTTTATACAAATAAATATAGGAGAAATTATATGAATGCGTTTATAATTTCGATGTCTAATATTTAAACATACACACTCTTACTCCTACCAGATACATATACTTCTAGAGACAGAAAAAGAGCGAAAAACATAAAAACTTCAGTATCATTCAAGATAATCATAATTTACTCGTATTTCTGACTAATTTTTTTTTTATTTATCATTATTTGTTAAATTCCTTAGTTTATGGCCATTGTCCTATGGTAACGTACAACAAATATTTATTTATTATTGAATAATTTATCACTGATTAGATCTCTGCTTCCTTGTGCAAATTAGCAAAAAAATATGTTTGTTCAGTTAGGCGTAAATCAATTGAAAAATAAATTCAAATTAATATCGAGATATAATTACAATTACATTGCTTTCCTAAATCAAATAGAGTGTAAAAAGAGGCAGGCAATAAAGAAAAATCATTAATAATCTTAATCTACAAAAGATTGCATTGAAAATAGATTGATTGGATGTTTAATTAAGGCACACCTTAGACATCACAGGCGTTTAATCTTGCATTGACAGTTAATAAATGTTTTTAATTATCAACTAAATAATAACAAAATCAAATAAATGGTAAACTTCTGATGTCCAATCAATTTGAGGGCAGAATGAATAACTCAAACTAGTGACTTTATATTGTATTATGCTAGCAAACAAAATTGAATAACAACCTGTATTCGCTGAATAGGCCTGAACCGAATTTTCATTGAAAAATCATCTTCAGCCCTAAAGCACATTTTTGGATGAATGAGTATGTGAACAAACAAAATTGCCCCAAATATTGGATAATATCAATCCACATCCCTACAACCAAAAAAAAAAAAAAAATACCAGCGAAGAGGAAGAAGTTGCTCAGCACGACTACCCTACACTGGAAAACGAGCTACAAAGTTTGATAAACGCAGCTATATCCTTGATATCAATAGATGATAGCTCCGTCAAGCTGATAAGAAATGGAGAGCCAAATAACCTATATCTGCACCTCGCAAGAGATGGGCACTGACAAAGAAAGTGGGTAGTCTCCTCTTCCTCAGCGGATCTGCACCCACTTCAGAAGTTGTTAAATGGGAGCCGCATCCTTTCCGTGTGTTTGCCCCTAACACAATGACCTGTAAGCATGGCCACTGTGATTGAGATGATGCCAAGATCAAGTCCAAGTAACTGGTTGGTATGCCTTCTATCAATCGGGGGCCATGTGAGTCTAGCAGTGGAACAGGACTCCTCATTGAACCAGCATAGGTTGGCGTCTAGAAAGAATTTTCGCCTAATGGGCAGCTTCACAGAGGCGAGTGACATGCCCAAGTCTGCTGAAGGGGATTCCGGAAGGAGTGCACCAGCTCTGGCGAGCTCATCGGCCCTATAGTTCCCCGAAATGTCACTGTGCCCGGAGAACCAGACCAGTGAGATATTAAAGCGCTCAGAAAGAAGGTCGAGAGAGCGACGACATTTCTTAACGACTGGGTCCAGTTTCCCAGAATAGACTCCCAAATCCATTGTCGAGTTTAGAGCCGTCCGTACAGATGCCCAGGAGTTCCGCGGGGACGGTATTTAGGTACCAGTCATCCCTAGCCGGAATCAGAGTTTGAAAACCCCTGTCCAGATAACTGGGCGTGATATGACACCGTAGGACTTTTTCTGGTAGAGTAGGTCCCAGGTATATGCAATTAAGCCACAAAACTACAGCGGAACTCAAAGATAACATAACCTATGCTTATTTTATGCGCCCGAATCTTAGTAGGACGCGAGAATAATAGTAGGACGCGTTAAATACCGAGAAACAGTGGACACAAATAATGGCGGAAATAGGTCTTTCAAAAGAATAAAATATTTCGATGATGTCTCACACACCATTTGTTTTATCTAACCCTTTGCACTCGGCACCGTTTCGGACTTTACCTAGCAGCAACTCGACGCCACTTTTTAACGAAAACGTACATCCTTGAAACGTGATATTATATACTATAATTTTAGAACCAAGTAAGGAATTGTGATGAAATTTGTTTTATATGAATTTATGGACATCGAAGAACACATATTGACCAAAAAATATCAAAAATTTGTTCTATTCGACGCTTCAGTACGAATTTAGATCTTGTATATTTCTTCTCTCGGTTATCGTATCAAGTTTTCCACTTCATTGGACCATACCCTTGTAGATGTGTACGCCTAATCCACTATATCTACAATTTGCTCAACGGATCAGAGAAGTGTACAGTCCGTCGTGAACGCACTTCGTGTGTAGAACGGACGATTTATTTACCATGCATCTTGTTAATTCTATCACATTTCGATCAATTTTTGTGCCATTTTAACAGAAAACTACAGGAGAACACGTGTTCCTTAAAAAATTGCGGTGGAATAATTTCATTGTCCGTAATCGCTAACAAACTATCATGTCCCCTCAGTAATGTGCTAGATTTACGTTGTCCCCTCGGGACAGCCGAGATCAAAAGATTAAATTTAAAAATATGAATCGCTTAAAAGGGATGCTTTCTTTGTTTATTGAATGCATTAAAAGTTGTACAATGAAGTTTATGCGAAGAATTTTCTTTGAGTTTTGTCGAGTATACTTTACACAGTCAAATAAGGAGTTAAATTAGGCAGCTCGATTTCGACATAATAATATAATATTCCCATAATATTAAATACGAAGAAGCCATTTATAAAAGTATCAGAATATTTCATTGCTTAGAGTGAGTCAATTTTTGAGTGTTGATTTAAAAAATCTAAATCTCATGACAATATGATCTCTGATTTATTTCCTCCCAAGTCAACTCTGTTATTAGTACTACCAGCACAGATAAAATCGAGATCATGGAAGCTATACGAACAATGGAAACCAGTTTAATCAAAACGTTAATTGAAGAGTCAAATAATTCCTATAGGAATCAATTTTGTCCTGCATATTAATATCAACTAACCAAAGGAATTACTAAGCTTCAGTTTTTCTACTCTGGTATGCACAGGTTGTGGTTGCTAACACATTACACTCGATAGAATCCTATAAAAGATGAGTGGAATAGCAATTTCGGAACATAGGCTTGGATCATCCACACATCCACAAACTTTAATACTGGTGCACGCATCACCGCGGAATATGAATAGCCCTGTTATGGCCAAACTCAACAATATTATTATTGAGACGCATTTCAGTTTTCCTCAGTTCTTTGGTAAGAATTTTGGGCAGCTGACATTGTTCTTCTCGATTGGAATCTATCATTTCTCAGCAACTCTCACTGATTCCTTAATACACCATTTGTGACGGGATTAATGTTACCGTCCTTACATCAAACGAGTTCAATGTCACAATATTCCTGATCTATTTTTAAGTAAAAATTCATAGCAGTGTTTCAGTTCTTAATTCCACCTTGGCTCTTGTGTTTGCATTACAACTGACTGTAGTCGTAGTCGTCATTTCGTTTTTAAAAAGTATAGTTTGCATCAACATTCTATAGAGTTACGTTCTGTTAGCATTAGCCATTTGAGGAATTTATAGTTAACAATGACTGGGAACATATGCTTTTAGTTCTACACCGTTACGTGCGTAACTTATCTGCTATTAGGTGACTTAACTCAAAGTCACCTTACATTAATTGGTACTGATTCCCTGAACATTGATCGATAGAATGCCTTCTTATGTTGCATTAAAATAGACGCCATTCGCGTATAATCGTATAACTGTATGTAAGTGAGTTATATACATTGTTAAGAAAATTAAAAATCAAAATACTGGTGTTTTGCTTTTACATCACTTAACACTAAAATTATAAATAAAAGCTACAAAAACAAAACAATGCAATGTTTATTTTGCCATATAAAAGGCAAGGCAAAGCAGGCGACTGAGTTAGTGAAGTTCAGTCAGTCTTGTCTAAAGACGAGGTGCTTTTGAAGAGAGTAATTGTGGTTTGAAGATCTGCGTTACAAAGATCTGTCGAATAATAGTCTAGTAGTTGTTATTACAGAAAAATTCTCTGAGTTTTGAAATAACGAAATTGGAAGTGATTTCCTTGGTTTTAACTTCTACCCATTTGGAAAACGAGTCTATGACTACAAGAAAATGACAATTTTTAATGGGACCTGCGAAGTCTATATGTATTCTTTGCTATACAGAGTTTGTAGGACTCCATGGTATAAGAACACTTTTTTCTGGACTAGCCATGAGTTTTTGACATGGAATACATGACTTGATAAAATATGCAATATCTGAATCGAGTTTAGGCCACCAAACATAGGATCTGGCTAGTGCTTTGGTTTTAACGATGCCTAAATGAGATTCATGTGAAATTTGGAGTACTGACTCTCTCAATTTTGTTGGTATTATTACTCTATAACCCCATAATAAACAATCATGGTCTACAGTTAACTCAGAATCTTTGGAAACAAAAGCTTTAAATTGTTCATCTCTGAGTTCTTTGAGTTTACCCATTTTAAAAATTCACATACCTTAGAAAGTATAGGATCACGCCTAGTGTACCGAGATATGTCCTTAAAATCAAGATTTAACACGTTTTGCTTTTGTATATAATTTACAAATGTAGCACTATCATTGGTATTATCAATGTTACTACCTATATGTTGAGGCATTCGCGATAAATTATCGGCTTCATTCAAATCGCCTTTGACATGTTCAATTTTGTAATTGAAACCTGAGAGCCCATCTTTGGATACGCGCTGCAGCGATTACTGGTAAGCCTTTATTTTCTCCAAATAGGGTAATTAATGGTTTGTGGTCTGTTTTTAATGTAAAAAGATTTCCAATTAAATATTGTTTTAATTTCGTAACACAAAAAACTATAGCTAAGGCTTCTTTTTCATGCGTACTGTATTTTTGTTCAGCTTTCGATAAAGCTCTTGAAACAAATGCCACAGGTTTTAAATCATTATCAAATTTGTGTGACAGAACGCCAGCTATGGCAGAATCTGAAGCATCAGTCGTGAGGAAAATTGGTAATTTTGGATTGAAATGAATTAAAACTTTGTCTGAAGTAATTTCCTTTTTTATGGTTTGGTACGCTTCTTCGCAATCTTTAGACCATACGAATTGTAAATATTTTTGTAATAATTTATATAAAGGAGTCATAATCTTTGCAAAATTGTTGACAAACTTTGCATAATAATTTACCATGCCTAAAAATGCTCTCAGCTCAGAAACATTATTAGGGGTGGGGGCATTAGTAACGGCAACTATTCTTTCTTTATTTTTTTAGACCATATCTATCGATGGTAAAACCTAAGTAATTAATTTCCTCTTTGAAAAATTCGCATTTGGACAAATTTAGTTTTAATCCTGCCAGCATTAACTTATTTAATACAGATTTTAAATTTCGAATATATTCTGTCATACTTTTACCTGACACTGTAATATCATCTTGATATACAACTACGAATGGTATACCTTGTAAAAGATTTTCCATTGTCTTTTGAAATATGGCAGCTGCAGGCTTAATACCAAAAGGTAAATGTTTCATTTTTAATGTGCCAATATGTGTTGTTCAAGTACATAAAAGCTGTGATTTTTCATCAAGAACTAATTGATTATAAGCACTAGATAAATCTAGTTTTGAAAACAACTGACCACCTTGGAGTGCAGCAAAAATTTCATCAATTAATGGTAGAGGGTATTTAAAATCTGTTAAGTATTTATTAATAGTAACCTTATAGTCACCACAAATGCGGATATCACCATTTGGTTTTAAAATTGGTACAAGTGGTGTACCCCAGTCTGAATGATCAACTGGTTCTAAAATGTCATTTGCTATTAACTCCCTTAAATTCTTTTCTATTGTATCTTTCCATGCTAAAGGAACTGAACGTGGTTTACAGAAAATGGGCTTTGCATTTGTGTCCATGGACAAAGAAATCTTTCCAAATTTGTAAGCTCCAAGACCACTACTGAAAACATCATGAAATTCATTTCTAATTTCCTCAGTTATAATAGAAGATTGGTCAGAATCAATAGAATTTACTTGAACAAGTTCAAAATTAAAATTTCTTCAAAAATTTCTTCCAAATAAGGGACTGTTGTTATTGTTTGTTACAACAAATTTAACAATTTTGTTAATACCATTCACTTCAATATTTTCAATGTATTCTCCCAATACTTCTATTTTGTTTCCATTATAATCAACATATGGATCTTTACAGGGTGTAAGACTTACTTTTTTATTTAATTTTTTTACAAAAGGGAATTCCATCTATTTTAATTGAAACTTGGTAAAGCTCACTTGAATTGCTACAACTTTGATCCTTATTGATACTGTAAATAGAAAAATCACTAGAATTATTATTAGTAAAATCTTCACTATCTACATCTGATTCAGATACATAATTTACAGTTTTTTCTTTAAATCTACAAATCGAAGCTAGATGACCAATTTTACCACAAAAATTACATTTACTTTGTTTAAATCTGCATTCATTTGAATTATGGTTTCGCCAGCCGCAATGAGAATAGGCATTGTTTGTCTTCTTTTGATTATTCGGTTGTTTCTTCTCATATCGACCTTCATACTTATTTAGTTTGACGGGTTTGTTTTGATTATTGTAGTTTTTATTTCGATATTTACCTCCTTTGACGTTAAAAACTTGCATATTGTGACTATCATCTTCTTTAGCTAATAACTTCATCTCCATAATTAGAGCTTTTCTTAGTGCTTCATCAATTGTTATTTTCTCGTCTTCTTCACACAGTCGCTCAAATATTTTGTTGTTTATCCCCATGATAAAACGATCTAAAACAAAAGCATTTAAATTGTCCCCAAATTTACAAGAGAGTGCTAATTTTTGTACTCTAGCATGCCATTCTGCTACCGTTTCATTTTCGCTTTGTATTGCTGTATGAAAGCTTTTTCTCTCTCGAAAAACAATCACTGGTGGAGTGTAATTTGATTTTAATAAATTACAAAGCTCTTTAAGTCAAAGTCTCATATGCAATTGATCCTATTGATTTGCATTCTCTTTGTATTCTCTGTATTGATTTCAGCAAAATGAATATCCAGTTTCTCTTTCTATAATAACCAAGATTCATTCCGCGGGGAAAATTGAGGAATATTATTTGGATGATAGATCATAACGTTTCCATTTTGTACATTGTCTGGCATGATTGAAGTAATCTTTATCTTTTTATATTCCAATTTATTAAAAAGAAATTATGCCTGTTGTAGAAAAAATTATATTCCTTCTTTTTCTTTGAAACGTTTTTGTTGTAGCCTTTTTTTAATATATATTGGCCTTCTTTTAAGGTTTTTATTTTTGGTTTTATTTAAAACTTAGTGTGAAAAAAATTGTTGTTTAAAATGTTTGTTTTTTAGTAAAAACTGTTTTTCTTCTAAATATTTTTATAGTTCTTTTACTTATTTTTTTTTCAGTTTTATGGTATAATATACCAGATTTATATTTTAACAATGAAAAAGACAAACTGTTCAATTCTTTATTTTTTTAAATGTGTAATTACACTTGATCGTATATACGAACCACTACCGGTTTAACCTCGTCGCCACTGTAATGTCTTGAAACAGATCGTTTGGAGTTTATTCAGTAACTAACTAACTTTATTTATATTTCAACAAAAAGGGATAAATAAATAATACCTAATCAATTAACCTAAGGAAAGCTTAAAGCTAAGGGATTAGTTCTAAAAGCTTAATTATAAAAGAGGTAGAGAGTTGTCTGTAAGAAAGTTTCATACATAACATACATAAACAAATACAACGAACTTGTTACAAGTAAACCAACAACATCAGTATGAAAGAAAAGACAAGTAAGCGGGAACGTAGCAACAAGCAATGTGAACAAAATACACAAACAACAATGAAGTCGCTATAGAGTTCTCTAGTAAGTGAAACTACAAACTTTCGACTTCAAGAACCTTCATTAGACTATTTACGTGGGATATAAAAAGGCAAGACAAAGCAGGCAACGAGTAGTAAGAATTCAGTCAGTCTTGTGTGAAGACGCGTTGCTTGTGAAGAAAACAGCCGTGGTTTGAAGATCGCCGTTGTAAAGATCAACCGAACAGTTGTTACTGCTTACGCGAACAAAAGTGTAAAGAACAATAGTGAACTAAACAAATTGTTGTTGTATTCGTCAAGTTGTGAACAATGGCACATAAAATAGTGCGAACAATACAGAATTTATCAATCTATCAATTTAATTATTTGTACATATTAAAATTCATGAAATTGCTAAAATTTATTGGTGTTCCTAGAATTTTGCTGTCCACTGTACTGTAAACATACATACATAATTGGTCAATACAACCCTTCAGTCAGGACTACGGCCTAGCTTCTCACACCACTCATGTTGTGTATGTTAATTGAGTGGCGGGACCTAAAATTAAAGTCGACTCCGAACGACAGATTTTTGAGAAGCTTTTTCATGGCAATTTTATTTACTCTCAGAGTTTTTGCCAGAAATGTGCTGAGAGGAAGTCGCCGCAAAAATATTTTTTCATATCGTGTTTTGAACCGTGCCTTTAGGTCTAATAAGCCAACACACTACCTACTAGACTACGGCGACTTCATGCTTTACTATAATTGAAATAAAAAAGATCTTATGCTACTCACGATAGCTGTTGGAACGATGTTAACTCACTGAAAAAAAAATAATAATAATAAAGCGTCTTCCAACAGTAACTTCTGAATTCTGACATTTGAAAGCAGTTATTCAATCTGTTTTCCCAAATCACAATTTACGAATATAGCATTTGACAACTCGTGCAATTTGATTCATATTTCATAGAGAACGATGTTGCTCAAGCCAACGATGTTCATTAAAAGTGGTTTATTCCGAACCTCTTTTGGTCTGTATTGAATTATTTAGATTACCATACAATGTCCTTTCAAGAAGACGGCATTACGAGACACACAGCTCGTGATACATTAGATATCCTCATGAGTCAGTGTCCTGCTATTGTCATGA
This sequence comes from Sarcophaga variegata, assembly GCA_932273835.1. Classification (NCBI taxonomy): domain Eukaryota; kingdom Metazoa; phylum Arthropoda; class Insecta; order Diptera; family Sarcophagidae; genus Sarcophaga; species Sarcophaga variegata. Next base: position 84,877,122 of record OW026358.1, on the reverse strand, counting down.
AAAGACGTAGGTTTTTAACCTCTCTATTTCTGATTTCTTCGACGGAGCTCTTTACTATAAAGGATGCTGCTATAGTAAGATTTATTTTGAACTCGGATAGGTTTCCTCTAGGGAACGTTTGAATCCCGAATTGAATATTGATTGTGGTATCACAATGAGCTTAAATGCTGACCTTAGTGGAAACTCTTCCTTTGGAATTTTGGGGGTTACGTTGAAATATTTGAAACCAACACACGACGCTGTGGTACGTCATTTTTTTCTTGCATTTGTATGATTTTATGCCAAGTTCTTCTCGGTTTCGCAATTAAACAGATAAATATGCACTCTATTAATGATTGTTCGAATCAATTAATAATAAATTATTAACGTCCAAATTAGCACAACAATGAACTCGTTGAACTAATTTAATTAACACAGACTGCTGAAATTTTTTACTCACTAAGCATCAAATTTAATTTATGGCTACTCATATCACCTAATCATCCGCCTTTGTTAAGCAAAGATATGGTTTAACATACGCTATCATATATTTATATGCCCTTTAATGTCAATTAATAATTCATTAAACACGAGGCTAACTAAACTTCATGTCTAATACGTTACAGTACATATATGCAAACTTTTCTTTTCAAGCAGTCATGAACACTTCACAACATATTCCATTTCAATGATATCTTGCGGTTATGTATTGTAAATTCTGACGTAAATACTTGACAGCTTAAATAAAATAAATAAAAAATAAAAACGTGATTCAACAGATTTTCTTTTTATTTTAATAAAAATTCTTACTAGGCATTTAAATACCATTGCTTGGAAAGTAAATACTGTTATAAATATTGTTATTTTGTGGTCACCTTTAGGGTCACCATTTCCTGTGGCTTCCATGTATTTTCAAATAAAAAGACTGTAAACAGGAATCTTTTGAAATGTTATGTGTGTTTGGACATATAAATTACATTTGATGTCAAACTTTAAAATATCATTCCTTGTTCCTCTTAGGCTACCATATTTGTATGTCAATTACTTTTTTAATTTGTTTTATTTCTAATGTCAATTATCTGAAGAGAATAAAAAATAAATTCTTGTAAACTTAATGTAATGCTTAATAAGGACACCAGTGAAACATTTAGAGATTTGATCAAAAAGTAATAAAATAAAATACAAACATACATACATGCATAATTGGTCATTACAACCATTCAGTCATTACCATCTAGCTTCACATACCACTTGTATGTATTAAATTTCTATATGATCAGCCGGACCTTCAGTTTAAAGTCGATTCCGGACGACGGATTTTAAAAAAACCTTTTTCTTAGCAATTTTAATTACTCTCAAATTTCTTGCAAGAAATCTGCTAAGAGAAAGGTTTCCAAGAAATATTTTTCATATTTCAATTTGATGTAGATGTTCAACCTGAGGTTTGAATCATGATCCCACTTCTAAGAATCCAAGACCCTACCCTCTAGACTATGGTGATTTGCTTTATATTTGTTTTATAGCAAGAGTATTTTTGCACTTTTACGTTATACATTAATTTCACATTAAATCTGGGTACTCGAAATTCACTCGAAATTTAATAAGGACACCAGTATGACACTTAGAGATTTATTCTGAAAGTAATTAAAATGAAAAAAAAAATTGGAGATAAGTAACTGCAAATATACGCAGTTTATATATATGATGAAAATAAATTTCATTTCGGTTTTAGTTTATTATTTATTCTTAAATAATAATAATAAATAATTCTTTTTCAATTAAAATTAAAATAGAAATTCACTTTGAAAAAGGGACACTTCCTTCTTCTTTCACTCTTTTTCCTCCTTTATACTAAGCTATAAAAAAATAATAACGCATTTGGACTAATTTTAGTGCACTTAGAGTGGTTAATATTTTGTAGAGATGTTGTTCAAAACTGATAGACATCGCCTAAGCATATGGTAAATAGTATTTTGCCACGCTCATTGCGCTATCTCATACCACGTAGATTAAATTAATTCCCAAATGTCCCAAAATTTATCCCGATATTACACCTTTTTCTGTTTGTTCCATATTTCACAAGATCTCTATCTCATTTGGATGTGAATATAGTGCGGGCCAGTCAAATACAGTGGAGCCTCTCCTAAAGAATACCTCTCTTGAGCGGACACCACTCTTGTCATGTACGGACACATTTTACAACGAAAAAGGGATTATTAAAATATATCCTTCTTAAACGAACAACCGTACATTTTTTTCCACGACGTACTACATTTTAGTTCACCATAACCGGACAGCTTACAGCAGAATAACACAATTTTTTCGTTTACATATTTCCCCATTCGTCTGTGTTGGTGTTTTTGTTCTTTTTAACCAAATTTGGTTATTTTTTATTTATTTTTTAATTACTTCCTAAGAAACGCTGGCAAACCTGTCTGAAGATGAGCTAGAAACTGAAATTGAAGAGAAACTAACTCTTATAAAGAGGGCTTATTTAGCCATAAGAAACCTAAAACCTTTTTTATATTACAACGAACTAAAGTCATATATAGCCAATTGCTAAATTTTTCTACCTGTCGAGTGCTATCTTATAGTTGACTAAATGATGGTGTTCGTTCATTATGTACTTACCAGATCCGAAGCCTCACTAATAAAGTGCAAACAAACTGCCTTTGGTGAGTTATCTTAATTTACTCACATTCAACAACACGTGTAAATAATAAAATCGTTTTATCAAAGTGGCAACTGTTTACGAACCTAAATTTTATTAAAGAATCATCTTCAGCGATAAGATCCATTTCTTGATGTATGGTTACATAACCCGAAAAAACTATCTTTTTGTCGATTTTGGGCTGGCGATTTTATCGGTAAATATTTCCTTAAGAACGACGCTGACCAATCCATCAATGTAAATGGTGAGCAGTATAAGTCGATTATTATCAACTTCTTTTGGTTTGAATAGGACAATCTAGACTCCAACGACTCCCAAGTGCTCATTCCACATTGGATACTCTCTAGAAACGGTAAGAGGACATGATTACCTCACATGGAAATTATATAAACTGGACACCGAAACTGTGGGTTTGTACACCGATAGCCTTTTTTAGTAGCGTTTTCTTAAACCGCTGGTATATGCGAACACAGCCAATATGGCCAAACATGATACATTCCATCGTTCAAGTTCAGTCCGATTTATATACCAGATTGGTTGAAATTGTACATTTCAGAAGCGCTTCCACCCAAACATTTAAACATCGTATGGCTTCAATAGAACTTCCAAGCGAATTCAATGATATCTACCACACACTTTGTTTTATTGAAATTTTACGGTAGGCACAACTTAGTGAAAGGTCCGTTGGTAGGGAAAAGGATTACGGCTATAGTTGAGGCATACAGTAGAATCAGTGTTTTCCAGAAGGAGACTGAAGTCTCAATCGTTGGGCATACTTTCTTTTAGCCATTATCTACTGGAGCATGCATTCTCTCATCTCGTTACCACTGACAATTAGGCATGCCTACGACGTCTCTATTGATTGGCGGTACTGCTGTTGTCATTGTCTTGCAGTAGCATAGCGAAGTATTGACTTTAGGAGCTGAGTTCCTCTTACGAATCTGTACCCGTATCGTATATGAGGTGGGTATCAACGTTGGGTATTGGACGGAAGGTCAACCTAGAGAGAAATTCAAATACCAATGGTAAAAAAAGAAAAATACAAATAATACCACAGTAGATTGCCAAATAAAATTTATAGAAAAATATGAGGAGGAGGTAAATATGATGATCACTTAGTATTTCGTATGTGGGCAGCTACGAACGGATTTTATTTGTATGATACGGTAATTTACACAGCTTAGAGGGTGGGTTATTTAAAAGTTTATATTTAAAAATGCAATACTGCGAAAAGGGTTTGAAATTTTGTTAAATTTATTTTGTTCTTGTAAAGATGTGGAAGATGTAGACTATGAAGGTAATATAACCTAGAATAATGTATTTTTTATTTACTTTTAAGTTGGAATATCTCGAAAAATTTAAATTTTTAAAAATCTCTTAGAAGTGCCATATCATACATAGTTTGTAAATGTTTAATTCCAAATTAACGGGACACTCTCTATTTAATTGAATTTGAAATATATGTATTACTCATAGCAATCATATTTAGGGTTGCCAGCCTGGATGGACTTGGCTGGATTGTCCAGCTTTTTTGACGCTTGTCCAGTTTCAAGCTAAAATTTAATTTGTCCAGCTGAAAAGAAATTTTTTAGTACACTGCAATAACTTGGGCAATAATTTTCATGTTATCTTAGTCCAATCATTAGCTTATTACACATTTTTTTTACATACAATCCGTCAACAACAGCGCCCTCAGTTTGCCAAAGATCATATGGCATGGGATGTTCAAAGACAATTAAGCTATAACGATTGACGAAAAGTAATTTTTTTTAATAAAAAAATTTAATTTGGATGGCTATAACTTGTATTTTCACGATATGCGTAAGGACGAAAAATTTCTGAGCCGCCATCACAGCTTAACGCCCCCTATGTAATTGTGTTGACGGATTGTATTTAAAGGAGGTTTTTTATTTAGTTTTCGGACTTGTAAATGTTCACTGCTTAAAATAGCGCGACGAACTGTTGATTTACTTGCTTTAACTCCTGCTAAATGCTTAATTTTAGAGTAGAATGGGCTGAATTTGAGGCAGTTCGAAGAATTTTTTGCTTGTCCTGTGATGTTGGAGCTGTCTAAGTACCTCCTTTGTAATTTTTATTATATGCTTCACGATGTTTTATGTAATTCATTACCACTTTGTGACTTTGGCAGATTTTTCTACCGATTTCGCGATAAGAATAATTTTCAGAATGCTAAACATAAATTTTTACCATTTCCGACGAATTTAAAGAACTCTTTCTTCCCATATTGATTTAGCTAACTGCAGTCACAAACTGTGACTTTAATTTTATTTGGTTTTTATAAAGCTTTATTACAACCGCCTATTGGTTTAAGTTAAAAAGGCACGTGGTTATATTCTGTTGAACCAAAAAATAAATGAAAAATTTAATACTTGACTACAAAGAAAGTGAAAAAGTACCGTTATAATTAATTTTTATACTATTTTTTGTGTTCAAATTTTCATTTACAGTATTAACTATTTTTCTACAAAACATAATTTTTTTATTCTATCTGTGTTTGCAAGTTATACAGTTTTTTTAATTTAAAATATGTTGGTTCTATCCTGATGATAGAAAACCAAAATAAACATTTTCTCAGTATTTTTTATGTCCAGCATGAGTGGGGTGAGAAACTAGGGCGTAATCCTGACCGAAGGGATGTAATATCCAATTATGTATGTAAGCAATTATGTATTTCACTCATAGAAAAGGAGCGGTTTGAGCGGTTTATAAGGATGGTTGCTTACATGACAACAGCTGTATCATCTAATGCATTATAGTTAGATGCAACTAGAGCAGATATCAAGACATTTTCTATTTATTGTCATATGGATTCCTAGACTGGGGTCATTGTATGTAACAACAACCGACACTCCTGCAAAACCTAGCACAATAAAAAATACAAATGAATTCATTTACAAATCGCATTTCTCTAGATCGCTGGATGAATATGCCCGGATAGGGGAAGTACCTAATAACGACTTTTGGTGATGCTATAATTACAACAAAGTAAAGAAGGTCCCAGAACTTCTTTTATGTCACTGTTCTGTGCTTGGAGACCTGGTGTCCACGCCCACGCGTTTTTATAAGATAATTTAAATCTAATTTAGGCCTTAATCGTACAAATGCCCTAATTGCGAAATTACAGTCCTTGTCTTGGTTTAAGCCATTTTCTTATTTCTCTGACAGTAAAACCATTTCATATTTGCACAGTGTATGATATAAAAGAAGCAGACGTGGTCTAATAGGTAGTTTGTTGCCTTACTATGCGAGATGTAGTGAGTTCCCAGCTCTGATATATCAATTTTTGCTGAACAGTTCCATTTATTTTGTTAAAAGTCTGTAAATAAAAAATAAAAATTAACATTAAATATAAGTTACTACTAGAAATAAAAGCGATTCGAGCAAATAAAATTTTATCAAAATTAATTTTACTCTACTCCGTATCCTAAAAATGCCTAATCAAATGACTCTAACAATGTCCATTCATTAACTGATTTCTTCTCTCTATCCCCACATCCATTAGTTGTAAATTCAAAATCATCACATTCTTAAATCGAAAACGATTTAATGTTGTAACGGAAATTAAATTTTGCGCCATCAAATCTTTTTAATTAATGTAGCTTCTGCATGCGCTTAGTGAGTCAATACTATGACGACTAAAACCAATTGTAATCTCTGCTGTTCTATCTTGTACAATTTAATTCCATTTAAATTTAATTTCCATTCATGCAGATATTGGCTCAATTAAAACGTCGTTGTCCAGACTTCACACTTTCCGAAAATATAAGAGTATATAAAGTGTGTATAAAAAGTAAGCAAATGCTGAACCATTATTTCGTTTATCTTTTATTTTGCACAACCATAGTTCATCAAATTTTTGGAATATTTTATATCACTCTTTGATGCATTAAGTTATGCTTTAAAAAAACTCCATTTAAACTGAATACGATGTGGAACACAAATTATTTGTATGCCTTTAAAAATATTGTCACGAAAATGAAAAATCTCGATACTGGTGTTTTGCTTTCACATCACTTAACATTAAAATTATAAACGAAAGCTACTAAAACAAAACAATGCAGTAAACAAACTTGTTTACAAATTATCGTACTGCTTAATATAACAACAAACACCAGCATAAAAAATGGTAAACTAGTAAGCAAAAAATTCTCAAACAACACTGCAAGAATAAATGTAAACAAAATACACAAACAACAATAATGAATGATATTTACATTTATAGAGATTTCGATAAGGCGAAGTCAAGAACATTTATCAGACTATTTACACTGACATAAAAGAGACAAAGCAGGCGAGTGAGTTAGTGAAGTTCAGTCAGTCTTGTACGAAGACGCGGTGCGTTAAAAGAGAGTAATCGTGATTTGAAGATTTCCGTTACAAAGATCTGTGAATAATTGCTTGGAGATTGTTACTGTTTATGCAAAGGGTATAAACAGAGGAATAACAAGGAAGAGCAATTGTTGTTGTTTACATCAAGTTGTAAACAGTGGCACACAGAGTTGTCCGAATAATAAAGAATTTTAATTAAAACTAAACACAATTTTTTTACTTTAGTTGCAATGTACAGATCATATTTTAAACGCATTTGAAATTCTTTTGATTTTTCCTTCAAAGTATGTAGCGAAATATATCGAGTACTTATACACGAAAAGTTATCGAAAACTATAGCTTAGGAATTCTAGATAATCTAACAAAAAGTGTGACGAAAGGTCATGTGTTCAAACCCCAGACCTGGTATAACGAACAAAATTACATCTTAATAGTAAATAAAATTAAAAAACCCACTCATGTATAAAGTTAACACACACAATATAAGAGGTGTGAGAAGTTAGGTAGTAATTCTGACTGAAGTATGTAATGACAAATTATGTATGTATGTAAGCATTATTCTGAATAAGTTTCCAATAATTTCTTAAAGCATTATTAACACATAAAATTAATATTAATCTTAATGTTAAAATATCCAAGGGATATATTACTAAAAATTTTTCTTTACGATGTATATATTTTGATTTTTTGCTAATAATATTTTTATATGTATATTTTTGTGTTTTCTTTTATTTGTATTGCATTTAATTTTTAAATTTTATAAATTTTATAACTATATATATTATATATATTATAATTTGAAGTCGCCGTGGTGTAGTAGGTAGTGTGTTGGCTTACTATTCGCAAAGCCCGGGTTCGTATCCCAGGTCAGACATCAAAAATGAAATATGAAAAAAAAAATATTTCTTCGGCGACTTCCTTTCAGCAGATTTCTGGCAAAAACTCTGAGAGTAAAATAAACTGCCATGAAAAAGTTTCCCAAAATTCTGTCGTTCGGAGTCGACGTTAAGCTGTAGGTCCCGCCACTCACGTATAAAATTAACGCACACAACATAAGTGGTGTGAGAAGCTAGGCCGTAATCCTGACTGAAGGGTTGTAATGGCCAATTATGTATATGTATGTATGTATGTAAATTTTGTAACTATTTTGGTTGTTAAATAAAATGAAATTGTTTTCTTTTGTTTGCTTTGTTACGTTATTCACATTAAAACAAATAAAATTATATTATAAAAATACTATATATACCAGTTTTTGTCATTTTTTCGATTTACACGATTTTCCATACAAATTTTTTTGAATTCGTTTTACACGATTTTCTCAGGAACGTATCGATCGTGCAAAACGAGGGACAGGTGTAGTGCTAATATTAAGTTTACAAACTTAAGTATCGCATGAACTCCAAGACGGTGTATGGCTGTCGCAGATATCTCGACGAGATAGCAGAACGATATGACATCCATATCGTATGGGTACCGGGACACAGTGGTATTCCGGGCAACTGTAGAGCTGATGAACTTGCCAGGCGGGGCACGACCATCGAGCTCACCGCTGAGTTCTCGAATCTAGGCATACCAATGAGGACCTGCAAGCTCATAATTGATAATGCGATCGTCGATTCCGTCAACGACAGGTGGGCGGCCTCGGACACGGGTAGAACGGCTCGTAAAATCTGGCCAAGGCTGGATGAGGGGCGCACAAAGAGTCTACTTAAACTCCAAAGAGGCGCGCTCAGTGTAGTTGTCGGTGTCATTACGGGGCATTGCATTATGGGTACGCATGCGAGGCGCATTGGACTTGGACACCTTGCCAACGACTTCTGTAGAAGCTGCAGAGATGAGGAAGAAGAGGAGACTGTCTCTTACCTGCTGGGTACATGCCCGGCTCTATGTCAAAGAAGAAGGAAGTACTTGGGTACTTACTACATGGATGATCTGGAGGAACTGTCAGAGATTGACATTGGCAGCCTAAATCGCTTCATCAGGAGCTCCGAATGGTTTCGAGACTAGGGGATAATGGATGACTGTGGTAGCACAATGGGCCCAATTGCGGCCTAAGTGTGTCCATCAACAAGAAAAATTTTTTCTTGGATGGGCAGCCACCTCTACCTACCTACCTAAGTATCGCATGACCTACCAAAAGTGTCGTACAGTAGTTGAGACACGAATAACAGACAGACAGATAGAGAATAATGCTGATTTTATTCCAGACTAAAAATGTTCCTACAATTTTTACATTTTAAATCTGAAGTGATATTGAAGCACACACTCTGGTTAGGTTAGGTTAGAGGACGTGTACTTGTCAATTAAGGCAAGTACAGTACCCGGAGGTCGAATTGACCCATTGTACAACGTCCTGGTTTCACACACCACTTATGTTGTGTGTTAATTTTATACATGAGTGGTGGGACCTACAGTTTAAAGTCGACTCCGAACGACAGATTTTTATTTATTGAGAAACTTTTCATGGCAATTTTTATTTACTCTTAGAGTTTTTGCCAGAAATCTACTGAGAGGAAGTCGCCGAAAAAATACTTTTTGTATTTTGTCTTTGATGCCTGGCCTGGGGCTCGAACCCAGGCTTTTGCGTCTAATAAGCCAACACACTACCTACTAGACTACGGCGAGTTCACACACTCTGGTTATACAAAAGAAAATTGTTGTGCGCGTTTCTGCACAAATTCACTTGAATACCGATTGTGTTTAGTATGGTCATGAAAACATATAGGAAATGTCTTTGTTATACGCTATTAAGGATTGTGTCTATTGTTGAATTTTTATTTTAGCTCTTTGACATTCCATTTTTTCTAGTTTCCTGTCTAAGAGTCAATTTGCTATCAAAGACTTCTGCTCAACTAATGTGCACATGACAACATTTATTCCTAAGTTCACTTAGCAAAAATAACAAAACTTTTTTTATAAAAACGGCGGTATATTTTGAAATGAAAAATAGTTTTCTAAATCGCTTTCCTTTTCAACCATTAACATGAGGCTGTTGAAGGAATTTAAATGCTACAATGTTTTAAAATTATGGTGTGTGGAACACAGACACTCTTACGAAAATACAATATTATAATTAAGGACAATAATTTTAATACTCTTTCTTCATTTTATCAGAATAAATATTCAAAGTACATTCTTTTTTAGAACAATAACTCGATGGGACAATGAAAATGCACCCGAGTAACTACATAGTCTAAGTTATTCACTAGGTTGAGTAGAACTCAAAAATACTTTTTTTGTCGAACCCTCAAACTTGTTTTGTTTGACAAAAACGGTTTTCTTTGATCTTTTCACACAAAATTATTGATTATCCAAATATGTTTGAACCTATTTTAAAAATCGAAATTTACCATCGTTATTATTTAAATAGAATAATACGAGTAGTTATGTTATATTTTTTATATATATCATGAGATGAAATTTTGAATGAAATATTATTTCAGAAATTTTAAAAATTTTTGTGTATCTTGATTTTTACCTGAGAATTTCATCTTTGTACGTTTTAACAACTAATATTTCCGTTTTTCGCAATATTATTATTTCGCTTTGCGCAAACATAAGCCAACTTCCGGTTTTTGGTCCAACAGAAAAACGACCCTTTTTTCAATAAACACTTAAGATCCACCAAAAATTTTGAAAATTTTTAACTTAGAGTTCATTTGACGAGACAGCATATATAAAAAACATGACTAAGCTGTTATACTCTTTATATAATAACTACGTTACTTTTTGTCAATCTTTTCAAAAGATAATGCACATTCAGAATGTCATCATTTATTTCATATCTTTTAATTAAAGTTTGCTACTATGAATGGATAAATTGGAAAAAATAAAAAAATCGCATTTGTCAAGTTTACCCCATCAAAACTCATAACATATAAGTTTGAACGAAACGTTTAAAGGCTAATCGCTCTCCTTTATAAAAAACCCTAGATTTGAAATTCAATCATATTTCGGTAATAAATAATTTTGTGTGAAAAGATGAAAAGAAGAAAAAAAACTATTTTTAGTTTCGTTAATTACAGCTGCCACGTATATTATTAAGTTTTTAAGACTATTACTCTAAACGCAAAAAATTGGAATGACCATTTTATAAATTGTAACTTTTAGTTTACAAAGCAATTCATTTCCAGTATAACAATTTAAACAAAACAAAGTCGCATGTATTTGGCTTGTGTACGGCGTTACAAATTCATTACACATATAACATTCAAACTTAAATACGTCAATCGAATATTAAATATTTATTACCATTTCCAAAAAATCCATTCCCAAACAATAATTACAATTAAATACAACCCTTCAGTCAAATTTACAATCCCGCTCCTCACAACACTTATATTGTGTGTGATAATTTTATACATGAGTGGCGGGGCCTATAGTTTAAAGCCGACTCCGAAAGACAGATTTTTGCGAAACTATTCATGGCAATTTTTATTTATTCTCAGGCAAAAATGCTGTAAAAAAGTGTTGCTTATAATTAGTACAGTACTTTTGATTTTTCTTCCGAAGGGGCAAATCATGTAGAAACATTGATTTGTTTATCAAATGCATTAAATATCATGAAAATATAGTAACATTTGGAACGCCAATTCGATCTGAATTAGAATGTAAGAAAACTCACCGCATTTCTCTACGCTTTTTTACTGTCAGTATTTATAAAAAAATCGTAGTGGTTGTATTCTGCTCATACACTTTCTGATCAACTGATGATCAAAAAATGGATTTGAGATTTTTTAAACAAAAAGAAATTAATCGACTAATTAATAAATAAATGAGTTAATAAATGTAATTTATATGATACATTATAGTTGCATTATGGTTTTCATAGATTTTTTTAAAAAGTTCAATACTTTTGTTTTTATCCAATAGGTATAAATCAATACAAAATTTATTTAAACGAAGATTTATTTACAGACTTCTCCAATCAAACATATATAAAAGTTTAAGAATTTTGTTGTATTTTTTGTGTTGAGGACTTTTTAAAAGCAAATTCTTTATCAGCTCCATAGTATCACTTTTCTTCTCTTATTTTTGTTTTTAAATCTTTAGAATAAACGGCAGTATTAAGCTATGTTCACGGAGATATTTCTATAGCTGTAGGTATTATGTAGAATAAATTATTTAACTAAAAAATATAAAAAAATTGTTTCAGAAAATGATAACATTAAATTTAAACTTTTCAGAAATTGTAGTTTCAAGCTATAGAAAAATAAACAGACTAGAGTATAAATTGTGTGTTGTTTTGTGATGCTTAAATTTATTAGGGACAATCTGCAAATACGTAGATACGTAATTGGCCATTACAAACGTTCAGTAAAGATTACAACCTAGCTTCTTACTCCGCTTACGTTGTGTATGTTAATTTATATACATTAGTCAACTCCGAATGACGGATTTTTGAGAAACTTTTCTTTCCAATTTTTATTTACTCCCAGAGTTTTTGCCAGAAATAAGCTGAGATGAAATAGGCGAGTAAATATTTTTTCAAGATTTCTTTTTGCTACAGATGTCTGACCTAGATTTTGATCCGTGTCTTCACGTCTAATAAAGCAACACACTACCCATTATCGGGCGGGTTATCTATCGGTTTAAACTTGAAACATCGCTTATTTCGGATCTAGCAATACTTATGTCACTATATTCTGTCATAAAACTCAGTATATAAATCGATTTAGGCTTGAGCAACATTGGACCTATTGGGCCAACGAAAACTGCACGCTCATGTCGACTTTTCCTAAAAAATAAGCAAAATTTCCGTATTTGGGGCTCAGAAAACCTACACTTGGTCTTACAGGAGCCAATCCACACATTACTAGTGACCCATAGGAGTGTGGAGCGGAGGCATTATTTTACCATATTTCTTTGAAAATGAGGACGACGCAATATATATGTCACTATATTCTGTCATAAAACTCAGTATATAAATCGATTTAGGCTTGAGCAACATTGGACCCATTGGGCCAACGAAAACTGCACGCTCATGTCGACTTTTCCTAAAAAATAAGCAAAATTTCCGTATTTGGGGCTCAGAAAACCTACACTTGGTCTTACAGGAGCCAATCCACACATTACTAGTGACCCATAGGAGTGTGGAGCGGAGGCATTATTTTACCATATTTCTTTGAAAATGAGGACGACGCAACCATTATGGTTTTTGGTACCCGTTCTTTATGGTACTGATGTGAACGATGTTTGTTGGTGGTGCAACTTGCGACACATTTCAATCCGCAAACGATTTATTGCGTTAAACGTTTGATGGCCGTTTAATTAGCAGAAATGGTGATGTCAATCGACCACCAAGAAGCTGCGATTTGACAACGTTGGACTATTTTTTGTGGGGCGCCGTTAAAAGAAAGTGTTATGTCGACAAACCAGAGGCAATTGAGCATTTGAAGACCAACACTCGTGATACCACTCGGCAATGGAAAATGCATGCACTTGAATAATTTTTTTTGTTTTATTGCATTTTTTAATTTAAACTTTTAAATTTATTTTTAAAGCGAAATAATTTGATTATAAAATATGACCCTCCTTATTATTCGTCTACTAGCACTCATTTTTTCTTTGTTATGTTCACGTAATCTTAACAATATTGTCCTTCGACCCTCATATAATGATGAAGTTATGTTATGCACATTAATATTACAAGGAAAATTCAGTTACAACTATGTGGAATGCTTGAGAAGCAACGAAACATCGGGTCCAAAAGTACTTCTTGTGTTTCACATCAATCACTTGGTTTTTTACGATGGTTGTGCTATGTTTCGAACTGAATAATGGCTGGCATCTGTTGTTTTTAACAGTGACGTTATCTGAGATAACAGTAGCTTTCAAAATACTTTTGATACTGTTGGTAATACAGTTTCAACAATGCATTGGTGAAATAAAAATCAAAAATATGTTAAGCATTTCAATTTACAACAAATCGTGAAAAATTTTAAATGTTCTTTTAGAAAATCCATCAAACCGAAAAATTGGACACAAAGAAACTCTTTGTTTTGTTACCATATGCATGCATAATTTTATGTGTTATTTGTTCAAATTTGAATATTTTGCAAAATGAATTCCAACACAACTATGTTAAATTATTTTTTGTTTGTTTTTGTATCTAATTCCATTATCCTCTTTTTCACATGTGGGGCCATTGTGGAAATGAAAATTGATTTCAATTATGGCAATATTAAGTCACAAAACTATTATATTGATGGCAAATCAATATATAGGATTGAATTATATTTACACATACACAAGCGTATTAAAATCAAAAATATGCAAATATTATGCAATAATATTTAAATAAAAATGAGTGACATTTGGAATGTAACATTTAATACCACAAAATCAAAAGATTTGTAAACTGTTTTTTGGTATTACCAATTAGTCGAATAAACTAAAATAAAATAAAATTATAAAGTAAAATAAATGTAAAACTGGACAAAAATGTTCTATAACCCGATGCCAAACGTGTTCAGAAATTAGCCTAAACTCAAAGTAGCAGAATGTTGCTGGTTGTTGCGCTACCTTTAAAACTAATCACTTCTATATACACCCATATATTCCATTTTTAAGATATTGCAGAGTTAAGTCCATTGTGTTTATACTACAACTAATCCTACCCAGTCGAAAGAAAATCAATGCGTACAGTAACGTAACCATTTCAACGTAATAACGTACTCAGTCTTTTGTATAAAAAGCTGTTTAAATTAAATGTAAAGACATAAATACATAATATCATAAACAAAAAATATCTGAATCAAGTACAAATAAGTGTAAACATATGTCGCTTAGGCCTGGTCATATTTATAAAAAAAAAAGTATTTTTTAAATAGCAATGTTTTCGAGAAACCAACTGTTGTGTTAACGCATTGGACGCACTGTCCATAGCCGACCCAATTACTTTAAAAATTTGTACAACTCTTTAAATGATCAACACGTTAAGTGTACTTGGTCAGATGTATTGTTTTATGGTGTCAAATTACAGAATTGCCATATTAAATATTATTTATACTATCCGACAAAAAAAGGTAGTCGTTGTAATCTAGTAGGTAGGCATATCAGACATTTCAAATAAAATGAAATATGAAAAAATATTTTATCTGCCGAGATAGGGCAAAAACTCTGAGAGTAAATTAAATTGCTATGAAAAGCATATTAACAGTCTGTTTTTCGGAGTTGTCTTTAAACTATAGGGCCCAGCACTCATGTATAAAATTAACACACACAACATACGTGGTGTAAAAAGCCAAGTCGTAATCCTGACTGAAGAGTAGTAATGACCAATTACATATGTATATACATTTATCTTTATTTAAGACTCGAAAAAAGTTTAATCTTACAATTAATAATGAATGGCCAACCTTGAAAATAGAAAATGTTCATGTTTACTGGCAATTTATAACAAAAACGCTTTCTACGTTACACATAAGAACAAAAAATATACGAATATTTACAATAACATGCATAAAACATTGAAAAATAAAACTGCATCTGCGAAAGTCTTCAAGAAAAAGTTTAAAAAAATTTCATAAAGTTTTCTTTTTAGCTAAAACATTCACGAAAAAAAGAAAAGAAATAAAAAAGCAACACGAGAACGCAAAGTTGTACAAAACTGATGCTACTATTTATTACCGATTGACCCATGCCAGCACGCAAAGACAGTGGTATAGATTGCATGATAAGAGTCTGAAAAGTATTGATTTTCAAAAAAATTCTTTTCATTTTCAGAAACTCTTTCCTTTCATTGCTTGGCAAAGTTTTGCTGGTGCTGTGTGTTAAACAGATAAATTATGGGCAATTAAGAGCCAAAACTCCAAAGAAATGTAATATTTTCTTGTATTGTATGGGATGCTCTTAACTCAGTGTTGCTAAATAGTGTTTACCAACAATGCTGACCTTCACAGAAAGAATGAAGAAAGTGCCGGATACCATGAGCCAAATGAATATATTTTGTTTATATGAGCGAAGCATTAATAGTTTTACTTAAGAATGTCTTCCGTTAGAAAGCACTACGGCAAAATAGTACGATAAAAAATATAATTAATAATAATTAATTACAACTACTTAGGTTAGTAAAAAAATTTCTACTATTCTGCAGACCTTACAAACAGGCAAGATATTGGGTAAAAGAAAACTATTCAGTCAGAGAGGGCCGGTGGATGGGTCTAAAATGTTGTATCTCTGCATTGTTTATCTATTACAGGCTGCTGAAAAAATTTGTGAATTTCATGGAAACGATGATACATACATACATAATTGGTCATCACAACCCTTCAGACAGGATTACGAAATAATTTCTCAAACCACTTATGTTGTGTGTGTTAATTTTTTATCATGAGTGGTGGAACCTACAGTTTAAAGTCGACTCCGAACGACAGATTTTTGAGAAACTTTTCATGGCAATTTTTATTTACTCTCAAAGTTCTTGCTAGACATCTGCTGAGAGGAATTCGCCGATGAAATATTTTTTGTATTTTGTTTTGATGTCTGGCCTGGGGCTCAAACTCTGGCTTTACGTCTAATAAGCCAACACACTACCTACTAGACTACGGCGACTTCCGATGATAATATTTTGAAAAGCTTTCATAAAACTTAATTTAAAATTTTACTAGATCACAGGGTATATACATATATGTATATGAGTGTTGGTTAAAATTCAATTTTCAATTCAAATTTCTGGCAAAAACTCTGAGAGTGGGTGCCCTGGTAGTCTAATGGGTAGCGTGTTAGACTATTAGCGTGAGGGTCGTGGGTTCGATTCCCACCAGAACATATAGTCAAAGTTACTCAGCTCGTATATAATTAGAATATAGTTTGTAATTGTATTGTAATTAATAGATAAATAATAATATTTTAAATTGTCTCCCCGACACGGTCAGCAAGGGGATTTGTTATATGGGCCATTGAAAACAAATTAATAAAACGTATTTAATAAATGCTTTAAGTTCTCTATATAAATCGATAAAATTTCCTCTTGAATGAAACAACATTTTTATTTTTTTAAATAACTGCCCATCTATCAGCATTATTTGTTGATATGACTACAACAACTTTAAACTACCCCTACTAGATAGTATCATCATTATTTAACCATCTTAACCAACCCCTACAAACAACGAGAAACTTTTTTTAATTAAAATTAAATACCTATTTATAGTAAAGTTACTGAAATCCCTTGATTAACCACAAGACCAAAAAAAGAATAAACAACAAACTGTGTGTAAAATAAAAACAAAAAAACAACAACCACAATATTTATACATTTTTTAATATGAATTCATGTATCCACCACTGGAGCTGTTTATCAAAAATTTACAGAAACGCATAGCGAACATAAAAGTTTAATAAATTTGTTGAAATTTTAACTAAAATGGGTGAAAATGGAGACAAAATACAACAACTACAAATGAAATCATAAAACTGAATATATGGTAAAATACAAGAAGATGTACACAACAACAAACAGCATATAACTATGTAGAGAAGTGTTGTAGACTATGAGCATGAGTTTTGTGGGTTCGATTCCTACCAGAGACTATGGTCTGTTACACTACATCGAGCGTAAGGTCGTAGTTACTCATCTCGTATATAATTGTGATATAATTTGTAATTTGATTCTGGTTAATAAATAAATAAATAAACTTTGTAGAGAACAGAATCAGTTAAGCTTATAGCAGTATAATTATTAAAATTTTAAATACAAATAAATATACTCATACTAAATATAACAAATAATATGGTGCGCCAGTCAAAATACTCTTCTCGATTGTTAGAATTTTTAAATAATAATTTTAGCCGTATTTGATCAAACGATCAAACGTCAATCTCTTAACAAGATAATGCACGTTCAGAATGGCATCACTTACTTCATATATTTTAACTAAAATTTGCTACTGTGGACGAAAAAAATTTAAAAAAAAATTAAAAAAATTTGCATTTGTCTATTTATGACAAATTATGTATGTATATTATGTATGTAAACCTACAAGTTTCAATATAATTTTTAGCATCTTCACATATCTACTCAAAGACTTCACCGCTTTTATGTATTAATCCACCACTTTTCATCACTTGCAACACTTGATTTTTGTACAAACAGGGACTGCTGTTCACTAATATGAAAGCATTAGCATATGAGAGAGAGGAAATATATATATACGATGTAATACTCATCTTTTTTTTACCGCCATAACTGTTTTATTTTTATAACCCATGTACAATATTTACTTTTTAAAGTACCAGAGTAACTCACTTTACATTTCGTCGGCCTGTGTAATCATCTAAAACAACATGACCTTTTTATCCTTGATAAGTGTCGGTCCGACACAAGACCGCGATGTTTTAATCGAATAGGAAGAGTAATAAAAAATTATTTTATTGTCGAGCATTGTCTTCTCTGAACTCAATCTCGCAATTTTTCCGATTTGGAAATAATAAATAGTCACTTTGTCCTAAATTCGGAGAATAATGCCAATGAGAGAGAAAATACCAGTAGTCTAGTGGCGTATGTAAAAACTTCAATCCTATAGGAATAGATTAAAACTAAGCATGAGTATGCGAGAGCTGCGAGCTATTATTCGTGTACAAACGGAACATGGCACCTATAGACAGAGGACCAGCAGATGGAATAGAAATATTTTTGATTTATGTAAGCTATGTAAAGGAGCAGAGGAAACAGTGGATCATATTTTATGGACTGTCCTCGTCTGTACGTAGGCCGTGGTGGCTAGGCGGTTAATTTATGAGAAACTAGGAGTACAAACTTGGTGGTTTATAAACGGAGTTGACTGTCTTTAGAAAGATAATTCACCTATTGATGACAAAACGTCTGCTTGTTATTTCCGCTGTTATTTTCTCTTTATCCTTCTTTTCTAGATTTCCCTTTTTTATTACATACAATTTAATGATATTTTAATGGAACTGTGGAACGTTCCAACCTAATCTAACCAAACCCAAATTGTTTACCATCACTTACATTCGAATTTGGATTTGAGATCATTACATCACCATTTCTTTTCGACAGTAATTAAAAAACCAAAGAATTATTATTTTAAATAATTTTAACATTTACTCGCTAGTGTTTGCGTATTTTCAATTACGATTGTATATTTACATCTTTGGACCCCCCGCGCTTTAAACTGCCTTATTTAATTCACTATAAAGCTAACGCTCCAACTCATCTTAAGTACGCTAACGACGAAAAAAATTCAACGAAGACAAAATAATTTTAGAGCCTCATTAAATTTACTTCCGTCCTCTATGCTTCTATGATTTCTTGCTGAGCACTTACTTACAATTGTATGCAAAGAAACTGAAGTGGCATTAGTTACTCATTGTTAAAATAGGAGGGAATTAAGTCATCTTTTATTCAGTGCTTTTATCATTCGCTAACATGATTTATTATTCTTTATTTCTTTTATTTAAAGTAAAATCTTCAAGAAGTTATTTTCAAGACAGAATTTAGACACGGACACTCGTATTCGGCACGCCTTTTTAAGATAATCGGCTTAACTTAGCAGGGAAACAGGGAAACGATATAACGATCCAGTTATTGAAAATGCTTGCCTTAAAGCATTTGCAAATAAAACAAGAACACAAATAGGTTGTGAATAAGAAACAAAGAGGAATTTATAAGTAAAAAAAAAAATAACACAGAAAAATAAATATGACGGCTGTTTTCATATCGCTCACAGCTGTTAGATCAGTTGCGGAAATCATCGCCAATTCGCACTGGACCTGGACTTTTCTATCGAATACTCTCAAGGCGGCTGCATCAATGCTTAATAGGGTCCATGCCTCTGCGCCATAAAAAAGCACGGAAAGGATTAGCGTCTTGTAGATTATTAGTTTTATCGTACGAGAGAGCTCTCTACCACTCAATTGCCTATTGAGACCATAGTAATACCTGTTGGCAAGAGTGATCCAGCGCTTGACCTCCAAACCGACATCACTTTTGGTGGTAACGGCGGAGCCAACATAAATAAATTCCTTGACTATATCGAAAGTATAGTTCTCGGCCGTAATCTTAGATCCAATACGCCGCCCTCATTTACTGCTAGACCCATCTTAGTAAACTCCCGTTCAATAGCACTAAAAGTGGCAGTAACATCTCGCTTGGTACGCCATCTGATGTCAATGTCGTCAGCATACTCCAGCAGCTGGACTCTGTTCAGAAATTATAATACAATAGAAATTTCCAAATAATAAGGCATGAGAAAATCACTACAGAAATACGTATGTATGTATGTAGTGAAGTTCCCTGTAGTAATGTACATAAATTAATGTAAGTATGTATGTTTGTATATATATTCTCAACCACATAAAAGGGCAAGACATTTTATAACAAGTAAATTAAAGCCATATTTTGCTTATGTGAACAAACATTAAAAAAATTACGTACAATTTAATGGGCGGAAAATTAAATTCAAATTATAGTCATGTGTTGTTTTTGTAAGGCGTCTGTAGTTTAATGTTATGATATTCATTGGGGACAAGAGTTACGAAATTATTTATTTAACACTGAGAATACGTCGCATATTAACAGCTCTAGTTCCCGTAGCATGCATAAAAAGAATCGAAAATTTAATAAAAAAAATAACGATTGAATGTGAGGTAGTTGTGGAAACACGTATACCTTTTTAATTTGGTTTAACTATTTAATATAATATTCAAATTAAATAAGAAAGTGTATGACGTCTAAAATTAAGCAATTTAAGTTTAAGTTTTAAGCAATAACTTCATTCAACTACTTTGGCAAAAATCCAAATCATTTTGGTTCACATTGAAATTTAATAATTTAATCTAATTTTACATGTACAATCGTAAAATTGTTTGTTCTAAAATTGAAATTAAAATATAAATTTAACATTTTGTATCGGGTGGACCATCTGTCGGTTGAAATTTAAACCATCGGTTATTTTGAATCTGGCAATGCTTATGTCATTCTATTCTGTCACAAAATTCAGTATATGATCTCTACTCACCGTATTTAATCGATTTACGCTTGAGCAAAGTTGGGGTTTATTGGACATTTATTGGAAATCATCTTTTCGAACGAAGCTCATTTTCATCTTGGTGGATTCGTTAATAAGAAAAATTGTCGTATTTGGGGTTCAGAAAACCCACATGTGGTGTTACAGCCATTAAAAGGGACTATTTGGTACAACTTGCGGTGTGGAGGCAACATTGGCATTTTTCTTTGAAAATAAGGACGGCGCAACCTCAAAAAAGACATCTATCGCACCATGATAGCCAATTTTTTTTAACGCTCTTCATGGCATTGATAGTGCAATTTGCCACACATATCATGGCACAAACGATTTACTGTGTCAATCGTTTGATAGCCGTTTATTTAGTCGAAATGGTTCACGAATATTAGTCTGATCGAATGAGGTACTGGTTAGCCAGCCGCGGCAGCCATATGAATGAAATAATATTTCATTTTTAACAGAAAAAATTGTAGTTCACAACAAAAAAGTAAATTTGAAAAAATTTCAAACAATTTTCGTTTTATTGCATTTTTAAATATAAACTTTTAAATGGCCCACCCACCTATTATATTTATTCACATTATGCTCATATTCATAAAGCCGGGAACATATGCGACGTATGAGTGATATTTAATTCCATTAGATTCATACCTGACAATATCAAAGAATTTTTATTGCATACTTTTTCGAGTAAATATACAAGTACGTGTATTATGATGCGTATGAGTAACATATTTTAATTTCAATTAAATAGAAAGTATACTGCATGGATTTGGAGTTAAAAATTTCCAAGCTATGATATGGCAATTCTAAGGGATTTTTAAAAATTTAAAATTTTTCAAGATATCTCAACATAAAAGCAAAAACAAAAACCACAATACTAGGCTATATCCTAGTGGATGCTACATCATGGCCTGTAGCTTCCACATCTTCACAACAAAAAAATTATTTTGACAAAATAAATGACCGTTTTTGTTTAATTGCATTTTTAAATTTATCTGGTTTTGGTATTGATTAGACTCTTTGACTTTCTTTCTTTAAGTTAGAAATTCGTTTTGTAAACTCATCTCTTGTTGAACACATTACTTCCTACTCTCCTTAAAAATATTAATCCATGCCTACGACATGTCGTGCCTATCTTATTTGCTAAGAATTTGAATTTTATTTCACAAAGTTCGAATAATTCATTGTTGGCTCTTAGGACATAGTCATCAATCGCAACCAGCATGGGGCCAAACATTTTAAGAAAAATCATTCTCTCAGGTGGATAAAAAATATTTTATAATTTTTCGTTTTGTTGGAGATGTCTGACCTGGGTTTTGAACGTTGTCCTCATGACTAATAAGTCAACACACTACCTACTAAATTACAGTGATTTCATCAAGTTATTACAAATTATAAAAAAAGATTATACTCCTCAAAAATCAATTTTCATTCACAATAAAGGCTCTTGTCCTAAGGGATATAGGGAAACCGTGTGTCATCGCGAAAGTCGTAACGTTAGATGCGATAATCGACTTATCCTAGAATAAATTTCATAACCGTTTAGATTTTATTTCATTTTCTTACAAGAACTTGCCATTGAAATTGTATTGTAAAATTATACATTCAAAGATATATTCAGTAGGAAAAGAGAGAAATTATTATTCATGGAAAAATGCATAGCAATGCTCAGGAGAAAATTAAATCTGCGATAGTATTATTCTAGGTAAAATATTTAGAAAATAATCGTGATACACGTTAAAAAGTAGAGGAAATTCGAAAACAAATCCTCTAAACACGCTCCTCTTTCTGTTTTGCATGCCAAAAGTTTTACAAATCTATGGCAGAAATTTGTGATTCAAGAGGAATAAAAGTTATAAAAAGAAAAATTATTTTCCACAAAACTTTTTTGATTCTAGTTGCGATTCGATATTCTTCTTTAAAATAGCTTAGAGTGGCCTTCAGTTATGCGCCATAAAATATTTAACAAACCATCTTATAACAATTATTTCAACCAGCAATTATTTATAAAAATATTTTTACGAAAACCTAAAACATAATTTAAATAATTTCCTGCGATAATTTATAAACATATATAACAATAACAATTTAATGTTAAACGATATAAAAGCTAAAAACCAGTATCTAGATTTTTTTATTCTCGTAAGCCAAAACATCTTTTGAATGAATTTGTATTGCTAAAAAGGACACAATAAATCATTAAACGAAATACCTTTATATTATACACACATTTTTAAAATCGATTTTTGTTTTTACCTTCACAGGTACCCGTAATACGCAAGCAAATGTAAATCTTCGCTTATGTGGTGTGTTATTTGTATGGCTTTTAAAAAATTGCCGTTTATATGTTTTGAGGCTTGCAAACGTTGTTTGTGCGGATGTATTTGTGTTTGAACCGTTGTATGTGCTCAAGGCATAAAGCAGAAAAGCAGCTAAAGATTGATTTTATCAAGAAAGTTTTTGTGCTTCAGTAGTTACAGAAACAAAGTTAAGCCAAGCAGAATGGTAAAGACCCTGAACTATTTTGTTGTAAAACAAAATCATTTTTTTTTTTTCAATATTTAATAAATGAAAAGGAAAAATATTTAATAAATGAAATGGTAAAGCTGTAATGTGATAGTGAAAATACCCCCGAATTCTTACTGACTGGTTGCATGCTTTGTCTTGTTTTTTATATGCTTGCGTATCAGTCTGATGAACGTTCTTGAAGTAGAATGTTCGGGGTTCCGCTTTCTGGAGAACTCTATTGCTACTTCATTTTTGTTTGTGTATTTTGCTTACGTTGTTTGTTGTTGCTTTCTTTCTTACTTGTCTGGCTCCTTTTCTTATACTGATGTTGTTGGTATATGCCAGCAAGTTCGTTGTATGTGTTTGTGAGGCTGTTGTTGATCGTTTTAATGTTAAACGAAGGTACGCCGTTTCCATGTTCGTAACAATATTTTAAACGTAAGTGATGCTGCATATCTTTATTATTTCTCCAAACCAGAAGGCAGGTTTCCCATTGCAATGTTAATGTTATGTTTTGTTCATTCACTTTAATTATCCAAAGCTGTAATCATTTCCTCGGATAGAAAATGTGTTTCGAAAATGTTTCGTGTAGATTCCTCAGCATGCAAATGAAAGCAGTGTTGTCGACAAAGATAAAAATGTTTGGATGACTGATTAATACTTTGTTTGTTTTCTGCTTCTGACTTTTTTGACTTACATTTACAAAAAAAAAATCGAAATTCATTGGCAGCTTAATTTTTTCAAGAATATTTTTCACGTTTTGCAGGTATACAGATATCCGTATTTAAATTTTGTCTAACACTGTACACATTTTCTCTCAAGCTCAACACCCAAAGCATGGGGCCTATTCATACTTATTAATTTGCTTAGGTTTCCTTTAAACTTTAACTTGTTGAGCTCACCCTTTTTTTCATAATATTTTTAATTTTTTTTCTTTGCCTTTCTCTTTAAGGGTTTTTGTTGAAAATCAACGAATTTGTCTTCTCTTTGCAACTTTTCTATTTGCGCATATTTTTTTCTTTACTTTATGCTATTAGCCGCACTTAAGAAACTTTTGTTTTGGCTTTCTTCATTAGCAATATCGTCGTAGTTACCGTTTTCTTTTTTGACCTCGCATGTTGTAAAAATATATGCAGGAGCCTTAATTATCCTTTAATTTTCTGGTTACAGCATAAAATGAAAGAAATTTAATTTAATATTAATATTTTACTCTGAAAATATTTTCTAATTTAGCATATTCGCATTAATTTAAGTGTTGAAGCGCAAGTTAAATAAAATACACATAAAAACAATAGTTTTGATTAAACTTGCCATTGTGTACGAAATACTATATCCCTGGACAAGGTACGCAGAGCCATTGACGTAACTCCACAAAAAAACTCTATAAGAGTCAAGCCTCATAATCGTGTTCTCAATTGACGGCGCCAAAACATGAATTAATTTTATTGGAATTTGTTTTTTGGAATAAAGCCAAAATCGTTTGTACTGTGTGGCTCGAGGTACCGTTTAAATGAAACCACATGCCATACACAACTACATACACATACATACATAATTGGACATTACAACCCTGACTTGACCTTTCAGTCAGGATTACGGCCTAGTTTCTCACATCACTCATGTTGTGTGTGTTAATTTTATACATGATTGGTGGGCCTACAGTTTAAAGTCGATTCCGAACGAATTGCAATTTTCATGGCAGTTTTATTTACTCTCAGAGTTTTTGCCATAAATCTGCTAGGATGAAGTCGCCGAAGAAATATTTTCATATTTTCGTTTTGATGTCTGACCTGGGGTTTGAACCCTGGCTTTACGTCTAATAAGCCAACACACCATCTACTAGACCACGGCGACTTCCATTGAAGTACTAATGGCAATTTCTGGTATAGTTATTAAAATCATTAGTATTACGAACCTATCCTTCATTCCTATAATGTTTCTACTGCAGTTCTTTGAGTTGCCCATCAGCATATGTATCCCTCCATAATAATTACTCACAATCCTGGATAAAAGGGCCGCTTAAACTAAAAGACGAAAATGATTTTATTTGAAAAGTCAATCTTTACTTCTGTTTGTTCAACCGACTCATCGGCACATTGTGATCGCTTGAAATGGTCAGTAGGCTTGAGTTGTTGAGTCAATTTAATTTTAATTCAAACCTATATTCTAAATTCATAACAGTTATATTCGTGAGATGTTTAATTGTTGGGCACGACAACGAATCGACGTTTCTGCCAAACTATCGCAAACAACAGCAATATTTTCCGCAGAACGAACTGGACGTGCATACACATGTGCTTTAACACTTTCTACAGAACCGGTTTGTAGAAATTTGCTTACAATTCTCCGGATTGTAGATACATTTGTAAATTGTAGATACATTTGTGGTTGGTATAGGAAATGCATTTTGATTTGAAAAAGTCTTTTTCGTAAAAGACTTCAACAATCTTAATGCTCTGCATAATTGTGTACCGCTCCATGGTTGAATTTGCCAAACAATGAAACCAATATGCGACTTTAATATCGCTCTTTATGGTTGAACCACTCTTTTTAAAAAATCTTTAAATAGGTTGCGCACTCAGTCAAGTTTGTGTGTTTTTACATTTCAGTTTCAAATCCTGTTTAACAGTCAAAGCGGGTGTTAAATCCCTTAGTGTCAAAGCGGGTGATAGTCCGTGCTTATGCACAATTGTTGCCCATTCTTTCCACTTAGACGTATTACGTTGGTTCCAGTTTTCTATCGATTAATCTCTATAAGTCCATATATTTTGAGAACTCACAGAAGAGGTGACAGTTAAAATACTTAAATCTTTCATTTGAATTTCTGCTCTTAAATAAATTGACAAGAGCAATTTGTTTTTGGGGGGTTTCGTTATATCTTGCGATCGATCATTTAAGACTGATATACAGTTCCAGAAAGCTGATGCATCAGAAGTTTATTCTGATGTTTATTTATTTACCCCAAGTATGCGATCGTGAAAGTGTAAATATGGTGGAGATTACTTGTAATATTTATCGAAAATAATATATTAAATTCAGATTTTTTTAACATATTTTCACACAAAAAAAACTCTCAATCAAAAGTTAAAATGTAATACAAAAGGAAAGCAAAGATGTGCTTGAATAAATGTGGTTTCAATAAATTATACATAAGTATACGTGCATGCGGCTACACACATATTTGAATATGTCATTTAAATCATCAGCAACAAAGAAAACAAAACCCATGTAAAGAAGAGTGGGAAAATACAATTCATTTGTGCGTAGTCGCCGTCAATGAGAATTCAATTAAAAATCCCATTACAGATGACAGATTGACACACAAATGAAATAAATTAATATTTGTACTTGTATTTATGCTGCTTCACTCATTCTCTTTCAGTTTTAAGCTTACTTCTCCTTTGATTTTCTGAAATGAAATGACGTCTCTAGTCGACAAGATTATATTTACACTTCCAGACACAATCATGCATTATTGCGTGTTTATTTACGTTAATTCGGAAAGTTTACTATTTTTTTTTTACCATTTTTTTTCTCCATTTTTAACTAAAACGTTGCTCCGTTTAATTGAGTCAGTTTTCATTTCACAATTTTGGACGAAGAAAAATTTGTTCTGGCATAGAAAACTTCTTTCGTTTTTTTTTTGTTTTGAAAATCTGCGTATCTTCTAAGATATTGAGTTTGATTAGCGAGAAGCGCTTAAATCGGTGGTAGGGATTATACTGGCTTTGAGAACAACTTTGCTGCTAAAGAAAACCCAACAAGAAAAACTCTAAATTACAGGGTCCTTACAGTACCCCTGAATTTAATATGTTCTCAACTGATAGCATCTCATATATAACAACGCGTATAGAGCGATCTCGGACAAACCTCGATATAAATCGGGTGGAGCGACTATCGACAACAAAAGTACTTCAAACTACTGACTACTACAATCCTTTGGTCATTCCGGTCTACCTTCTCACATATATATCGTATATATCGAGTTAACCAATCAGTGTTCTCAAATGTTCCTAAGGTTGTCTGCTGATACATACTTTTTTTCATTTATTCACTGAAGTGTCATTTATTTAAGTGCAGTCACTCAAACGTCAATCCCAATGTTTTGTTAGTTTTGACAAATAGAGGTACAACAACAAAGCTATACAGACAGTCTGCTTCTATTCCTAAAACCCACAGGTCCTGTAGAAGTTATTTGTCGTCGAAATGTTAATTCGTTCGAGAAAATAGTAGTGGCAGAAGAGAATCGCTATAGTGCGGTGAATGGTCGTGTGATTTAAGAATAGATGTGAGTCTTATCTACACGTGTCAAGCAGAGTATAGCAATGTTGCACCAACGAGTTTGATACTCCGTGCAAAACTAGTGAATAAAATGCAAATTAAACGACACAATCAGTATAGGTATGGCCTGTAATATGTCGGAGATAGCGAGCTCCGTACCGGTTCTGGCCAACTACATCAGCTACCGTATGTTAGTTCAACGAAATCCCTTTGTCCTGAAACCTGTTTAAGAGTTACCTTTGAATGATTCGAAATTTCCCTACAAAAGCTTCGGTATTCATGAACAAACGATGAACTTTGAAAACATGTTAATTGTGGACTGAATAGCAGTCTAGACGTCCGCGTAAATCAAGAGATTTTTAGGACAAATCTCGCCACTCAACAAGCCGCTTTGAAAATGGCCTTGACCTCTGCCCGGAAAACACTAATTACCTAAATCTCTGCCTATTAATATAACCAAAATTGCCTACTCCGTCATATAACTGATAGGTAGTCCCTCAACCATCCCGAGAATCTTATAAAGGCACGAGTTTCTTCTTCCTCGTTGTTGCAGCTGCTGCAGAAGTTGTTATGAGATTTTTCCAGTCCAGAGGCCAGTGAATTATTTCCACTGCAATGAAGTTCCTGAAATGGAATCTTGATAGGTTCAATGCAAATTTTGTCATCCATATATACATGTCGGGACAGATCTGTTTGTGCGTTCATTATCCCATCTTACCTCAATCAAGTGAACTCAAGCAATGGAGTTTTTATGCCAATCTCATGCAGTAGTTCATTTAAATTTTCAGTGGCGCCCAACCTTAGAAAATACATCGGTCTTGTTATTATCTTCGATGAATGCGTTGAATTTCACAACCTGCACACATTTTTAAAGATCTAATGGGCACTTTACTGTAGGTAAATATATGTGTATAACCATACGATATACTCGTACAACGAATTCTGAAAAAATTACACATACGATTTTGGTGCGTAATTTGGAACCATTGAAAGTGATCCAGTGAAAACTAGAATGATATTTCTTGGGAGGCTTAAACTATTATCATATAAAGTACAATCTGGTATTTGTGTCGCAAAACCAGGGTCAGATATCGTCGATAGATATATTCGAACCAATCACACTCGTTGTCATAATTCCTTAAAAAACGCATTTGATGTTTTTTTCTTTTTGTCTAAAGCCAGTATATATTTTTAGGATTCATACCCCAGTGCAAGCCTATTGCTCTCTTGCGACAATAAAAAGTAGTAGCCGCCTTACAGATTCTGGATTTCAAGTTCCACACAAGTGGCGTGAAAAGCTAGGTCGTAATCCTGACTGTAGCGTTGTAATGACCACTTATGTATGTATTTATGTAAGACAAAAGCAGCATGCTCTTTCCATGTTATTTAGTAGGAATTTGTAACACAACTGAAGCTTAATTACCAATCACAGTCCACCTATGTATATGTCTAATGGTACTATATATGTGGGTGACAATTAGGTAAAGAACGCAAATTCACATAATTTTATTTTATTTTGCCGTTAGAATTACTCACATATATCTAATGATGTATTCACTTTTCTTATTTTTTAATTCCATCTAGGGTGCCATGGTAGTCTAGTGGGTAGTTTGCTAGACTATTAGCGTGGGGGTCGTAGGTTCGATTCCCACGAGAGACCCTGGTCTGTGACACTACACCGAGCATATGGTCAGAGTTACTTAACTCGTATTTAATTAGAATATAATTTGTAATTGTTTTGTAATTAATAAATAATTCCATGTATGTATTGAAGTCGCCGTAATTTAGTAGGTAGTGTGTTGGCTTATTGGACGAAAAGCCAGGGTTCCAGTCACAGGCCAGACATCAAAACAAAATACAACAAGTATTTCCTCGGCGACTTTCTCTCAGCAAATTTCTGGAAAAAACTCTGAGAGTAAATTAAATTGCCATGAAAAGTTTCTCAAAAATCTGTCGTTTTCGAGTCGACTTTAAACTGTAGGTCCCACCACTCATGTATAAAATTAACACACAAAACATAAGTGGTGGAGAAACTAATTCGTAATCCTGACTGAAGGGTTGTAATGACCAATTATGTTATGTTATGTATTCTACATAATTATTGTACTTTTATTTACTTTTAACTTTTATTTTTTTTCAATTTTATGCCACTATTGTGGACTATATTTCCATATATGGATATATATAATGTACATTTTACTTACATAAGTATGTGTAAAGTTTTCAGGCTATGGCTGTGAATGGTGATGATAACCTTTGTAGTTGTCCCTTCGCATTATATGCATTGCAGCATTGTTGCGATTATAACGTTTACTTTATAGGAAGACAATTTGAATAGGAATGGTCGTAGACCATTGTACTTGCATGTATTATGTCGAAATATATGTTCTGGTGCATATATTCTATATAAACAGTGTATAGTTCTCTCCCAAAAATACAATTGCCTGTTACATTTTAAATTTACACGACAAAACCACACATTTCCTCAGATTTTATTATACATTCGGTTAAAAATTTGTACAAAAATTGTAAATTTAAAATGAAAAACCACATTTACCACACGCATATGTTCAACCAATTATTTATTATTTTCAACAAAATTATCGGTCATATATATTAGCTTATATAATATATAATATAGATAATAATATTTTATAATCGAACCTTAAATAACAATGAAAAATTCGATATGTTGTTAATCACAAGGCATATAGAGAATGAGTTTTTGTTAAAACTTAATAATTAAATGGTAAAACGAAATTTAGACCACATGCAAAAACCTTTTAGTGTCTATCATGGCATTGTGGAATGATTTTAATGTCATGGTATTATTGGTATTATTTTTAGGTTTCAAAACTAAAGTCAAATAAGCACACATACTTCAATAACAAGTTCGATAAAACTTGTATTCCATGCCATTATGCACGGAATACAATACCATTTAAATGACTGCCTATTGACTACGTGCAGCAGACGATCTTTTTGTGGTAGTTTCCGGCCAGTTTTTAGCATATTTTTCTTGGTGATGACTTGAAGGATGTTGGACTTGAAACGATAAAGTTCTAGGGGGATGGAGTCAAATCAATAAAACCAGAATTGAGGTCGTCGTAGTGTGTTGGCTTATTAGATGCTAGTCCGCGACTGTTCAGACATCACGAACAGAATGTCAAAAGCTCTGAGAGCAAATAAAATTGGCATTAAAAAATTTCATAAAAAAATCTGTCGTTAGGAGTCAACTTTAAACAGTAGGTCCCGCGACTCATGGATCAAATCAACACACAAAGCATGAGTTGCGTAAAAAGCTAGGTCGTAATCTCAACCATACATACAGACGTACATAATTGGCCAAAACTGATAAACTGCCAAAAACTCTGAGAGTAAAGTAAAATTTCCATGACAATTTTCTCAAATCTGACGTTCGGAGTCGGTATTAAACAGCCGCTCACGGATAAAATTATACGGTGCGAGAATCTAAGTTGTAATCCCGATTAAACGATTGTAATGACCAATTATACAATGGCTCCCTGCTGACCACATCAGTAACGTTTTCTTTTTTAAAATCTTGCCAATTCCCTGCACAATAAATTAAAAATCACTACCTTACTCAGCATATAATACTTGAATAGTGATCACGTTTGTATCATCGGATTTCTTCTTGTCTTGTATTTTATAAACAGTCTGATGAATGTTCTTGAAGGAGAATGACTTTGCCTTCGCGTAACCTCTATAAATGCATACATGTTGTTTACGTTATTGTTGTTTGTGTATTTTGTTTACGTTTATTCTTGCAGTGTTGTTGTTTGCATTCTTGTTTACTTGTTTCTCTCTTTTTATACTGGTTTTTGTTGGTATATTTTTGTTTATTTGTTTATAATGTAAACAAGTTCATTGTTTTTGTTTTCGTAGCTGTCTTTAACGTATTACGTTATCAAATTTGAATTTGAATTTTTTTAATTCTTTTGATTTGCTGGATTACAACGGAAATTGAATTGCAATTGGAAATCGAATACCAATGATTAGGCTCTTCCTGTAAACCCAACAAAATTGTGCAATTAAACAAGACTTGCGGTCAATAAGTTAGTGAATAATGTAACTCAAGCAACAATTTTAAACGGAAAATACAAAATCAAAGATATATTAATAACACGCTTTTCAATGATTTCCTCTCAACTGTCATTTGAATTTCAATGATTACACTTATACGCACGTTTGGCTTTTGCAATGGGAATAAGTAAAACCCAAGGTGATCTTGTTTGTGGTCAACTGTATGTTGCATATCGTCTCATTTTAACCAGTTGATGTTCGTTGCCCATTCATTTCTAATACAAGTAAGTTAAGCTACATTATTGTAGTATTCAGCAACAATACTTTTACAAAAATGTGTGCCTTACTGTCACTTACTAATAAAACTACTTCGCTGTGGGGGAAAACTGAGAAAATGTTTTTTCCTCATATTAAATACTCTTTAGGTGTTTCCTTTAAGTAACTTCAAAATAATAATTCCATCCATAACATATGCTTGTGGTTAGGATGTCATTTATTGAATGTGAAAATAAAATTCTTCAACACATTTATTATTTTTGTTCTTCTTCTTCTTTTTTATCCTCTGCGCATTACATTTTTATCGGAATTGAAAAAAGCAATTGAAAGCAATTGTCTACAATTGCTATCGGAGCAGCAACAAGTTTTTATACGCAAATGAAATAAGAAAATGAAATCATTTATTGTCTGTAGAGGGATTCATATTTTTGAAAACATTTCATTTAATTTTTTCCCTTTTTATTGTTCCAATATAATTTTTTTTTGGTTTTGGTTATGATTTAACAAATGTATTGGCAATCGAAGAGACGTGTAAAAAAGCCTTAGTCATTTAGTATATCTGTAGATATACATATGTATATATACGTACGTGCAACATGTTGGAAAACAATAGAATTTTACTGTTTCTGCTGTCCCACGGCAGCAACCCATTTTTATATAAAGGATAGCAAAAAGGATAGCATGTGACGCATTTTAAAGAATTTAAAAATTTCCATTCGTTTAATTATTTTTTTTTATTAAATTAGGTGATTTGGAAATTAAAAAATTAATTAAAATAAATAAATTAATTAATTAATTAAAATTATAGTTACATACATACATACATATTTGGTTATTACAACCCTTCAGTCAGGATTACGACCTAGTTTCTCATACCACTTGTGTTGTGTTTGTAAATTTTATACATGAGTGACGTGACCTACAGTTTAAAGTCCACTCCGAAAGACAGATTTTTTTTTGAGAAACTTCTCATGGCAATTTTATTTACTCTCAGAATATTTGACAGAAATCTGCTGAGAGTAAATTGCCGAGGAAATATTTTTCATATTTCGCTTTGTTGTAGATATCTGATCTGGGGTTTGAAACGGGACAACCTATAGTTAACCACTAGTAAATACATTGGACAGCAAAAGTTTATGTATACCAATTATATTTTTAACAATTTCATGCATTTTATATGCACAAATAATTGATGTTTTTTATATTTATTTTATTTGTTTCTATTTTATTATAACACAAAAAAATTTCATGTTTTTTATAAATCTTAAGAAAAATAAGGAAAACTTTTTGGAGACTCCATGAAAAGCTCAGAATAAATTTAGAAGTCAAAGACCCAATATATTAAAATATTATCCGTTATATTTAGAAGAATATCCCTTAACGTCAAGCACTTCATTTAACCCATTTGGCATTGAATGTATCAGTTTTGTTTAGCATTCTCTGTTGATATTTCCTGCCATTCACTCATGAGCAAATATTATAGTTGAATTTTCTTTAAAGTTAAGCATCGTTCTTCCAAATAATCTTCTAAATATTCTCTTGGAGTTATATCAGGATTTTGTGTAAGAGCATTAAGCCTGCATTTGCAGCAGTATGATTGGGTTCTTGGACTTGTTGGAAGTAATAGCCATTACGAATTGTTAATTTTTTCAAACTTTTGGTAAATTTATTCTTAAGAATGTTTAAATAGTCTCTTTTACTGATTATTTTTTTTAATAAATTTCAAATTGCCCACACCCAGTGCCGACACTCTTCGGCACTGTATAGAGCACATGCTTAACTATTTCACGCAAGTTCTTTGGATAGAGATCTTTATTGTTCTTCCTCCATGCTAAAGCATATCAAATTAGTTTTAGAAAAATAAATTTTTTTCCGACGTAGTTTAGTATGAAGGAAAACGAAATGAAGAGCTCGATCTCAAGAAACGGTGGTGGTACTATAATGCTATAGAGATGTGTGTTAGCACCAGATGTGCATAGTTGGAATTTATTAAGAAAATAATGAAAAAGAGATGGTGAAATTTGGTTGTTATATGCTATACATAGCCTTTGTTAGTTATTTTTTGAACATTAAAAGGGTAGTAAGAAAGGGGTTATACCTACCAGTGATTTTCTGTGTTAATTTTCGTTCATCTCCTATACCTTCTATATTTCCTTGATTAATTTTTTAATCGGTTTTTCGGTTAACCAGGTGAATGTGATAGTCGTGATGAAAACGCAAATTATGCTGCCTGACCTTAAGACTATCCTCTCCAGAAAACCTTAGGTCAGGCGTCAGTTTTGTCTTATAGAGTATTTAATAAACAAAAACTAGGTTTATAAATGCAATAGTACGGGATTATGCCAGATAAATCTTAAAAATCTTGTTTGACGTTTTAAGGAAATGGTCATTTACATACAACTGATATACATATAATCAACAATATCAATCAATAACAAAAGTTCCGGTAATATTCATATTTGCGTTCTCTTGCCTTAAGTTAATATGGTTGTGCATCACAGCTTAGAATTTGAAAAATGAAAACGGATCTCAAATGCTTACATTCATGAATTCTACACATACTCTCTCATACACGCATGTACATGTACACATAAAATAAAACCACAACACCGTAAATTTTGCAACACCTTTATATGCAATCACCAAGAAATATCGATTAATAATTGCCCCGACAATGTTATTGTTGTTGAGGTAGAAAGAGCTGTTGGCAGAGTAATATGTGAATGCAGAAATGAAGTCCCATTATTGTTTACTATTCGTAAATTAGCACATTGGTTAGAAAGCAGTGAAAACCAATTGTGTATTAAATTTACAACTTCCGGCTGCAAAAGGAAGACTGAATTTCATTTCCTGACTTGAGAAACCAATGATTAATTATGGAAAATTTGATATTTCGGACGCGCTTTACCCAGTGAAACCGCTGTGAACATTTAAAAGATGTTAAATTCTACACATAATGGCATCAATAGACCTTTCAAAGGAATATAAATATGAGATGATATTGTACATGGACAAATCGTTATCAACTGATAAAGTTCCGATGTTGTTGTTGGACTTCCGAACAATAGTATTAAGTAATTTTTTGATCGTAATTGTGTATCTTTTCACTGACATACGACCGAGATGAGTGCAAGGTATGCACTTCGAACAGATGTTCACAATTGCAATCATTATTACAGTGTTCAATAGTTATTTAATATAGTTTTTCTTTCACTTGTATCTTCGGTTTACTGCGCCACGTACCTACCCATATTTTTAAACTTGTTTTATTGGAAAGCATAAATGCGCACCGAGTACGAAAAAAACAATGAACATTTTTAAAAAATATGTCATAATTTGTAATAGATTTTTGCAGCTTTAACTTTAAATTCCAAAAACAAAACTGAATTAGTAAATAAGCAAAGATTGTTAAGAAAATTTATTCAAGTTTTTAATTTTTTAATTTACATCTCTGAACGTTATTTTATATTGTTCTATACTATTTTACCTAATCATCTAAATATTTAATGGTTGAGCTAATAAATTATCCATAAATTCCCCGAATTCAAATTAACAGAACATTAAAGTTCACAAATTCAATTAATTTGTATTTGAATTACTAACGCTTCAGCAGAGTGCTTTGTGGTTTAGAATACATTACGTGCTGTTTAAATGTTGACCAATAATTACTTTAATACACAGTTTACTTAAGTAATTATGAAATCGAATACGAGTCTGTGGCTTATTACATAAACGTTACGTTCAATATGCAGTCGATAATGCACGTTACTCTATAAAAGAAAATTTAATATAGAGTAAGTTATTTGCCCTACAAAATGGGATTAAAGTTATGTATATGCCATACGGTCGGTAGTATCATGTAGAAATTTAATGAATATTAAATACATTTTCTAAGAAATATATATAATAACAATGAAAAACTAACGGATTGGTCATATACAGTGATATTGAAAATAATAAGGACATTGATGTGAAACTTGGAAATTTGATGAGAAAGTAAATAAAATGAAGAAATTGTTGATAAACAAAGTCCATTGCTATTTTATTGAGTCATTGTTTTAATTTAAAAATGTTTATTCAATTAAAACTTAAATAGAAATAAAAAAAAAATAATAAGGACACTATATTTTTTTTCAAAAGAGTTATAAAAAGCTCAGAATATTGTTACGAAAATGGAAACGGTGTACCATCATTTAACATTTAAACGAGAAACATAAGCTACACCAACAAATACAACCTACTTGCTTGCATATGCCAACAACATCAGTAAGAAGGAAAGCAACAACAAACAACGTAAGCAAACTACACAAACATCAATATAGTAGCGATAGAACTCTCGAGAAAGCGAACACACGAATAAGATAACAGTTGCGTGTGAAGATAACAGTCGCGGTTTGAAGATCTCCGTTGACAAGATCTGCATTGTAAGCAAAGAATAATAGCGAACAAGGAATTATTGTTGTATTTGTCAAGTTGTATACGGTGGCACACAAAAGTAGTGCGAACAATAAAGAGTTTAATTAATTCTAATGACCAATTATGTATGTGTGCAAGTCCTTCGCACCATTTCTATGTGCACTTTACCAAATATTTAAATGAATTGTTCTGCTAGTGGCAGTGTAAAATTTCGAAGGATTACAATCTAATCCGTCACTTTATTTATGTTAAATATTGTTGTATGAAAGTTAATCTGAATTTAAACTAAACTCATATGTCTTAGTGCCTTGACTGATGTACAGATTTATAATCGTCACACCATGCCACGTGTGATACTTCTACATCATTCTATGGTATTTGATAGAGTGCATTATTTTATTTTAAAACGATAACTGAAATATCGGATCTTACATTAAGCGCTAACTATCTTAAACTTATATAAAACAGTGTGTGTGAGAGACCTATTGACGTCACTATGTGTTATCATCAACAGGGTCAAACTCAAAGGTCTAACGTTGCCAGAACATAAAACTTGAGTGGCCTATTCACATTGATTAGCGTCGTCCTGTTGAAACCACATATCGTTGGTGTTCAAATCAAACAATTCACGGACATTGTAGTATACATTCATCGAACACTGATTCAGTGGTCCCGACATTTTATACCGCTTACCAATAAACCTCTCGATAGTACGATTAAGGTGATCGTAAAACGAGTAAGGCGCGCTATGTTTTGCTCAAACAGAAGACCTATTTTGATAGAACAATTGTAATTGATTTTCCAGGTTATTGAATTGACGACACCAAACTTGCGGATAATTGGATGGCTAGGGTATTTACCTTTAATGTGTGAGGTATGACTTATTTTTCTGAATCAAGCTTTGCACAAGCAGTGTTGTTTAGATAGTGTTTGATAGCCATTAACAGTAGGCTACCGTCGGTTTGGGAAGATAATGAAAAAATTTGATTTTCGCGCTACAAATTACAGTCCATATTCTTCCGATTTAGTTTTACAAGAATTTTAAAACAGGAAATTGTTTTAAGTTGCCTAGAAATTCTTGAATCAATGTGCACAAATATTGAGCAACTATTGAGCATGATCATGATACACAACCCATCATTTTGTAGATTTATTTTGTAATTTATGGGTTAAAGCGGGTATGTTTGTGTTATTACAATCAGAACAAATTTTTAAAAAAATTAATTCTATTGATACAATACTTACTTCTTTAATCGGTTATGTCAATCTTCAGCCAGGACTTTTTCCGCAGAGGAGGTGCAAATGTACCGCACCACAGGAGAAGTCATCAGTATCCCCCGTGTGTGCGGCCCACACCCACATAATCTCCCCCTCCTCCTTTGAACTCTTTGTGAGTGGGTATACTACTGCAAGTGGAGTTCCTCTGCCCATTTGGCCCTTTATAACCATATTCGCGTCCGGATTGCGCAACAAAATCTGTGGTGTTTGAACATCCATTCTACTTCTCTCATCCAAGTCAAGTTTCTTAGATTTCAACAAGGCTTCAGTGTAACTGGCTATTCTATTCCAATTTTCTTTGCTGTGCAGAGGTATATCGCAGAAGTTTTCGACAGCGCAGACGCCGACTTTGGCCTCAAGATTCGTTCTTTCTAAACTCCACCTCTCACAATGAACGAAAGTGTGTTCCGCATAACCAATCGACGCATCATAATAGATGCAATTTGGTCGGGTCATCTTCCCAATTTTAAACAGATATTTACAAAAATAACCGTGATAACAGCTGTGTTAAATAGTAATTAATCTCACCAAATTTCCTCCCAATCCAGCGGGTAATATCTGGGAGAAGTTTCGCCGTCTATCTACCACTTGTATCAGTGCTCCATTTCTCTTGCCAGTGTTGTATGGTTCGCTATCTACCGTCGTCGACATTTACTGTCACTCCGTGCACGTTTTTGGTCTCCCACAC
Source organism: Sarcophaga variegata (assembly GCA_932273835.1). Taxonomy (NCBI): domain Eukaryota; kingdom Metazoa; phylum Arthropoda; class Insecta; order Diptera; family Sarcophagidae; genus Sarcophaga; species Sarcophaga variegata. Next base: position 84,838,640 of record OW026358.1, on the reverse strand, counting down.
CCTCTTCCGCTCGCTTGCCTGTAGACCTATCGGTATTACACCACTGATTACCAGTACTGCTGACTTAGTACAGTCGGCCTTTAATACTTCTGCCCAGATCTCGCTGCCTTAAAGCAGAACAGAGTCCGTAACCATCATCGTAATCATCAATCTGCCTCTGCTCTGTACATGTACCACCAATATTGGCCATAAGCTTACTAAGTAAAGAGGTAACTTTAGCGGCTTTGGTTGCAGCGTGTTGGATCTGAGCCCAGAACGTCAGTTTAGGGTCCAGTCGAATGCCAAGATAGTTGACTACTTTCTGCGTCGTCATGTCAATTTTCAGCGGTATACGCTTGCTCGTAAGAAGTATCAACTCTGTTTTCTCCGTTGCGAGTTTGAGACCTCTGTCCTCGAGCCACGTCTTCGTTCTGATTTTCAGCTGGTTGACATTTCTTCTAGACTCTTCGACATTGCGAGGCACAATTATGACCGCAACGTCATCGGCATATCCGACAAGATGTGTACCCTCTGGCATCTCATTGCGAAAGAATCTTCAGTCAGGATTACAACATAGCTTCTCACACCACTTATGTTGTGTGTATTAATTTTAAACATGAGTGGCGGGACCTGCACTTTAAAGTAAAATCTGAACGACCGATTTTTGTGAACCTTTTCATGACAATTTTATTTTTTTTTGTGCTTGTCAAAAGTCTGCTGAGAGGAAGTCGCAGGAGAAACATTTTGCTTAATTCGTTTTGTTCGAAATATCTGACTTGGGGTTTGGACCGTAGCCAACACTCTACGTATTAGACTACGGTGACTATTACGAAGTTAGTTAATTATTTTTTTAACTTATTTTTTTATGTTTAGTTTAATTCAACTAAAAATATAAAATTTTTCCCAAACGTTTATTTGCAATCTATAAACTCATTTAGAATTTTATAAAATAATACATCTTTTTAGACGTTAAGGGTATATGAGTTATTTGTCTGTGTGGTATTTTCAATGCAGTGTAAGTACTGATGATAATGGTTAAACTTTTTCTAACAAATAAAATTTAAGCAAAAGTTACAAAGAAAGCAATTGAAAAACTTAATACAAGTTCTTCAACATATACAGATGTACATATGTGCATATGTGGTAGTCAGTCTTAATTTTTAACAATTAAAGTTTAAAATGTTGTATTCTGAAATGTTAAAATTAAATATTTTGAAAAATATTTCATGAAAAACAAAGAACATCTTATAACTTATTATGAAGTTTAGGAAACAAAAAATATCTTCATACGCCACAATGAAAAAGTTTTTACTCGTTAAGCAATGTTTACTTAAGATAAAAATGTTTAGTTTTCATTATAAATGAAGTCTTCAAATACTTTTGTCTGCTGCTTGTAAAGTACTTTTTTTAAGAGCATTTTAAAAATTGGTATACCATACACATGCCTGTCCCGTAGATGAAAAGTAATAGCAGCCGAAAGCACCCAAGTCTAATGCTTTGGTTGTATACATGCATTGTCATGTTACAAAATTATCTTATTGTGTCTTGTGGTTTATTTTGGTATTTTTTTGATGAATTTGTTGTTCAAATTTATCATTTGATCAATAGCGATCTGGGTTGAGGGTCTCACCAGGTTTTAGAAGCTTTCTAGTCCCACCAGATACGCAGCATCAATGTGATTTTGTAGCCGAAGTTGGTAGTTGTTTTGAATTAGCGCATGATGTTTCCGATTCTAAAAATAAATCCGTTTTTTCCGTTTTCTTCATTTCTCACAAAAAAATTGTGATCTCTCAACCATCGAAACAATTTTCTGCATGTTGCTTCTGAAAGAGCCTGACCACTATAGAGTGGACAGCAAAAGCCTTAGTACCCCAATACATTTTAGCAATTTGATGAATTTTTAGCAAAAGTTCGTATAAATAAAGTTTTTATACTTATTACATTAATTTATTTCTATTTTATTATAAAACAAAACAATTTTTAATGTTTTTTTTACAAAACAAAAGAAAAGTAAGGAAAACTTTCTGATGAATTCATATTTTAGCACCGCTAAAGTGTAGGTAACCCCAAGAAGAACTCAGGGTAAACTCAAAATATAAAGGCCTAATATAAGAAAATGGCTTAATACTCTTGCACAAAGTTCCGATATGACTCCAACGGAGTATGTAGGAGACCATTTGGAAGAACGGGTCCGCAGTCGTCAAACCTCAAAAAAAAAATACAACATATTCTGGCAAATATCTCCAGAAAACACCAATCAAAACTGCTACATTCAATGCCATCATCATGGTCCAAACGTCCATGATCAAAGAAAAGGTTGGTCTTCACGTCCCTTAATTGTGTGCCGTAAGCTCAACTTGTAACCCCTATGGGTAACAATCTTTTCGCGATGTGGGGGCTTAAGCGTATCTATCCTCAACCTGTTTGGGGATGTAGTGCTTAACTAAAGGTTACCCTAATATCGTGAGAGGTCTGTTTTCGAACTGATGTCTCTTGGGCGATCTTTTCGACCCGCCTGGGGTACTCCACTAAGCCTAAAACAAAATTCAACTTAAAAACTTACTCATAAGTATATGGCGGCAAATATCAACCGAAAACGCTAAACAAAGCTGGTACATTTAATGCCAAAGGTGTTAGATGGAGTGCTTTAAGCGTTATCCGACTACATATTGGGTATAACATTTACATATATTAGGCCTATGAATTTTAAAATTACTCTGAGTTTTTCCTAGGGGGTAGCACCCACACTTTTACGGTGCAAAAATATGGAGTCACAAGAAAGTTTTTCTTTTAATTTGTGAAAAAAATTAAACATTTTTTACTGGGGGCTAATTACGCCGTTGGTGGTACAAGCAAATTCGTATCGAAATTAATTTCGATTGTACAAGTTTCTCTGATGATGGGACTCGATACCTTGCTAATCGGTTTTTTTAAAACGTGTTGTAAAAATAAATATTTACTCGATAACGAGTGGCAGAATCCTAAATGTAAATAGAAAATCGTAACTTCGAGTAAATCTCATATGAGATCGACCGCGAGAATTAGCACCCTGAAAAAAAAGAAAATGTTGATGAGATGTTAAAAAATCGATTGCAAATTTGATTTTAACTTACAAGTATAAATACATACATACAAAATTGGTTATTAATTTAATACATGAGTGGTGGAAACTTCAGTCTAAAGTTGACTCTAAACGACAGATTTTTAAGAAGTTTTTTGCTACAAATCCTCTGAGAGGCAGTCGCCGAAGAAATATTTTTTATTTTTCGTTTTGTTCGAGGTGTTGACTTGGGACTTGAACTGTGGCCTCATGTACCTAGTAGACCACGGCGATTTCAACTTAATAGCTTAATTAGGATGTTGTTAGAATAACTGCATATTCATGTAATTGTCTCTGCTTTAAAGATTTATTATTGTGCAATACAATTTTTAAATTTGGTAGTTTTTTGTATAATTTTAGTTTATTATAGTAGTTTATTTTTAATTCATTTATTTAAATGAAATTCAACAAAAACTATAACGCAAATATTTTTATTCAATTTTTAAATTGTTTCCATTTTCTGTTTCAGTTTTGTTGAAATTACATGGAATTTTATTGTCTGCATTTATTTATTATTCAGAGAAATCGATATTTGCCCGAAATAAAAATTATTAAAAAAATTTGTTTTTATTTAATTTTCTATATCTAGAATCAATTGTGTTAATTTGTTTGCAAAATACATATTAAATGTTGTAATGAACACTTGCTAAATTTAAAATGCTGCGATAAATTTAATAAATGAATAATTTTTTTTTGCTTGTTTTGTTTTTGTTCAAAAAAATAAAAATTTAATGCAATGTATTGTAGTTTACTGGGTCATATTCAAATTAATAACAACGTATGTATGTGTTGTTTTAATAAGAGAGATACATACATAATTGGTCATTACAATTCTTCAGTTAGTATTACGACTAACCACTTATGATGTGTGTCTTAATTTTTGTACAATTTTTGTGGCGGAACCTATAGTTTAAAGTGGACTCGGAACAACAAAGTTTTCAAAAGCTTTTCTTGGTAATTTTATTTACTTTGAGGAGAGATAAGGATACTTTGAGGAGAGATCGAGATAAATAACACAGCATCAGACTGGAATATTTTAAATATTTTCGACAGTTATTATAACACTTGGTGGATCTATTGATGTCATTATGTGTAAAATGTAATATAATTCAAATGACCGCTCCTGCTTCTCTGGGTAGAGCTTATCAGAAATTTCTAATCTTCCAGACCCGGGCTCATAATTTAGATTTGAATTTGACCTATGGCGTTGGTTATGTTGGTTTCTGGATTATTCGCAAACACTTGCGACTTAAGAAAACTCCACCAGAAAAAGTCTAATCGCGGGATCAAATCGCACGATTTCGGTTGCTAGTTTTCAGAAGAAATCCATTACTTTGCTTCGCGATTCCTTTTGACATCACAATAAAGGAGGTTTTATTAGGACAGTCTGTTAATATTAATTTAACCGCATACCTACCAATGCTGCAGAAATCAAACGATTTAAACTTTATTACTAATTTGCAAATGATTAAATTATAAAATAGAAAACATGTCGATTTTATTTAATATCTGGCCATTAGCATTACTTTTCAGTTTTAATCACTTGTCTATGAGAGTTGCTCATTCAATACTTCGTAGACGACTTAATTTTTCCAGTTGAGCTCACAATTTTAAACTTTGTCTCAAGGTCAAATGTAAATACTTCAGTCACAAAAGTCGCAACAGTTTATAGACGTTATATTCTATATTTATTAATAAAAATGAAAAGAGGGAATGAAATAAATAAGCATACTTGTGGCTTTTACCATTTAAAGTGAATAAAAACAAACAAATTTATTTTAAATGTCAATCAAGATTTAATGGAGTTGAGTCTTTTGGTGTTAAAAGATTACTTTATAAGAAAAGAAAATCACCTCTACAAAATATCAGACTTAAGCAATGCACAATACAGCACAGAGGAATGCCTCAGTCGGGAAAACATCTTTCACAATATATTTGGAAGCTCTTGATTCTACATCAGATTCAAATAATTTCACAATTTATCTATTTTTTGCTCCATTACGAAATTCAACCCTAATTAAGAAAGATTAAGAAAGATAACCTATTTATCTACCAACTGAGTATCAATCTCATCCAAAATTTGTGCCATAATATGACCAACTTGGTTTCACTTGTTTTAGGTTTCAAGAGATCAATAAAGACCATTACTGCGCAATATTCCTAGAAAGTTCCTTGTACTATATATCGGATCTTCCATTAAGCATTTTTTATTTTTAAAGTTGAATTAAACGAAATTTTATATACGTTTGAAAGACCTATTGGCGTTATTATGAGCGTAACACAACATCGTTGATATTTCCGTCACGGCATCTCTGGATAATATTTTTATGACCCTGTCTTTTAAATCAGGCAGAATTTGAGTGAGGGAATGGAAATCCAAAAACTGCACAAGCGCTAGTATAACGGAGTCAAATTCGTACGTGAGATGACTATGCCCTCAAATAGCTCATGCAGAATATCCAATGTGGCATGAGCCGTGAATCACATGTCATTGGTGTTCAGACCATCAAATTCAGGCCAAAAGAAGTTAATAATTATCGACCTAGAAATATAGCTCAAAATACAAATCAAACACCGATTTTATCGGGATGAATTGGAAGCTTTTCGAAGTGAATTCAACAGTTTTGTTTGTCCACGCACCCAGTTATCGAGAAACCGGGTTTATCGCTGAAGATGATTTTTTGATGAAAATTAGGAGCAGTTGCTAACTGTTTCATCGTCAACAGAATCCATTCAGTGAAGGCATGGAAATCCAAAAACCGCACAAGCACTAGTATAACGGGGTAAAATTCCTACGAAAGTTGAATTTATTCAGAGTGCTGATCTGACATAATTTTCAAATTTCAAAAAATAAATCACGAAAGCCTTAGATGCTTATACTACCGACTAATATATAATTTGTACGATGATTGCCATACTATACCATTTAAATTGTCCACACAATGTATATTCAGTCTCTCTTGGACGTATGAGCAATATCATTACCCAAATAAGTTCAATTAAATATTGCTCAAACGTCACATATAAAATGAAGTGGATGAAAAACCTTTCGATTGATTTAGTGTTTTCATTTCCTTAGTGATAAACATTTTTTGAAATAATATATTGTGGACACCAAAGGTCTAGGTATCCTAATATTTTTTTGTTAGCAATTTCATGAATTTTAAGCAATAATATGTACAAATAACTGATATTTTCTATTTTATTAATGAAACAGAAAATGAAAACAATTTAAAAATTTAATAATAATATTTGCTTTATAGTTTTTGTTGAATTTCATTTAAATAAATGAATTAAAAATAAAAACAAAATTTACAAAAATTATTTGCACAATAATAAATCCTTAAAGGAGGTACAATTACATAAATATGCAATTAACGTAGCAAAACGCTTTGTTCTATGCTCCATCCCAATTAAGCTATTAAGTTGAAATTGCCGTAGTCTAGTAGGTACATCAAGTCCCAATTCAAACACCTCGAACAAAACGAAATATAAAAAAATATTTCTTCGGCGACTGCCTCTCAGCGGATTTGTGGCAAAAAAGCTTCTCAAAAATCTGTCGTTTAGAGTCAACTTTAGGCTGTAGTTTCCGGTGCCCATGTATTAAATTAATAACAAATTTTATATGTATGTATTTATACATGTAAGTTAAAATCAAATTTACAATAGATTTTTTTACATTTCATAAACTTTTCTTTTTTCAGGGTGCTAATTCTCGCAGTCGATCTCATGTGAGATGCGATTTTCCTTTTACATTTAGTATTCTGCCACTCATTATCGAGTAAATTTTTCTATTTTTACAACACATTTTTAAAAAACCGATTAGCAAGCTATCGCGTTCCGTCATCAGAGCAACTCGTACATTCGAAATTAATTTAGATACGAATTTACTTGTACCACCAGTGCCGTAATTAGCCCCCAGTAAAAATTTTTGATTGTTTTCACAAACCAAAAGAAAAATAAAGAAAATCTTTCTGGTCACTCTATATTTTTGCACCGAAAAGTGTGGGTACTACTACAAAGAAGAAGTAAATTTAAAAAGGCCCAATATATCAAACTGTTATCCGTTATATTTAGTAGGATATCTCTTAAGGTCAAGCACTTTATTAATTATATTTGTCATTCAATGTTTCAGTTTTGTTTAGCATTTTCAGTTGATATGTGCCACCAAGCACACAAAAGCAAGTCTATCAGATCATTTTTGTTCTGTAAACGTTCTTCCAAATGATTTATTAAATTATTTTTGGATTCATATCGGGCAAGAGTATTAAGCCCGTGGGGATTTTGGTAGGCAAATCACATCTTCATATTAGCAGCAGTATGGTTGGGTTCATTGTTTTGCTGCAAGTAATAACCATAACGTATTCCTAATTCTTCCAAATGAATGAATTTTTTCTTTGGAATATTTAAGTACCCTCTTATTTATTTTCCTCAATAAATTCCAAACTGCCCAAACCCAGTGTCGAACTCTTCGCCACGGTACAGAGCACATGCTTAGCTATTACACGCAAGTTCTTTGAATTGAGCTCTTTATTGTTCTTTTTGTTCCTCCATACTAAAGCATATCAAATTAGTTTTGGAAAAATAATAATTTCTTCAGACGTAGTTTAGTATGAAGGAAAACGAAATGAAGAGGTCGATCTAAAGAAACGTTTAAGCATGGTGGTACTACTGTAATGCTACGGAGATGTGTGTTGGCACCAGATGTGAACAGTTGGAATTTATTAAGGAAATAATGAATAAGAGATGGTGAAATTTGGTTGTCATATGCTATACATTGCCTTTGTTACTTGTTTTATGAACGTTAATGATAGTAAGAATGGGGTTATAACTACAATTGATTTCCTATGTTAATTTTCGTTCATCTCCCTTACCTTCTATATTTCTTTGATTAATTTTTTTAATCAGTTTTCTGGTTAACCTTTATGTCAACAGATACATGGGAATGTTTTGTGTTTTAAATCGCCGTATCTCAGGAAATAATAAATGTATTAAACTGAAATTTCCTGATATCCTCACTAGTAGTGTTTTCTACCTTATTCCTAGGCTTGAGTAAAATTGGCGGATGGGGGTCAAAGATGTGGCCATTTTTTGATTCATATCCCTTACATCAACAGTTGCATACCTGGGTATGTATAATGAAATATATGAAAATATGTTGATATTTGATGTTTGTTGAATTCAATTTACAAGTTCTTAATAATAACATCAAAATTTAATCAAATATAGGAAGACATAAAAAAGATTAAATGCTAATTTTTTTTAAATGCATTTATTTCATTGCGGCAAATAACTTAAATGCGCGGCACACACGGGCTTGTTGTATAACGTGCAGGATTTGCTGGTTGGCAGACGTTTTGTACACAAGTGGCAATTACCTTTTACTTTCATTCTAACAGTGCTGTCAGGTTCTTCCACGCTTTTATCAGAAGGACCTCTTACGCTCAAAGATTGCCCACGTATGGCTTCAACAGCATTACGTGTTGAAAACATTTTTGTACATTTTTATTTTTATCTCTGTTTTTTCTTTCCGGCTTCACCAGTTGTTCGCTGAGGCTGTGAAGAAACATTCTACGGCGAATTGTGGAGGCTTTCAACATTGGGTTATTCGCAACGTAAATTATGGGCAACGAGGTCTAGTATATTATAGAATAAGGCCTTGTTCAATATTCTATCCATATTATAGACGGCACCTTTATATTTGTTGTAATCTAAGGTCTAGAGTGGCTTTTTCTTTGGACCTTGCACTTCGTATGAATAATGTAAGCAGTATAATCGACATATATATTTTTTTTGATGTGAGAGCACAAGCTAATATTGTTACTGAAACCAAATGTAGTTAACTCTACTTCCCGTCCCGTACTTTCCTAATATAATGCTCTGTTCACACTTTTCGCTAAGTTATATGTTGTTAAGAAATTATCACAAACAATATTCCGTCCACTTCCACGAAAATGATTTACGAACAAGTCCTCCACTATCCTCTTGCCTACGTTTTTTTCCCGGATGCCGCCAATCCAGTATAAATTTTCCCCTTTATTAGACAGGATGAGACGGAGTCACATACCCACCATACTTTAAATCCGTAATTGGCGGGTTTCGATGATATGTATGGGTAAACACGGTACCACGTTTGGATCTGCTACGTAATTGCTGCGTAGATTATAATTCAGTATTAAAAATAAGTCCGTTATGGCTGCAGCTATGTTGGTTTTTTACCCTGTTGACGTGTGTTTCCGTTGTCGAAAAGCATAAATCGGCTTATATCAAAAAAAGGCCGCACGCTCATGGGAGCTCGATATAAGGGATGTGAGGTTGATTTCCGTAAGTCTTTAGTATGTACGTAACCAGAGTGCGTTACACCATCCAACAAGTAAGTAAAACCAAATCAACACAAAAATAACCTTAGCAACAAAAGAAATTCCATATAAAATGTATGAACATACCCGGGTATGCTTCTGTTGACGTAAGTATAATTTTTTATCTGTTGACATAAAGGTTAACCAGCTGATAGTGATAGTCGTGATGAAAACGCCAATTATGCTACCTGACCTTAATGCTATACTCTCCAGGAAACCTTAGATCAGGCATAGGCTTTCTCTTATAGAGGGTTTAATAATCTAGTTTTTGTTTATAAATGCAGTAGAACGCGATTTTGCCAGATAAATCTTAAAATCCTTGTTTGACGTTTTAAGGAAATGTTCATTTACTAATGCATACAACTGACATTTATACATGTAATCACCGTCTACATTAAAAAAAATATTATAATAACAAAAGGTCCAGCAATATCCATACTTACGTTGTCTTGCCTTAAGTTAATATGGTTGTGCAACAAAAGGATTGAATTTAAAAAATGAACACTGGACTCAAATGCTTACTTTCATACATTCTACACATACTCTCGCATACAGGCATGTACACGTTTTACATAAAACAAAACCACAACACCGTAAATATTGCAACATTTTTATATGTAATCATCAAGAAATCGATTACTTATCGCCTCGACAATGTTATTGTTATTGAACTAGAAAGAGCGGTTGGCAGAGTAATATGTGAATGCAGAAATGAAGTCCCATTATTGTTTACTATTCGGAAATCAGCACGTTGGCTAGAAAGCAGTGAAAGCCAATTGTGTATTAAATTCACAACGTCCGGTTGCAAAAGCAATACTGAATTTAATTTTCTGACTTGAAAAACTAATGTATAATTATGGAAAATTAGATATTTCGGACGCGCTCTACCCAGAGAAACCGTTGTGAATATTTAAACGATGTTAAATTGTACGCATAATGGCGCCAATAGACCTTTCAAATGAATATAATTTTTGGGATGATATTGCACATGGAAAAAATTTTCGTTATCAACTGTTAAAGTTCCGATGGTGTGGTTGGAGCCCCCATACAATATTTAAGTACTCTCTTATTTATTTTCCTCAATACATTCCAAACTGACCACATCTGGTGCTGACAAGCATGCTAACCTAATCTAATGTAATATTTGAATTTTAATTCTGAGGTAGAGTAGTGTAGTAACTAAAATTCTTGAACCCAAACCAAAACAATTCATATTTAAACCACATGGTTTTCGACTTTTAAAAGCTAAAACTAGATAAGATCAAGCACGAACATGGTGAGATCGGAAGACAATTCCACATCTGGATTTATAGTAGGATTCAATTAACAAAGTTTGTATCAAATATCTTTTTTTAAAGGAACTTGCTTCTGAGTAACATCAGATGATAAAACAAAAGTTCTCTGGGCTTGAACAAGTAATCTAATAAAGCTGAATAAAAGCTTATCGAAATCTCTATATTTCTTAATGAAATGAAAATTTATATAAAGAAAGTACAATTCCAGATTATCACTCTACTCATCGTTACATAATTTATTTGCCTAATTCGACTTTATCAGAAGTTGCTTATTGAATAGATTTCAATTAAATTCGAATTAAATGTTCAAAAACATTTATTTTAACACATATGGATATCGATGGAACTGTTCAATTAAGTAAAATCCACTGTTTAACATCTTATTTGTTCTCTTTTTGGTTAACTTATCTTTTTGTTTATTTTTCTATCAAAAAAGAAGAAAAACAATTTCTTTTAATGCTGTCAGCTTCAATTTTCGTTCAACCGTCCAACCCAATTTGACGCCTTATTTTGCCTCTAGTATTTTATTTAATTTGTTGTAGGCTTGATATGTTTTTATATCCAAAGAACATTTATTACAGTTACCGCTTCCTCTTTTCAGCTGTCATCTGTTAACTTTTTATACCAATAGAACAGGCTAGTTTTTTCTGTATGTATTTCTCTGTAATGTATTTTACTGTGAGTTTATTTGTATTTTTATATGCCTGACAAGAAGCCAAACAACAACTGAATTCGTTTTCAGTTTATGAGGCTACTTTACCTGGATCAGGAATTGCTACACTCTTTAAAAGTAGGCTTGATTTCATATTTACTATGTGTGAAAGCAATGTTCAAATGTTATCAACTGTATTCTTGTTGTAGTTTTGAAAAACGTTTGGACTCCGCTTGGGAGTTGTTTGCTCTTTTTGAGAACACCATCTTATGCAAATTCCGATGGCACATAAGAACAACGATTAGCTGCCATAGTGCAAATGTCGTTATCCTTCCAGCGGACTTAAAATATCTTGCTACTTTTATGGAACATATAAGAGGCTAATTGTTTTCTGGCCTTTAGATGTTAATAAAATTGCAGATTTAATTGACAAGAAATCAGCAATGAGTGTTCAAAAAGATGAGTAGTTTCGAATCATACTCATTATTTCTGATACTAATACGCATTCATACTTATTTTAATATTATACTCATACTACTCATATTCAAAGTTTGAAGTACACATCGTACTTATACTTAACAATACGTATGATGTTGTTGATTTCAACTCTCCTTTACTCAACATTTACAAGATCCACAAAATAAGTATGATTCGCGTACGAACACTACTATACTCACTAGAAGGTTATGTGTTTGCTTTTCTTGCTGTCTTTGTCTTTGTCTTTCTTCTTTTTTTTTTTGTAAATGCAAGAACAACTAAGACTGTAAATTTTGATGAATGATTCGAATCACTCGAATTATTTATGAGTGTTATAAATATTTTTCTAATTTTATGAATCTGAATGAGAGGCGTATGAATGTTATCAGTTTGATGTCAACGTTGTACTTATACTCATTGCAACCTGTACTTATAAATTAATGTTGTTGTGAGTACGAACGAATAAAAGTTGTTCAATTTCTATACTGTTGACTTACTCATACTCAAAATTTCATGAGTACTTATGAGTAGCGAAAAAACGATTCATTGCTGATCTCTGCTGTAAACAATTTAAAATGTGACTGCAGATGTATGCATTGATCACAAGTGTTATTCTAACAGATTTTAGGCAATAAACCAACACACAACTTTAACTATAATTCGCATAGACGGGATGTGTAAAAAAAGGGAAAGTATAGAAAGTACAAAAGTATAGTTTTGTTTAAAGAAAGTCCACACTTTTTAATTGGGATCCTTAACAAAGCTGTGACAAGTTTCCACGTCAGAAATCCACTTACACTTTTCTAGGAAACTACCGCCACGTCTTGAAGTTGCCGTAGTCTAGTAGGTAATGTGTTGGCTTATTAGACTTAAGGCCGAAGTTCATACACCAGGTCAGACATCAAAAAGAAATATAAAAAAATATTTCTTCGGCGACTTCCTCTCAGCAGATATCTGGCAAAAACTCTGAGAGTAAATAAAATTGCTGTGAAAAGTTTCTCAAAAATCTGTCATTCGGAATCGACTTTAAACTGTAGGTCGCGCCACTCACGTATAAAATTAACACACACAACATGAGTGGTGTAAGAAGACAGGCCGTAATCCTGACTGAAGGGTTGTAATGCCCAATTATGTAACCCTACGTCTAGAAAAAATTATCTAGGTGAAGAACAGTGCTCTCCTGGTCAAATAAATTAAAAAAGAACTGAGTCAGTTCACTTGTAAAAATGTTGCTTTAATCAGACTAAACTCTCATTAAAAGTAGGAAACTATAAAAAAAATTTGTGATTGTATTAAATCCTTTCGAAGTTCAATAACCACTTTTGATTCTTATGTCCATAACAAAAAAATAAGCAATTCTTCCTACTCTACCTACTCTACCTACCCTTTACGGTTTCGAAAACTTGCCCTATTTCGTCGCCGTATGCACTTTAGCTTGAGGTCACTGACTAAGGATACTGATCCATCGATTAACTGGTAAAAACTCTGAGAGAAAATGAAATTGCCAACAAAAATTTTCTCAAAAATTTGTCGTTCGATGTCGACATAAACTGTAGGGCCCTCCACTTATGGATACAATTAACACACACATCATGTGTAATATGAGAAGCTAACTTAGAAATGTTTCGAATTTAAGTCATGGCAGCAGAAAGTAATAGTACGGACAGCGGTATATCCTCCCCCCATTGATTTGAGGAATTAATTATAAACGTGTATAAGTAAGCGGTAGTTTCCAATGTTTTTCAATTTACTTTAGAAATATATTTGTATGAGCATTATAGTATAATGTGTCTATAAATATATTTACAATAAATTCAGGATTATTATTATTGTTCTTTTATTGAACGAAAACACTTACTTCACGCATAGTGAAGTGTTTAATAATAAGGACACAAATGCAATACTTTTATGATTTGCTGAGTAAGTAAGTGAGAAATTTGCCAATAAGTAACTGTATTTCTTTCAGCTTTCATATAATAAAAATAGATTTCAATGCGATTTTATTATTTTGCTTAACATTTTTATTAAATTAAAAATAAAATACAAATTCACGCTGTAAAAGAAAAATAACGACACTCCATTTAAAATAATGAAAATAATTATAAAACAATAATAATATAATAATAATTTAATCATATAAATAATTGTTTTACACACTTTCTCATCAAATCACATTGTATCCTTATTAATTTTAATATCACTGTATATGCAAATATTTCTTCTTTTTAACGCGTTGCGCTACTACTATATCAATGCGAATTTATAGGTTTTTTTATTATAATATTGTTACGTCTTTACCTTTTTAAAAACGTTTAAAATATGAGGTCGTAGATTGCAAATAAAAATAAATTTAATTTGTGTTTAGTTTTAAATCAATTATTTATTGTTCGCACAATTCCGTGTGCCACCTTTTGCAACTTGATTTAAACAACAACAAATTGGTTTTATTGTTATTCTTCTCTACACTCTTTCACGTAAACATTAACAATTGTTTAATAGATCTTTACAGTGGAGTTCTTCAAAACAAAATTATTCTCTTCACACGCGATGTGTATTCACACAAGGCTGACTGACTTTTTACTGACTCCGTTTCCTGCTTTGTCTTGCCGTTTATGTCGCAGGGTAAACAGTCTGATGAATGCTCTTTAAGGAGAATGACTTTGCCTTCGCGAAATCTCTATAAATGTTAACGTGTTGTTTACGTTATTGTTGTTTGTGTATTTTGTTTACGTTTGTCCTTGCAGTGTTGTTGTTGCCTGTTTGTTTACTTTGTTTATCCCTTTTTTATACTGATGTTGGTGCTATATTTTTGTTTATTCGTTGATCATGTAAACAAGTCCATTGTTTTTGTTTTTGTAGCTTTTGTTTATCATTTTAATGTGACACAGTAACACCATTTCCATTTTCTTAACAATATTTTTATTAAATAAAAATACAAATCCGCGCCGTAAAAATAATGATTGGTTTTTGAAAATATAATAAAATACAATAATAATATAATAATTATATAATCAATTAAACAGTTGTCTTTTTTTTAAGTACTTTCCCATTAAATCTCTAAGTGGCACATTGGTGCCCTTATTATTTTTACCATCACTATATATATGCTACAACTTTCACAACAATTCTGCTTTTTATAGAATTGCTTTACTGCCACAAGCAATGTTAAAGAACGAAATTCTTTTTTAGAAAAAATGCAGAAATGTATGAAACATATACCATAGGGCTTTCCAACAAGGACTTCCGCTCAGATGCAGATGTTGTGGACTGTCGCCAAAAATCGTACGATTTTGAAGTTTTTTAAGTCATAGATGTATACTCATCTAAGTACATTCTGTGTAGCAGAAGTCGCCAAAGGCTATTATGTAGTATGTTGGCTTATTAGACATGACACCGTGATTCAAACCCCAGGTCAGACATTTCGGAGAACTTACTTACTTACTTAATTGGCCATTAACAACCCGATTAACGGATTTCGGCCTGCCGCAACACATGCTTCCATGCGCCGCTGCTTCTTGCGCGCCTCCGGCAGTTGGCCAAACCAATCGATGACAGGACTTCCTCGATTTGGTACTTCCAACGGATACAAGGTCATCCTCTTCGCCGACTTTCGTAGATTCCCGCATCAAATACCCGTCTCGCCGGAGCATCCTCCTTCATACGAGCGACACGGCCGAGCCAGCGCAGCCACTGGATGTTAATACGCTGCACAACGTCTATGTCGTTGAGGAGCTTATACAACCGACTCTTGGATCGGATACGGAAATCATCGCCAACTCGCACTGGACTGAGGATCTTACGTAGGACTTTTCTCTCGAACACTCTCAAGGCTGCTGCATCAGTCCTTAATAGGGTCGACTTGTAGAACATTAGTTTTGTCGTACGAGAGAGGTCTCTGTTACTCAATTGCCTATTGAAACCATAGTAGCACCTGCTGGCAAGAGTGATCCTGCGCTTGATCTCCAGACTGACATCATTTTTGATGGTAACGGCGGAGCCAAGATAAATAAATTCTTCGACGGTATCAAAAGTACAATTATCGGTCGTAATCTGAGAATCAATACGCCGCATGTCTCTACTTGTCCATAACATATACTCTATTTTGCCTCATTTACTACGAGACCCATCTTAGGAGACTCCCTTTCAATAACACTAAACGCAGCAGTAACACCTCGCTTGGTACGCCTTATGATGTCAATGTCGTCAGCGTACGCAAGCAACTGGACACTTTTTTGAAAAATAGTGCCATTGCGATGCACTCCCGCCTTTCGCAGAACACTCTCCAAGACGATGTTGAACAGGTAACATGATAATGGTTCGCCTTGTCTAAAACCTCGCTCGGCATCAAAGGCTTGGAGAGGTCCATTTGGAACACTAATTATGCGTAATTCGTTAGCTACAAATGAGTCATGGAAAATTTAACATTCCGGATGCGTTTTACCCAAAGAAGACGTCACGGACATTTCAATGAGTCGAATAAAAAATTTCATTGATATCACTCACGCACTTTGTTTTATTCAAATTTAAAGAAAGGAAGTGCTTAACAAAAGACCCTATGTACATACATATAACGGAAGTTAAAAATGGGGAAAAAGTAATTCTTTGAAAGATTTTTTTTCGTTTTTCTTTTCCTTTGACGTGAGTAAAGATTGTTTTCTTTGAAACTAGCTGTTGGCACAAGCTTAATATTCCTGCAAGGTTCTACAGAAATGTAAAAAAAACAGGATTATGCTGATGCAAAAGAGACAGAAGCGGTGGGAGAGAAACCGTGCATAAACAATTTAAAACATTTTGTATTGCAACGTGTTTCCTTCTGTCTCTTTAGTTGAAGTTTAAATTGCCCAAAATTATACGCTGCTGCATAATATATTTAATAAAACATGCTTTTGCAATTAATTTAAAATAATTTTTCTTTTGCATAATTTCTATTTGCACAACTTTATTTATACATCTTCTGAATTTTGTTAAAATTTATAAGAAAATTCCAGAAAAAATAGTAATAACAGCACAAATAACTGATTAAGAAAATTTTTATAAATGCTTTGTACTTTAAACTCAGAGCTTTTGATAGAAATCTGCTGGACAAAATAGCCGAAGAAATAATTTTTCATTTTCCATTTTCATGGAGATGCCTGACCTGGTGCTTGAATTATGGCCTCACGTCTAATAAGCCAACACACAACCCACTAGACTAAGGCTAGTTCATGTATGGAATATAGCATCGGTCAGATAGCCACCAGGATTTCTCTGGTTGGAACGCATTCGAAACATCAAATTGGCTTTGAGGACCGCCATGCGGCTTAAGAAAACCCCACAAGGAAAAGTCTAAAGAAGTCAAAAAACACCATCTCGTTGGCAAGCTCACATCAGTTCCATGTAAGTTGACTTCATTTCAAAAAGCGCGTTCAAAATGTCCAAAATAGCGCCATGCTATTGAAACCACATGTCTTTGGTATCTGGATCATTCAATACAAATCAAAATTTTGATTTAGGGTGCTCGCTGTTGACAGTAACGATCTGGCCAACGTTTTTATCAATGAAATATGACGCCGCCAATCTAATATTTAAACCAAGCAGTGACATTTTCGGAATGCATTTAACACTCTCGGATCTTTAGTGCATTGGTGTCTACAATTTTGTTTGTTTACATACTCACTCATCCAGGGATGCCTATTCCTATTCCCTATGAAAACGATTTCTTAGACAGAATACCTATCCTGAAAAAACAATTTTATTATTTCGACGTATTTTTTAATGTTAAATTCGCTCACAAAAATACACTGGTTTCTGGTGTTTTCTGGTGGATCCATGTTTTGGTTACGAAACAATGCTCAATCGCCTTACCACTACAAGATGCCTACGGCTTCCAAAATATCTCGCACTTACAATGGCAAATCAACCAACACTGGATTGTAATTCCTCCAATTGTTTTGAGCGTAAAGACTTCAACTTGGCATCGAAATCTTTTGGCATCGTCCGTGCTTGTACGAACACAACGAAATTTATTAAATTTCTTTAACAAAAACGAAAATGATGCTTTAAACCTAGTTTTCATTAAGCTTAGCCTTAGGTTAGATTAGGTTAGGTTAGTGTGGTAACTGTCATACCAAAAGCTCACTTGAGTACGCATAGCGGCCCGTTTTGACGCCACAGGCGAACGCAGTGTTTGTACTGACCAAGTTCTTCCGAACCAAGGAGGGAGAAATTGCTCAGCAAAAGAGCTGCACATTTCAAAGCACGACTATCCCACGCTGGAAAACCAGCCAGAAAGCTTGATAAACGAGGCTATGTCCTTTACATAAATGGGCGATAGCTCCGTCAAGCTGACAAGGGAGAGCCAAATAAACTATATCTGCACGTCGCAAGAGATGGTCACTGACAAAGAAAGTGAATAACAGTCGCCTCTTCTTCAGCGGATCTACACCCACGGCAGAAGTCGTTAAATGAGAGCCGTATTCTTTCCGCGTGTCCACCCATAACACTGTGACCTGTAAGCATGGCCACTGTGATCGAGACGATGTTATGACCAAGTCCAAGTAACTGGTTGCTGCGCCTTCTATTCATTGAGGGCCAAGTGAACTTAGCGGTGGAGCAGGACTCCTCATTTATCCAAGATAGGTTGGCGTCTCGGAAGAATTTCCGCGCTATGGTCAGCTTGAACGAGGTAAGTGGCATTCCCAGGTTGATTGAAGAGGATTCCGGAAGTAGTGCACCAGTTCTGGCTAGCTCGTCGGCTCTACAGTTTCCCGCAATGTCACAGTGTCCGGGGACCCAGACAAGTGTGACACTGAAGCGCCCAGAAAGAAGGTTGAGGCAGCGGCGACATTCCCTGACGGTCCTTGAAATACTCGCAAAGTTCGACGGAGACTTTATGGCAGCCTGGCTCTCCAATTGCTTCTGCTCGGGATCAGGAAGTTGAGACAGGGCATTGAGTCTTGTCGAAATGAACTTATCCACCTGCTTAGCGAAGAGCTCTGTAGTAAGCCAGTTAAGCATTGCGAACAAGGCCATTGTGGGGGTGGAGCGTAGAGCGCCAGTGATACGAATAGCTGCGGACCTTCTGACGTAACTCAAAAATACCCTTCGAATTTAGTGAGCAATTCAGAGTCAGTCCATCGTAGGAGATTGTTTTCATGGAAACAAAATTTGCAAAGAATTGTTTAACAATAAATAACACTTTGATGCAGCTGAGGATAAAGCAACTGCAATAAAAATATTACACCTCTGCACATATCTACTTGCTCTCTGATACTAATTCAAATTGCCGAACAGCCACACTTGGTGTGTTAACTTCATTATAATTTTACCCTTTGGTATTTTTATGTTAATTATTACAAATGGAACAGAATTACGACCACCTCTTGAATGTTGCAATTTATGTTGTTTTTGGACTTTATTTTTTTTTATGTTTTTATATTCCGCTGTTGCACTCTCCGCAGATATACTACTGAACGAATACTGCATCCATAATGTTTGCATCAATGACCATGCACTTACACTAAGCACATACAGTGACTATCGAAGAATTGTATACCAGTCAGAGATCAGCAATGAGTATTTAAAAGATGAATAGATTCGAATCATATTCATAATTTCTGATACTTATACGCATTCATACTTATTTTAATATTATACTCATACTATTCATATTCAAAGTTTGAAGTACTCATCGTACTCATACTGAACAATACGCATGATGTTGTTGATTTCCACTCTCCATGGCTCAACATTTATAAGAATCACAAAATAAGTATGATTCGCGTACGAACACCACAATACTCACTAGAAGGTTGTGTGTTTGCTTTGCTTGCTGTCTTTGTCTTTTTCTTTCTTCTTTTTTTGTAAATGCAACAACAACTAAGACTGTAAATTTTGATGAATGATTCGAATCACACGAATCATTTATAAGTATTATAAGTATTTTTCTAAATTTATGTATCTGTAGGAGTAAGCGTATGAATTAAACATATTTTGAATGTTGTGAGTTTGTTGTCAACGTTGCCAACTCATAGCCTGTACTTATAAATCAATGTTGTAGTGCGTCACTGGCTTACTGGACAAAGGCTCAGGATTCAAACTTCAGGTCTAACAATAAAAAAAAACAAATTTTCCTTATCAACGACCCCGTTTCAGCAGTCTCCTGGCAAATCTATCGTTCGAAAATAGCATTAAATTGTAAATGCTACCAGTCATGTACAAAAATTAAAACACATGGAATGGGCAAGGCGTTGTAATGTTCAAGAAAGTAAACACTTAAAAATTTTTATTGGAACCATAATTAGCTAATTTGCCCTGAACTATTGGGTAATTTTATGCTAATTAGTTATCCCACCATAACGGTTATTATTTTCGTCATGCAAAACCATATCTGTGTTATAAAATGAACGTAAAAAGACAATTTTTTTTATTTATTTATTAATTACAATACAATTACAAATTAACCCACGGCCCTCACGCTAATTGTCTAACACACTACCCACTAGACTATCAGGGCACCCAGACAATTTTTTTAATTTATTTTATTTATTGAATTTTTTATTTCATTTCAAAAAATTAAATTAAAACAATAAAACTATTCAAAGGCAATCAACATCAGGACTATCTTATTAAAGCTTTCGAATTTAATTACATTTTTAACTTTTATATGGAAATGAAAGAAGTCAAAGTCGACGTAGTCTACTATGCAGTGTGTTGGCTTATTAGGCGTGAGGCCACTATTCAAACCCCAGGTCAGACATTTCGATCAAAGCGAAATATGAAAAATTTTTCTTCTGTGTCTTCCTTTCAGAGTAAAGAAAAATAGCCATGAAAATTCTCTCAAAAATCTGTCACTCGGCAACGACTTTATACTGTATAAAAATAACACATACAACATAAGTGGTGTGAGAAATTAGGACGTAATCCTGACTAAAAGGTTGTAATGATCAATTATGTATGAATGAAAGGAGTAGAAATATTTTGACTGCATTCTTGTCCTCGATCATTTCAAAAAGTGAATCAGCTTTGAGAATAGCAGAGTGGATTTACTTGCAGGTAATTTTGTAGTCGCCTTAATCTAGTAGGCAGTGTGTTGGGTTATTAGACGTAAGGCCTCGGTTCAAACCCCAGGTTAGACATCAAAACGAAAATATGAAAAAATATGTCTGCGGTGACTTCCTCTCAGCAGATTTCTGGCAAAATCTCTGAGAATAAATTAAATTGTCATGAAAAGTTTCTTAAATATCTGTCATGCGGAGTCGACTTTAAACTGTAGGTCCCATCACTCATGTATAAAATTAGCACACACAACATAAGTGGTGTGAGAAACTAGGTCCTAGTTCTGACTGAAGGGTTGTAATGACTAGTTATGTGTGTACCAAAGAAGTAGAAATATTGTGACTGCATCGTTGGCCTCGGTCATTTCGAAAATAGCACAGTAGATTTACTTGCAGGTAATTTTATAGCACATGCTAAAGGTCTTGTAAAATTTGCTAAAACTGTTACACCTAAATGGCCAACAGTGGTCGTAACACAAAAAGTCGTCTTGGGCTTGACTCCACTTTATCAATATTACCTTACATACATCGATTTCTACTTTAGCGTAAATTTTTGCTATAATCTTAGTTACACAGAATCCCTGGTGAGTTCGAAGAAACTGTGTTATAAATACTAGGTGCTTCAACTGGGGCTTCAAAACTTTGACATATTGAGGGTACATCTGTCAAATTAGTTGTCATTTATTTAATGTGTTTTGCTAAACCATCATGGATGGATATAGCATTCAACAACAAATGCGAATAATAAAATCCAAAATAATGTACTGGGCATTTCGCCCATATTACTATCGCCGGAATGGCCATACCATCGTGGAGATTAATTCGAGCCCACTGGTTCAGTAAACGATCGACGAAACGATTGACAAAACCCTAGATATGCCGAAAACCTCGCCGCTGTCCGTGAGACTGTACAGGAAAAGCCGGCCTAATTTGGGTCTGCACCCCGTACAAATTTTAACTGATCTAAGGTAAACGACCATAGACAACGACGTAAATGAGCTCTGAAATAGCTCTTATTTTCAACGAGAAATCATCTGCAGCGCTGAGTCCTATGAATGGCTACATAAGCAAACAAAATTTTTTTTCTATTTGGAGACAATACCAAACCACATGAGATTCATGAGCGTTCAATGCATTTCGAAAAAGTCATTGCTTGATGTGAATTTTAAGTGGACGGAGTCATCGGTCCATATTCCTTTGCAATCAACTTTGGCCATGATTTAGCTGTCAACAGCAAACATTGTGAGTCGGCCTGACTTCAGGCCACAACTTCTTTTGGTCTGATTTGGATGAGAAAGCAATGATATGTAGTTCGAACAGAACGACGCTAAGTGCCACCGAGCTCCTGTCACATTGGATATTCTGCATGTGCGATTTGACAACATGATCATCTCAAGTGGAGGTGATGTGAACTGGCCGCTGAGATCGTAGAATTCAACATCATTATACTTTTTCTTGTGGGGTTTAGTTGAGTGGCAGATATATGCGAATAAGCCTCAAATACCAGCGGTCTTCATATCCATCATACGAGTATCCCATAATATGATAAATTCCGTCTGATTTATGTTCATGGAAAATTCTATATTAAGGAGGCGCTCTGTCCAGAGAAGTCGTTGTGATCATTTCTATATAAAACGGCATGAAAGGTTTTCAAACGATTGAAAAATTTCAATGATATATCACATACATTTTGTTTTATTAAAAAAAAAATAAAAAAATAATGAAAAATGTTAATGAATGTATTGGACTGCCGAACACTTTAAACTTGATTTTGCTGGGTACATATGGAAGTCATATATCGTGTGAGTGTTAGAGAGTCTATGTTTTTTACAGATGTTGTAATTATTGCACTGCTCTCTAATGTTAAAGAATATGTTAATGAATATCAGATACTTATCAATAAAAATCGTTAACATTTATCATATTAGCGAATGATTTTGTTTTAATCAAACTTAGCGAACTGTTTGTTATCTTTAAAATTACGGAATATCCATCCCTATAATAAGAGGATTAATTTCCAACGAACGTCTCTGTTGTAGCATCATTGTAATTACTGCTTATAGATTAAAATTTTATTTTGCATTGCAAATTAAGAATCACAAATCACAAACTAAATTCATTGCCTTTCAATTTTATAAAAGGAAAGAAATAAAGGAGGAAAACAATAGAAAATTACAATCAATTCCAATTACCGAACATTCTCGATCAAGAAGGCTGCACAAAAATCAAAAAGTTTGAAGCATAAATCAACAAAAATAGTTTAACACATACACGCTGACGGACATTCTTCCATCCACACATGCGTGTGTATGTGTATATATATATAAATTTGATGCATGGGGCTTAGCTTCGGGCTACCATGGGGGTCAGTGGGTGGCGGATAACTGAACGGCCTATCCCAGGTAGGCTAGCTGCGAATAACCAATAAGCAGTCCCCGACCAAGAGCGGCAGATACGGAGGCGTACTACAAAAAGGTACAAGTGACCGAAGACGTTATCTGCGACATGGCGAATGGATGCCGCCATTAACTAGGCATCATCCCACAGGGGGTTCCCTCAAGAGATGGGAGAATAGGAGAGTAACGACTCCGTGGTTCCCTCAGTTCCACCGAAGCGGCGAACTACGACGCCCTTGATTGGGGCATTAGAACCGAGCCCGGTAAGGTTTTAATTATGGTATACCGGAAAATGGATTTGAATTGGTGATATAGGCTGACGATGGCAGTATTCCGGCACTTTAGTAAGCGGTGTGATAGCTGGCTGAAATGGCTGTCGGGCTAATGCTGTCATTGCCCCCGCCCCGTTAAAATGATGGCAAGTCTGTCGGTACGTTCCTGCTTTATCACCGTTAAGTTGGTGTTGTAGGACCAGATGCGAATCCCTGGTTTACGTCGACCTGGCTCTGAACACGTATTCCCATGAGGTTATGTGTCAACCCTCGCGTGGCCTCCCTGCTTATGCATAGATAACCACGGGGTCTTTTGTGAGGACTACAACGATGGATTAGGACAGCGGCCGAGAGTTGGGGCCCAAATGAAATGATGAACAATAGAAATAAACCTACGAATAAGACGATGAATGATATGAATACCTTGGAGCTGAACGCTTTCGGTCAGAGCTCAACGATTCTAAGATCTTCTGTGCGGAATCGGGAAATGAACCCATTTGGTCAGAGTACGAGGACTCCGAGATCACTAGTGAATGGAGAATCTTCAGGATTGGTGGCATCGGGGCGGAACCGACGCGAAGCAACCCGACGGCGTCGACCAGCGGGGTTTTTGGTCAACTCGGAGACCAAATTAGGAGCTTAGTTGATATGATGGAGGATGGAAAGAGGAGATCAATCCACCAGCCGATGAGAGATGCAATCGACTCTATTAAGACCCTATACGACCTGTACGCAGGTGAATTGAGGGGGCAGTCAACTGATGAGAAGAGTTGCAGCAGTTCTGCAACTCAAACTTCGCCCTGGATGAGAAATCAGAAGGACAAGAGGAGACAGGAGGAAACTGTTGAGACTCCCGAAGCAAAGAGGAGAACTCCAAATCCAGCACCGAAAGCTTTGGTTAGGAGGACTACTGAGACGACTCTGAGTCAGCAGGTAAACGCTCAGGAATCGACTGGAGAGCCAGGGTGGCAAAAAGTCACTAAAAAGAAAAAGAAGGAAAAGAAACCTCAGGAGAGGAAAGCAAAACCTGATGCAATAATGATAGCAACGAGGGATGACACATCGTATGCTGACATTTTGAGGAGGGTTAAAACGGACCCTAAGCTTTGCAAATTAGGTGAAAACGTTACGAAAATTCGGAAAACTGTCAAAGGGGAGCTATTACTTCAGCTCGGCAAGAACGGCGAGCGAACGGAGGACTTCAGAGGGGTCATTGGAGAGCTCCTAGGGGAATGCGTGACTGTCCGCACTCTAAAAGAGAGGAGGACAACTGAGATAAAGGACATTGATGAGATCACGGAGAAGGAAGATGTATATAACGCAATACAGAACATTCCAGGTCTTGAGGGCTTCGCTCTAGCTGACATAGTTGGTGGGACGCAAACGGCCACAGTGAACCTTAATGCAGACGCTGCAGCTATTCTCCTGAAAGAAGGTAGAATTAGGATCGGCTGGGTCATATGCAGGATTCGCGAAAGGAACATTCCGATGAAATGCTTCCGATGCTTGCAGTTTGGAGTTGACCGCTCGGGAACATGCCGCAAGTGTGGACAGGACGGTCATATTGCTGGGAATTGCGAACGGGAACCACTCTGCATGTTCTGCAAAGTGGACAACCCAAGGTTCGCCAAACATATCGCGGGGAGCAGGAATTGTCCGCAGTTTCAACGCGCTCTTAAATCACGATCTAGGAGATGAGATTAATACAAATTAATTTGAACCATTGCGAAGCGGCTCAGGACGTACTGGTCCAGAGAGTAAAGGAGGAGAATATCGATGTCGCAATCATAAGCGAACCTTATAGGGTACCGAGGAATATTACTTGGATCACGGACGGATCTAGTACTGCGGCTATATGGACTTGTGGTTCATTACCCTTCCAGCAAACCTATGCGCGGGACATTGGTTTTGTTATGGCCAGGATTAAGGGAGTTTTCGTCTACAGCTGTTACGCCCGCCCGAGGTGGTCAATGGATGAGTTCCAACATATGCTGGAGAGGCTGGCGTCACATGTGCGCCTGAACAGCCCCGTTATTATTGGAGGAGATTTTAACGCTTGGGCGACCGAATGGGGTAGTAGATATACCAACGCCAGTGGTCGCTGCCTCTTGGAAACATTCGCTTCCCTTCCTGTGGCGCTGATGAATGACGGAAGAGGAAGCACATTTAGGAGAGCTGGATCGAGCTCCATAATAGATTTGTCGTATGTGAGCGATGGCCTTGTTTCGCGGAACGCATGGAGGCTAACTGAGGACTTCACGAATAGTGACCATCAGGCAATCGTGATGACGGTTACTGGGCGCAACACGAGAGGAAACGGATTGCCGAAGTTTACGGGGCCTAAATGGAAGGACTCCCGCTTTGACGAGGAGACGTATAGATTGATGATGTTGTCTTTTCATACGACTGGCAGCACGGTCGAGGAATTAGTGAGCGGCGTATACGAAATGCTCAACACTGCATGTGATGCTGCTATGCCTAGGAGAACTGTGTGTAGGGGACGTTCCCCCTGCTACTGGTGGAATGACGAGATTCGAAGACTGCGGTCGGCGTGCTTTGTGGCGAGAAGACGGGCCCAGCGCACGAGAGGAAGACCGACATGGGAAGTCGAACGGGCTTCATATGAGGATCTAAGGCGTCAACTTAGAAGAGCCATTAAAAGGAGCAAGAAACTATCCCTTCAGCGGATATGCCAGGAAGCTGACATCAATCCTTTTTTGACGGCGTACAGAGTCGTCTGCAAGAGAATCGATGCTCGAGAACAGCCTAAACTAAGTTGTCCAGTTTTGCTACGGGAGATCATTGGTACATTATTCCCACGTGGCCAGCCCTACACTTTTATAAGTAGGGAGCCGGAGGCCATTCATACC
Organism: Sarcophaga variegata; assembly: GCA_932273835.1. Classification (NCBI taxonomy): domain Eukaryota; kingdom Metazoa; phylum Arthropoda; class Insecta; order Diptera; family Sarcophagidae; genus Sarcophaga; species Sarcophaga variegata. Next base: position 84,812,205 of record OW026358.1, on the reverse strand, counting down.
ATACCCGAGGTAACAGGAGAGGACGTACTCGCAGCATGCACAGGAATAGGAGATAAGAAGTCACCGGGGCCAGACTGAATCCCAAATAGGGCATTTAAGGTGGCTATCCGGCTCAGACCGGATATGTTCGCCAAGGTGTTCCACAAGTGCTTCGTCGAGGGTGTTTTTCCACGTAGATGGAAGAAGCAGAAATTGGTTCTCATTCCAAAACCTGGCAAACCGCCAGGGGAACCATCGTCGTATCAGCCCTGTCGACTACTGACATGTGCCGAAGCAGGAGGAGCTATCTCGGACCTGCAATACGGATTTAGGAAAGGACGGTCCACTGTTGACGCGATAAGGAGGGTGGTCGACATTGCAAGAGATGCAATAGAAGGCGAAAGATGGAGATTTGGCACCAAGGAGTACTGCGCGGTTGTCACACTTGACGTTAAAAACGCGTTCAACTCGGCGAATTGGGGGCGTATTATGAGAGCCCTCTTTAACATGGCGACGCCGCCATACTTAATGGAGATTCTGAATAATTACTTTCAGGACAGGAAGCTAATATACCTAACGGATGGAGGAGAGCAGGAATACGTAGTGACGTCGGGAGTCCCGCAGGGCTCCATACTTGGGCCACTACTATGGAACATTATGTACGATGGAGTACTTCGACTGTGATTGCCAAGCGGGACTACAATTGTGGGCTTTGCAAATGACATTGCCATAGTCTCGGTAGCTAAAACGGTAGGAGAAATAGAGGAGAAAACGGACACAGCGATTCGAAATGTTGGAGCATGGCTGGAAGAGGCAGGTTTGACACTTGCTGCACATAAAACGGAGACCGTCTTGATAAGCGGCCGGAAGATAGTGGAGAAGATGGAATTGACCGTTGGAGGCACAAGAATCGAATCGAAGAGGGCGATAAAATACCTGGGAGTGATTATCGACAACAGGTTGAACTTCAAGGAGCACGTGAAATACATCGGTGAAAAAGCATCTGTAACACAGGGAGCACTGGCGAGGATGATGCCAAATATTGGAGGACCAGGTCCATTTAAAAGGAGAATAATTTCGGCGGTAGTAACGTCGATAATGCTGTATGCTTGCCCAATATGGTCGGAGGCACTCTCAGTGGGGACGACGAGGAGGATCGTCTCGGTCCTCGGTGTATCGTCTAAGCGCGATTAGACGGATAAGTGGCTTCAGGACAGTGTCTGATGAAGCAGTTTTGGTATTGGCAAAGACAATACCAATAGATTTACTGGCGGATGAGATGAGAAGGATATACCTTCGCCGTCTCGAGTACCCGGGACAAATAGCGGCTATAAAAGCGGAGGAACGAAGAACTTCCATGCACAAATGGCAGTCACGATGGGAGAGCAGTCTAAAGGCAAGATGGACATTTCGTCTTGTCCCTGATGTAACCCTTTGGATGAAGAACGAACATTGTGAGTTGAACTACTACGTGACCCAGTTCCTAACTGGTCATGGGTGCTTCAGGAAGCACCTGCACAGATTTGGTCATGACACTTCACCTATATGCCCAAACTGTGTAGACGAGGAGGAAGATGCGGAGCATATTCTAACATGCTGTCCCAGATTTAGATGGCCGGGAGAAACGAATTTGGAACCAAACCGGCTAATGGAAGAGGTGTTGAACTGTAGGATTCTATGGAGTCAATATAGCCAGAGAATGGCTGAAGTTTTGATAGTACTCCGAAGACTGGAGGAACGGAGGCGAAATTTGAATTAACGTGATAAAGCTTTCAAGCTAACCAGCCCTCAGCGAAGTAATACCTTACGACAGTCCCGCGGGGGGAGAGTGGTTGAAGTGTGTAGGGGGTGAGTTTAGTACGTAGGCACCAGTGATGGTGAATCGTGCACTCTTTTGTTGCAACAAAAGTGTCTTTCGAAGATTCCCACCTCCGGCTCACGACAAAAAAAAAAAAAAAAAATAAAAATTGGAAGTATTTAAGGATACACCATATACTAGAGATCAATGAATATTTTCGATAATATCTCACATACAATTTGTTTCATGAAAATTTATAAATAGGAGGTATTCAAGGATACACACTATACTAGAGATCATTGAATATTTTCGATAATATCTCATATAAAATTTGTTTCATTAAGATTTATAAATAGGAAGTATTCAAGGATACACCGTATACTAGAGATCAATGAATATTTTCAATAATCTCTCACATATAATTTGTTTCATTCAGATTTATAAATAGGAAGTATTCAAGGATACACCATATACTAGAGATCAATGAATATTTTAGATAAAATCTCACGCACAATTTGTTTCATTTAGATTTACACATAGGAACTATTTAAGGATACACCATATAGTAGAGATCAATGAATATTTTCGATAATATCTCACATACAATTTGTTTCATGAAAATTTATAAATAGGAGGTATTCAAGGATACAACATATACTAAAGATCAATGAATATTTTCGATAATATCTCACACACAATTTGTTTCATTCAGATTTATAAATAGGAAGTATTCAAGGATACACCATATACTAGAGATCAATGAATATTTTCGATAATATCTCACATACAAATTGTTTCATTTAAATTTATAAATAGGAAGTATTCAAGGATACATCGTATCCTAGAGATCAATGAATATTTTCGATAATATCTCACATACAATTTGTTTCATTCCGATTTATAAATAGGAAGTATTCAAGGATACACCATATACTAGAGATCAATGAATATTTCCGACAATATCTCACACACAATTTTTTTCATTTAAATTTATAAATAGGAAGTATTCAAGGATACATGGTATCCTAGAGATCAATGAATATTTTCGATAATATCTCAAATACAATTTGTTTCATTTAGATTTATGAATAGGAAGTATTCGAGGATACACCATATACTAGAGATCAATGAATATTTTCGATAATATCTCACATACAATTTGTTTCATTTAGATTTATGAATAGGAAGTATTCGAGGATACACCATATACTAGAGATCAATGAATATTTTCGATATCTCACACACAATTTGTTTCATTCCGATTTATAAATAGGAAGTATTCAAGGATACACCATATACTAGAGATCAATGAATATTTCCGACAATATCTCACATACAATTTGTTTCATTTAGATTTATAAATAGGAAGTATTCGAGGATACACCATATACTAGAGATCAATGAATATTTTCGATAATATCTCACATACAATTTGTTTCATTTAGATTTATAAATAGGAAGTATTCAAGGATACACCATATACTAGAGATCAATGAATATTTCCGACAATATCTCACATACAATTTCTTTCATTTAGATTTATGAATAGGAAGTATTCGAGGATACACCATATACTAGAGATCAATGAATATTTTCGATAATATCTCACATACAATTTGTTTCATTCCGATTTATAAATAGGAAGTATTCAAGGATACACCATATCCTAGAGATCAATGAATATTTTCGATAATATCTCACATACAATTTGTTTCATTTAGATTTATGAATAGGAAGTATTCGAGGATACACCATATACTAGAGATCAATGAATATTTTCGATAATATCTCACATACAATTTGTTTCATTTAGATTTATAAATAGGAAGTATTCAAGGATACACCATATACTAGAGATCAATGAATATTTCCGATAATATCTCACATACAATTTGTTTCATTTAGATTTATAAATAGGAAGTATTCAAGGATACATCGTATCCTAGAGATCAATGAATATTTTCGATAATATCTCACATACAATTTGTTTCATTTAGATTTATAAATAGGAAGTATTCAAGGATACACCATATACTAGAGATCATTGAATATTTTCGATAATATCTCACACACAATTTGTTTCATATAGATTTATGAATAGGAAGTATTCGAAGATACACCATATAGTAGAGATCAATGACTATTTTCGATAATATCTCTCATACAATTTGTTTCATGAAGATTCATAAATAGGAGGTATTCAAGGATACACCATATACTAGAGATCCATGAATATTTTCGATAATATCTCACATACAATTTGTTTCATGAAGATTTATAAATAGGAAGTATTCAGGGATACACCATATACTGGAGATTAATGAATATTTTTGATAATATATCACATACAATTTGTTTCATTAAGATTTATAAATAGAAAGTATTCAAGGATACACCATATACTAGAGATCAATGAATATTTTCGATAATATCTCACATACAATTTGTTTCATTTAGATTTATAAATAGGAAGTATTCAAGTATACACCATCTACTAGAGATCAATGAATATTTTCGATAATATCTCACATACAATTTGTTTCATTTAGATTTATAAATAGGAAGTACTGAAGGATACACCATATAATAGAGATCAATGAATATTTTCGATGATATCTCATATACAATTTGTTTCATTTAGATTTATAAATAGGAAGTATTCAAGGATACACCATATACTAGAGATCAATGAATATTTCCGATAATATCTCACAAACAATTTGTTACATTTAGATTTATAAATAGGAAGTATTCAAGGATACACCATATACTAGAGATCAATGAATATTTCCGATAATATCTCATATAGAATGTGTTTCATTAAGATTTATAAATAGGAAGTATTCAAGGATACACCGTATACTAGAGATCAATGAATATTTCCGATAATATCTCACATACAAATAGTTTCATTCAGATTTATAAATAGGAAGTATTCGAGGAGACACCATATACTAGAGATCAATGAATATTTTCGATGATATCTCACATACAATTTGTTTCATGAAGATTTATAAATAGGAATTATTCGAAGATACACCATATACTAGAGATCAATGAATATTATCGATAATACCTCACATACAATATGTTTCATGAAGATTTATAAATAGGAGGTATTCAATGATACACCATATACTAGAGATCAATGAATATTTTAGATAAAATCTCACGCATAATTTGTTTCATTTAGATTTACACATAGGAAGTATTTAAGGATACACCATATAGTAGAGATCAATGAATATTTTCGATAATATCTCACATACAATTTGTTTCATGAAAATTTATAAATAGGAGGTATTCAAGGATACACCATATACTAAAGATCAATGAATATTTTCGATAATATCTCACACACAATTTGTTTCATTCAGATTTATAAATAGGAAGTATTCAAGGATACACCATATACTAGAGATCAATGAATATTTTCGATAATATCTCACATACAAATTGTTTCATTTAAATTTATAAATAGGAAGTATTCAAGGATACATCGTATCCTAGAGATCAATGAATATTTTCGATAATATCTCACATACAATTTGTTTCATTCCGATTTATAAATAGGAAGTATTCAAGGATACACCATATACTAGAGATCAATGAATATTTCCGACAATATCTCACACACAATTTTTTTCATTTAAATTTATAAATAGGAAGTATTCAAGGATACATGGTATCCTAGAGATCAATGAATATTTTCGATAATATCTCAAATACAATTTGTTTCATTTAGATTTATGAATAGGAAGTATTCGAGGATACACCATATACTAGAGATCAATGAATATTTTCGATAATATCTCACATACAATTTGTTTCATTTAGATTTATGAATAGGAAGTATTCGAGGATACACCATATACTAGAGATCAATGAATATTTTCGATATCTCACACACAATTTGTTTCATTCCGATTTATAAATAGGAAGTATTCAAGGATACACCATATACTAGAGATCAATGAATATTTCCGACAATATCTCACATACAATTTGTTTCATTTAGATTTATGAATAGGAAGTATTCGAGGATACACCATATACTAGAGATCAATGAATATTTTCGATAATATCTCACATACAATTTGTTTCATTTAGATTTATAAATAGGAAGTATTCAAGGATACACCATATACTAGAGATCAATGAATATTTCCGACAATATCTCACATACAATTTCTTTCATTTAGATTTATGAATAGGAAGTATTCGAGGATACACCATATACTAGAGATCAATGAATATTTTCGATAATATCTCACATACAATTTGTTTCATTCCGATTTATAAATAGGAAGTATTCAAGGATACACCATATACTAGAGATCAATGAATATTTTCGATAATATCTCACATACAATTTGTTTCATTTAGATTTATGAATAGGAAGTATTCGAGGATACACCATATACTAGAGATCAATGAATATTTTCGATAATATCTCACATACAATTTGTTTCATTTAGATTTATAAATAGGAAGTATTCAAGGATACACCATATACTAGAGATCAATGAATATTTCCGATAATATCTCACATACAATTTGTTTCATTTAGATTTATAAATAGGAAGTATTCAAGGATACATCGTATCCTAGAGATCAATGAATATTTTCGATAATATCTCACATACAATTTGTTTCATTTAGATTTATAAATAGGAAGTATTCAAGGATACACCATATACTAGAGATCATTGAATATTTTCGATAATATCTCACACACAATTTGTTTCATATAGATTTATGAATAGGAAGTATTCGAAGATACACCATATAGTAGAGATCAATGACTATTTTCGATAATATCTCTCATACAATTTGTTTCATGAAGATTCATAAGTAGGAGGTATTCAAGGATACACCATATACTAGAGATCCATGAATATTTTCGATAATATCTCACATACAATTTGTTTCATGAAGATTTATAAATAGGAAGTATTCAGGGATACACCATATACTGGAGATTAATGAATATTTTCGATAATATCTCACATACAATTTGTTTCATTAAGATTTATAAATAGAAAGTATTCAAGGATACACCATATACTAGAGATCAATGAATATTTTCGATAATATCTCACATACAATTTGTTTCATTTAGATTTATAAATAGGAAGTATTCAAGTATACACCATCTACTAGAGATCAATGAATATTTTCGATAATATCTCACATACAATTTGTTTCATTTAGATTTATAAATAGGAAGTACTGAAGGATACACCATATAATAGAGATCAATGAATATTTTCGATGATATCTCATATACAATTTGTTTCATTTAGATTTATAAATAGGAAGTATTCAAGGATACACCATATACTAGAGATCAATGAATATTTCCGATAATATCTCACAAACAATTTGTTACATTTAGATTTATAAATAGGAAGTATTAAAGGATACACCATATACTAGAGATCAATGAATATTTCCGATAATATCTCATATAGAATGTGTTTCATTAAGATTTATAAATAGGAAGTATTCAAGGATACACCGTATACTAGAGATCAATGAATATTTCCGATAATATCTCACATACAAATAGTTTCATTCAGATTTATAAATAGGAAGTATTCGAGGAGACACCATATACTAGAGATCAATGAATATTTTCGATGATATCTCACATACAATTTGTTTCATGAAGATTTATAAATAGGAAGTATTCGAAGATACACCATATACTAGAGATCAATGAATATTATCGATAATACCTCACATACAATATGTTTCATGAAGATTTATAAATAGGAGGTATTCAATGATACACCATATACTAGAGATCAATGAATATTTTCGATAATATCTCACATACAATTTGTTTCATTTAGATTTATAAATAGGAAGTATTCAAGGATACACCATATACTAGAGATCAATGAATATTTTCGATAATATCTCACATACAATTTGTCTCATTTAGATTTATAAATAGGAAGTATTCAAGGATACACCATATACTAAAGATCAATGAATATTTTCGATAATATCTCACATACAATTTGTTTCATTTAGATTTATAAATAGGAAGTATTCAAGGATACACCATATACTAGAGATCAATGAATATTTCCGATAATATCTCACATACAATTTGTTTCATTTAGATTTATAAATAGGAAGTACTCAAGTATACATCATATACTAGAGATCAATGAATATTTTCGATAATATCTCACATACAATTTGTTTCATTTAGATTTATAAATAATAAGTATTCAAGGATACATCGTATCATAGCGGTCAATGAATATTTTCCATTATATCTCACATACAATTTGTTTCATTTAGATTTATAAATAGGAAGTATTGAAGGATACACCATATACTAGAGATCAATGAATATTTTCGATGATGTCTCACATACAATTTGTTGCATTTAGATTTATAAATAGGAAGTATTCAAGGATACACCATATACTAGAGATCAATGAATATTTTCGATAATATCTCACATACAATTTGTTTCATTTAGATTTATAAATAGGAAGTATTCAAGGATATACCATATACTAGAGGTCAATGAATATTTTAGACAAAATCTCACACACAATTTGTTTCATTTAGAGTTATGAATAGGAAGTATTCGAAGATACACCATATACTAGAGATCAATGAATATTTTCGATAATATTTCACGCACAATTTGTTTCATTAAGATTTACACATAGGAAGTACTCAATGATACACCATATACTAGAGATCAATGAATATTTCCGATAATATCTCACATACAATTTGTTTCATGAAGATTTATAAATAGGAGGTATTCAGGGATACACCATATACTAGAGATCAATGAATATTTTCGATAATATCTCACATACAATTTGTTTCATGAAGTTTTATAAATAGGAGGTATTCAGGGATACACCATATACAAGAGATCAATGAATATTTTCGATAATATCTCACACACAATTTGTTTCATTTAGATTTACACATAGGAAGTATTTAAGGATACACCATATACTAGAGATCAATGAATATTTTCGATAATATCTCACATACAATTTGTTTCATTCAGATTTATAAATAGGAGGTATTCAAAGATACACCATATTCATACACAATTTGTTTCATTCAGATTTACACATAGGAATTATTCGAAGATACACCATATACTAGAGATCAATGAATATTTTCGATAATATCTCACATACAATTTGTTTCAAGAAAATTTATAAATAGGAGGTATAAAGGGATACACCATATACTGGAGATCAATGAATATTTTCGATAATATCTCACACACAATTTGTTACATTTAGATTTACACATAGGAAGTATTTAAGGATACACCATATACTAGAGATCAATGAATATTTCCGATAATATCGCACATACAATTTGTTTCATTCAGATTTATAAATAGGAGGTATTCAAGGATACACCATATACTAGAGATCAAAGAATATTTTCGATAATATCTCACACACAATTTGTTTCATTTAGATTTCACATAGGAAGTATTTAAGGATACACCATATACTAGAGATCAATGAATATTTCCGAAATATCTCACATACAATTTTGTTTGATGAAAATTTATAAATAGGAGTTATTCAGGGATACACCATATACTGGAGATCAATGAATGTTTTCGATAATATCTCACATACAATTTGTTTCATTTAGATTTACACATAGGAAGTATTTAAGGATACACCATATACTAGAGATCAATGAATATTTTCGATAATATCTCACACACAATTTGTTACATTTAGATTTACACATAGGTAGTATTTAAGGATACACCATATACTAGAGATCAATGAATATTTTCGATAATATCTCACATACAATTTTGTTTGATGAAAATTTATAAATAGGAGTTATTCAGGGATACACCATATACTGGAGATCAATGAATGTTTTCGATAATATCTCACATACAATTTGTTTCATTTAGATTTACACATAGGAAGTATTTAAGTATACACCATATACTAGAGATCAATGAATATTTTCGATAATATCTCACACACAATTTGTTACATTTAGATTTACACATTGGAAGTATTCAAGTATGCACCATCTACTAGAGATCAATGAATATTTTCGATAATATCTCACATACAATTTGTTTCATTTAGATTTATAAATAGGAAGTACTGAAGGATACACCATATACTAGAGATCAATGAATATTTTCGATGATATCTCATATACAATTTGTTTCATTTAGATTTATAAATAGGAAGTATTCAAGGATACACCATATACTAGAGATCAATGAATATTTCCGATAATATCTCACAAACAATTTGTTACATTTAGATTTATAAATAGGAAGTATTCAAGGATACACCATATACTAGAGATCAATGAATATTTCCGATAATATCTCATATAGAATTTGTTTCATTAAGATTTATAAATTGGAAGTATTCAAGGATACACCGTATACTAGAGATCAATGAATATTTTCGATAATATCTCACACACAATTTGTTACATTTAGATTTACACATAGGAAGTATTTAAGGATACACCATATACTAGAGATCAATGAATATTTTCGATAATATCTCACATACAATTTTGTTTGATGAAAATTTATAAATAGGAGTTATTCAGGGATACACCATATACTGGAGATCAATGAATGTTTTCGATAATATCTCACATACAATTTGTTTCATTTAGATTTACACATAGGAAGTATTTAAGGATACACCATATACTAGAGATCAATGAATATTTTCGATAATATCTCACACACAATTTGTTACATTTAGATTTACACATTGGAAGTATTCAAGTATGCACCATCTACTAGAGATCAATGAATATTTTCGATAATATCTCACATACAATTTGTTTCATTTAGATTTATAAATAGGAAGTACTGAAGGATACACCATATACTAGAGATCAATGAATATTTTCGATGATATCTCATATACAATTTGTTTCATTTAGATTTATAAATAGGAAGTATTCAAGGATACACCATATACTAGAGATCAATGAATATTTCCGATAATATCTCACAAACAATTTGTTACATTTAGATTTATAAATAGGAAGTATTCAAGGATACACCATATACTAGAGATCAATGAATATTTCCGATAATATCTCATATAGAATTTGTTTCATTAAGATTTATAAATAGGAAGTATTCAAGGATACACCGTATACTAGAGATCAATGAATATTTCCGATAATATCTCACATACAAATAGTTTCATTCAGATTTATAAATAGGAAGTATTCGAGGAGACACCATATACTAGAGATCAATTAATATTTTCGATGATATCTCACATACAATTTGTTTCATGAAGATTTATGAATAGGAAGTATTCGAAGATACACCATATACTAGAGATCAATGAATATTTTCGATAATATTTCACACACAATTTGTTTCATTAAGATTTACACATAGGAAGTACTCAATGATACACCATATACTAGAGATCAATGAATATTTCCGATAATATCTCACATACAATTTGTTTCATGAAGATTTATAAATAGGAGGTATTCAGGGATACACCATATACTAGAGATCAATGAATATTTTCGATAATATCTCACATACAATTTGTTTCATGAAGTTTTATAAATAGGAGGTATTCAGGGATACACCATATACTAGAGATCAATGAATATTTTCGATAATATCTCACACACAATTTGTTTCATTTAGATTTACACATAGGAAGTATTTAAGGATACACCATATACTAGAGATCAATGAATATTTTCGATAATATCTCACATACAATTTGTTTCATTAAGATTTATAAATAGGAGGTATTCAAAGATACACCATATTCATACACAATTTGTTTCATTCAGATTTACACATAGGAATTATTCGAAGATACACCATATACTAGAGATCAATGAATATTTTCGATAATATCTCACATACAATTTGTTTCAAGAAAATTTATAAATAGGAGGTATTCAGGGATACACCATATACTGTAGATCAATGAATATTTTCGATAATATCTCACATACAATTTGTTTCATTCAGATTTACACATAGGAAGTATTTAAGGATACACCATATACTAGAGATCAATGAATATTTTCGATAATATCTCACACACAATTTGTTTCATTTAGATTTACACATAGGAAGTATTTAAGGATACACCATATACTAGAGATCAATGAATATTTCCGATAATATCTCACATACAATTTGTTTCATTCAGATTTATAAATAGGAGGTATTCAAGGATACACCATATACTAGAGATCAAAGAATATTTTCGATAATATCTCACACACAATTTGTTTCATTTAGATTTCACATAGGAAGTATTTAAGGATACACCATATACTAGAGATCAATGAATATTTCCGAAATATCTCACATACAATTTTGTTTGATGAAAATTTATAAATAGGAGTTATTCAGGGATACACCATATACTGGAGATCAATGAATGTTTTCGATAATATCTCACATACAATTTGTTTCATTTAGATTTACACATAGGAAGTATTTAAGGATACACCATATACTAGAGATCAATGAATATTTTCGATAATATCTCACATACAATTTGTTTCATTTAGATTTACACATAGGAAGTATTTAAGGATACACCATATACTAGAGATCAATGAATATTTTCGATAATATCTCACATACAATTTTGTTTGATGAAAATTTATAAATAGGAGTTATTCAGGGATACACCATATACTGGAGATCAATGAATGTTTTCGATAATATCTCACATACAATTTGTTTCATTTAGATTTACACATAGGAAGTATTTAAGGATACACCATATACTAGAGATCAATGAATATTTTCGATAATATCTCACACACAATTTGTTACATTTAGATTTACACATTGGAAGTATTTAAGGATACACCATATACTAGAGATCAATGAATAATTTCGATAAAATCTCACGCACAATTTGCTTCATTTAGATTTGCACATAGGAAGTATTTAAGGATACACCATATACTAGAGATCAATGAATATTTTCGATAATATCTCACATACAATTTGTTTCATTTAAAATTATGAATAGGAAGTATTCAAGTATACACTATCTACTAGAGATCAATGAATATTTTCGATAATATCTCACATACAATTTGTTTCATGAAGATTTATAAATAGGAGGTATTCAAGGATACACCATATACTAGAGATCAATGAATATTTTCGATAATATCTCACACACAAATTGTTTCATTCAGATTTATAAATAGGAAGTATTCAAGGATACACCATATACTAGAGATCTATGAATATTTCCGATAATATCTCCCATACAAATTGTTTCATTCAGATTTATAAATAGGAAGTATTCAAGGATACACCATATACTAGAGATCAATGAATATTTTAGATAAAATCTCACGCACAATTTGCTTCATTTAGATTTACACATAGGAAGTATTTAAGGATACACCATATACTAGAGATCAATGAATATTTTCGATAATATCTCACATACAATTTGTTTCATGAAGATTTATGCCTAGGAGGTATTCAAGGATACACCATATACTAGAGATCAATGAATATTTTCGATAATATCTCACACACAATTTGTTTCATTTAGATTTATGAATAGGAAGTATTCGAAGATACACCATATACTAGAGATCAATGAATATTTTCGATAATATCTCACATACAATTTGTTTCATGAAGATTTATAAATAGGAGGTATTCAAGGATACACCATATACTAGAGATCAATGAATATTTTCGATAATATCTCACATACAATTTGTTTCATTTAGATTTATAAATAGGAAGTATTCAAAGATACACCATATACTAGAGATCAATGAATATTTCCGATCATATCTCACATACAATTTGCTACATTTAGATTTATAAATAGGAAGTATTCAAGGATACACCACATACTAGAGATTAATGAATATTTCCGATAATATCTCACATACAAATTGTTTCATTCAGATTTATAAATAGGAAGTATTCAAGGATACATCATATCATAGAGATTAATGAATATTTTCGATAATAACTCACATACAATTTGTTTCATTTAGATTTACACATAGGAAGTATTTAAGGATACACCATGTACTAGAGATCAATGAATATTTTCGATAATATCTCACATACAATTTGTTTCATGAAGTTTTATAAATAGGAGGTATTCAGGGATACACCACATACTAGAGATCAATGAATATTTTCGATAATATCTCACACACAATTTGTTTCATTTAGATTTACACATAGGAAGTATTTAAGGATACACCATATACTAGAGATCAATGAATATTTTCGATAATATCTCACATACAATTTGTTTCATTCAGATTTATAAATAGGAGGTATTCAAAGATACACCATATTCATACACAATTTGTTTCATTCAGATTTACACATAGGAATTATTCGAAGATACACCATATACTAGAGATCAATGAATATTTTCGATAATATCTCACATACAATTTGTTTCAAGAAAATTTATAAATAGGAGGTATTCAGGGATACACCATATACTGTAGATCAATGAATATTTTCGATAATATCTCACATACAATTTGTTTCATTCAGATTTACACATAGGAAGTATTTAAGGATACACCATATACTAGAGATCAATGAATATTTTCGATAATATCTCACACACAATTTGTTACATTTAGATTTACACATAGGAAGTATTTAAGGATACACCATATACTAGAGATCAATGAATATTTTCGATAATATCTCACATACAATTTGTTTCATTCAGATTTATAAATAGGAGGTATTCAAGGATACACCATATACTAGAGATCAAAGAATATTTTCGATAATATCTCACACACAATTTGTTTCATTTAGATTTCACATAGGAAGTATTTAAGGATACACCATATACTAGAGATCAATGAATATTTCCGAAATATCTCACATACAATTTTGTTTGATGAAAATTTATAAATAGGAGTTATTCAGGGATACACCATATACTGGAGATCAATGAATGTTTTCGATAATATCTCACATACAATTTGTTTCAATAAGATTTACACATAGGAAGTGTTTAAGGATACACTATATACTGAAGATCAATGAATATTTTCGATAATATCTCACACACAATTTGTTACATTTAGATTTACACATAGGAAGTATTTAAGGATACACCATATACTAGAGATCAATGAATATTTTCGATAATATCTCACATACAATTTTGTTTGATGAAAATTTATAAATAGGAGTTATTCAGGGATACACCATATACTGGAGATCAATGAATGTTTTCGATAATATCTCACATACAATTTGTTTCATTTAGATTTACACATAGGAAGTATTTAAGGATACACCATATACTAGAGATCAATGAATATTTTCGATAATATCTCACACACAATTTGTTACATTTAGATTTACACATTGGAAGTATTTAAGGATACACCATATACTAGAGATCAATGAATAATTTCGATAAAATCTCACACACAATTTGCTTCATTTAGATTTGCACATAGGAAGTATTTAAGGATACACCATATACTAGAGATCAATGAATATTTTCGATAATATCTCACATACAATTTGTTTCATTTAGAATTATGAATAGGAAGTATTCAAGTATACACTATCTACTAGAGATCAATGAATATTTTCGATAATATCTCACATACAATTTGTTTCATGAAGATTTATAAATAGGAGGTATTCAAGGATACACCATATACTAGAGATCAATGAATATTTTCGATAATATCTCACACACAAATTGTTTCATTCAGATTTATAAATAGGAAGTATTCAAGGATACACCATATACTAGAGATCTATGAATATTTCCGATAATATCTCCCATACAAATTGTTTCATTCAGATTTATAAATAGGAAGTATTCAAGGATACACCATATACTAGAGATCAATGAATATTTTAGATAAAATCTCACGCACAATTTGCTTCATTTAGATTTACACATAGGAAGTATTTAAGGATACACCATATACTAGAGATCAATGAATATTTTCGATAATATCTCACATACAATTTGTTTCATGAAGATTTATGCCTAGGAGGTATTCAAGGATACACCATATACTAGAGATCAATGAATATTTTCGATAATATCTCACACACAATTTGTTTCATTTAGATTTATGAATAGGAAGTATTCGAAGATACACCATATACTAGAGATCAATGAATATTTTCGATAATATCTCACATACAATTTGTTTCATGAAGATTTATAAATAGGAGGTATTCAAGGATACACCATATACTAGAGATCAATGAATATTTTCGATAATATCTCACATACAATTTGTTTCATTTAGATTTATAAATAGGAAGTATTCAAGGATACACCATATACTAGAGATCAATGAATATTTCCGATCATATCTCACATACAATTTGCTACATTTAGATTTATAAATAGGAAGTATTCAAGAATACACCACATACTAGAGATCAATGAATATTTCCGATAATATCTCACATACAAATTGTTTCATTCAGATTTATAAATAGGAAGTATTCAAGGATACATCATATCATAGAGATTAATGAATATTTTCGATAATAACTCACATACAATTTGTTTCATTTAGATTTACACATAGGAAGTATTTAAGGATACACCATGTACTAGAGATCAATGAATATTTTCGATAATATCTCACATACAATTTGTTTCATTCAGATTTATAAATAGGAGGTATTCAAGGATACACCATATTCACACACAATTTGTTTCATTCAGATTTACACATAGGAATTATTCGAAGATACACCATATACTAGAGATCAATGAATATTTTCGATAATATCTCACATACAATTTGTTTCATGAAAATTTATAAATAGGAAGTATTTAAGGATACACCATATACTAGAGATCAATGAATATTTTCGATAATATCTCACACAAAATTTGTTTCATTAAGATTTACACATAGGAAGTATTTAAGGATACACCATATACTAGAGATCAATGAATATTTTCGATAATATCTCACACACAATTTGTTACATTTAGATTTACACATAGGAAGTATTTAAGGATACACCATATACTAGAGATCAATGAATATTTTCGATAATATCTCACATACAATTTTGTTTGATGAAAATTTATAAATAGGAGTTATTCAGGGATACACCATATACTGGAGATCAATGAATATTTTCGATAATATCTCACATACAATTTGTTTCATTTAGATTTATAAATAGGAAGTATTGAAGGATACACCATATACTAGAGATCAATGAATATTTTCGATGATATCTCACATACAATTGGTTTTATTTAGATTTATAAATAGGAAGTATTCAAGGATACACCATATACTAGAGATCAATGAATATTTCCGATAATATCTCACATACAATTTGTTTCATTTAGATTTATAAATAGGAAGTATTCAAGGATACATCATATCATAGAGATCAATGAATATTTTCGATAATATCTCACATACAATTTGTTTCATTTAGATTTATAAATAGGAAGTATTGAGGATACATCATATACTAGAGATCGATGAATATTTTCGATGATATCTCACATACAATTTGTTGCATTTAGATTTATAAATAGGAAGTATTCAAGGATACACCATATACTAGAGATCAATGAATATTTTCGATAATATCTCACATACAATTTGTTTCATTTAGATTTATAAATAGGAAGTATTGAAGGATACACCATATACTAGAGATCAATGAATATTTTCGATGATATCTCACATACAATTGGTTTTATTTAGATTTATAAATAGGAAGTATTCAAGGATACACCATATACTAGAGATCAATGAATATTTCCGATAATATCTCACATACAATTTGTTTCATTTAGATTTATAAATAGGAAGTATTCAAGGATACATCATATCATAGAGATCAATGATTATTTCCGATAATATCTCACATACAATTTGTTTCATTTAGATTTATAAATAGGAAGTATTGAAGGATACACCATATACTAGAGATCAATGAATATTTTCGATGATATCTCACATACAATTTGTTGCATTTAGATTTATAAATAGGAAGTATTGAAGGATACACCATATACTAGAGATCAATGAATATTTTCGATGATATCTCACATACAATTTGTTTCATTTAGATTTATAAATAGGAAGTATTCAAGGATACACCATATACTAGAAATCAATGAATATTTTCGATAATATCTCACATACAATTTGTTTCATTTAGATTTATAAATAAGAAGTATTGAAGGATACACCATATACTAGAGATCAATGAATATTTTCGATAATATCTCACATACAATTTGTTGCATTTAGATTTATAAATAGGAAGTATTGAAGGATACACCATATACTAGAGATCAATGCATATTTTCGATGATATCTCACATACAATTTGTTTCATGAAGATTTATAAATAGGAGGTATTCAGGGATACACCATATACTAGAGATCAATGAATATTTTCGATAATATCTCACATACAATTTGTTTCATGAAGTTTTATAAATAGGAGGTATTCAGGGATACACCATATACTAGAGATCAATGAATATTTTCGATAATATCTCACACACAATTTGTTTCATTTAGATTTACACATAGGAAGTATTTAAGGATACACCATATACTAGAGATCAATAAATATTTTCGATAATATCTCACATACAATTTGTTTCATTCAGATTTATAAATAGGAGGTATTCAAAGATACACCATATTCACACACAATTTGTTTCATTCAGATTTACACATAGGAATTATTCGAAGATACACCATATACTAGAGATCAATGAATATTTTCGATAATATCTCACATACAATTTGATTCATGAAAATTTATAAATAGGAGGTATTCAGGGATACACCATATACTGGAGATCAATGAATATTTTCGATAATATCTCACATACAATTTGTTTCATTCAGATTTACACATAGGAAGTATTTAAGGATACACCATATACTAGAGATCAATGAATATTTTCGATAATATCTCACACACAATTTGTTACATTTAGATTTACACATAGGAAGTATTTAAGGATACACCATATACTAGAGATCAATGAATATTTTCGATAATATCTCACATACAATTTTGTTTGATGAAAATTTATAAATAGGAGTTATTCAGGGATACACCATATACTGGAGATCAATGAATATTTTCGATAATATCTCACACACAATTTGTTTCATTTAGATTTATGAATAGGAAGTATTCAAGTATACACCATCTACTAGAGATCAATGAATATTTTCGATAATATCTCACATACAATTTGTTTCATGAAGATTTATAAATAGGAGGTATTCAAGGCTACACCATATACTAGAGATCAATGAATATTTTCGATAATATCTCACATGCAAATTGTTTCATTCAGATTTATAAATAGGAAGGATTCAAGGATACACCATATACTAGATTTCAATGAATATTTTCGATAATATCTCACATACAACTTGTTTCATGAAGATTCATAAATAGGAAGTATTCAAGGATACACCATATACTAGAGATCAATCAATATTTTCGATAAAATCTCACATACAATTTGTTTCATTTAGATTTATAAATAGGAAGTATTCAAGGATAAATCATGTCATAGAGATCAATGAATATTTTCGATAATATCTCACATACAATTTGTTTCATTTAGATCTATAAATAGGAAGCATTGAAGAATATACCATATACTAGAGATCAATGAATATTTTCGATGATATCTCACATACAAATTGTTTCATTTAGATTTATAAATAGGAAGTATTCAAGGATACACAATATACTAGATTTCAATGAATATTTTCGATAATATCTCACATACAATTTGTTTCATTTAGATTTATAAATAGGAAGTATTCAAGGATACACAATATACTAGAGATCAATGAATATTTTCGATAATATCTCACATACAAATTGTTTCATTCAGATTTATAAATAGGAAGTATTCAAGGATACATCATATCATAGAGATTAATGAATATTTTCGATAATAACTCACATACAATTTGTTTCATGAAAATTTATAAATAGGAGGTATTCAAGGATACACAATATACTAGAGATCAATGAATATTTTCGGTAATATCTCACATACTATTTGTTTCATTTAGATTTATAAATAGGAAGTATTCAAGGAAACACCCTATACTAGAGATCAATGAATATTTTCGATAATATTTCATATAGAATTTGTTTCATTAAGATTTATAAATAGGAAGTATTCAAGGATACACCATATACTAGAGATCAATGAATATTTTCGATAATATCTCACACACAATTTGTTACATTTAGATTTACACATAGGAAGTATTTAAGGATACACCATATACTAGAGATCAATGAAGATTTTCGATAATATCTCACATACAACTTGTTTCATGAAGATTCATAAATAGGAGGTATTCAAGGATACACACTATACTAGAGATCAGTGAACATTTTCGATAATATCTCACATACAATTTGTTTCATTTAGATTAACAAATATGAAGTATTCAAGGATACACCATATACTAGAGATCAATGAATATTTTCGATAATATCTCACATACAATTTGTTTCAGTTAGATTTATAAATTGGAAGTATTCAAGGATACACCATATACTGGAGATTAATGAATATTTTCGATAATATCTCACATACAATTTGGTTCATTAAGATTTATAAATAGGAAGTATTCGAAGATACACCATATACTAGAGATCAATGAATATTTCCGATAATATCTCACATACAATGTGTTTCATTTAGATTTATAAATAGGAAGTATTCAAGGATACACCATATACTAGAGATCAATGAATATTTTCGATAATATCTCACATACAATTTGTTTCATTACGATTTATAATTAGGAAGTATTCAAGGATACACCATATACTAGAGATCAATGAATATTTTCGATAATATCTCACATACAATTTGTTTCATTTAGATTTATGAATAGGAAGTATTCAAGTATACACCATCTACTAGAGATCAATGAATATTTTCGATAATATCTCACATACAACTTGTTTCATGAAGATTCATAAATAGGAAGTATTCAAGGATACACCATATACTAGAGATCAATGAATATTTTCGATAATACCTCACATACAATTTGTTTCATTTAGATTTATAAATAGGAAGTATTCAAGGATACACACTATACTAGAGATCAATGAATATTTTCGATAATATCTCATATAGAATTTGTTTCATTAAGCTTTATAAATAGGAAGTATTCAAAGATACACCATATACTGGAGATTAATGAATATTTTCGATAATATCTCACATACAATTTGTTTCATTTAGATTAACAAATACGAAGTATTCAAGGATAAACCATATACTAGAGATCAATGAATATTTCCGATAATATCTCACATACAAATTGTTTCAGTTAGATTTATAAATTGGAAGTATTCAAGGATACACCATATACTGGAGATTAATGAATATTTTCGATAATATCTCACATACAATTTGGTTCATTAAGATTTATAAATAGGAAGTATTCGAAGATACACCATATACTAGAGATCGATGAATATTTCCGATAATATCTCACATACAATTTGCTTCATTAAGATTTATAAATAGGAAGTATTCAAGGATACACCATATACTAGAGATCAATGAATATTTTCGATAATATCTCACATACAATTTGTTTCATTACGATTTATAATTAGGAAGTATTCAAGGATACACCATATACTAGAGATCAATAAATATTTTCGATAATATCTCACATACAATTTGTTTCATTTAGATTTATGAATAGGAAGTATTCAAGTATACACCATCTACTAGAGATCAATGAATATTTTCGATAATATCTCACATACAACTTGTTTCATGAAGATTCATAAATAGGAAGTATTCAAGGATACACCATATACTAGAGATCAATGAATATATTCGATAATACCTCACATACAATTTGTTTCATTTAGATTTATAAATAGGAAGTATTCAAGGATACACACTATACTAGAGATCAATGAATATTTTCGATAATATCTCATATAGAATTTGTTTCATTAAGGTTTATAAATAGGAAGTATTCAAGGATACACCATATACTGGAGATTAATGACTATTTTCGATAATATCTCACATACAATTTGTTTCATTAATATTTATAAATAGGAAGTATTCAAGGATACACCATATACTGGAGATTAATCAATATTTTCGATAATATCTCACACACAATTTGTTTTATTTAGATTTATATATAGGAAGTATTCAAAAATCCTAGAGATAAATGAATATTTTCGAAGATATCTCATATAGAATTTGTTTCATTAAGATTTATAAATAGGAAGTATTCAACGATACACCATATACTAGAGATCAATGAATATTTTCGATAATATCTCACACACAATTTGTTTCATTTAGATTTATGAATAGGAAGTATTCGAAGATACACCATATACTAGAGATCAATCAATATTTTCGATAAAATCTCACATACAATTTGTTTCATGAAGATTTATAAATAGGAAGTATTCAAAAATACACACTATCCTAGAGATCAATGAATATTTTCGATGATATCTCACATACAATTTGTTTCATTAAGATTTATAAATAGGAAGTATTCAAGGATACACCATATACTAGAGATTAATGAATATTTCCGATAATATCTCACATACAATTTGTTTCATGAAGATTTCTAAATAGGAAGTATTCATATACTAGAGATCAATGAATATTTTCGATAATGTCTCACATAGAATTTGTTTCATTAAGATTAATAAATAGGAAGTATTCAAGGATACACCATATACTAGAGATCAATGAATATTTTCGATAATATCTCATATAGAATTTGTTTCATTAAGATTAATAAATAGGAAGTATTCAATGATACACCACATACTAGATAGCAGTGAATATTTTCTATAATATCTCACTTACAATTTGTTTCATTTAGGTTAACAAATATGAAGTATTCAAGGATAAATCATATACTAGAGATCAATGAATATTTCCGATAACATGTCACATACAATTTGTTTCATTTAGATTTATAATTAGGAAGTATTCAAGGATATACCATATACTATAGATCAATGAATATTTCCGATAATATCTCACATACAGTTTGTTTCATTAAGATTTATTAATAGGAAGTATTCAAAAATACACACTATCCTAAAGATCAATGAATATTTTCGATGATATCTCATATAGAATTTGTTTCATTAAGATTTATAAATAGGAAGTGTTCAAGGATACACCATAGACTAGAGAGCAATGAATATTTCCGATAATATCTCACATACAATTTGTTTCATTTAGATTTATAAATATGTAGTATTCAAGGATACACCATATACTAGAGATCAATGAATATTTCCGATAATATCTCACATAGAATTTGTTTCATTAAGATTTATAAATAGGAAGTATTCAAGGATACACCATATACTAGATAGCAGTGAATATTTTCCATAATA
This sequence comes from Sarcophaga variegata, assembly GCA_932273835.1. Lineage (NCBI taxonomy): Eukaryota > Metazoa > Arthropoda > Insecta > Diptera > Sarcophagidae > Sarcophaga > Sarcophaga variegata. Next base: position 84,788,950 of record OW026358.1, on the reverse strand, counting down.
TCTCACTTACAATTTGTTTCATTTAGATTAACAAATAGGAAGTATTCAAGGATAAACCATATACTAGAGATCAATGAATATATTTCGATAATATCTCACATACAATTTGTTTCATTTAGATTTATAATTAGGAAGTATTCAAGTATACACACTATACTAGAGATCAATGAATATTTTCGATAATATCTCATATAGAATTTGTTTCATTAAGGTTTATAAATAGGAAGTATTCAAAGATACACCATATACTGGAGATGAATGAATATTTTCGATAATATCTCACATACAATTTGTTTCATTTAGATTAACAAATACGAAGTATTCAAGGATAAACCATATACTAGAGATCAATGAATATTTCCGATAATATCTCACATACAATTTGTTTCAGTTAGATTTATAAATTGGAAGTATTCAATGATACACCATATACTGGATATTAATGAATATTTTCGATAATATCTCACATACAATTTGGTTCATTAAGATTTATAAATAGGAAGTATTCGAAGATACACCATATACTAGAGATCAATGAATATTTCCGATAATATCTCACATACAATGTGTTTCGTTTAGATTTATAAATAGGAAGTATTCAAGGATACACCATATACTAGAGATCAATGAATATTTTCGATAATATCTCACATACAATTTGTTTCATTACGATTTATAATTAGGAAGTATTCAAGGATACACCATATACTAGAGATCAATGAATATTTTCGATAATATCTCACATACAATTTGTTTCGTTTAGATTTATGAATAGGAAGTATTCAAGTATACACCATCTACTAGAGATCAATGAATATTTTCGATAATATCTCACATACAACTTGTTTCATGAAGATTCATAAATAGGAAGTATTCAAGGATACACCATATACTAGAGATCAATGAATATTTTCGATAATACCTCACATACAATTTGTTTCATTTAGATTTATAAATAGGAAGTATTCAAGGATACACACTATACTAGAGATCAATGAATATTTTCGATAATATCTCATATAGAATTTGTTTCATTAAGCTTTATAAATAGGAAGTATTCAAAGATACACCATATACTGGAGATTAATGAATATTTTCGATAATATCTCACATACAATTTGTTTCATTTAGATTAACAAATACGAAGTATTCAAGGATAAACCATATACTAGAGATCAATGAATATTTCCGATAATATCTCACATACAATTTGTTTCAGTTAGATTTATAAATTGGAAGTATTCAAGGATACACCATATACTGGAGATTAATGAATATTTTCGATAATATCTCACATACAATTTGGTTCATTAAGATTTATAAATAGGAAGTATTCGAAGATACACCATATACTAGAGATCAATGAATATTTCCGATAATATCTCACATACAATGTGTTTCATTTAGATTTATAAATAGGAAGTATTCAAGGATACACCATATACTAGAGATCAATGAATATTTTCGATAATATCTCACATACAATTTGTTTCATTACGATTTATAATTAGGAAGTATTCAAGGATACACCATATACTAGAGATCAATAAATATTTTCGATAATATCTCACATACAATTTGTTTCATTTAGATTTATGAATAGGAAGTATTCAAGTATACACCATCTACTAGAGATCAATGAATATTTTCGATAATATCTCACATACAACTTGTTTCATGAAGATTCATAAATAGGAAGTATTCAAGGATACACCATATACTAGAGATCAATGAATATTTTCGATAATATCTCACATACAATTTGTTTCATTTAGATTTATAAATAGGAAGTATTCAAGGATACACACTATACTAGAGATCAATGAATATTTTCGATAATATCTCATATAGAATTTGTTTCATTAAGATTTATAAATAGGAAGTATTCAAGGATACACCATATACTGGAGATTAATGAATATTTTCGATAATATCTCACATACAATTTGTTTCATTTAGATTAACAAATATGAAGTATTCAAGGATAAACCATATACTAGAGATCAATGAATATTTCCGATAATATCTCACATACAATTTGTTTCATTTAGATTTATAAATAGGAAGTATTCAAGGATACACCATATACTGGAGATTAATGAATATTTTCGATAATATCTCACATACAATTTGTTTCATTAATATTTATAAATAGGAAGTATTCAAGGATACACCATATACTGGAGATTAATCAATATTTTCGATAATATCTCACACACAATTTGTTTTATTTAGATTTATATATAGGAAGTATTCAAAAATCCTAGAGATAAATGAATATTTTCGAAGATATCTCATATAGAATTTGTTTCATTAAGATTTATAAATAGGAAGTATTCAACGATACACCTTATACTAGAGATCAATGAATATTTTCGATAATATCTCACACACAATTTGTTTCATTTAGATTTATGAATAGGAAGTATTCGAAGATACACCATATACTAGAGATCAATCAATATTTTCGATAAAATCTCACATACAATTTGTTTCATGAAGATTTATAAATAGGAAGTATTCAAAAATACACACTATCCTAGAGATCAATGAATATTTTCGATGATATCTCACATACAATTTGTTTCATTAAGATTTATAAATAGGAAGTATTCAAGGATACACCATATACTAGAGATTAATGAATATTTCCGATAATATCTCACATACAATTTGTTTCATGAAGATTTCTAAATAGGAAGTATTCATATACTAGAGATCAATGAATATTTTCGATAATGTCTCACATAGAATTTGTTTCATTAAGATTAATAAATAGGAAGTATTCAAGGATACACCATATACTAGAGATCAATGAATATTTTCGATAATATCTCATATAGAATTTGTTTCATTAAGATTAATAAATAGGAAGTATTCAATGATACACCACATACTAGATAGCAGTGAATATTTTCTATAATATCTCACTTACAATTTGTTTCATTTAGGTTAACAAATATGAAGTATTCAAGGATAAATCATATACTAGAGATCAATGAATATTTCCGATAACATGTCACATACAATTTGTTTCATTTAGATTTATAATTAGGAAGTATTCAAGGATATACCATATACTATAGATCAATGAATATTTCCGATAATATCTCACATACAGTTTGTTTCATTAAGATTTATTAATAGGAAGTATTCAAAAATACACACTATCCTAAAGATCAATGAATATTTTCGATGATATCTCATATAGAATTTGTTTCATTAAGATTTATAAATAGGAAGTATTCAAGGATACACCATAGACTAGAGAGCAATGAATATTTCCGATAATATCTCACATACAATTTGTTTCATTTAGATTTATAAATATGTAGTATTCAAGGATACACCATATACTAGAGATCAATGAATATTTCCGATAATATCTCACATAGAATTTGTTTCATTAAGATTTATAAATAGGAAGTATTCAAGGATACACCATATACTAGATAGCAATGAATATTTTCCATAATATCTCACTTACAATTTGTTTCATTTAGATTAACAAATAGGAAGTATTCAAGGATAAACCATATACTAGAGATCAATGAATATATTTCGATAATATCTCACATACAATTTGTTTCATTTAGATTTATAATTAGGAAGTATTCAAGTATACACACTATACTAGAGATCAATGAATATTTTCGATAATATCTCATATAGAATTTGTTTCATTAAGGTTTATAAATAGGAAGTATTCAAAGATACACCATATACTGGAGATTAATGAATATTTTCGATAATATCTCACATACAATTTGTTTCATTTAGATTAACAAATACGAAGTATTCAAGGATAAACCATATACTAGAGATCAATGAATATTTCCGATAATATCTCACATACAATTTGTTTCAGTTAGATTTATAAATTGGAAGTATTCAATGATACACCATATACTGGATATTAATGAATATTTTCGATAATATCTCACATACAATTTGGTTCATTAAGATTTATAAATAGGAAGTATTCGAAGATACACCATATACTGGAGATCAATGAATATTTCCGATAATATCTCACATACAATGTGTTTCGTTTAGATTTATAAATAGGAAGTATTCAAGGATACACCATATACTAGAGATCAATGAATATTTTCGATAATATCTCCCATACAATTTGTTTCATTACGATTTATAATTAGGAAGTATTCAAGGATACACCATATACTAGAGATCAATAAATATTTTCGATAATATCTCACATACAATTTGTTTCATTTAGATTTATGAATAGGAAGTATTCAAGTATAAACCATCTACTAGAGATCAATGAATATTTTCGATAATATCTCACATACAACTTGTTTCATGAAGATTCATAAATAGGAAGTATTCAAGGATACACCATATACTAGAGATCAATGAATATTTTCGATAATACCTCACATACAATTTGTTTCATTTAGATTTATAAATAGGAAGTATTCAAGGATACACACTATACTAGAGATCAATGAATATTTTCGATAATATCTCATATAGAATTTGTTTCATTAAGGTTTATAAATAGGAAGTATTCAAGGGTACACCATATACTGGAGATTAATGAATATTTTCGATAATATCTCACATACAATTTGTTTCATTTAGATTAACAAATATGAAGTATTCAAGGATAAACAATATACTAGAGATCAATGAATATTTCCGATAATATCTCACATACAATTTGTTTCATTTAGATTTATAAATAGGAAGTATTCAAGGATACACCATATACTGGAGATTAATGAATATTTTCGATAATATCTCACATACAATTTGTTTCATTAATATTTATAAATAGGAAGTATTCAAGGATACACCATATACTGGAGATTAATCAATATTTTCGATAATATCTCACACACAATTTGTTTCATTTAGATTTATATATAGGAAGTATTCAAAAATCCTAGAGATAAATGAATATTTTCGAAGATATCTCATATAGAATTTGTTTCATTAAGATTTATAAATAGGAAGTATTCAACGATACACCATATACTAGAGATCAATGAATATTTTCGATAATATCTCACACACAATTTGTTTCATTTAGATTTATGAATAGGAAGTATTCGAAGATACACCATATACTAGAGATCAATCAATATTTTCGATAAAATCTCACATACAATTTGTTTCATGAAGATTTATAAATAGGAAGTATTCAAAAATACACACTATCCTAGAGATCAATGAATATTTTCGATGATATCTCACATACAATTTGTTTCATTAAGATTTATAAATAGGAAGTATTCAAGGATACACCATATACTAGAGATTAATGAATATTTCCGATAATATCTCACATACAATTTGTTTCATGAAGATTTCTAAATAGGAAGTATTCATATACTAGAGATCAATGAATATTTTCGATAATGTCTCACATAGAATTTGTTTCATTAAGATTTATAAATAGGAAGTATTCAAGGATACACCATATACTAGAGATCAATGAATATTTTCGATAATATCTCATATAGAATTTGTTTCATTAAGATTAATAAATAGGAAGTATTCAATGATACACCACATACTAGATAGCAGTGAATATTTTCTATAATATCTCACTTACAATTTGTTTCATTTAGGTTAACAAATATGAAGTATTCAAGGATAAATCATATACTAGAGATCAATGAATATTTCCGATAACATGTCACATACAATTTGTTTCATTTAGATTTATAATTAGGAAGTATTCAAGGATATACCATATACTATAGATCAATGAATATTTCCGATAATATCTCACATACAGTTTGTTTCATTAAGATTTATTAATAGGAAGTATTCAAAAATACACACTATCCTAGAGATCAATGAATATTTTCGATGATATCTCATATAGAATTTGTTTCATTAGGATTTATAAATAGGAAGTATTCAAGGATACACCATAGACTAGAGAGCAATGAATATTTCCGATAATATCTCACATACAATTTGTTTCATTTAGATTTATAAATATGAAGTATTCAAGGATACACCATATACTAGAGATCAATGAATATTTCCGATAATATCTCACATAGAATTTGTTTCATTAAGATTTATAAATAGGAAGTATTCAAGGATACACCATATACTAGATAGCAGTGAATATTTTCCATAATATCTCACTTACAATTTGTTTCATTTAGATTAACAAATAGGAAGTATTCAAGGATAAACCATATACTAGAGATCAATGAATATATTTCGATAATATCTCACATACAATTTGTTTCATTTAGATTTATAATTAGGAAGTATTCAAGGATACACCATATACTAGAGATCAATGAATATTTTCGATAATATCTCACATACAATTTGTTTCGTTAAAATTTATAAATAGGAAGTACTCAAAAATACACACTATCCTAGAGATCAATGAATATTTTCGATGATATCTCATATAGAATTTGCTTCATTAAGATTTATAAATAGGAAGTATTCAAGGATACACCATATACTAGAGAGCAGTGAATATTTTCTATAATATCTCACTTACAATATGTTTCATTTAGATTTATAAATATGAAGTATTCAAGGATACAATGAATATGTCCGATAATATCTCACATACATCTTGTTTCATTTAGATTTATAAATAGGAAGTATTCAAGGATACACCATATACTAGAGATCAATGAATATTTCCGATAATATCTCACAAACAACTTGTTTCATTTAGATTTATAAATAGGAAGTATTGAAGGATACACCATATACTAGAGATCAATGAATATTTTCGATGATATCTCACATACAATTTGTTTCATTTAGATTTATAAATAGGAAGTATTCAAGGATATACCATATACTAGAGATCAATGAATATTTTCGATGATATCTCACATACAATTTGTTTCATTAAGATTTATAAATAGGAATTATTCAAAAATACACACTATCCTAGAGATCAATGAATATTTTCGATGATATCTCATATAGAATTTGTTTCCTTAAAATTTATAAATAGGAAGTATTCAAGGATACACCATATACTAGAGAGCAGTGAATATTTTCTATAATATTTCATTTACAATTTGTTTCATTTAGATTTATAAATACGAAGTATTCAAGGATACACCATATACTAGAGAGCAATGAATATTTCCGATAATATCTCACATACAATTTGTTTCATTTAGATTTATAAATAGGAATTATTCAAGGATACACCATATACTAGAGAGCAATGAATATTTTCTATAATATCTCACTCACAATTTGTTTCATTTAGATTTATAAATAGGAAGTATTCAAGGATATACCATATACTAGAGATCAATGAATATTTTCGATGATATCTCACATACAATTTGTTTCATTAAGATTTATAAATAGGAAGTATTAAAAAATACACACTATCCTAGATATCAATGAATATTTTCGACGATATCTCATATAGAATTTGTTTCCTTAAGATTTATATATAGGAAGTATTCAAGGATACACCATATACTGGAGAGCAGTGAATATTTTCTATAATATTTCACTTACAATTTGTTTCATTTAGATTTATAAATACGAAGTATTCAAGGATACACCATATACTAGAGAGCAATGAATATTTCCGAAAATATCTCACATACAATTTGTTTCATTTAGATTTATAAATAGGAAGTATTCAAGAATACACCATATACTAGAGAGCAATGAATATTTTCTATAATATCTCACTCACAATTTGTTTCATTTAGATTTATAAATAGGAAGTATTCAAGGATATACCATATTCTAGAGAGCAATGAATATTTCCGATAATATCTCCCATACAATTTGTTTCATTTAGATTTATAAATAGGAAGTATTCAAGGATACACCATATACTAGAGAGCAGTGAATATTTTCTATAATATTTCACATACAATTTGTTTCATTACGATTTATAATTAGGAAGTATTCAAGGATACGCCATATACTGGAGATCAATGAATATTTTCGATAATATCTCACATACAATTTGTTTCATTAAGATTTATAAATAGGAAGTATTCAAAAATACACACTATCCTAGAGATCAATGTATATTTTCGATGATATCTCAAATAGAATTTGTTTCATTAAGATTTATAAATAGGAAGTATTCAAGGATACACCATATACTAGAGATCAATGAATATTTCCGATAACATGTCACATACAATTTGTTTCATTTAGATTTATAATTAGGAAGTATTCAAGGATATACCATATACTATAGATCAATGAATATTTCCGATAATATCTCACATACAGTTTGTTTCATTAAGATTTATTAATAGGAAGTATTCAAAAATACACACTATCCTAAAGATCAATGAATATTTTCGATGATATCTCATATAGAATTTGTTTCATTAAGATTTATAAATAGGAAGTATTCAAGGATACACCATAGACTAGAGAGCAATGAATATTTCCGATAATATCTCACATACAATTTGTTTCATTTAGATTTATAAATATGTAGTATTCAAGGATACACCATATACTAGAGATCAATGAATATTTCCGATAATATCTCACATAGAATTTGTTTCATTAAGATTTATAAATAGGAAGTATTCAAGGATACACCATATACTAGATAGCAGTGAATATTTTCCATAATATCTCACTTACAATTTGTTTCATTTAGATTAACAAATAGGAAGTATTCAAGGATAAACCATATACTAGAGATCAATGAATATATTTCGATAATATCTCACATACAATTTGTTTCATTTAGATTTATAATTAGGAAGTATTCAAGTATACACACTATACTAGAGATCAATGAATATTTTCGATAATATCTCATATAGAATTTGTTTCATTAAGGTTTATAAATAGGAAGTATTCAAAGATACACCATATACTGGAGATTAATGAATATTTTCGATAATATCTCACATACAATTTGTTTCATTTAGATTAACAAATACGAAGTATTCAAGGATAAACCATATACTAGAGATCAATGAATATTTCCGATAATATCTCACATACAATTTGTTTCAGTTAGATTTATAAATTGGAAGTATTCAATGATACACCATATACTGGATATTAATGAATATTTTCGATAATATCTCACATACAATTTGGTTCATTAAGATTTATAAATAGGAAGTATTCGAAGATACACCATATACTAGAGATCAATGAATATTTCCGATAATATCTCACATACAATTTGTTTCGTTTAGATTTATAAATAGGAAGTATTCAAGGATACACCATATACTAGAGATCAATGAATATTTTCGATAATATCTCACATACAATTTGTTTCATTACGATTTATAATTAGGAAGTATTCAAGGATACACCATATACTAGAGATCAATAAATATTTTCGATAATATCTCACATACAATTTGTTTCATTTAGATTTATGAATAGGAAGTATTCAAGTATAAACCATCTACTAGAGATCAATGAATATTTTCGATAATATCTCACATACAACTTGTTTCATGAAGATTCATAAATAGGAGGTCTTCAAGGATACACCATATACTAGAGATCAATGAACATTTTCGATAATATCTCACATACAATTTGTTTCATTTAGATTTATAAATAGGAAGTGTTCAAGGATACACACTATACTAGAGATCAATGAATATTTTCGATAATATCTCATATAGAATTTGTTTCATTAAGATTTATAAATAGGAAGTATTCAAGGATACACCATATACTGGAGATTAATGAATATTTTCGATAATATCTCACATACAATTTGTTTCATTTAGATTAACAAATATGAAGTATTCAAGGATAAACCATATACTAGAGATCAATGAATATTTCCGATAATATCTCACATACAATTTGTTTCATTTAGATTTATAAATAGGAAGTATTCAAGGATACACCATATACTGGAGATTAATGAATATTTTCGATAATATCTCACATACAATTTGTTTCATTAATATTTATAAATAGGAAGTATTCAAGGATACACCATATACTGGAGATTAATCAATATTTTCGATAATATCTCACACACAATTTGTTTCATTTAGATTTATATATAGGAAGTATTCAAAAATCCTAGAGATAAATGAATATTTTCGAAGATATCTCATATAGAATTTGTTTCATTAAGATTTATAAATAGGAAGTATTCAACGATACACCATATACTAGAGATCAATGAATATTTTCGATAATATCTCACACACAATTTGTTTCATTTAGATTTATGAATAGGAAGTATTCGAAGATACACCATATACTAGAGATCAATCAATATTTTCGATAAAATCTCACATACAATTTGTTTCATGAAGATTTATAAATAGGAAGTATTCAAAAATACACACTATCCTAGAGATCAATGAATATTTTCGATGATATCTCACATACAATTTGTTTCATTAAGATTTATAAATAGGAAGTATTCAAGGATACACCATATACTAGAGATTAATGAATATTTCCGATAATATCTCACATACAATTTGTTTCATGAAGATTTCTAAATAGGAAGTATTCATATACTAGAGATCAATGAATATTTTCGATAATGTCTCACATACAATTTGTTTCATTAAGATTTATAAATAGGAAGTATTCAAGGATACACCATATACTAGAGATCAATGAATATTTTCGATAATATCTCATATAGAATTTGTTTCATTAAGATTAATAAATAGGAAGTATTCAATGATACACCACATACTAGATAGCAGTGAATATTTTCTATAATATCTCACTTACAATTTGTTTCATTTAGGTTAACAAATATGAAGTATTCAAGGATAAATCATATACTAGAGATCAATGAATATTTCCGATAACATGTCACATACAATTTGTTTCATTTAGATTTATAATTAGGAAGTATTCAAGGATATACCATATACTATAGATCAATGAATATTTCCGATAATATCTCACATACAGTTTGTTTCATTAAGATTTATTAATAGGAAGTATTCAAAAATACACACTATCCTAGAGATCAATGAATATTTTCGATGATATCTCATATAGAATTTGTTTCATTAGGATTTATAAATAGGAAGTATTCAAGGATACACCATAGACTAGAGAGCAATGAATATTTCCGATAATATCTCACATACAATTTGTTTCATTTAGATTTATAAATATGAAGTATTCATGGATACACCATATACTAGAGATCAATGAATATTTCCGATAATATCTCACATAGAATTTGTTTCATTAAGATTTATAAATAGGAAGTATTCAAGGATACACCATATACTAGATAGCAGTGAATATTTTCCATAATATCTCACTTACAATTTGTTTCATTTAGATTAACAAATAGGAAGTATTCAAGGATAAACCATATACTAGAGATCAATGAATATATTTCGATAATATCTCACATACAATTTGTTTCATTTAGATTTATAATTAGGAAGTATTCAAGGATACACCATATACTAGAGATCAATGAATATTTTCGATAATATCTCACATACAATTTGTTTCGTTAAAATTTATAAATAGGAAGTACTCAAAAATACACACTATCCTAGAGATCAATGAATATTTTCGATGATATCTCATATAGAATTTGCTTCATTAAGATTTATAAATAGGAAGTATTCAAGGATACACCATATACTAGAGAGCAGTGAATATTTTCTATAATATCTCACTTACAATATGTTTCATTTAGATTTATAAATATGAAGTATTCAAGGATACACCATATACTAGAGATCAATGAATATGTCCGATAATATCTCACATACATCTTGTTTCATTTAGATTTATAAATAGGAAGTATTCAAGGATACACCATATACTAGAGATCAATGAATATTTCCGATAATATCTCACATACAACTTGTTTCATTTAGATTTATAAATAGGAAGTATTGAAGGATACACCATATACTAGAGATCAATGAATATTTTCGATGATATCTCACATACAATTTGTTTCATTTAGATTTATAAATAGGAAGTATTCAAGTATATACCATATACTAGAGATCAATGAATATTTTCGATGATATCTCACATACAATTTGTTTCATTAAGATTTATAAATAGGAATTATTCAAAAATACACACTATCCTAGAGATCAATGAATATTTTCGATGATATCTCATATAGAATTTGTTTCCTTAAGATTTATAAATAGGAAGTATTCAAGGATACACCATATACTAGAGAGCAGTGAATATTTTCTATAATATTTCATTTACAATTTGTTTCATTTAGATTTATAAATACGAAGTATTCAAGGATACACCATATACTAGAGAGCAATGAATATTTCCGATAATATCTCACATACAATTTGTTTCATTTAGATTTATAAATAGGAATTATTCAAGGATACACCATATACTAGAGAGCAATGAATATTTTCTATAATATCTCACTCACAATTTGTTTCATTTAGATTTATAAATAGGAAGTATTCAAGGATATACCATATACTAGAGATCAATGAATATTTTCGATGATATCTCACATACAATTTGTTTCATTAAGATTTATAAATAGGAAGTATTAAAAAATACACACTATCCTAGATATCAATGAATATTTTCGACGATATCTCATATAGAATTTGTTTCCTTAAGATTTATATATAGGAAGTATTCAAGGATACACCATATACTGGAGAGCAGTGAATATTTTCTATAATATTTCACTTACAATTTGTTTCATTTAGATTTATAAATACGACGTATTCAAGGATACACCATATACTAGAGAGCAATGAATATTTCCGAAAATATCTCACATACAATTTGTTTCATTTAGATTTATAAATAGGAAGTATTCAAGAATACACCATATACTAGAGAGCAATGAATATTTTCTATAATATCTCACTCACAATTTGTTTCATTTAGATTTATAAATAGGAAGTATTCAAGGATATACCATATTCTAGAGAGCAATGAATATTTCCGATAATATCTCCCATACAATTTGTTTCATTTAGATTTATAAATAGGAAGTATTCAAGGATACACCATATACTAGAGAGCAGTGAATATTTTCTATAATATCTCACATACAATTTGTTTCATTACGATTTATAATTAGGAAGTATTCAAGGATACGCCATATACTGGAGATCAATGAATATTTTCGATAATATCTCACATACAATTTGTTTCATTAAGATTTATAAATAGGAAGTATTCAAGGATACACCATATACTAGAGAGCAGTGAATATTTTCTATAATATCTCACTTACAATTTGTTTCATTTAGATTTATAAATATGAAGTATTCAAGGATACACCATATACTTGAGATCAATGAATATTTTCGATAATATCTCACATACAATTTGTTTCATTAAGAATTATAAGTAGGAAGTATTAAGGATACACCATATACTAGAGATCAATGAATATTTTCGGTAATATCCCACATAGAATTTGTTTCATTAAGATTTATAAATATGAAGTATTCAAAAATACACACTATCCTAGAGATCAATGAATATTTTCGATGATATCTCACATACAATTTCTTTCATTAAGATTTATAAATAGGAAGTATTCAAAAATACACACTATCCTAGAGATCAATGAATATTTTCGATAATATCTCATATAGAATTTGTTTCCTTAAGATTTATAAATAGGAAGTATTCAAGGATACACCATATACTAGAGAGCAGTGAATATTTTCTATAATATTTCACTTACAATTTGTTTCATTTAGATTTATAAATACGAAGTATTCAAGGATACACCATATACTAGAGAGCAATGAATATTTCCGATAATATCTCACATACAATTTGTTTCATTTAGATTTATAAAAAGGAAGTATTCAAGGATACACCATATACTAGAGAGCAATGAATATTTTCTATAATATCTCACTCACAATTTGTTTCATTTAGATTTATAAATAGGAAGTATTCAAGGATATACCATATACTAGAGATCAATGAATATTTTCGATGATATCTCACATACAATTTGTTTCATTAAGATTTATAAATAGGAAGTATTAAAAAATACACACTATCCTAGAGATCAATGAATATTTTCGACGATATCTCATATAGAATTTGTTTCCTTAAGATTTATATATAGGAAGTATTCAAGGATACACCATATACTGGAGAGCAGTGAATATTTTCTATAATATTTCACTTACAATTTGTTTCATTTAGATTTATAAATACGAAGTATTCAAGGATACACCATATACTAGAGAGCAATGAATATTTCCGAAAATATCTCACATACAATTTGTTTCATTTAGATTTATAAATAGGAAGTATTCAAGAATACACCATATACTAGAGAGCAATGAATATTTTCTATAATATCTCACTCACAATTTATTTCATTTAGATTTATAAATAGGAAGTATTCAAGGATATACCATATACTAGAGAGCAATGAATATTTCCGATAATATCTCCCATACAATTTGTTTCATTTAGATTTATAAATAGGAAGTATTCAAGGATACACCATATACTAGAGAGCAGTGAATATTTTCTATAATATCTCACATACAATTTGTTTCATTACGATTTATAATTAGGAAGTATTCAAGGATACGCCATATACTAGAGATCAATGAATATTTTCGATAATATCTCACATACAATTTGTTTCATTAAGATTTATAAATAGGAAGTATTCAAAAATACACACTATCCTAGAGATCAATGTATATTTTCGATGATATCTCATATAGAATTTGTTTCATTAAGATTTATAAATAGGAAGTATTCAAGGATACACCATATACTAGAGATCAATGAATATTTTCGATAATATCTCACATAGAATTTGTTTCATTAAGATTTATAAATAGGAAGTATTCAAGGATACACCATATACTAGAGAGCAGTGAATATTTTCTATAATATCTCACTTACAATTTGTTTCATTTAGATTTATAAATATGAAGTATTCAAGGATACACCATATACTTGAGATCAATGAATATTTTCGATAATATCTCACATACAATTTGTTTCATTAAGAATTATAAGTAGGAAGTATTGAGGATACACCATATACTAGAGATCAATGAATATTTTCGGTAATATCCCACATAGAATTTGTTTCATTAAGATTTATAAATATGAAGTATTCAAAAATACACACTATCCTAGAGATCAATGAATATTTTCGATGATATTTCACATACAATTTGTTTCATTAAGATTTATAAATAGGAAGTATTCAAAAATACACACTATCCTAGAGATCAAGGAATATTTTCGATGATATCTCATATAGAATTTGTTTCATTAAGATTTATAAATATGAAGTATTCAAGGATACACCATATACTAGAGATCAAGGAATATTTTCGATAATATCTCACCTACAATTTGTTTCATTTAGATTTATAAATAGGAAGTATTCAAGGATACATCATATCCTAGAGATCAATGAATATTTTCGATAATATCTCACATACAATTTGTTTTATTTAAATTTATAAATAGGAAGTATTCAAGGATACACCATATACTAGAGATCAATGAATATTTTCGATAATATCTCATATAGAATTTGTTTCATTCAGATTTACACATAGGAAGTATTTAAGGATACACCATATACTAGAGATCAATGAATATTTTCGATAATATCTCACACACAATTTGTATCTTTAAGATTTATAAATAGGAAGTATTCAAGCATACAACATATACTAGAGATCAATGAATATTTTAGATAATATCTAAAATAGTTTTACCAATAGGAAGTTTGCAAATTCGTTAATAAAGGAAATGAAATAAAAAATTTACAGAATGCCTGAATACAAATGAACACATTTATGAAAAATATTTTTTTTTTTTGCGGTATTTGAACCAAATTTTTATTAACTGATATATCCAATCGTTTGCATACAGTTAGCGTGAAAGGTCTATATTCCATAGGTGTTTGCTTATTAAAAGAATTTGAATTAATGATCGAATTTTTGTCTAAAACACTATAAATTTATTGCTTTTTGTTATCGTTTATTTATCTGGCATATCAGATAGTTGAAGCACACACATCATTAAAACATTTAACAATGTTTGGTGTTTTATAAATTTATTTCCAGTTGTTGTTTTTGGTAAAAAAAAATAAAAAAAATTTTCTCTAAGCTTTGTATATAAAAGTTATTATTATTTTTATTTATCACTCATATAAATTTATATATACATATATATGTTTATTTTGATTCAGATAGTTTGCTATTAAATACCTGGAGTATAATTTGTGAGATTATTATTAATATTTCAAATGTTTTCATTTTTGTTTTGTGTGAATTTATCAGCATATTTTTTTATACTGAATTCGAGTGGCTTTTTATATCTTTTATGTGGTTTAGTTAGCCGAAGCAATACCATATTTCTCCTGCATTACATAGTGCGTTGCGTTGTTAGCAGAAGTTTATTTTATATTTATGAATTTATTTTTAATATTTTTAATAAAAATTTCTCAACCATATTTACACTTTTTTATTATAATTGAAGCCAAAACTTGAAATTTAAATTCTGTTTGGCAGTTATAGTGTGAAGAAGTAAAATAGAACTGTAATCCAAATAATTTGATTTAGTTTCGTTTACAGTAGTATTAGTAGTAGTAGGACGTGTGTTGGAGACGTGAGACCACAATTCAAACCTAAGGTCAGACATCTCCAACAAAACGAAATATGAAAAAATATTTCTTCGGCAACTGTATCTCAGCAGATTTCTGACAAAAACTCTGAGAGTAAAAAAGACTGCTATGAAAAATTATCTCAAAAATCTGTTGTTCGGAGTCGACTTTAAATTGTAGGTCTCGCTTCGCATAAGTAAGTGGTGGTGAGGGGTTTTAATGCCCAATTATGTATTTATTTATTTTGTTTAATTTTCAAATATTAAAATCGTTTAGTTTCTGTGGATTCAAATATTGTAAATTAAAAAAAGGAAAATAAATTGTTTGTTTCTATCGTGGTTCCACTTCCATTTTAAATTCGTGTTCAAATAGAACGTCCAAAAATTTATTGAAGTTTTTTATGTATGGGACATAATATCATTCCACTGTGCGCCAAAGCTTCTAATGTCCAATTTTGTATTATTCTGGCACATCATCGGCATATTATGCTTGCCAATGAGAGTGATGGCCTAACCAACATCCTTCTGAAAAAAATATGAACCGATGATGCCAACAGACCCAAATCCACTCCACACAGCGGATTTTGTGGATTGGTATCAGCCTATTTTCGGCAATTTTGAGTGTTCATCTTACTTACTTAATTTGTCATTAAGACCCTTGAGTTAGAAGAGCCTTTGGAGTAGAACTCAATAAGGAAGGTTTCTCATCACAATACAACGACTCAAAACATTTTCATAAAGAACGTTGTCCAAACAACAACAAATTATCAATCATTTGATTAAACAGAAAAACTTCAAAAACTTCATGAAGTCGATGTCGGAATGTCAATAAGCGCTATTACAGCCCAATTTCTTCGTATTTCTTTGTTAAGAAACAGTTGGTGTAAGCTTCTCGAATCCATCATGTTGAACTGAATAACTATTGTTCCTCGCGTGACTGAAACTTAACTAAGGAAGTTGAAGCTAAACTTAGTGGTGATGCCTTCACTTGTAAAACATACAAATGTAAAAACATTTTCTGTCAACCGGAAATGCAACGCACTTTTTCTTTGTGAAATAGTCGATTTTTGTAGATACTACATTTGAAACTCCTTATATCATAAGTAACAAGAAATATCTTTGCAGGAAGGATTCGGCTACCCAACAAATTATGTCTGTAATGCAGTGTACCATCCACTGAGCAGTCAACCACAAAATGATGTGCTCTGCGAGAAAGACGAGTGTTATGTACTAATACAGGATTCTCGAAAATAAGTCCCCTTATTTAGCTAGAGCAAAATCTGTTGTAGTAGCGATACAGCAATGAACCTCAAGCCACATTGCGACGATGCGCCAATAAATCAATAGAGTTGTCTGCCCTTCCGTCATTATTGAACACCTTTGCCATCTCGTGCACGCAATCGAGAGGCACCGATTCGGGCATGAGAGTTGTACTCCATTTTCGGTTGGATATAAATGACGTAAATAGTAAGAAGATCACATGAATTCTTCCATTGTCTTAAGAAACCGAGTCACTTGAAAGTTTTCTTCAACATTTGCAAAACGTGGTTCCAGCGAAGTTTACACTGAATTTTCTAGCCCATGGATACAGATGAAGTAATGTATTATTAATGTGTGGCAACAACAAGTGCAAGGCACTTGGTGGTGGCACTTATTAGAAATGAGATGCCTTAGAAATATGTCACTGTTAAATCTCTTTCGATCATTAAGGGGACCACTTGCTTTATACGTGGAATTAGAATTTTAAAGAGCCTGCAATAAGCCATGGGTTGAGCCAGGCCCACTTAGTGAACTTGCGTGGTAAACCTGTTCAAAACGCTTGTTACCTATCCTAACTTAAGCTACCCTATCCTAGTTTTTATCTGTTCTATCTGGTTACCAATTGACATACATTTTTATTACAATTTAAAATTTCACTTCCACTCTTCTCTTCTTTGTTCTGTCCCACACAAAATATCAATATTGGTATTTTCCCTCAAAGTATGCTATTTTTGTATTGTAATGTATTGTACATTCGACAAGCAATACCCTGCACAGCATGCAGTAAAAAGCGTAAATATTATTCTCAGTAACATTGACAGTGCAGTTATGGATAAGGGCGAGTAGTTTTTTTCCATCACCCAGTTGGTAACGATGAATATTTCATTTTATATTTTTTTATTGCGTATGGTTTATATCCAATATTTTTTGCATTACAATAGTTTTAAATATTACATGTTTTACATCATATAATAAATGTTGAAAAGAAAAATTATTTAAAAATTTTAAATTTTTTTACTTTTTTGGTTGAAAGTTTTGTGGAAATATTTTCCTTTCCATTCACTTTTTCTTTTTTTTCTCAGGAAATATTATAAAGCCTTGTCCAACAAAAGAATTTAGAAAAATAAAATTGTTTAGATTTTATTTACAAATTGGAGTGTTTGAATATCTTATTCATTTTATGGAAAAGAACCCAAGTTTTGGATACTGAAGTGTTCATTCATAAAGTATTCGAAGAATAATTTGTAAGGGTGAAACTTAAGTAAAAAATTTTATTTGTTATTTATTATGTCAGTTACCTTATTTGGAATACAGGGTGTCTCAAAAATATGTGTATATAGTTTTCCATGTAAAATCAATATTAAATTGCTGCAGAGTATAGGGCACCCTTGGTCTAGATGGTAACGTGCTATACTAAATGCCGAGGATTCGATTCTTACCAGGGCCCCTGGATATTTTGTGATTGTTTCATTGTTGGCATTATGTATGATTAAACCGCAATAAAACAAAAAAGTGAGAATTATTACAATGCAATCCTGGAGAAAAATAAAGTGACAAAGATTTTATACTCGTTGTTAAAAAAGGCAAAAAAGATGTCATTGAACACCCCTCTTTCCTGTCCCCTATAACTATCTTTATGTTACTTCAACAAAATGAATTGCATATGTAAGAGACATCTCCTGAGCGTTTGTCTAAAAAAATCAGTAATTGGTAATTCGGTTTGGATCCATAGAGTCCTCTCATATATATATGTATATATTGATACTTTTTTACCTTTTAAAAACATTTTAAATATGAGCTCGTAGATTGCAAATAAAATAAAAATAAATTTGTGTTTAGTTTTAAATCTATTCTTTATTGTTCGCATAATTCTGTGTGCCACTGTTCACAACTTGATGTAAACAACAACAATTTCTTTGCTTGTTATTCCTCTTTACACTCTTTTGCGTAAACAATAAAAATTGTTTGAAAGATCTTTATAACGGAGATCTACAAACCACAATTA
The DNA here is from genome assembly GCA_932273835.1 of Sarcophaga variegata. Classification (NCBI taxonomy): domain Eukaryota; kingdom Metazoa; phylum Arthropoda; class Insecta; order Diptera; family Sarcophagidae; genus Sarcophaga; species Sarcophaga variegata. The sequence goes on along the minus strand of OW026358.1, from coordinate 84,769,122 downwards.
TTCTCGTTACATGCTTTGCCTTGCATTTTATATGGCAACGTTTACAGTCTGATGAATGTTCTTGAAGGCGAATATTCGCGGCTTCGCTATCTCCAGATAAGTTATCAAAATTTGTATTAATTTTTTGCTTAACCTGACAAATGAGATTAATATTATAAGTTTTCTCTCTAGACTCACTAATTCAAAATTTTATGTGCAATTGAAAGCGGTTTTTAGAAAACATTGCAAAAAAACAAAACTATTTTAAGGTGTTTATTTATATTTTAAAACAAAATTTTAAAATTTCACTCTACATTTTCTTTTTTTTTTTTTGCACGATAGTTTATAACTTTTCAAACAGTCTTAAAGGATAATTTAATCTGGATTTTCTGTTTTTCTTTGGGTTAAATTAATGCAAAAAATGAAAGAAATTCGAAAGGAAAAAAATATTTATTATTCGTTTCAATTTTCCTTTCAACATGATTTTTTGATTTTCTCCAATTGCTTTGATTTTCTTTACTGTAAAATCCAAATATTGACGCAAAAGTGTTGGAGCATAAATGAATTAATTTTTTTACTAGTACAATGCTTTAACTGATATTGGATTCATGTTTTGTATATAAAATAATGCAGATTTAAAAAGTTAAAAGTTTTATATCACGGAAAAGTTTTATTCTCGAAAATATTGTATTTAAAGAATTCTATTTTGGTTTTACTTGTTAAAGCCGAAGGAAGAGATTTATTTTTAATTTTTGTTTTGAGTCTACAACACAGTTATGAAATCATCGTAGTCTGGTCAAACATCAAAGCAAAATATACATGTAAAAAATAGATCTTCGACGACTTCCCCTCAGCAGATTTCAGCAAAAATTCTGAAAGTAAATAAAATTGCCATGAAAAGTTTCTCAAAAATCAGTCATTCGTAATCGACTTTTAATTGCAGGTCCCGCCACTCATGTATAAAGTTAAGCACACACAACATAGGTGGTATGAGAAGCTAGGTCGTAATCTTGACTAAAGAATTGGAATGACCAATTATGTATGTGTGTATACAGTTATAAACTTTGAGATAAAATAGTTGTAGTTTATGCCAACGTTTTCCCTGAATCTGATACATTAATCTGACTGAATTTGACTGCTGACATGGGTTATATTTACTTTGAGGAACTCTTTATTTCGTGAGTTATTCGCAAAAAAATTCGTCATAAAACAACCCTACAACATAAAGTCTAATAGGGTTCTATTGCGAGATTTTTGTGGTGAGCTCAAATCACCTCCACGTGAGATGAGCCTGACACCAAACCGCTCCTGCACAAAATCTAATGTAGGATCAGCTGTATGACACGTAGAGCTGTCTTGTTGAAACCACATGCGGTTAGTATCCAGATCACCCAATTTAAGCTAAAAGAAGGTAGTAATCTTACATACATACATAAATGGTTATTACAAACCTTCAGTCAGGATTACGACCTAGCTTCTAACTTATGTTGTGTGTGTTAATTTTATATATGAGGTGCGGAGCCTATAGTTTAAATTCGGCTCCGAACGATGATTTTCTTTGAGCAACTGATCTGGGGTTTAGACCGTCTAATAAGCCAACATATTAAATAATAGGCTATGGTGACTTCAATATAATGATTGTCATTGGCAGCGATGATCTGACGATAATTATTTTTAAAGCATCGTCAGCCCAAAATCTGCAGGATAGAGTACTAAATTGAACGCTCTTGGATCTCAAGTAGATTAGTATAGTAGCAAATTGTTGGTTCATCTACCCACCCATTCATCTAGAAATAGGTCTGTTCGCTAATATATTTTTTTTTATGAAAATTAGTGTCCATCAGAACTCCCATTGTGATTTATCAGAACAGGCAAAATAAATGACATCTAGTCTAATAGATTTAGCTTCAGCTGTCAAAGTTTGGAAGACCTTGTTTAGAGACCCTATTTCAAGAATGTGAAATATTGTATACACTAAAAAGGTTGCAAGCCGAAACCGATTAAATCGCAGTAACTAATTTATGGTAATAAAGCTATTTAAGTAAATAAATAATTTTTTCAAAGGACTTCTAGACATTTAGATACTCATAGAGAAAAGTCCAGCTGCACATTATTTATTTGGATTTAGTTTTCCTTTCAAATAATTTATTTAAATTCATATTTTCGGTAACTTTCATGCTGTTCTGGAATTTAATATAATGAAGGCAATATCGATTTGTTTTACATGTAAATTAAAAAATCTCTCTCCCAAGTACATGACTTGCGTGTACTTATTTCAAGGCTACCACATAGGGTTTCATGTAAAATGTACAAAAAATTTATTAAAGCATCGTTACTAAGGCAATGGAGAATGGTGATTGTTTTTTGTGGTTGATGTTGTCTGTATCCTGGTATAATATATTAGATTAATATTTAATAAGTTGGTTCCTTTAGTGACAAATGACTTTCGATAAAAGCTTACTTGTTATCCAAAAAAAAGAAACATCAAGAAATAAACCTATAACCTATACATAGAACAAAAATTTTCTAACCAAAATAATTTCAAAAGTAAAACTGTTGCTATGAAGCAAGAAGCAGAATAGAATGAGTCTTACTTAATACGTATTGCACAGTGAGGTGTAAATAAGTGTTTAAATCTTGTTTTATGCTTTCTCACCATTAAAAAATATGCCCAGGAGGCTGTTTCTTAAGATTAATTCTGTATGTATATGTTCTATTAGCTTCTCTGCAGATGAATGGCCATCTCGTTTTTATTTCAATATCGGGAAGTGCTTTTGGGGTAACCAATAAGTCTCTCGCTAACCCCTTTAGAAGCACGAGGCATTCTTAGACAATGTTAGATGAGATGGAAATAACTCTTAAAACAGTTTTTCTTTAAAAAACTTGTTAAGAAAGGCTCTGATACTCAGTCCGCATGTCGACATTCTTTATCGGGCAGAGTAACGGATTCAACTGTACTGGAAAGGTTTCACAACGGACTTAATCGCGTGGTCTTGATCCAAAGCTTCCTTTTCGGATAAAATTTAGATGTTGTAAACCATCTGAATAATTAGAACTCAAAGTTTGTGTTAAAAAGCTACTGAAACGTGAAAATACCAAAATTTACCAAAAAATCTAATTTTTTTTTTTACTTTACACTATTTTTTTGTGGTGTACATTAATTCGTCAGATATTAAAAGTTCATAAGTATATATGTATGTATGTCTTCATATGTATATATGATATGGACATTTAAATATTTCTGCATGCCTAAGTATATTTCATGCATTAGTTAATATTAAATGTTGGAATGTTTGCCCGTGATTTCCGGCAAAAACTCTGAGAGTAATTAAAATTGCAATAAAAAGTTTTGTAAAAATCTGTCGTTAGGAGTACACTTCAAACTGTAGGTCCAGCCACTCATGTATAAAATTGACACACACAACATGAGTTCTCATTTCTACTTTGTTTTATTTAAATTTAAAGATGGAAAGCGCTTAATAAAATACCCGATATAATATATTGCCTATATATTCTACTCTGTTTGCTAAAATTGTTTATGCTCATAATCGAAGTTCTGTTATGCACTTAACTTTATATATCTTGGCAGGTGCTATTGTTGATAGTATCATCCACATTATTCCAATTCTTTAGTTGTTTTGAATGACTCACTGTAATTTCGCTTCTTTCTTAACGAAACTCACTGGTACATGTCCAACATGATAATAAAGGGATTCATGATTCACCGTAGAATAAAAAAATTCATGAAGGAGGACATAAATAAGTTTTCCTTGCAGTTATGCATTTAAAAGATCCTTATCGTTTGGGGTTACTGCAATGGTAATTTCTGAAGCATTCCTTGTTGGGCTATGGGTTTTTGTTTTTGATACACTTTCTGCCAATTTGGACTTTTCATAGCGCTTCGAACTTGCTGTGTGTTTAATATTTCTGGTTACAACGACTGTGTGAGACATTGATGTTCTTGCAATGGGGTGTGCTCTTTGGTAAAAAAATTTTAATAAATTTATGCAGTGTTTACAATGTGATTTCGCACATATCGCCTAACTGACCAAAGCCACTGGAAATTTCTTTATTAGTTCTGGACTAAAGTAAAGATAGAACCTTCAATATTTCATATTCCTTATTTTAAAGCAGACAACATGCTTTTAAAATGTTATTATCTTTTAACAACATTTTAATGAACTATTCTTACAAGTCATTATCATGAAAGTATAAATAAAACATTTTATATTCCATTTAAAAAACATTTTCCAGTAAATATGAAAATGAACATAAATAAATTAACAGTTAAAAACTTTACTTGTTAACATACAAGTACAAATGAATGTCTGCTAACAAAGTTATTATAACAACACATGTACAGACTTATGTGCGAGGGTGAATAAATAAATCCATGAACTTCACGCTACAGACATCTGTCAGTTGAATGCTGCAAAATTTGAGCAAAAGTAGTCAGTAGTAGTAGCCGTAGTCCATTAGTTGGTATGTTGGCTTGCTAGACTTGAGGCCGCGGTTTAAACCCCAGGCCAGGCATCTCCAATAAAACGAAATATGAACAAATATTTCTTCGGTGACTGCCTGTCAGCAAATCTTTGCCAAAAACTTTAAGAGTAAATAAGTATTGCCCTGAAAAAGTTTCTCAAAAAATCTTTCGTTCGGAGGTGACTTTAAACCATAGGCTGTGCCACTCATGTACTAAATTAATTCTCATAACATGGGTGGTGTAAGAAACTAGGTCCTAATTATGACTAAAAGGTTGTAATGACCCATTATGTATGAATTTATGTAGTCAGTGATAGACCTCACCGTGTAATTCAAAGAGAAATTAAAAAAAAAAAACTAAGTTTTTTTGCGGTAATATGCCAAGAAATATATAAATAATTGATTTTTTACCCGCCACATCGTCCATATTTTATCTCAAGTGACCCGATCTGAAGAAATGATGCGGCAAAAAACAAATTTTACTCTAATGGAGTTGTCGCAAATGACCTCAAAAATTGTTCGATGTCCTCATTTATCGTAATTTTGTTGTCCAATTGCATATGTCTGCATGATAAAAGTGCGGTTAAGCCTAATAAAAGCTTCAATCGTAAAACATAATAATGAACAGAATATAACTGACGCACTATGGGGCATTTACCCTAAAAAGCTGGCCAAAAAAGCAAAAATTAATTTCAAGAAATTTAAGAAACTGCGTATGTAGTTCGATAGATAACAAAATTCTGCATTATATAATGAATTTTCACGACTTTTAGTTGAGATTTGTAGATTTGAAACGATGTCAAATTCAGAAAAGTGAAGAAAATTAAATGTGTTTTTGGTTTTTTTTTAGAAATTTTAATAGGTTTATATGATATTTTTTGTGGCTAACGGAATAGAGGTTTTATATTGATTTTTTTATTTAAAAGGTATGAGCAACTGCTACTTTCAGTTTTATATATATATATATATATCTCATATATTAATGTTAAAATTATACGTTAAAAATTTAAAAATAATAAAAATTTAACATTTTTTTACCCTACCCAAAAAAAAGATAATGATTTTAAAGGTGAAAGTAGTTTTTAGTAGTTTAATGTTATATACCACAAGAAAACACGAACTCTCTACATTCAGGAACAAAAAAAAAAGTTTGCGCAAATTTACGCAATTATTTTTAGCGATTTTTTGAAAATTTTACTTTTTTTTGAAAAATTAAAAAAAATTAGACGCAGTGTAATAAGGGCATATGCAATAAGGCCGTATTTCTCAATAGAATCAGAAATAAAACTATATGGATTCAGTAGAAGCGATACCAATCGAGATGTCTTGAATAGGTTACTTTTAAGCAGTGTCCCTTTTATAAGCTGTAGTACACAAAAATCGCGAAGGAATAGAAAAGCATTTTCATCAGATACTGTTAAATTACTACTTCCTGACATTGATGGTGAAAATGATAACGATTTTATACATTGTAGTTAGTTTCACTTTTTGAGTATTTTTAAGTTAAGTATTAAATAATGTAAAATAAATATTATGAATAAATATTAATAATTATAGAAGTTAAAAAACTTAATTACATATGTATATCGACTATTATAACAATATTACATGTATGTTTGATTTTCTTAATGGACCGTATGTGATACCTAGGGGCACTTATGATCCGATCATAATAAAATCAGGTATGATTCACATTCATATTAAACATGTTCATGTCGAATTTCAATTTAATAAAATTTTTAAGCCAATTATAATTGCAAAACATATTTTCTTAAGGCGTTATATTTTGGACCCCGGGGCAATTATTGACCGAACATAACAAAATTTGGTAATATGATTTAGATTTACAAAATACACGTTCATACCGAATTTCATCACGATTCTGGTGTTTTTAAGCCATTTATAAGCGCAAACGTGAATTTCTAAAGGGGATTTTATATGGGGACAAGGGTCAAATGTAATCCGATTTTTACCAAACTTTACACCATGATTTCTTAGCATGATTTCCATGCTAAACTTTGTCATGATTGTTGCATAATTACCATAGTTATATGTAAATAAGTGCAATTTCGAGGGGAGTTTGTATGGGGGCTAGGCGAAATCACGGACCCATTTGAACCCAAATCAGTTGGGTTCATCCTTGGGCCTAATTATCACTAACACTATCAAAAAATTCAAGCCATTAACTCTTAAAACACTTCTATTAATTTTGGCCACGTTTTCAGGGTAAATGCCACATAGTGTGACGTAATGTTGTTACAGAAGACAATAAATGCTGTATGATTAAAATAAAATTTTAGAAAAAAAGGATTTTATATGAATGTCCTAATGAAACTCTTAAAAGTTTGTCGTTATGCCTTTTCTTATAAGAATATTTGTCGTCTTCTTTCTTACTTCCTCTACTATTTTCAAGAAAGAAGAGAAACAGACATACAAACCTAACTTGTCATTTCGAGTTCTGTGTGTACTTGTGCTCTTTCAATACCCTTTTTATGCCTTATTGTGATGGTCATTAAAAAGTTAAATATTGTTTCATAAGGCAAGAAAGAAAATTATCTGCCAATAAAGTCCCAAACATAGCAAGAAGACAAATGTAAAAATATTTACTTTCCAACAATATTTTCTTTACATTTGACATAAGCTGTCTGGTAAATTTATTTCTTCTCCATCATATCCACATATTACCATATTGAAAATTATGCCTGCTTTATTGCGGGTTTTAGAATATCAGAATCTGAAATTATTAGAGACAAAACATTTTTTGCGCAAATGTATGTACATTAGGGTGTTTCTAATGATATGGAAAAATTGTTTCAACTGTTTCTTGCTCACATGCTCGAAGTCTGTACGAAGTTGATAATGACCATTTTGTTGAAAGTACATCTGTCATATCAGTTGTCATTTATTTAGGCTATTTTGCCATACCGCCATGAATGATTGTAGACAACGATGTATATTTATTGAATTGGCGCTGCAGTTAATATTTGACCCCAATATTCATCGAAAAATGTTCTTCATCAAACCATATTTCTTTGAATAGAATACTAGTCAGGTCAGATGTTTATCAAACAACTTCTTCTGACTTAAATTGTATGACCTGGACAACAATGACAAGATACATACGCTACGCACAATCTTAGATATTCTGCACGACCGATTTGAAATCGCGATCATCATGTGATCGAGCTGTAATCAAGCCACCGAGATCGCGCAATTCGACTTTATTTTCTAAGTCGTAACGTGTATGCAAATAGGCACTAACCGTAATGGTAAGCACAAAATGCCGAAGTCTAGTAGTGTGTTGGCCTATTAGACGTAAGGCCACGGTTCAAACACCAGATTAGATATCACAACGAAATTAAAAAAAATATATATTTTCGACGACTTCCTCTCAGCAGATTTCTGGCAAAAAGTCTGAGAGAAAATAAACCTGCCATGAAAAGTTTCTCAAAAATCTGTCGTTCGGAGTCGGCTTTAAACTGTAGGTCCCGCCACTCATGTATTTAATTAACACACACAACATAAGTGGTGTATGAAGCTAGGTTGTAGTCCTGACTCAAGGGTTGTAATGACCAATTATGGATGGATGGATAGTGGTAATCACATAAACATGCATACACACATTTTATTCATAAGTGGCGAGCCCTACGGTATATAGTATATAGAGTCGGCAATTTAATTACTTTCAGAGTTTTTCCCAGAAATCTGCTGACTAAAAGTCGTTGAAGAAGTATTTTTTTCTTTCAAAATAAATCAAGCCATCGCTCAAATTCAGCCGATTTATACGCTATGAAAAATTGGACATTTTGAATGCGCTCTATACAAAGAAGCCTTGGGGTTCCTATACACAATAATGAGGCCAGATTTATTTGCCGAAAACGCATAAAAAATTTCAATGATATTACACACCCAGTTTGTTTTATTTGAATTTAAAGATGGGAAGCGTGCAAAAAAATCCCCTGTATTACCATGAAACCCTAACCTACCGTGAATACATACATATGTATATCGTATTGTTGTTCCAATTTTCATTGGGCGTAAGGTATCTCTTCAGCTGTTTACAGGAATTGTTGAAAAATATTTTTTTTGTAATTTTTTATTCAATATTTTATAGCTTAAGGATCAGACTAAAGAAACTCAAATTTCTAATATTATTATGGACTCTGTAGTATACATATATACAAATACAAATAGATGACTTCATCCAACGTGTGACAGCCAATTTCTGTAAGGCTCCTGTTAAGAAAATTATTAAAATAATTTCCCTTCTCTTATATATTTTTTTTGCCCAAATCTTCTGAAGTCGCTTGTCTTACAGAAGTAGGCAGTTGAAGGTTTAATTTCCTTTTTTTTGTTCATTTAGTATAAAAGTTAATTAAAAAGGAAGACTTTTGAAATACATTTGTCTGCATTATTTACTGAACACAGACGAAAGCAGTTCATCCTTTTTCTAATAAAAATTGTAAAGAGAATATCGCAGAATGATGAGAAATTTGTTTTTCTTGTCATTATTATATGTGCTAGAAATTACACAGTAAATTGAATAGTGGAATCGTTTCCCACCAGGCACTCTGGTCGCTTACACTACATCGTGCATATGTTATTAGTCACTGTATTCGTATTAATTTTATTCGAATAAATTAAATATCGAATAGAAAACTTATGTTCGGCAACTAAAAGAATTTTATGTCTCTGTAAACCAAGTAAATTTTTGATTCTTGGCACAGTTCACTCTGATTAGTTTGATTTATCTCATTTGCTTACGGTATGGTGCAACACATTGAATACTAGTCTGTAGTACTTGCTAATAATCATCACTGGAAGATCATCAGCATACCACGTTACTCTTAAAAATAAAAGTTTTGATTTGACTCCAGAAGAAACTCGGCACCCAAATGTGAACTTATCTGCCTGTCACCTAATTCACGAATATCCACGTGCTTTTTATGTTATCAAAAGTATACTCGATATCTAAAAATTCGTAAGAACGACTTTCCAAAATCATTTGGTCTTTTTTATCTCAGTAACCAGTTACTGAATTTCCCTTCTGTGAATTTCTCTCTACCTACAGTGTATACCAAAGATCAGCAATGAAACATTTTTTCGGTACTCATAAGTACTCATGAAATTTTTAGTATGAGTGAGTCAACAGTATGTAAATTCAACTAATCTGATTAGTTCGCACTCGCTACAACATTGATTTATAAGTACAAGTTGCAGTGAGTATGAGTTGACAACGTTGACATCAAACTCACAACATTCGAAATATGTTTGATTCATACGCCTACTCATTCAGATTCATAAATTTAGAAAAATACTTATAATACTCATAAATGTTTCGAGTGATTCGAATCATTCATCAAAATTTACAATCTTAGTTGTTGTTCCATTTACAAAAAAAGAAGAAAGAAAGAGACAAAGACCGAAAGCATAGCAAACACACAACCTTCTAGGGAGTATTCTAGTTAGTGTTCGTAGGCGAATAATACTTATTTGTGTTTCTTGTAAATGTTGAGTAGAGTCGAAATCAACAACATCATGCGTAGTGTTAAATATGAGCACGATGAATACTTCAAACTTTGAATATGAGTATGATATTAAAATAAGTACGAATGCGTATATAATAATGCGTAATATAAGTATCAGAAATTATGAGTATAATTGGAATTTACTAAATTTTTTGAATACTCGTTGTTGATCTCTGATATATACATAACATAATTGGTCATTACAACCCTTTTGTCAGGACCTAGCTTAATTTTTTTTAAATAATATTTAAAATAATATTTTTAAACAAAGTACTGCAAATAATAATAAAAGTTTTTTGACATCAAACTTTAAAAATAAAAGATTATGAAAGAATAACACATCGTAGTCTAGTAGGTAGTGTGTTGCCTTATTAGATTCGAGAGTCCAGTTCAAACCTTAGTTCAGACATCTCAAACATAACGAAATATGAGAATATATTCCTTCACCGACTTCCTCTCAGCAGATTTCTGGCAAAAGCTCAGAGAGTAAATGAAAAATTCCCATGAATCAAAAAAATCTGTTGTTCCTAGTCGACTTTAAACTGTAGGTCCTGCCGCTCATGTATAAACACTATCCGTGCATTAACAAACACAACATAAGTAGCGCGAGAAGATAGGTCGTAATCCTAACTGAAGGATTGTAATGACTAATTTTGTATGTATGTTATGCTATGTTATGTTATGTTATGTTATGTAAGTGTTATCTAGTAAATATGATGTGAAGTGTTGAAAAATTATTTCTTTTTTCATTTAAGTCGTGGAAGATGCTATAAAGTTTGCTGTTAAAATTTTTGAGCATTCCAATAAATGGTCCAAATGTTCTTGTTCTTGGGTTATTGTGTGGCTCTAGTCGTTTAAAGCATACTTTCTCCAGACAATATGATCTCTTTTTTCTACGTTTGATTTCTATTTGTATAAGCACAGAACATATTTTTACGTTTTATAAGACGTTTGGATTTTAGTGTAGGAAGCACTTAAAATTATTAAGCACTTAGAATATATTAACAGAATGTGTCTAGCCAAATGCGAATGTATACAATTAACACCTTTATAAAATTTTCGAAGATGGCAACTAGTAATTGCGATTGTACGACGGAATATCTAACTCCGGTATGTTATGCTCATTGAGGTGGCTGCCAATTCAGCTTACTGTTTATTGATTTACCTATGAATTTTGAAACGATAGTGAACTTTACCAACGTTCCTTTGAATTTTAAATCGAAATAATAAAGCCATTTAACTTTAAAATTTGCTACTTAATAGCCGTCCAGTTTAAAACTGCTGCATATAACAGATGAATAAACCTTTTAGCAATTTGATTGCATTCCTTAGTTGAATTCAAACTATGAAAACATTTGCTAAAGTACGTATGTGCTCTAAGAAGTGCTGGGAGTGCACTAGTAGTACTTTTGCTTTTTATTACATTCGCAAAGTTCATGTCCATTTAATGCGAAGGAACACATACTAATACCTAAGACTTCCTTTTTAGAGTTTGTCACAAATGCATTCATTTTAAATCGAGTTTTTATGGAATATTGGATAAGAGACATTCCTTTACTGACACCATATGGATGGCGGTGAATACAAAAATAAAATTTTATGGCCAAATGTTTAGGAGAGTATTATCGTTAAATCTTTTAAAGTGATTTTATAAATTTTAAAATTCTGTGTGTACTTTAAATGTATAGTTTAAATATTTTAAAATGATTTTAGTTTTCATTTTAAAACTAAATGCTATTATTGTTTCAAAAAGATTTGTTAATTATATTGCCACTAAATAAAACCAAATTTTAATTAAAATTTTAAATATCGGGTGGGAAATACATCGGTTTACATATGAACCATCGGTTATTTCCAATCGGGTAACACTTATGTCATTCTATTTTGTCACACAATTCAGCATATTATCTCCATTGAACCTAGTGAATTAATATATTGGAAATTGAACGAAAATGTCGCATAAAATTTGGTCGCAGAGAAGGACCAACCGTGAAGTCGCCGTAGTCTAGTAGGTAGTGTCATCTTCATCAAGACAAAATACAAAACGTATTTCTTCGGAAACTTCCTCTCAGCAGGTTTCTTGAGAGTAAATAGAATTGCCATAAAAAAGTTTCTCAAAAATCTGTCGTTCGGTGTCGACTTTAAACTATAGGTCCCACCACTCATGTATAAAATTAACAAACACAACATAAGTGGTGTGAGAGACTAGGACGTTGTACAATGGGTCAATTTTACCTCCCGGTACTGTACTTGTCTTAATTGACAAGTACACGTCCTCTAACCTAACCTAACCTAACCTAGGACCAACAAGTTTATTGCTAAAGTTCGTGAACCATTACGGTCAATGGAGATACCTATCGCACCATGATAACTGATTTTTTGTAACTGATCTGCATGGAATTGATATGAACGATGTTTGGTTTCTATAGGATGGTGCAATTTGCCATACATCTCATGCCACAATCGATTTATTGCGTTTAACGTTTGTTGGCGGTTATATTAGCCGAAATGCTAATAATTGGCTGCGATTTGAGAGCGTTGGACACATTTCTGTGTGGCGCCGTTACGGGATACGACGTCATACATCCGGAAAAGTGCACAAAAATTGGTCAATCGAATGAGGCACTGTGTAGCCTCAACCAAATGAATGAAATAATATTCCATTTCTAACCGGAACAATTGTACTTCACAACAAAAAAGTAAATTTCACAAAATATCAAGCCATTTTTGTTTTATTGCATTTTTAAATTTAAACTTTTAAATGTCCCACCAACCCATTATATGTGGCAATATGGAAGAATAGCTTAAGTCGACATAAGAGAGAATTGAGTTAAGGCGTTTGGCGTATTACAGAAGCAAAGACGCTTAAATGTGTATAGTCCGTTTGAAAGAATTCTGTTTTATATCAATGTTATGTACTTTTACTTTTTAGCTTAAGTTTTTTGAATCAATAATGCATTAATCAAAACAACTTAGTTACTTAAAACAACGTAGTATTGTTTACATACTCAAATTTTCCATCCATCATATAACGGTATCGCTTAACTTCACTTAAGCTGTATAAATGTTAACCTTAAAAAAATAAAGTCATTATTTTCAAACAACTTATATTTACTTAAAACTACTCAATATATACTTTTTATTTAACTTTAAAATTGTTAAGTTACTTAAGGTCCAGTTCAACGCAAATTTCAGTTTCGAAAAAGCTCTTAAGTATAAAGGGCGTAATATCTTCTGAATTCAACAATATTTTTTTAAAATAATCATCCTTCTTCTCTAATAAACATGTTACCAATATATTAATTCATAAATTATTCGCAAAAATCAGGCAGAATAAAAAGTTACACAAAATTGATGGTATCTCAAAACATCAATTTTCGACTTAAGCTACTCTTGCCGCAAATATTTATTCACATCATGGCACATATTTAATATGTAAAATCCATAATGCGGAGAACATAAGTGACGTATGAGTGATATCTAATTCCATTAGATTCATACATGACAATATCAAAGATTTTTTACTGACTACTTTTCAGGGTAACTATTTCAGAACATGTAATATGATGCGTATGAGTAGTATATTTTAAATTCAATTACATAGAAAGTATACCCCATTAATTTGGAATTAGACATTGCCATATCATGACAATTCTAAGGGATTTTTAAAAATCTTTAATTTTTTGAGATATCCCAATCTAAAAGTAAATACAGAAACATAGTCTGTATCTTCGACATCTTGACTGGACCACATCTGATCTGGATGACCAAATGCTTAGCCGAAGGCTATTAGTTTTAAACGACACCGAAGCCGCAATGATATCCGAAATTTTCTCATTTATCGTATATTTTGATATCAATATGTTACATTGATGTCCTTATTATTTTTCACATCACTGTATTATGTAGCACACTCAATGGTGTAATGTAGCAGTTTGTTTGTGTTTGCATATAATATTTATATAAACAACATTTATAGTACGCTAATAATGGATAATAAAAAATACCATTTTGTTAACAAAAGAAACACAAACAAATAAAATCATACACATACAATATTCGAATACGTATGACTTTTAAAGGACACATTAGAATTTGCACACAATAAGCACGTAAAAGGCAATCAAATAACAATTTAAAAAATATTTTTATTATTATTATTCATTCTTAATTCTCATTTCAAAACAATTGCATACAATTCAAGTGTACACAGTAGAATTTTCTAAAATTGCACAATTCGTCATTACAATTCTTCAGTCAGGCTTAGGATCTTAATTCTCACACCACTTATGTTAAGTGTGTTAATTTTAGACATGAATGGCGGGACCTACAGCCTAACTTCGACTCCGAACGACAGATTTTTGAGAAACTTTTCATGGTAACTTTTATTTACTCTTAATATTTTTGTCAGAAATCTGCTGTGAGCTAGCCACAGAAGAAATATTGTGTATCCTTCGTTCTGTTGAAGCTATCTGATCTGGGATTTGAGCCGTGTCCTCATGTCCAATTAGCTAATATACTACCTAGTAGACTACGGCGACTACATTAATATTGTTTCGAAAATGGAAATGGTGTTACATTGTTAAACATTAAAATGATAAACAAAAGCTATCAAAAACAAAAATTATTGATTTGTTTACATGATCAACAAATAAACAAAAATATAGCAACTATATTAGTATAAAAAAACGATAAACAAGTAAACAAACAGGCAACAACAACACTGCAAGGATAAACGTAAACAAAATACATAAACAACAATAACGTAAACAACATGTTTACATTTATAGATATTTCGCGAAGACAATGACATTCTCCTTTAAGAGCATTCATCAGATTGTTTCCCCTGCGATATAAAAGGAAAGGCAAAGCAGGCAACGGGATCAGTAAAAAATCAGTCAGTCTTGTGTGAAGACACGTTGCGTGTGAAGAGAATAATCGTGGTTTGAAGATCCCCGTTGTAAAGATCTAACGAACAATTGTTAGTGTTTACGCAAAAGAGTGTAAAGAAGAATAACAAACAAAGTAAATTTTTGTTGTTTACATCAAGTTGTGAACAGTGGCATACGGAAATGTGAGAACAATAAAAAATGTATCTAAAACTAAACACAAATTTTTTTATTTTATTTGAAATCGACAAGCTCATATTCTAAACGTTTTTAAAAAGGTAAAAACGTAACAATGCCAATGCCTGTATTATCTGGCACAAGTGTGCTTCAGTAAGCACATTACACTGTATGTCTTCATATTTTAGTTGCGTTTTGTATATCGTAAAATCACTCGATACTAGTAAAGACGATATCCAGTATTTTTTCACATAGATGAATACAGATATTTGAAGTGCGGTACTCCTTCCGATTTGATTAAGTAGTTAATGTAACATATTGACAAAATATACATCGAATCTTTCAAAAGGTGCTTCCTATTTTTAAATTTAAGAACAAAAAGTATGTATGTATATAATAATATAATATAAATTTTTTATTCATTTGTAAGACTTTGATTGAAGCCATTACGAACATCACATCATTTAAGTGTCCGCCATCAATCAATTTTCCGTGGTGCATAAATCAGGCAAATCATTTGACCGATGGAATGGGTTATACATATTAGCTCTAATCGTTGTGATTTATGGCTTATTCGCATACACCTGCGACTTAAGAAAACTACGCTAGAAAAGGTTTAAGGAGGTCAAATCGCACGATCTTGGAGGCCAGTTCACATCACCATGACGGGACCATACCTTCAAATCGCTCATGCAGA
Source organism: Sarcophaga variegata (assembly GCA_932273835.1). Classification (NCBI taxonomy): domain Eukaryota; kingdom Metazoa; phylum Arthropoda; class Insecta; order Diptera; family Sarcophagidae; genus Sarcophaga; species Sarcophaga variegata. The sequence goes on along the minus strand of OW026358.1, from coordinate 84,753,370 downwards.
CAATGAAATGTGGCAGGAGTTGTTTGGCACGTAGCGCCGTTCTATTCACCACATAACGTTGGTAAGTTGGTAATGTGGAGTTATAGTGCTTATCTTCAGTTCTCAGGTCACGGTGCTAAATTCGCTAAGTTATGAGCTGCGACGAATTTTCCTGCTCAATCTCGGCACATTTGCGTTTCGTTGACATACGAGTGTTAGTTGATCGTTTACAGAACAAGTGGAATTGAAGTTTTTGTCGCATTGCAAATAGTGCTCTCGTTACGACGATTATTGCGATTTTTACCTGATTTCGTAACACGCGTTACATACATACATATATACATATATGTATATACATAAATACATAATTGGCCATTACAAACCTTCAGTCAGGATTACGGCCTAGCTTCTTACACCACTCATGTTTGTGTATTAATTTTATCCTTAAGTGGCGGGACTTACAGTTTAAAATCGACTCTAAACGCCAGATTTATTTGAGAAACTTTTCATGTCAATTTTTTTATTTACTCTCAGAGCTTTTGCCAAAACTTTGTTGAAAGGAATTCGCCGAAGAAATATTTTCTTCACATTTTTTTTTCGAGATGTTTGACCTGGAAGTTTGAACCTTGGTCTCACATCTAATAAGCCAACACACTACATACTAGACTACTGTGACTTCAATCGAAACACGAACCCAAGAAATGTTTTTAAATTTTCATATAAAATAAAAAGTCTTTTGAGAAAGCGCAATTCTATCCTACATTAAATTTTTGAACAGAAATCTCTCAGTAAAATATTCACAATTTTGTTTGAGTATTTCTTGATTAGACCTTATCGACATACACTTAAGGCATCATGTAGGCTTGTTGTGCGCTCACCATTATTGAATACCACCTTACTTTCTATATTATCTGCCTGTATCTTCTACAAATTTCGTTAACGTCTTCCAGTTCAACACCCCGAGACGAGTTATGTCTGGTAAAGTATCATCCCCAAAAATATTGGGATTTCGAAAGCTAGGCAAAAGCACAAAAAGTGCTCCATCGTTTCGATGTCTTCACCGCATGCTCTGCGTTGGTTATTTTTGCCCACGCCAATACGATACAGGTATACATTTAATGCCAAGTGTCCTGTCAGTACGCTCTTTAGCGTACTCAAGTCGCCCTTATTTAGTTTCAAAATGCTCATGCTCAAAGTATTTCCCTAAAGTACTTTCGTAATTCTTTCTACTGTATCATTATCCCACAATACTCGATGTATAGCATACACACCTACAACCAGGCACTTTCCCAGATTGGTTTTTTAAGCACTGTGAGACCTTGGGGTATCCAAACTTATGGTATGTAATATGCTGACTCTATTATGCAAAATAATCGATTCCTCATATCCAATCACTCCACGATAACTATGTACTCTTATAAAGCTTATCTTAGCATGACTAGTGTAATTGTTACTTGCCTTTTTACCCTCCAGAACGTTCATGTTATGGTACTATTTCTAATTTATGTATCTGTAAAGACGTTTCAATTTGTTTGCTATTGATGCGCATTAAGCGAGAGACCGCCAGTCAGTGTTCCAATAATACTCTGGTGATACGGTTTGTTGCTCTAGCTGATTTATCACCCCAATGCCTAAAGACGACACGCCATAAGAGCCGTCACATATTGAACCCGTATCTATATCGGTTACATGAAAAGTATTGTTTCAAATGCTGTTGTGGATGAGGTTCGCATTGCAAAGCTTATCCGTAAACAACACATTCGTTGAATCCTTTAAATTCTTCTAACGTTGCATTTTCTCTCCATCGATATCTACCACCTACTTCTATACAGTAAGTAAATATTTATAAGGTAAGTTATATAAATGACTTGTTAATTATACTCGTTACAGAGCAAATACTTCCATTGTTATGCTGCTACACATTATTTAGCTCTCCCAACATTGTTTCGTAAATTCTTTTTTAAATTTCACCACCCTTTGATTCACGTTTATTTATATTAATTCATGCATTCAAAACCAATCATGCAATGTCTCTGTTTTCAACTGTATACTTATTTGCTTGTGGCATTAAGAGTTGCTTTGCTTGGCAACTTGCCACACACAGCGGAATTTTGTAAACTTAAAATTTATAGAAATTCCGTAGAGGAATTTATTACTGAAAACCGCAAGATTCTTAAAATTAAATTTTTTTAGAATATTATAGTTTTCATTTAAAGACAGACATAATTGGACATTACAGCCCTTCAATACGATTACGATCTATCTTCTCACACCACTTATATCGTGTGTATTAATTTTATACATCAGTGGCAGGACCTATAGTTTAAAGTTAACTCCGAACGACAGTTCTTTGAGAAACTTTTCAAGACAATTTTATCTTATCTCCGTTTTTTTTTCAAAAGAAATATGTTAAATACATACATACATACATGAATGTAAATATAAATGATAATAAATGTTTTTAAGATACTTGTTTTATTTACTTGTTGTACGTGTGCTGTTTGACGTGTGATAGATTTTGAAAATACTTTTGTTATGAAGAGAATTTCAGGCACCTTTGTGTAGTATTAAGGAGTAAATAATTCTGCAAATAGATGTGAAAACGGCAACCCCTTCATTTTGTGCTTCAGTTTCATATTTTACTGTTTGTCTCCTACTTTAAGATTATCTATTGCTTTATAAACAAGTACGTCAGAACTATTGCCTGCCTTTTTATAGACAATAAACGAACAGGAATAAAAGTGTTTTAAGCAGATTGGTTGGGTTGCCACTCATTTCTAATGTAATTTTATTTTAACGTATGGTTGGTTAGAAAATATAGCTTTTTTTTATTTACAAAACTTTTAAGAACTTATTCCCATACAACATGCAACGCCTTGTCGAATGTATTAGACGGCATGAATGTGATGTGTTTTTAACAGATTGCGCTTGAAAGTAAAGGAGTTTCTTGATGAACACTTAAGACGTGTACTAAATAAATAAAAATTCTCAGGATACGCTCATACTTATAAAATATTGAAATAAATACACATAACATAACAAATATTTTGCAACAAAACAAGCCTTGGTCATGTCACGGTTAGGTTGCCTTTAGTGTGGAAAAATATTTCGATATTCTTTGTGGGATTTTTCAGACACTTTTTTCCTAGGATAGATACCTAAAAAGGAGGACGAAAAAGTGGAAGAATAACAATCCTACGAAAGGACAACACGTTATAATTGTGAAAACTAATTTGTGAAGTTATGCTGGCACCGTTCGCAAACTTCGAAGATTTTTGAGACGAGAAAGTGCAGCTAATGTGTGAAGTATTTGATGATTGGCCAAACAATTTTAAGGACATGGTTCCGTTTCGGACAGTAAGACTACTCTGTGTCAATATATCGATTGTTTTTTTCGATATATCGATTGCTTTCATTTTCTTGTAGGAAGCTCAGAATATTACAATGAAATCCTCCATGAGAAACAAACTCAACCACAACGAGCAACTGTCTGTTACGGATTTTGATCAGGCGCCCTGCCCTGATTAGGCCTTAATTTTTTGATCATGATGCCACAATTTCAGTGATACTGCAAATAAACCAAAAACAACTCTGGAGTTCAAATCTGTAATCTAAAAAGTACGAAAAGTCAGGCAAAATATTGCGCTGAGAGTAATGGACTTTTATTAGAGTGCAATATATGCGAATATTCGGCGAATATTTTATGCCATACTTAATCAATAAGAAAAAATGTGCTTTTATTGGCCAATTAAATGCGTTAGATAAGTACGTACACAAGTAAGACAAGAGTGGTGTTAATCTCCTCTCAATAATTAACACACAGAATTAATGCTCATAAATTTAATGAATTGTGTTCTTCAGTATTAATTGCAGAATAATAGTTCGCAGTCTATGAATATAGTCAATATGTCTATTTGTTGTATTTGTGTTACATTGTTTATTAATATCCATTGCAATAAGGAAAAGATAAGTTACGCTTTAGTCATTCTGTTGTATTTTATTCTATGTTGGTAGTCTCTATAAGAATTGTATAGGTCAGTCGCTCATACAATTTTTTTTAACTAATAACATGTCCTGTCAAATATTGAGCGATTAATATTAATATTAATAATTTAATATTAATAGAATGATATAATACTATCAATTATACTATGCCAACATATACAGTGGACAGCAAAAGTCTTAGTACTCCAATATATTATGACAAAAAAGTCCTCACAGGCTTAATATTCTTGCACAAAGTCCCGATATGACTTCAAGAGAGTATTTAGGAAATCATTTGAAAGAACGGTTACGTAATCGCTAAACCTCAAACAAATGTCAGCCGAAAAACTTGCTCATGGTGCCACCAGAAAACACTACACAAAATATATTGCCGTACTAAGACTTTTGCTGTCCACTGCATGTATTCTGTACGATGGAAATGATACTAAAAATAAATCTTATCTTACGAAATATTGGTGATCAGAACAAAAGATCAAAAAATATTTGCAATTCAAGTGAAACTAGTCTATGTTTTAATTATGTATACGACCAGCAAAATAAAACGTTATTTTAAATATTTTCTCCTTACAAAATTCTAAATTCTAATAAGAACATCAAATTAGACAATTTGGAGACACTTGTATTCACAAAGTATTCTTTCTACATTTGAATGTCGGAGAGTCAGATGCTTAATGCTATATTCAGCCACCAGCAAGGCTCAATATGAATTTTATTTCCAAAATGATCTAAGCATACTAACTTTGACCGGCTGACTGGTGTAGATTGCTTGTAATTGATCCAGAAATGCATAAATTAAGCAGAGAAATTTAAAAAATAGTAACTAGAAACTAGAAAATGAAATAAAAAATTGTAAAAGAAATTTTAAAATCGATAAAAAAAATGTTTCTAGTCCACGACAGTTGCATACATCTTATCTAAGTAACTGACATAATTGATCAATTATCTGCACAGCTAAATAATCTAGTTTGATCAAACTGCAGCAAATTAAAGGCACAAAAAAAATCTCTTTGTTGCTTATTTTTTCTCTTCATTAATTTGGTAACATGTACGTACCATGTTGATTGATTTTCAATCTGTCATCAATTTGCTTATCCTTATAATTTTGTTATTTTCTATTATCTGTCATTGTCATTTGTCACTGTCATTGAAGATTTGTCGATGTTATCCTTTAACATTTTATTTATTTTGTTTATAATTTTGCAAAGAAAAATAATACAAATGGAAAACGAAATACGATTTGAATGATTGAAGTTTTAGATTATAAGCTTATTTGCATTAAATAGATTCAATTATTTTTAACTAAAATTAAAGCTGTTATTTAGTAAAATGATCACTCTTTTTAATATTTACACTTTTTTCCAATTGTTTTATTCACTGTTTTATTCACAGCATTTTAAAAATGCTTGTCAATTAAAAAAAATATTTTTTTGACTCGATGAACAACAGCTTTCTTATTTGATTTAATCCGTAAGTTTATACTTGTCTGTGGCCTGGACAGTGCAAAGACTTAAACGTAATACCAACTTGTTTAAGAATTTCTTCAAAATTTTTCCAATCTCCATACCGGCGTTAAAATCACACAAATCTTCTGACCACGACAATATACTCCCAAATTTTCTGAAAACAGTCGGATATTGTATTAATAGGGAGAATGATCATCCTCTTGCCTAAGAAAGTCAACCTCTCAGAGCGTAGAAATTAAGTATGGTGAACAAAATAATCCCTCATATATTCAATAAAAGCCTAACAATATACATACATATGCACATACATAATTGGCCATAACAGCCCTTCAGTCAGGATATGGACCTAGTTTCTCTCCTAACTTATGTTGCGTGTGTTAATTTTTATACATGAGTGATGGAACCTACAGTTTAAAGTCGACTCCGAAACTTGAGAAACTTTTCATGGCAACTTTTTTAATCACAGAGTTTTTGAATGCTTAATAGGTGCCAAGCATAGATCAGCAATGAATCGTTCTTTCCCTACTCATAAGTACTCATGAAATTTAGAGTTTGAGTGAGTCAACAGTATTGAAGTTCAACTACTCTGATTCATTCGTACTCACTACACCATTGATTTATAAGTACAGGTTGCAATGAGTATGAATACAACGTTGACATTAAACTCACAACATTCGAAATATGTTTGATTCATACGCCTACTCATTCAGATTCATAAATTTAGAAAAATACTTATAATACTCATAAATGTTTCGAGTGATTCGAATCATTCATCAAAATTTACAATCTTAGTTGTTGTTCCATTTACAAAAAAGAAGAAAGAAAAAGACAAAGACAGCCAGCAAAGCAAACACACAATATTCTTGTGAGTACTGCAGTGTTCGTACGCGAATCATACTTATTTTGTAATTCTTGTAAATGTTGAGTAAAGGTGAGTCGAAGTCAACAACATCATACGTATTGTTAAGTATGACTGCGTTGAGTACTTCAAACTTTGAATGTAAGTAATATGAGTATGATATTAAAATAAGTATGAATGAGAATAAGTATCAGAAATTATGAGTATGATTCCAATCTATTCATATTTTTGAATACTCATTGCTGATATCTGGTGCCAAGACAGCCTTTGATATTATTGGACATAACATTTTATACAATGTTGCCGTAGCGAGACAAAATATTTCGGGACATGGGCAGCACACTTCTTTTGATTACTGTCCTCAATGCCTTGATGTTGCCCTGATGTTAATTAAGCTGTTTTAAACTGATGACTACTATCTCGTCGCTAGAGGGGTATTAGAACTATTATGTTCACAGCAAAATAAACGAACTGAGCTAAAAATTTTATTTTTTAAGTAAACTCTCATTATTTGAATGCATTGTTATGTCGTGAAACAATTCTTGATGGCAAACATTGCTATATGGAAATATCAAAACAAACCATTGTTATCGATATCAATAGTTATCATGCAGAAAATAAAAAATATAAAAAAATAATCTGATATTTTTAAAAGTAGATCAAATTTATTTGTGCTGACTGTCTAGGTAGTGCCTAAGTCTGCCAGAGTGAAGGTTACAGTTTCGATATTAGACTCTGGTCTGTTATATTACACAAAGCATATACAGAGAATCATAATATGAGTCATAATTCTATTGTAATAATTAAAATACTAAAATATATATTGAAATATAGCATTTGTACCTACTACCAACGTGCCAGACGATTAGTGTGGGTTATACGTTTGGTTCCCACCAGAGGCTCTGGTCTACTCCGCACATAAGATCTAAGCTACTCAACACGTAATAAATATAAACTAAATATAAACGCCTTATAAACTATGGGGCGAGGTAACTCAGAAATTTTCTAATTTTTATAGAAATGTGGGATCCTTGACGATCCGTTGGTAAAACAAACTCACACCTTTAATAATAATTTTAATTTTACAATATTTTATTTATTCATTAAACAATGTGTCCGTCTTATTAATGTGGCCTGTTTGCCTGTCCAACTCAATTCACATTCCTTTCCAACTTCAACTTCTTCCGTCTTCCAATACAAGCGTAAAGCTAAACTCTCTCTGTCCTTATATCTCTCTCTTGCTCTACCTCTTCTTGCTCTATCTCTTTTTATGAATTTTCCTACTTTGTTTTTTTGTAATTAAATAAATTTGAATCAAAATTGAATTTTTATATAAAAATATCTGAATTTGAAAAAATTCTATAAAATTTTAACATTACCACCAAATGACACTTGAAGGAAAACCTGAATATCACACACATTGAAAGCGACACAACAGAACAGAGCAAACATCAGTATGGTGTGGAGACGTCAATCAAATATTGAGCATCACAGGAAATGAATGCAATTTTGATGTTTCGTGTCACAAATAAAATTTTATAAAATAAATCAACTTTAAGTGTGTATATGAGTATAAAATGTTTACATACATTTAACATAATACACATGTTTTTCCTACAGTACATCGTTTACAAAGTGTTGACATTTACTGTAAACTCTCGGTAACATTTTCTATTAAGCAAATTGAAGCACTTTGAAGCTTAGTATTTACATACATAATATACATATATGATATACATACATGATACATAACACAACTGACATGTTCGCCAACATGAACAGATCTTCAAACGTTCTGTCACCAAAAAACCGATAACGTCTGTTCTGAAATACAGGGCATTAGCTCCATATCTTTCCACCTTCTGCAGTGATACTGGTGGGACACAGCGAGCTTGTCAGCGAATTTCTGTTAGAATACCAACAGTTGTCTTGTCAAACTCAAGTAGTCCTCTGGTTCTCCTGCTGTTCTCTGCTGGACATAGCAGTTTATAAATTCGGCAACCAGGGCAGCTGCTTTTTCCAATTTGGAAAACTATTCCTGTAAAGGGGCATATATACGCTCTATCGTTTCTTCCTCAGATACATCCGATCCCCTCCGTGCTAATTCGTCCGCCTTTTCGTTTGCATCTATGACACACTAGCCCGGAACCCAGTAGAGGCAGATGTTGAGTCAAAATATATAGTGTATATAGCTCATGCAAATCCTGACACCCTTTGATTTGATGAGCTGGGATCCTAGCGCATTCATTTCTGCTTTACCACACATATGATCAAGTTCGAAGAAGGTAGCTACCCGGTTTCAACCATGCGTGCAGCTTGGTTGATACTAAAATTTTCTCCCGAAATACTCTGGCCTGCTTAGGTAATCTGTACGACCCGTGTAATGCCAGTTTATTGGAATAGACCCCAGATCCACTTCCACATTACATTTTTGAGCCATAGGCGAAGATTGTCATATTACCGTCTGTGATAACAGCTTCAGTAATCCATTCTTCTCGTGTGGAAGTCCAAATATAGTCTCTCGTACCTTGTAGTCACATCTACAACCTGGGTGATTGGGTTCTACTTCATACATGCTTGGATATAAGAAAGGAGTATAAGACCGTCTTTATGAATGCCCAAATCTGTGGGATTTTAGACTTAGACAACTGAGTGGATGTTTTTTCCAAGTCTGGAATATTTTATCAAAGTTAGTGGCTTTCGTGGGGAACTACTAGGAAAACGCTTTTTGTTTCAGGATATTCGCTAGCGGAATATATTCAGGATGTGTGGGCAAATACCTCTTTACTCAATCGGGCTTCTTAATGCTGTAAATATGGGACACTGTATTATTAAACGGGTACGGTATATCTAAATGTTTGGTCTGTCCACATTACAGCTATTGAGGGAGTTATTTTGTACAAGGAATAGGACGAATCTGTGTAGCACTTGCTGTGTGAATATCCGGAGGTATGGAAAACTAGACTAAGGCAAGTGCAGGCTTTTTTAGAAATAGGGCAGGATATCACTATCTGAGATTAAAAAATGTTTATATTAAATATCTGAGAAATGTCAAACTAAACAAAAAGTGTACTCGGAAATATTGGTTTTTTACTGAGTATTCATAAACGCTAAACTTGTAATATCTTCGTAAATAGTGCTACCTTAACACAAGAGATTTTTAAAAGCCATTGATATACCATATGAGTGTAGTTGTAGGTGTAGTTTTATATTAAATGTACATAAAGGAAGGGATATTCTCATGTAGTTTTAAATGTACTTTTTGCAACATGATGTAACATGTAACATGTAAATACGATATAAATTTCAATATGTCTAGTTGGCATTATAAAATTTTCATGCGATATACCGTACTTATTACAGTGATGCTGTCTGCAATATCATCATAAATTTTATTGTTAACATGTGACATTGTATATAACATTAAAATATTAAATGAATATAATATAAATTTTTCGTAATAGAAATGAATAATATCGGGTCTTTTATTAAGCGTTTCCTATATTTAAATGTAAGTAAAATAAAGTGCGTGTGAAATGAAATTTTTATTCGTTTGAAAGACCTATTGACACCATTATGCATGAAATATAATACCCTTTACCATACAAATATTCGCCACGGCTTCTCTGGGTGGAAGAAATCGAAATGTCCATGATTCTGTGGCATAAATTTGATTAATGGCATTCGTTAGTTATGGTGACTTTGAGGACAATTCCGGTTAGTGAATTAAACACGTACACTTGCAATTTAAGAAAAGATTTAATGGAGTGAAAACGCCCAATATCGATGGACAGCTTACTCCATCTCCATGTGTGAGATGCTCTCAATTGCATCCAGCAGAATATCCAACACGGTACAGCTCTGTTGAAGCCACATTTCATTTGTTTGCTGATCATACAAATCAGGCCAAGAAAAGTTGGTAATCATCGACCTATAGTGCTTAACGTTGACAGTGAAGGCCTGGCTAACGTGGTCCTCAATGATATATGGATCGATTACGCCACCGCCACAAAATCTACTAAGTTTTTCGGAATGTATTCGAGGCCTTTGGATCTCATGTAGATTGATGACAGTGATAGCCTGTCAAATTTGTGACATCCTGACAATTGTGTTGTGTTCTTTAGATATTTAGTTTCGCCGAAAAGTGTCTATTGTTTACTAAACCTGTGGGCTCGAATTTATCTGTCACATTTCGGTGGAATGATTATGAAGCGCCATTGCTTGAAACTCATCAAGTCCCATTTGGAAGATCCGATATAATAAAAATATTCGACGTATAAGCCCAAATTATTTCAATTGCAAAATTTTAATTAATTTGTAAAAATTTAAAAGCAAAATTAAACATAAAAAGCTTTCTAATAGCTCGTATTTGTTTTCAGGAAAACTTTGATGTCAATAAGCAACTGACTTAATATTTTTACATATCCATAGCAATCTGGTAAGAAACAAACCTGAGAATGTCTAAAGACACTAACAGTTTTTTTGCTCCTTCTTCCGATCACAATATTTCTACTATGGCTTGAAGTCTTGACTGTTGGTGACGAAAGTAGTTTTCGAAATAGATATGAAAGAATATGAGAACAAGATGAAGGCTTGCTTGAATCCTCCAGAAAGTACAATAGTGTCAGGCCTCTGTCGTCATCAGCATGCGGTGTTCAATGCTTTCTCGTCAGGTTCAGAAAATTGACAACTTATTTTGGTTCATAATACCGCAGCGTTTTAATGCTAATGGTACCTTTTTTAACCTTCTGAATAAATGTTTCTGCATATTTCAGAAGACAAGATGAGTTTGTAATTTTTAATTCATAATCCGCTAATTATGATGACATTTCTTTCTTTTGTGTTCTCTCAACAAATCTCTGGCAAAAATTCTGAGAGTAAATAAAATTGCCATGAAAAGTTTCTCAAAAATATGTCTTTCGGAGTCGACTTTAAACTGTAGGTCACGCCACTCATGTATAAAATTAGCACACACAACATAAGTGTTTGGTTTTAATTAAATATTTTATTGTTCGCACAATTCTGTGTGCCACTGTTCACAACTTGATGTAAACAACAGCAATTGCTTTGTTTGTTATTCCTCGTTGCACCCTTTTGCATAAACAATAATAATTATTAGTCAATTGTTCGATTTTAATGACAAACGATGTAAAAGCAAAGACCCATATCTAGATTTTTTCATTTTCGTAACAATATATTACTTTTGACCAAATGCTAAATTTGTTATTAAAATTAAAATCTAATTGGGTCTTCATATTTTACCCTGATTTTTAACATTCATCAAATATCAAACAAACTATGCCGATTAAAGTGCTTTGATTGTCTAATTTTCTATTTCTATCACCTTTTATTTGTAAATCAATAAATTCCAGTATGTTTTATTATGTTCAAAAGAAATATGTTTGAGTGTAAAAACCATTGATTATTTACAAATATTTACATAATATTTAGCAATTGGTAGGTATGTACACATATAGATGTATGTACATATCATGTATGTAAGTATGTATATAGGAAATATTTAATTTTAGTAATTTCCAAAATATACTAAAAAAAATTATTTTTTTTTGAATAAAATTACAAAAATTATAGAGAAAAAAGGATATTGTTGTTCTGTCACTAAATGACCACACATGTAAATTGATACTAATGGAATATGATAGAATACCTAGAATTTAAATAGAATTGATTTTTAAAATCAAAATATTTTGTCAAAAACTGACATTATCGAGAAAATAATAAATACACAATCACTTATAGAAACTACAACAGTTACAGCATATTTAAGATTTATATTTAAGATAATTAAATTTAAATTTCAGAAAATTACTAATTTGGCTGTGCTAGTTTTGGCTTCGATTCGTCGCGCTTAGTATTTAATACAAATCATTTTCTTTTTTTTTTCAATTCAATTTTCTTCATTGGATCTTTCCGTAAAGATTAACAACATGTATTAAAATCTTAAAATTAAAATAAATATTGCCAATGGATAACCAACTTTTCGATTGCAGAAATACTAGGAAAGAAATATCATGTCATATCCAAAGTTTTCCGCCTTCTAAGACGTCTATGACCCCAAAAAAAGCAGCGGATTTCTTGCAAGGCGGTTTGGATAACTAAAAAAATTTATTAAATACGAGGTGGTTGCCTTTTTGATTTCTTTCTGCATGTTGCTGTTTCTGACGCACCATGGAGCAAACGTAATCATTCTTAAAAGTTTAGACTATCTTCTCGGCAATTTTTCTACATTGAATGTTTATCTAGAGCTGACCGTGGTCCAATAAGACAGTGTAGTTGGGCGGCTTTTAGTTTTATCCGAGTTATTTTTGCAGCAATGTGATGAGTCCATGTAAGACGGCGATCAAGGCGTTCTTAAGTCATTAATGCTGAAGGGTGGACAATTTTTTCCTTCAGGCTTGAAAGTTATGCGGGCACATTTGGTAACATTAAATTTTAATTTTTATCTAATCATGTCTCTAATTCATTAACATGAGACTGGAGTACAGGGTTTTCTTGGATGCTGAATGCAGTGTCATCCGCTAAGGTTGAAGTATTAATCAATGAGCTCGTTGGCATGTCTGCAGTGGACAACAAATACAAGAATGATCCTAGGGTGCTTCCTGGGGAACGCCAGTAGAAATTCTTTTCCAGGAGGATAAATTAGAATTTGATTTGGTGTAAAAATATTTGTTTTTTAGGAGTTAGCGGGTAATAGTCTTATAATTTTGTATACAAACAATCGTGGCAGACCTTGTAAAATGCTTGAGCGATGTCTATTAAGATCGCAGTACAATATTGTTTTTTTCGCTTTACACCGAGCAGCATAAAGTTCGGTATGATCACTTTGCCGGCCATATGAATACAATAACGAGGAAGACTTGATTTAATTTCCAATTTAAGTTTATCTGACATAATAAAATAAAAAATTTAGCTTTTATGAAATCGATAACAGATGCTTCGAGATAATTTGTGATTGAAATAACAATACTCACTACCATATTGATGTTAAATTTGCTTAATTCATCAGTAATTTAAGATTTTTAATACGAATAAATTTTATTCTTGGAATCCGTTCAGCCTTGACTTGCTAATGTATGTGTTCCTTTTTTCATGGCTTTAAGTTCATTGAAAAGGAATATATTTAAAAAAAAAAGTTTTCCTTTTAAATTGTGTCATTTTTTTTCATTTCATTCTTTTAATTTCAAATTTGCTATTGAATAATAAACGCCCTAGTGATTGTGCTTATTAAAAAGCTTTGTTATCCTTGCCAAGTACACAAATATCTCTACACACAGATAGACGACGACCTTGATGATATGCTGACTACATATGTATCTAAACTAAAAAGACAAACGTGCCAGTTAAAATAACAATTTAACAATAGAGTCTCTATCTTGAATAGAGTACATCGTAAAATCCAACCTCTTTTCATGCTTACAATAGACATAATCTAGTATTCATGTGCTTGTATACAGACAAACTTATATATTTTTTAAAGGCTGTAGCCTTGTACATTGTAGTTTCAAATATTGAAGCTCATAAAATGCTTTTGGTCTGCAATGAATTGAGAAGTATTTTTCTATGGATGGAAGGATGGAAGTATTTGTATATTTATCTGTACATATTACAACAAAAATATACGTAGGAGTACATGTGCCGTTGTAGCAGCAATTTAAGTTGGAAAATTGTAACATTAGCTATACACTGTCAGAAGCAGCAGTCGAGGTAATATTAACCGTGCATGTGTATTATGTTAGTAGATAAGTTTTTATTATTATTTGCTCAAGTTTAACATTTAGGTCGTATGACAATTTATCATTCATATATTTACATGTATTTACATGCATTTACACTGTATGTAAGCTTTGTATAACGCATAACGAGCGGCGATTGTTGAAAATTACACAGCTTATTTCATAAAGTTGGTTATATTTTGCTAATTGAAACATTGAATTTTTATTTCAGTTCGATCTTCCCACGGTGACCTCCAACTTTAACTGATAGTGAGGTTGTACCAGACAAAATAAATAAAAAAAAAAAATACGGTAACCTTAACTACTTTACTACTACTTCGTCTTCTGACGAAAGCTGTGAGAGTAAAATTAAAATTTTCATGAAAGCTTTCTCCAATCTGTCATTCGAAGTCGACAGTAAACTGTAAATTTCGTCACTCATGGCTAAAATTAACACACACAACATGAGTGGTATGAAGCTAGGTCGTAGTCGTAGTCGTGACTAATTGGTCTGTTATGGACAATAAGGAAGTAAGTATAGTAAGTTTTTTTAATGAGTGTAACGAATAACTCATTGAGTGGTTATTGTTTCGTACTGTTCTTAAGCAGACCTAAATGACTTTTTTTGGTTTTATACGCCTACCCTTCCAAGGTTAGGTTTGATTACATTATGTTGAATTGGCAGCCATCTGAATGTACGTAGCTTACTTGTATCCTATAAAAGTCGGTTTTAACACTAATATTACTTATAGCACTCTGCTTGGCATCTCTGAGCCATTCTGAGAGTTTTATGAAGGTGTGAATTTTACTTAAATCGTCTTGAGCTAGACATGTTCTGTCAATTAAATCTGGTTGCTCAAGAATTCTTTTTTTTACGTACCCAATCAGTAGATATGACGGCAAAGATGTTTTGTGGCCTTTTTCTTCCTTGTCGATACAGCTTCACCCACATCACTATGAGGTATTTCCAGTCTCGGGGGATGTGCACCAGAGATCAGCAATGAATCCTTTTTTTCGCTACTCATAAGCACTCATTAAATTATGAATATTAGTGAGTCAACGATATAGGAATTTAACTACTCTGATTCATTCGTACTCAGTACAACGTTGATTTATAAGTATGAGTGCAATGAGTATGAGTGCAACGTTGATATCGAACTCATACCATTCGAAATATGTTTGATTCATATGCCTACTCATTCACATTCATAACTTTAAAAAAATATTTGTAATAATACTTACAAATAATTTGAGTAATTCGAATTATTCACTAAAATTTGCGGTCTTAGTTGTTGTTGCATTTACAAAAGAAGAAGAAAGAAAAAGACAAAGACAGCAAGCAATGCAAACACACAACCTTCTAGTGAGTATTGTAGTGTTCGTACGCGAATCATACTTATTTTGTGTTTCTTGTAAATGTTGAGTCATGGAGAGTAGAAATCAACAACATCATACGTATTGTTAAGTATGAGTACGATGAGTACTTCAACCTTTGAATATGAGTAGTATGAGTATAATATTAAAATAAGTATGAATGCGTATATGTATCTACTTATCTTTTTGAATATTCATTGCTGATCTCTGTTGTGCAACCAGAAGCCAGTGTACCGTAATAACTGTCATGAGTTTCCTAAGATAGAATATATTAAGATTGACCTTGATTTCTGGTCTGCATATACCCACATCGGGCCAGATCTATCTGGGCGCTTCGCAAGTGGCTTCATTTTCCAATCTTTCTTTGTGTGAGACATTCTTTCAATCTCAATTTTAAAGTCAATTAAATTTCCCATTATGCCAACTTCCAGGCCCCGTGTATAGGGACTGTTTTCTCCAGAGACAACCCACATGGTCGGTCAATCTGAGATTTGATGAACACATTTTCTAGGGATATAATAGTCGCTCTGTAAACATTTAATTTTAGTTCATACTGAATAATGCTACAGTAATCTTGTAATCTGTAATCTGTTCTGAAAAGGTTTCACATCTCGCGTGCTCTAGATACATCGGTCTGTAATGTTCTCTGGGAGTTGTAAACTCTTATTATAAATTGATTTGTTCGGCATCCTTATTATAAAACCAGGATCTAAAGCGGTTTCAGATAGAATGTAGTCCATATACAGTGGTGGCCACGAATTTAAGACACGACATTTTACCTATTTATTTGCGATAATTTTTGCATCTTATCAAAAAAATTTAGGTCCATGATATTTTTCTTAAGATTTTAGTAATATTAGGAAGAAAAATTAATAATATTGTGCAACCTATATTTGGTTAAGAATTTTTATTTACGTATTACATAGATCAACACAAATTGTATCCTGGTCATAGACAAAATAAAACAAAATTCATTAAAGTAAAGCTCAGCTTCATAAAAAAATCTTAGTATTCGGTGGGAAATCCTTTATTTTGGATCACTGCAGCACATCTCCAGGGTAAACTTTTGTCTAATGCCATACAATGTTGCTTTGGAATCGCATACCAAGCTTTTTGGATTTCTTCCCACAGATCGTTTAAATTTTTTGGTTTTACTGCTCGTACATGTTCCTCAACATCATTCCACAAGTTCTTAATTGGATTGAGGTCCGGGGATTGAACTGGCCACTTTAAAACAGTGATATTGATTTCCTCTAAGCAACTCTTAGAATTATCACAACTAAGTCAGTCGTATGTCGTGTCTTAAATTCGTGGCCACCACTGTATATTCTTGGATCAACTACACTTAAGATTTGCGTGAGCCCATAGTTTCTATACTTCTATGCTTTTTTCTAAGTCGCTAAGTCACACTGTCGAGCTTTCAAGCACTTGTTTCGTCAGCATATATCGTGTTAGTGAACAATGCCATATATGGTGTAGTTGTACTAGTAACAGATATTATGTTGCCACCATATTCATAACAGATATAAACATCGTTTGAAGATTTCTTTTCTCTAAATCCAACCACCATAATGCGGCCTCGTAGAATAGAGTATGTTTGATTATTGTATTGTATTAAAAAACAAAAACGATTCGTGGCAAGTAACAGTACTAAAAATGCTAGAGAGATTCGTCATTTTACCATGAATAGAATAGCGCTTGCAAACTTTTGCACCAGGCAAATCAATCGTTGTTAAGCTTAAAAGACGCCATAGCCGAAAGAGGCTATTACTGACAAAAACATCACAAAAGTCCACAAAAATAAGTTTGTATAAGAGCATAATTTTATTGATAGAGACAGTTGAGACCCTAAAGGTATTAGAAAAATGTGTTGGACCTATCGCGCATAAGCATTTTGATATGCTAAAGCTCTGTCCTTTGGTGGTGCCAAGCGACCTCATAATCGGAACTCATATCGAATTTATATATCGATATGTGGCAATGGAAATTGTCGTAGTCTAGTAGGTAATATGTTGTCTTATTTGACGAGAGACCGAGAATTTTAACTCCCGGTTTAGAGATCTCGAAAGTAACGAAATATGAAAAAAATAATTCTTTCGGCAACTTTCCCTCGGCAGTTTTTTGAGAGTAAATAATTTTGCCATGAAATGTTGCTCAAAAAAGTTGTCGCTCAGAGTCGCTCCCCTCACTTATGGATAAAATTAATACACACAACAGGTGTAGTATGAGAAGTTGGATCGTAACGCGGCCTAAGGGATTGTAATGACCAATCAAGTAAGTTAGGATGTGTCAATGGGTAAAACATTGGTCTATTATTTCGCACCCTTATTAAAACGAACGCTATTTGAATGGACTATACGAACGCGCTCTAAGGCTAACAAATATGCAACAGTCTGACAAGGTTATGGCAATAGAATTTTGATGATTTTTATTTTCTATCATAAGAATTAATTGAACATATAATAACAGAAACTACTGTAGTCATATTGGACAATATCTTCTACATATAAGAAATATATTCGTAGCCTATATTGCATGCTTTCAATTGTATTGTAATTGAAATAAATTTTTCGTTAAACTTGAATTCTCCAATTTCTTTTATTTCATTTCTTGAAATTGTAGGTAAAATTTTAAAAATTGTTTAAGGCTTCATAAACTTACTTGAAGGCACACCCTCATATGCTCGTAAAATGTAACATTTTAAACATTTCCATATATTTTTGAGTTGGTGAAATAGAATAGTTGTAAATTTGGGTAGAGAATAGAAAGGATTCAGTTGAACATAAAACTTTGAAATCGTGGCAATAAAGACTTGTGTGAAAATTTGAAAATTTAAGAAAATATTTACTATACATATTAAATTGGCATAAGTTTACATTTAATATTTAATGTTTAATACTTAAATATACCTGAATTTAAACGTATTTGTAATCTGATGAACATAAGGTTTCTAAATGTGTCTTCATAAATATAATCCAGTTTTTTAAGGAATTGTTATTCGTTCAACAATAACCCATATGATTTGGATATGTCTTCTCTTACACTACCTTAGAATTTATTTAAATTTTTCTGCGAGCAGGTGTCTTCATCAACCAATAAATTTCAAATAGCCCAAATCTGATGCCGACATACATGACCCCAATATTGTATTAACGAGGCCATGCTCAACTGTTTCACGCAAGTTCTTTAGATCGAACTCTTTATTTATCTTCCTCCATATGCAGGCATGTCAGATAAGTTTTGGAATGATGTGTTTGCTTCAGGCGAGTCAAAATATATAATTTAGTATGAAGAAAAATTAAATGAAGAGCTTAATCTCAAGAAAGGATTAAGAATGGTGGTGGCAGTACAATGCTGTTAGTATGCGTTTTGGCACCAGGTGTAGTAGATTAGAATTTATTGAGGAAATAATGAATAACAAAGTGCATTTAAACATTCTAAAGAACAAATTCGGCGAAAGTTCAGAAGAATTAAGAATTCGTAGTGATTATTACTTTCGACAAGTCAATGAACCCAATCAACAGTTTCTATCCTCAGACTAGTTGTCGATAGTCTCACAAAGAACTCAAATCATTTCATATTGTAATAACACCACCTATTTTAGATGGTCTCAGACCAGTTCAACTTAAGCAGAATATCCTTGTCGCTAACAAAAACTTGTTCCTATTTTGCAGAAAA
Organism: Sarcophaga variegata; assembly: GCA_932273835.1. Taxonomy (NCBI): domain Eukaryota; kingdom Metazoa; phylum Arthropoda; class Insecta; order Diptera; family Sarcophagidae; genus Sarcophaga; species Sarcophaga variegata. The sequence goes on along the minus strand of OW026358.1, from coordinate 84,734,279 downwards.
GGGCGTAAAAGTTTCCCTTCTTTCAAGCTGAGAAACAGGCTCATTGCCGGGAACTCGCTCTTCACCTGATATCTTGCTTTGCCTAGCGGATTCAGATTTCTATTATAATCCTCAGTCAACCATAGAAGCTGATTGCTCGGCTCACAGGCTGACTGTCAGATAGTTTTGTTATATCCAGTCCTCTTTATTTCCAGCCCAGATCTTTCCATGGCGTAAACTTTTGCTTAGAAAAAACTTATGAGTTTCGCGACTGACTCGAACTAGGGGACACAACTTCTATTCCACAATTTGCCTTTGACCCGAATACTACACAATAATACAACTCTTAGAAGTTTGAGGGATTAAATTTGTTCATTTCCCAAGATCATAGAGTTAACTCATACGTCTGATGAAAGTCTTAAGCTCTTTGAAACTTTACATTGTTGGATTATATTTACTTTATTGGATTATATTGATTACTAGATAATACCCGGTGGGCCTTCTATTCGGTTATTCCGAATCTGGCACTCTTATACTGTCAGAAAATTCAGTATATTATCTTCACTGAACATCACAAATCGATTTACGCTTGAGTAACGTTGGTATTTATTGGAATATTGGGTCAACGAAAAACTTCACGATGATGTCGATTTTGCCAAAAGCAATCAATCAAACCAGAGACAATTGAAAATTTGAAGGCCAACATTAGCTATGCCCTTGCCGAGATACAAGCCCATATACTCGAAAAAATGCACGAATGTTGGTGCGATCGAATGAGGTACTATGGAGCCAGTCACTTCAGCTATATAAATGAAATAATATTTCATTTCCAACCGGAACAATTGTACTTCACATCAATAAAATAAGTTTGGCAACATTTCAAACCATTTTTGTTTAATTGCATTTTTAAATTTAAACCTTTAAATGGCCCACCCATCCATTATATTTACTCACATTACATTACATCACAATGCGGATAACATATGTAACGTATGAGTGATATTTAATTCCATTAGATTCATACATGACAATATCCAAGATTTTTTACTGCATACTTTTCAGAGTAAACATTCTAGTACGTGTAATATAGTGCGTATGAGTAATATATTTCAATTTGAATTAAAAATAATATATTCTCCATTAATTAGAAATTAATATGGAATTAATATGGAATTAAGCTATGATATGGCAATTCTAAGTGATTTTTAAAAATATTGAATTTTTCCAGATATCCCACCCTAAAAGTAAATATAAAAACTCAGTACTAGGCTATATTCTAGTGAGTGCTACATCATGGCCAGTAGCTTCATATTCTGTATATTCTACATCTTGACAACAAAAAACCTACTTTTGTTTTATTGCGTTTTTAAATTTAAACCTTTAAATTGCCCACCCTATATTACTCTAATAATCTGTTCTGGAAGCTGCCGTTGTCTAGTAGGTAGTGCGTTGTATTATTAGAAGAGAGGCCACGTTTCAAACCACTATTTCTTCGAATATAATAAAATATAAAGAAAACTATTTCTTCGGCGACTTCCTCTCAGCAGATTTCGAGCAAAATCTCTGAAAGTAAATTTAATTGCCATAAATTATAACATTACTCTACATTTAGTTTGAACAGCAAATGAAATATTAACAATTTCGCATAAAAATTTTCTATATTCGAAAATATAAATTCATGCACAGAGTTTCAACGAAAAAAGTTAAAATGTTTTGTTCAATAAGTTTGAAATTTATGGCAACATCTGGGTTTGACATGAGCATTAATTGGTTTGACACTTTTTTAATTAAAAATAAAAATTGTAATAATAAAATAAAATAAAATCAAGAATATGAATATGGAGAACGTGAGTGTTTTGATAACTTCAGCTATTTAAAGTAAGTGAGTGGTAAAACAAAATTATTAACGTTTCTCTAACTAAAAATGTTTTCCTATCTTATTTCTTCATTACTCGTTTTATTGGAGATGTCTGACCTGTGGTTTGATCCGTTGCCTCACGTCTAATAAGTCAATACACTACGTACTAGACTACAACGAATTCAATGTGTGAAACACTACATTCTGCAAATGTGATTTCTCTGGGTGGATCGCATCTAAAATATGACTCTGGCGCATAAATCAGGCTAAACTTGATTAAAGGCGTGTATTATGTTGTCTTGTGGTTTATTCGCACACACAATATCGCTTCATTTCAGCGTCCTGTCCGCATCACCTCTACGAGAGATAACTGTGGCCAATGTAGCAAGCTCTGTGTAGGGCGTAGCGCCGATATGTTGAAAGCTGATAACGCTGATGTCCAGATTTTTTAATTCAAACCAAAAGAAGTTAATAATCATCGATCTACAGTGTTCGACGTTGACAGCAATTGATGACCAAAATTCTTTGAGAATGACTATGGACAGATGACGTTACCAGTCAGACCCATACCAAACAATGACTTTTTTGGGATCCATTTGACATTTGATGCCATAGGATCTCATGTGAATCGATATCGTGCCAAATTCCACAGCTTTGTTTGTTTACGTACTGTTTTATCCAGAAATGATCCACATATATGAAGATGATTTAGTTGTCTGGTGTGAGGAAATGAGTTTATTCTGTTCATTTATCGAATGTCTTCGATTCATTGTTACAGAACGTTATTCTTGTTGCTTTGAACCTTTAGAAAACACCGTCCTATGTAAGAATTATTCTAATGAATTGAATGTACAAACCATTCACTTAGTTATTTAAGCTTTTGAATTGTCAGTTTTAATTAGAACTCTTGCAGATTTGTAAATACCGGAGGTACAACACTATGTATTTGTATTCGATTTCTGTTGTTGTACTGTTTTGAATCTCTGTTTAAAATTTAAAATTCAAATTTAAAAGCAGATTCTGTGGTTATTCACTTGAACTTAATGTTTCTCTTTTAATTTTCTTTTATTTTCATTTCACTTTGAGGCGTACATTTAATTTATGCTGAAAGATTTGTTAAATTTAAGTTTTGGTCTTAAAATTTCCTTACGCTTGTTTGCAATTGAAATTTATACACAAAACTAATCTGGATTTGATAGTAAGTAGTGTTCTAATACAGAAAGAAGATTTTCTTCTAAAGAGTAAACACAAGAAAAAGAAAGAAAGAAAATTAACATTTTTAATTTCTTGTTTCTGGTCATCAGTTCAAATTCAATTCATTTAAACAGAATCTACCTGCAAAAGGACCGTAAACAAGATCTGGCGTCTCAGACCAACCATCTGGCTCTATCGGGCTGTGGTACGTATTTGGTGGACGGTACACAGACACCAATGCCACTGCTGATTGATGGACAGAGGGCGCCGGCAGTCAGCTGATCTGATTATTAACTGGCTCCGCTGAATAAAACATTCGATTCAAATAGCACATTCGGTTTTAGAATTCGGACTAGGAAAGTTTGGTCCGAGGGACCCTTGAAGTTTACACTGATGACTCAAAGATAAGTGACAAGGTAGGCTGTGGTATCTTTATTAAAGGTCCTGATGTTAAACTTTCATATTGGCTGACTGATCACTGCAGAGTTATCCAAGCAGAGGTCATTGTAGTGTTGAAAGCAGCGCAACGTTTGCTGTGTGGCGGGATTTTTCCTGAATGTACTTAGATAGCCAGGCTGCAATTAAATCCGTAACGAACATCGTTTCAACGTTCGTTCTTGTCAATGAATCCAGAGGGATTTTTCGGGAAATTTCGGATCATTAAAGGGTATCACCGCTATAGATTCTGGGACACAGGGATATCGTTGGAAATTTTATTGCCTATGAGCTGGCCAGGGCCAGGAGCTGGCGATGTCTATCATGTTACAGGGCGTAGGTATTCCCATTGCTTCGGTTAATTTGGATATTATCCACTCATTTTACGGGAATGCTCTATCTCGATAGCTGCAAGAGGATACGTGCAATATTGCCAACCTCTGCTGGAGACGTATGGACAAGAAGAAGAGTAGATCAATTCATTCCTTAAATCGTATGTCAATCGCACAATTGATATATGGGCCCAATGAGCCATTGTCCTTATGGTAGGCATACCGAAAGTCTCGGCATTCCAAGTAATGACTTCTGCAAGAGATGTGGGCTTGAGGAGTAGAAAGAGACTGTAATTCACCCCACTGCAGTGGCCTGCTCTTGCCATGAAGAGAAGTAGGTCTGACTTCTCACTTTCTGACAATGTTGTTCGAGCTCTCTAATATAAAGAATGGTGCAATAGCACGATTTATTTTGGATTCGGTATGGTTTTCTCTAGAGAAATCAGGAAGAATTAGTTGTGGTATCATAATGGGCATAAATACTGGCCTAAGTGGAACCTCTTCCTTCGAGGGGGTCCGCCACCTAACCTAACCTAACTAACCTCATTATTATTTAAAAAGTTTATTTCAGTTTTAGATTTTATAGCGCAGAGGCAGATGAAGAGTCTTTCAGATGAAAATTATGGTACCGTTTGCGTTGGCGGCGAGTTTAGACATTGCATGTATCATGAGCAGTATGAGCTTTATGTTGACATGCACGTCGTTATACGTATGAGTGAATATGCTCCGGCCAAAAACATCTCGGGAATATATACCCGAGGCAAAGCGCAAAAAAAGAATAGAAAACAAAAAAATTCCAATATCTGATAACAAAACAAAAATAGTAGACATTAACTGGGTTGCAAGTAGAGAAAGAGTATTTTTTCTTTTCTTTATTAAGTATTATTGTGATGTGAGTGTTTTGTTTGTTTTAATGGAAGGATGTACACTTATAAGCTTATTCTCCTACTCTTTTTCTTCAATTATTATTATTGTTTTCTTATTCTCTAAAAAAAAAAACAGATAAAGAGCAAAAAAATTCACAAATTCTTGTTTCCTGTCTACGAGATTGTTTTCCTGGGAACACCGGTGCGGGAAATTATTATTAAAAAATGTAACAACATGTGAAATAATTGTTCTTTTTGTTGTATTTGTGATAAACATCACCTACGAATACAAAACCTAAATAAAATATGTATTGTATACATATATGTACATGCTCAAATAATGGAGCTCTTATTTGCTTTTATCAGAATGATGAGTAAGAAAATAACAAATAGGTGAGGATGTAAAAGCTTTTGAACAGCATAAATTAATATGAGTATGGGGTAAATACCATGAAGTAGTTATTTACTGCTATGTAATCTTATTGCATTGTTTAGTTGATGCCTGAAGCAACGACAACGCTAATAATAAGATAAGGAAAGGAGACGAAACATGCAAAAGCACCATTATGATCCATGAGTAGATTATATAGTCGCCGTGTTCTAGTAGGTAGTGTGTTGGCTTATTATACGGAAATTCAGGCTTCAAACCTCAGGCCAGACATCACAACAAAATACAAAAAGTATTTCTTCGGCGACTTCCTCTCAGCAGATTTCTGGCAAAAACTCTGAGAGTAAATAAAAATGTTCATGAAAAGTTTCTCAAAAAATTTGTAGTTCGGAGTCGACTTTAAAATGTAGGTCCCGCCACTCAAGTATAAAATTAACACATAGAACATAAGTGGTGTGAGAAACTAGGTCGTAATCCTGACTGAAGGGTTGTATTGACCAATTATGTATGTATATATACTAGCTACTGATATTGATATAAAAGATTTAAATTTAAAGAAATAGAGATTCAAAACCATTCATTACATCCCAAAAAAGTTCATATTATTTTGACAACGATGTCGATTTCGTCATCGCTGTCAACAGCGAGCATTGAAATTAATAAACTGGACAGCAACGATATGTGATTTCTACCGGACGTTACTACGTACCACACAGCTAATGGCTCATTTACATTCTGCACGATTTAAAAGCATGATCGTCTAACAGGGAGGTAATGTGCGCATCGAGATGGTGCGATTTAACCTCGATAGACCTACCATGAATGGTTTTCTTAAGTTGCAGGTGTATGCGAATAATTCATAGCGGTCCTCAAAGCCAAATTAACCGACTCTATTAATAAAATTCACTATTAAGCGCCAGAATCATTGACAGGTCGCCGTAGTCCAGTAGGTAGTGCGCTGACTTATTAGATGTGAGGTCACAGGTCAGACATATGAAAAAAAAAAATAATTTTTCTGGCAAAAACTCAAAGGGTAAATAAAACTACTATGAAAAGTTCTCAAAACAATCTGTCGTTCATATTCGACATTAAACTCTAGGACCCGCCACTTATGTATTAAATTAACACACACAACTTAAGTGCTGTGAGAAGCTTGGTCGTAATCCTGACTGAAGGCTTGTAATGACCAATTATGTATGTGTGTTGCTCTCCACCTAGCGAAGGCGTGGCTGACATTTGAACGATGTTACATTTCACACAGAATGGTATCAACAAGTCATTCAAACGAAGAAAAATTTCCATGATATATCAACTCACTTTCTTTTATGGCTTACGCTCGTTATATATTTTTTGATTAATACAGGATATGCAAAAGAAATCTCGATCACAGATTTCCAACTTTAAAGATCATAAGCCTTAAATAATGTGCCTCATCCTTGGACAAATCTCTCTTGCATATGATTATTCATTGAAGGCTATTTTATTTCAGTAAATTCTACTTTAAATGACTTTATGCAGATTTACTTGAAACGCATTCTAAAATGTTTTTCTTTTGTCTATGCCATTGGTTTTCATGTCTTACCCATATTATTACATTTAATTACTTTCATTTTCCTTTCCCTTCCAGAAACTAATTCTTGAAACCAGAAATATCAATGTGTGGTTGACTCTGTACCAAATTTGTTAAAGAATAAAAACTATTTTTGAAAATGGACAACAAACCATACACAATTTGTAGATTTGTTTAACGTTAAAAAGGAGTGGGAAAAATCTGCCTAAACATACCACACATGATGTGCTATCATTGCAAAACCAATATTGTGGTAAAAAAAAATTCTACGTCAGATAAAAAGCATCAAAATATTTCTACAATGCAATGGATATAGAAAATTTCTATTCCATTCTATTCTATTAGAAATAGAATTTCAAAAGAAAAAAACGTCTGTAATAAATGGATATTTTGTATGCATGTACAGTGGACAAAAAAAGTCTAGATACCCTAATATATTTCAGCAAGGATATGTAAAAATTTTAGAAATTATTTGTATTTATGTTATTAATTTATTTATTTTTTCTATATTTTTTTCAGCTATCAAGGCTCTAAGTTTCAACGTAATGAACTCCAAAATAGGCACCGGGGCACAGTGGTATTCCGGGTAACTGCAGAGCTGATGAATTTGCCAGGTGGGGTACGACCATCGAACTCTCCGATGAATTCTCGACTCTTGGCATTCCTATGGGGACCTGCAGGCTAATAATTGATAATGCGATCGTCGAATCCATCAACTACAGGTGGGCGGCCTCGTAATTTTGGACCAGACTGGATGACAGGTGCACAAACTACTTAAACTCCAAAGAGGCGCGCTCAGTGTGGTTATCAGTGTCATTACGGGGCATTGCATTATGGATACGCGTGTACGGCGCATTGGTGTTGGACACCTTGCTAACGATTTCTGAAGAAACTGCAGAGATGAGAAAGAGCAGGAGACTGTCCTTCACCTGCTGGGTACATGCCCGGCTCTTTGCCAAAAGAGAAAGAAGTACTTGGGTGCTTACTACATGGATGATCTGGAGAAACTGTCAGGCATTGACAGTGCCAGCTTAAAACGCTCACCAAGAGCTCCGAGTGGTTTCGACACTAGGGGATAACGGATAACTGTGGTAACACGACGAGCCCAATGCGGCCTAAGTGTGTCGATCCAATTTTCTTGGATGGGCAGCCACCTCTACCTACTTGCCTATTAATTTATTTCTATTTTATAATATAAGAAAAAAAATTAATTTTTTTCAAAAATCAAAAGAATAATAAGGAAAACGTAATGTCCAAATATATATAAAAATGTTATAATAAATATTCAAGCACTCCATTTAACCTATTTGGCATTGATTGTACCAGTTGTGTTTAGCGTTTTCTGTTGAAATTTGAAGCCAAGCCATGACTTTTGTGCGAGATTTAGCCACTAGGTAAATTTTCTTTCAAATGATCTTCTAAATACTCTCTCGGAGTTATATCGGGCATTTGTTCAAGAATAGTAAGCACGTGGTGACCCTAAGAGTTAAATCACATCTTCACATTGGCAGCAGTATGATTGTATTCATTGACAACAGTGACTACCATTAAGAACTCTTAATTCTTCCGATTTTTGGTGAATTTGTTATTTATAATGCTTAAACACCTCCTCCTATTCATTTTTTCTCAATAAATTCCAAACTGCCCTCAGGTAATAGTTAAGCTCTTCATGAGATCGAGTTGTTCATTTCTTATTCCTCCAAGGTGTCTGAGTTTGATGGCAGAATGTTATCCAAATCAAATTCAATTTCATTCCTTTTAATTAAGGCTGGTAACTATTGTACTATTTCTGTGGGGCGCCGTAAAGGAATGTGTTATGCCGACGAACCAGAGAAAATTGAGCATTTAAAGGCCAACATTCGTGATGCCATTGCCGATATGCAACCTCGTACACTTGAAAAAGGGCCCGAAATGAGGTACTGTGTGTCCAGCTGCGGCAGCCATATGCATGAAATAATATTCCATTTCTAACCGGAAGAATTGTACTTCACAATAAAAAAAAATATATTTGGCGAAATTTCAAACTGTTTTGTTTTATTGCATTTTTTAATTTAAACTTTTAAATTACCCACCCATTACATATAGCGAAATGCCTGCATGACCTAATAGAGGGGTAATAGCTATACGTTTATATGAAATGTATACCAAACCTTAGGAAGAGTTGAGCCAAAGTCGAAAGAGTTCATTATTAAGTCATAAGCGTGATCTGAAGCGACATCGTAAGGCCTCACTTTAACTCATAAGCCTGAAAAGGGGTTCGAACTGTTTTTCAAACAACTTTACAAACAAGAAAAGTTTATCTTCAAAGGGCTGTAATTGAAGATGGTTATAGGCTGATAGTCAAATGTCTTACAGACAAGATGTAGAGTATAATGAAAATTAACATCTTAAGAGACAGCCATAATAAAAATAAATGCACACATGTATGTGCAACAGTTGTAATTCTAAATTTTTCCATGACTGTTGAACTCTATTTTTAGTTGAAAAATTTGTCAAATTTTCTTTTATTTTTAGTATTCGTTCTGCTAAAAGTTGAATTTAATCACAGCAAAGGGTTTACAGTATACAGTACAACTAGTAGTTATCTCAGTTTTTGTTTTCTATGCCTGCATAATAATGTCAGCAGTTTCTGACATAATAATTAAAATACCGCATCAGTAACAAAGGGATATAGCTCAGTGGTAGAGCATTCGACTGCAGATCGAGAGGTCCCCGGTTCAAAACCGGGTGTCCCCTGTAAACAAAATTTTTACTTTTAAAATGTTTGATGAAACTGCATTAAGTGGAGGAACAGGTAACAAAAATTATTCAAAAAGGCTTGGTTAGAAGAGATTTCAGTTGTTTGTGTTGTATAATATGTTTTTCTAGTTAAAAGCAAGTGTTTTTAAACAAATTTTGAAGCACACCTTTGCTTCGTTGCTCTTGTTGTTAAGGGCTGTTAAAATTATTTAAATTGTGTTTTACCAGCATGTTTTATTTACGAAATCGAAATTTGGTTGACTTAACATTCTAAAGAAATTTCTGTAAATTCCCAATGGTATGTAGGGTCTTCCAAATGGGACTTCCAAAATTTAACAGTTGATATCGTTGGACGTAGACCTTATTTGATTAAGTTTTACTGCACCACATAATTTTTTTATTTCACAACCTGTGGTATGGCCGTTAAGAAGTTGTATTATTTTTCGATATTACTCATACCTCTGCGATTTATTTAATTTATTTTTATTTATTTATTATTAGTCATAGCACAACAAGATAATAATCTTATAAATGAAAGTGCTATGGGAGTACATCAAAGAAAGAAAATAATAAAAAATGAGTGATTATACAAGTAATGAAATAATGTAGAAATAAAAATGAATAAGAACATATTAACCCATTAACGCCCAAATGAGAATCACAAACAAAATTTAAAATTCAATCTTTATTTCTATATCTAAATAACATTTTTTATAGTACTATAAAAGAAAAAAGAACAAAACAAAATATTCTAAGTTGTGTTTTTTGAGGTGTACTAAGTTTAATACAATGGGCGGTTACGTGTGGTATTTTGCAAAACATCCTCTTTCCAAACAAAGTGTTTTCAGGCACTTACAACATGATGTTTTAACTCGATTTGAGCATATGACACATGGAAGTTGATATGGAATTTTTTGGGGGTTGTAGCCATTATTTTTTTTCTTCTCCTTCAATTCTGGAAGATGTTGCCTAAATTTATTGTCCTTTTTGTCACTGAGATATGTTCGCGCTATATGTCTGCGAAACCATAATTTATCCACACGATTATTAGGGTTTGCAATGCAATATAGTCTCCATGCATTTGAAGCAGTCAAGTCCACTAAATAAGTAAACAAGACCCACCACCACTTTTTACCTTTTACAGCAATTCGGTACATTCCTATATACCTGTCCATCTGATCTACCCCTCCCATAGCTTCAGTATGTTTTTGATCTGGAAGAAATGGAAAAAACGAATAAACAGGAGCACATTTTCTCCAACTTGGGGACTCAACACTAGCTTCAACGCTTCTTATTTTCTGAACATTCCGTGAAGAAGATGACGCGATCGAATGTAGGGGCTCATCACCATCGCTACTCCACACATCTTCAACCGTAGGTCTGTAGTTAACCACCTCTTTATTACCGGGCACATTTCGAGGTAGTCTATTTTCATATAATTCATCGTCTCCACCTTCCTCTTCGTCAGTGAGAACATGTAAATCGGGTGGCAGCATAAATATAAATATAAATGCATCGTAAGTAACGTCATTTTCATTATCTTGGCTAATAACGTCACATATTGCCTCTTCCAACCCAAAATAGTTTTTGCTACGTCGGTTCGCCATTTTATATTTTTCATACTATTTTTTAATTAATAACAAGACGCTATTCAAAAAAGAAAAGCAATCAAAAACCCAGGAAAAACTTTTATTCTAAAGCACAATGCCGGAATGAAAACGTCTTCACTGTACTATTTTATCTTACCTTGAACGCCCAGTGTACTAAACTTAGTACAGCAACACTTAATATGCTATAGCTCAATAAATTCTATACGAACTAAACCGTTTTATATTGCTTTTATTAGAATGTGATGTTATCCAGTAAATAAACTGCTTTTCAACTTTATTCAAAGTTAACTGATGTAAAATAAACTAAATAACCATTCACAATCCCACAAGAAATAAATCGCTAGCCAAAATGGGGATTCTCCTCACTGATATTTTTGAACTATAATTTACAACAGCTACGTGGATGTTGCATGTACTCTTATTGACTCGTAGCAAGCGTTGTCAGAATAAAAAAACTACATTTTGTAATTTTTACTTCGACTTTAAGTTGTGTACTATATATAGTACAGCGGGCGGAATTGGGTTAAGATATCGGGAAATAGCAATCAATACAAAAAAGGTTAAAAAATGAATATTATGTAAAAAATAAATTAGGAAAGGAACAAAGAACATTGTATACCAATATAAGGAAATATAGAAACAAAGTAAAAATATATACATATACTAAGATACAATGAAATTTAAAGACTAACTTAGAAAAATTAAAAATTAAAAATAATAATCATTAGTAGAAATAGAGAGAAAAAAAATTCACAAAAAAAAATCAAGATATGCTAAAAACTACTTTAACTCCTTTTCGAACTTAACTGCATTGCCTATATTCTGAATATAATTAGGTAAAGTATTTCAAAGTCTGATGGTGTATATAAAAAACTGGCGTTGTGACAAAAGAGTCCTATGTCTATATTGGATAATTTTTATACCGCGGTTGGATGTAGCAAATGTAATCTTACTAAATGAGTATATCGGCTGTTTTAAAGTAATAATCTTATGGAGGAGAATAAGGCATTTTATATTTAATAGATTATCAAAATTAAATTCAGATATCTGGTAAGAAAATTGAGATATATGGCTTCGACGTCGCTTAATAAATACATGTCTGGCTATATTATTATAAGTCAGGTTGAGTTTCCGCTTATCATCAGTATCACAGTTTATGAAAATTTCAGATCCGTATAAAAGAACAGGAATCAAATACCAGGCAAAGGGAGTCGAATCTATAACAGCCCATAAGTTTCTAAGCATACCGCAAACTTTACCAACGATGACGTTAATGTGGTTAGACCACGTTAGCCGACCATTAAAGATAATACCCAGATTGAATGCTGATTCAACAAAGTCAATTTTATTCCGCTGATAATAATATCCGGCACAACAAATGCTCTCTTAGTTCTGGAGAGCAATAAACATTTATATTTATACGGATTTATACAAAGTCCATTGGCCCTAGCCCAGTTGTCAATTTTTCGTAAATCACAGTTGAGGGTGTCTGTACATAGTTGGATATCCTCAATACGTGTGCTAATATAAAGCTGAACATCATCATCATCATGTACGCTACAATTATCCAAAACATCAGGTAGGTCGTTAATGAATATACAGAACAGGAGAGGCCCTACTATTGATCACTGTGGAATACCTATTCCAACGTTTAGCGAATTCGAGGTCTTGCCGTTTAGATAAACTCGTTGTGATCTGTTCATAAGATAAGAACGTATAAAACTACAAGCTGAGTTAGAAAAATGAAAGAGGGTCTGTAGCTTCTTCAATAATATTTTGTTGTCAACCGTATCAAAAGCCTTGGTGTGATCCAAAAGAACTAAAAACGCTATGTAATTTTCATCTAGTTCGAACCTAAGGTCCTCAACTACATTGACTAAAGCAGTAGTTTACTGCTAATAAAGGCGAATATATATACATAAGTACGTATAGTCTTTTCCGCATACTTTTTTGTAGAAATTGAAAAAAATATGAGTTTTTAGTGAATAACATTGCTGATCATGACAGAAGCTTTAAATATAGAACTGTGGGACGCAATTGATATAAAATAGCAACTGAAGCTCATTCAAATTGGACAGAATCTCGAAAAGCGCAAGCTTTTCTCATCACCCAAAAGTTTTTTATTTCAGTAAGAAAGTAAAATAATGATTTAATGTGGCTGAAACTCTGTGTTATTTGAAATGAATTCTTTTTGTTTCTTTTCACTCCATAAGGAATTCTGGAACGTATTCTCCACCATTTTATTGATATTTAAATTAAGAGTTTTTGCAGGTAACTGCTTATGTAAAAGTTTGGGTGTTATTTAGGGTTTTTCATTAACCGCTTCCTATCTTTAAGTTTAAATTAAACAAGTAATGACATACCAAAAGCTCACTTGAGCACGCATAGCGGCCCGTTGTGATGCCACAGGTGAACGCAGTCTCTTTACCGACCAAGTTCATCCAAACCAGGGAATAAGAAAAAGTGGCCAGGTCAAGGGCTGCTTATTTAAATACAGCCCAAAAGTTTGATGAACGAAGCTATATCCTTGACATCAATAGATAGATAGATGATAGCTCCGTCAAGCTGACAAGGATTGGAGAGCTAAATAACCTTTATATGCACCCCGCAAGATATGGGCATTGACAAAGGAAGTGCATAATCGTCTCCTCTTGCTCACTGGATCTGCACCCACGGCAGATGTCATTAGATGGGATCTACATTCTATCCGCGTGTATTCCCATAACACAATTACCAGTAAGCCTGGTCCCTGTGATCGAGATGACGTTAAGACCAAGTAACTGGTTGGTACGCCTTCTATCCATAGAGGGCCAAGTAAGCCTAGCGGTGGAGCAGGAGTCCTCATTGATCCAGGATAGATTGGCGTCTCGAAGAATTTCCTCGCGATAAGTGGCATCCTCAAGTCGATTAAAGAGGATACCAGAGGTAGTGTAGCTGCCCTATCGAGCTCGTCGGTGCCCGGTGACCCAGATAAGTGTGATACTGAAGTGACCAGAAAAAAGATCGAGACAGCGGCAACATTCCCTGACGAATCCAGAGTTATTCACAACGTTCGACACGCGAGTAAAAGGAACACCGTTGACGAGGATCCATTGAGTAGCCCGGTAGATGGCCATTTCGTCCGCCTGAAACTCGCTACAATAATCCGGCAGTCGGAGGGAAATGTTCAGGTCCAGTTTCCCATAGTAGACTTCGCTACCAACTCCGCTATCGAGCTTAGAGCCATCGGTGTATACATTCAGTAGTTTCAGGCGGTCGATCATTTTTAAGGGCCCAGTCGCCTCTGCTCGGAATCAGAAAGTGAAAACCCCTGTCAAACCAATATCATTACATTATGTGTGTAAGAAAACATCGTTCAAATATTCGCCACAACTTCTCTAGGTGGAACACATTCGAAATGTGTAATTTTGTATACATGGGTTGTGTCGGCTTTGAGAACCGCTGTGGTTTATGGCTGATTACCATACACCTCTGAATTAAGAAATCCGCAAAAAAAGTCTAACAAGGTCGTAGGACAAGCTCTGTGGCCTGTTCACATCACCTCCACATGAGGTGACCTTGCCCTGAAATCACTTGTTTAGAGTATCCAATGTGACTTGAGTTGTGTGGTAGGTAGGGGCTTCCAGTTGAAGCCACATGTCATTTCCGTCCAGAAACATTCAATTGAGACCAAAAGAAGTTGGTAACAATCGATCTATATATGATGTTAGCCGTTGATCGTTCTCAAAGAACTATGACTCCATGCCGCCGTCAGCATAAAATTCAAAATACATAGCAATTTTTGAATTCATTGGACGCTCTTGGATTTCAGATGGAAAATCAATCAATTTTGTTTATTCATTGCCTATTCATCCAGAAATGGGCCTCATTACTGAAGATGATATTTTGATGAAAATTAGCGCAGTGAGTTGCCCGAAAAGCATTGTAATCTTGATAAAAGTGTTATAGAGTACTATGTTCCTAGTCATTAGGCAAAGCAGACTGAATGAGTGACAACTAATTTGACAGTTGTAGCCTCAACAAGATGGCGGTTTTCTATGTTTTTTTTATTTTTTGATATTAAACTCTAACAATCTTTATTCACTTATTTAAATTGGAGAAATTATTCAGTTTTTATTTAGAAAATTACTTACTTACCTATTGAATTGGCCACTACAAAACATTAAAAAGGATTACAAAGCTAGCTTTTTATACCACTCATGTTGCGTTTTAATTTTATACATGAGTGACGGGACCTAATGTTTAAAACGTTCCCACGACAATCGGATCTTCGCTCGGGAACGACCAACTCAGCGAAAGCTGTATCAACCGGAAGTTTTTTCCCAACGGAGATAAGTCCGGAGACAACAGCAGAACTATTACAACAACAACAACTGTTTAAAATCGGACTCCGAACTTCAAATTTGTGCGAAACTTTTCAGGGTGATATTATTATACTCTCAGAGCAGAAATCTTTTGAGAGGATATCGCAGATGAAATATTTTTTAGAATCCATTTTGTACGAGATGTCTGACCTACGGATTGCACCGTAGTCTCATGTCTAATAAGACAGCACACTATCTATTAAGGTGACTATCTCTAACATTTTAAATGCTCCTGTTTTTTTTAAATATTTGAATAATTTTTAAACTTTAATTCTAAAAATTTATAATAACAATGACATGTAAGCCTAAACTTAATTTTCAAATTTAATTTCGAAAAAAAAAATTGAAAATCGAAACAATAAACTCCAGACATATAAATTTAATTAAATACCATATAATTGTAAATGAATGTCTACGATTACAAATGCAAATATTATATACAATTGAAACGAAAATTAAAATATATAACATAAATATAAATATTATATAATAGTTTTTATATTTTATTCACAATTAAATTTCATTTAATTAAAAGCCTTTTTAAAGAAGATTATATTTCGCATGGACGAAATAAACCAATTAAAATTGAAAATCGCATTAAAAATATTTTAAAGCAATTGCCTAGTGATAAATCATTAAAACAAAGGCGCGTTGAATAAGTGATAAATGATATTAAAACTTATTTACTACAAGTAAAACCAGATATGTTGCGCTATACCATTTTTATAGCGTCTTTTTTAAGTGATTTCTATTTTTAAATTTAAATAAAACAATATGTGTAAAAGAATCTTTGATATTTTTAAACGTTTGAAAGATCTACTACAGTCTACGACTGTAGGGTCCTTAAATTTGGCTCCCTAGACAAATATTATCCCTGTCGTTAAGCTGTTAAATTTTTTAGAACTTTGTTTTTCTAACGATTTTTTGGCCATTTCAACAAACGTCTTTGACGATTTTGACAACTATTTTTTCTAATATTTGACGATAGTGGTAGTGTGTTATCTTATTATACGTAAAGCCAGGGTTCAAACCCTAGGCCAGACATCAAAACAAATTACAAAAAGTATTACTTTAGCGACTTCCTCTCAGCAGAATTCTGGCAAAAACTCTGAGAGAAAATAAAATTGCCATGAAATTTTTTTTAAAATCTTGTCGTTCGGAGCCCACTTTAAACTTTAGGTCCCGCCATTCATGTATAAAATAAACCCACACAATATAAGTGGTGTAAGAAACTAGGTCGTAATCCTGACTAGAGGGTTGTAATTACCAATTATTATATCTATACAGTGTACTTACTGGAATATTGCGTAGAATTGTGGTTTTTGTATTTACTTCTAGGTTAAGATATCTCGAAAAATTAATAATTTTTAAAAATCTATTAGAATTGTCATATCGTAACTTAATTCCAAAATAATGGAGTATACTTTCTTTTTAATTCAATTTAAAATATATTACTCATACGCACCATATGTACATGTATGTACTAGAATAGTTACTCTGAAAAGTAGGCAATACAATTTTTTTTGATATTGTCATTTATAAATCTAATGGAATTAAACATTACTCATACGTCACATATGTATGTACTTATCATGAATAAATTTTACATATTAAATATGATGTGAGTAAATATAATGGTTGGGTGACTCAAAAGTTTAACTTTAAAATGGCAATAAAACTAAAATGTTTTGAAATTTTGATAAATTTATTGTTTCTCAGTGATCTACAATTGTTTCGGTTAGGGACAGAATATTATTTCATTCATATTCACAGTCGTCTTTCGATCGGACCTTTACGGGTGTATGGGGTCGTATCGCGGCAATGGTGTTGCGAATGTTGGCCTTCAAATGCTTAATTATCTCCGGTTTGTCGGCATAACACTTTTCTTTAACGGCATCCCACAGAAAATAGTCCAACGATGTCAAATCACTGCTTCTTGCGGGTCAAGTGACATCACCATTTCGCCTAATTAAACGACCATCAAACGTTTGACGCAATACATCGATTGTGGTATGAGATATTTGTAAAGTTGTACCATCCTGTTGAAACCAAAAATCGACCCGGAATCAGAAGTGAAAACCTCTGTCAAACCAATATTATAACATTATGTGTAAGAAAACCTCGTTCCAATATTCGCCACAACTTCTCTAGGTGGTGCACATCCGAAATGTGTAGTTTCTTTACATGGGTAGTGTCGGCTTTGAGAACCGCTATCTGTTTACCATACACCTCTCAATTAAGAATTCCGCACAAGAAAAAGTCTAACAATGTCGTATCACAAGCTCAGTGGCCTATTCACATTACCTCCACATGAGGTGACCTTGCCCTGAAATCACTTGTTTAGAATATACAATGTGACATAAGTTGTGTGGTAGGTAGCGGCTTCCAGTCGAAACTACATGTCATTCGTGTCCGGAAACTAAAAATCGTTCACATCAGCACCATTAAGAGCGGAAAAAAATCGGTTATCATATCCATTGACTGTAATGATTGCGGCGTGTTCATTTTCTAAGAAATATGGGCTAAGCTCCACAAGCCGCACCACTGAATCACTCGTGGGTTTAATGAAAACCAAATATTGCAATTTTGCTTATTAATGTAGCCATCAAGATGAAAACCAGCTTCATCCGAAAAAATTTTTTTCGCAAAATTCACATCATCGCGCAGTTTCTCGTTGGCTCAATATATCTCAACGTTGCTCAAGCCTAAATCGGTTCATTACGTTCAATGGAGATATTATACTAAATTTTGTGACAGAATAGAATAAACGATGGTTAAAATTTAAACCGATCGTTGGCACACCTCAAAATAGAAGAAGTTTAGAAGAGTTTATATTTCAACTATATATCAGCATTGTTTTAAAAATATCTGCAGGGATACAAATATTTCAATGCACATAACTTAGGACAGCACTTCTTACCCAAAATCAAAAATAATGTTTCTCCTGTCGATATCTCATACTGAGTAAGTAATCAAGGTAAAACCTGGTAGTGCTACTCAAGGCAGTTCAATTATGTAACGTAATTTTTACCTTCATTAAAGCCTTTTTTATAGGACATACACATAAGCCTGGCTAAAGTATTGTAATGAACAATTAAGTAAGTAAGTTTGCAGTTGTCCTGATGGATCAATATTTCTCTTTTATTAGGCATAGTCGAACTGTTGAAAATATAAATACGAACAAATAATTTCACCGTATCACATTAAAGTTTAAAGCTTAAAAAAGTGTCTTAAAATTATTTATTGTCTTCGTTGAAAAGGCTACAGGTATGTATATCAAAAACTTTTTGTGTTCCAGTTATGAAAACACTTTTTCGCAGAACGCAATTTCATTCATAACGTAAATCATTTTTCATTCCAAACAAATTCTGCGAAAATTATTTTAAACTTTTGATGTCAAGTTCTTTGATGTTTACTTACGTTTCGATGTATTGTTTTCATAACTTTTGTTTACGTCGACTTTGTCTGAGTCTTTAACGAAATTTTAAAAGAAACAATGTTTTTTTTAATAATTATAACAGCTTTTATTTCATTTAGTCACTTGCAGTATTATAACATTGTTTGATGAATTTCATTTAATCATTTCATTTAAACAAAAGACACGTGGAGGAATTATATTATTTTTATGGTAAGAAAAATTCAAAAGTAATTCTTTAAAAATGTTATCGCAAATCTCTAAATGGAAAAGTTATGCCGTCTGGTATTTTATTTATTTTTTTGTTGTTATTTTAAAATTACATACAGTCAGGATTAAGACCTAACTTCTCACACCACTTATGTTTTGTATGTTAATTCTATTCATGAGTGGCGGGACCTACAGTTTAAAATTGACTCCGAACGTTAGATTTTTGAGAAACTTTTCATAGCAATTTTATTGACGCTCAGAGTTGACAAAGAAATATTTTTCATATTTCGCTATGTTGGTTTGTACCGTAGCCTTACGTATAATAAGCCAACACAGTAGACTACGGCGACTTCCAGGGTATATATTGTCGAATTTATTTATTCTGTCTGTTTTGTCAAATTACCGTAGACGACCATCGACAAAGACGTGGGTGCCCAGTTAGCAAGCTACCCTAATTTTTATCAAAAAATTATCTTTAGTGATTATCCATTCCGGTTGAATGGATCATAATTTTCGAATTTGGGATGATGCCAATTCATATACCCTCAGCCACAAAAGTATACATACGGATAACAAATATCACAAATTTTTTAACTAATCCGTTTTCGTTGAAAATCTTTGTAATTGTCTGACAACTTTCCTCGATTTTAAGACGGTCTTGGTTAACAAATTTCAGAAATTTTTTAACCAATCCGTTTTCATTGAAAATATTTATAATTGTCTGACCTCTTTCTTCGATTTTAAGGCGGTCTTTTGCATTGGTTCAGAAATTTGTGAAATTTGTAAATCCGATGCATACCTTTGTGGGACTATGCAGGGCCACAATTCAGTTCAATTTCAGAAATTTTTTAACATCAAGGAAACTATAAAGATTTTCAACGAAAACGGATTAGTTAAACAATTTCTGAAATTTTTTAACCGTATGTATACTTTAGTAAGTGTGTGTAAGACCCAAGAACGTCCAATTTCTTAAACAAACTTTTTGGGTTTTCCATTAAATAAAACCAAGTGTATGAGAGTTATCACAGAAATCTTTTATTTGTTTGAAAAACCTATTGATGCTGTTATTGTGAAATAACACATCGTTCATATGTCCTCCATGGCCTGCCTGAGCTAACGCATCCGAAATTATCCATTTTCCCTCACGCTGGCGATTGAATTTGACCAAAGAACGGCCTGCAAGAAAATGCCTAACGTTTGGAAGTTGGTAATCAACAATCTATAGTAACTTTTTCGGAATGTATTTGATCCTCACATGTTGGTATCGTGCCAAATTCAACAGTTTTGTTTGTTCACAGAAAAAATTAGTTCAATTTTCCTTAACCATATTTTATATTTGAATTTCAAACAACATGGTGAGTTTACCTCGGAAATGGTGTAGGAAGTAAGAAGACGAAAGTATATATTTTCCCTTACTCGTCGGTGGTTAATTAAAAATTTTCGTGGTTTGTGAACAAGTTTTACGCATACATACAAACATAATTGATCATTACAAATCCTTCAGTAAGGATTACCACCTAGCTTCTCACATAACTTATGTTGATTGTGTTAATTTTATACATGAGTGGCGAGACCTGTAGTTTGAAGTGGACTGCGGACGACAGATTTTTGAGGAGCTTTTTCATGGCAGTTTCATTTAAATCTCAGAGTTTTTACCTATTTTTTCATATTTCTTTTTGTTGGAGGTGTCTAAACTGAAAAGTCGCCGTAGTCTAATAGGTAGCGTGCTGGCTTATTAGACGTAAAGCCCGGATTCGTATCCCAGGTCAGGCATCAAAACGCAATATGAAAAAAAAAATATTTCTTCGGCGATTTCCTCTCAGCAGATTTCTGGCAAAATTTTGAGAGTAAATAAACCTACCATGGTTTCTCAAAAATCTGTTGTTCATAGTCGACGTTAAACTGTAGGTCCCTCCACTCATGTAACAAATTAACACACACAACAGAAGTGGTGTGAGAAGCTAGGTCGTAATCCTGACTGAAGGGTTGCAATGGGCGATTATGTATATATGTATGTATGTATGTATGGATGGCTAAACTGGGAAGAAGTTTTATTACAATCAAAAAAGTCAAACTTTTAAGTCAGCTGTATTCGTATTTGATATCAGTGTATTACACCATTTCTTAAATATAAATAGCTTTCAAGCCATCGTTATACAGACAACTTAACGAATTTGATAAAATTATCTCACAAACCTAATTACTATAATTCATCCCACAAACCTAATTACTTTTAGAAATTTCTAATTTGTATATTTGTTAGATCCAGGGACCGAAAATAACTGTTATTTTTGAATTTTTGATTAAAAAAAGCAACCGCAAGGAAATGTCGGAGAACAAAACCAAGTATACCATTTTGATTGTCTTGGACCAAATTTTTATAAAATGCGATGCTTTTTAAAAACATGATTTTTATTTTTTAAAAAAAAAATAATAGATATATTTTGATTTTTTATTTTTTCTAGCAAAAATAACAGTTATTTTTTACTTTTATTTTTTCGAGTAGAATTAAAAGTTATTTTTTGACTTTTATTTTTAAGAGCAGAAATAAAAGTTATTTTTTGACTTTTATTTTTTCGTTTGTTTAGAAAACTCATGATGTCAGATCATTTAGTTGAAGATCGAGTCTTAAAAAACTTCATAATTCTAGCTCATGTACCACTTTTGATACCTGCTTGTATTTCATAGAATTTTCGCAATTATTGATAGATTTTGTTACAAAATTTAAATATTTTTATTTATTTTAATTCATTTTAATAAAACTATTTTACATTATTACATTTTATTATCACTTTTATGAAATTTACACCAATATTTTTGACATGATATACATTGCAGCATAGTTTTTTAAGTAAAAATCAAACACTTCATTTCAGTAATGTAATAATTTGACATCTAGTACCCTTGCTTTGTGATAATTTATAAGTTTCCAATTGTTTAGATAGGGCAAATTATTGTCACTCACTTATTGTGACATCAGTAAGCATCTCAATTGAGGGCTAGCTAAAACCTGATGGCAAAAACCATTGTTATATTTCGTTAAAAAAATTTGTTGCCAACGTCATGTGAGGTAAATAAGTTTCCCGTTGCAATAGATAATTGATTATGTCAATAACAATGCTTTCCCTTTGATTCCTCTCTGGTTTCCAGGATACAGGATCCCCCAAATATGGCTGTACGTACCACGAAATTTGTAACGACCATAAAATTCAATTAGTTACAGTTATAGTTATAGCGACAAAATTATAGGGCTTTTTAAAATAAGAAAGACTTTTAGCTCACGAAATTTATAACGACCATAAAATTCATTTAGTTACTAATCTATAGCGACTAAATTATTGGGATTATTGAAAGCTGGAAGATTTTCAACTCAGTTTTCGAAGAGGAGAAATAGGTGTAAATTTATCATCATTTCCTAGTAGTATATTATTAAAGCGAATGATTCTGCTATCTTATAAGTACGTAGTTAACCGAAATATTATCATCTGTAATATCTATGAAATAAAACATAGAACGAAACCGTTTTTTATAATGTTTGCCTGACACGTGAGATAAATATGAGAGGAGCAGTAAGAAAAACTCTACAACATTTCAAGAAACAGTTGCTAGCAATCTGCGTGAAAATTGGTAATATTTTCTTCTCTTCCCAAACTACAAAAGGCATACGGTTCTCTGTTCCAAGTAGTATCATCTTTGGCGATAAACATCCAATTCTCATGTTTTTGGTTGTCAATACTTTCGTCAGTTCATAAGGCGAGCTTCTGTTTTCTTCTTCAGATTTTTCAGCAAATGAAATATTGCATACATTCATACATAATCTGCCATTACAACCTTTCGTTACAAATTGGAAATGTCTGACCTGAGGTTTGAACTAGACTACGACTAATTCAATCAATATCAAGAGCATATCAAGAAGAGAAAATTCAACCTTTTCACTTACATCTAACAATCTAACACTTCACTTCCAATCCCTTCTCAAATCCCATAAATAATGTATTATTTACGATAAAACTTCACAAAATCTTTGAAAAATAAATTCTAAATCTCTGTTTTCTCTTTCCGGCTTCTACAGTTGTTCGCTGAGGATGTGTAGGAATATTCTACGGCGGCTTGAGGAAGCTTCCAACATTGGGTTATTCGCAACGTAAATTATGGGCAACGAGGTCTAGTATATTGTAGAATAAAGCCAAGGGACATCTATTTGTTCGTCGCCTTGTTCAATGTTCTATCCATATTGTCGACGCCACCTTTATATTTGTATTTGTTATATTTGCTTGTAGAGTGGCTTTTTCTTTGGACCTTGCACTTCGTATGAAGAATGCAAGAAGTATAACCGTCTTATTTTTTTTTTTTTTTGATTGTGAGAGCACAAGGTAATATTGTTACTGAAACCAAATGTAGTTAACTCTACTTCCCGTCTTTTAGATAAAGTGAAATATAGTGGTATAAACACTCGTCTTCTGTTCGCTGTACCTAACATTGATAAACTGCTGTCCATCATTAAACTTTTCGCAACGTTATCTGTTGTGAAGAAATTATCACAAACAATATTCCGTCCACTTCCACGAAAATGATTGACGAACAAGTCCTCCACTACCCTCTTGCCTACGTTTTTTTCCCGAATGCCACCAATCTAGTATAAATTTGTCCCTTCATTGGATTGGATGAGACGGAGTCACATACCCACCATGCTTTAATTCCTGAATTGGCGGGCTTCGATGGTATGTATTGGGTAAACCCGGTACCACGTTTGAACCTGCTACGCAATTGCTGCGTAGATTATCATTTAGTATTAAAAATAATTCCGTTATGGGTGCAGCTTTGTCGGTTTTGACGCACGCTCATAGGAGCTCGATGTAAGGGATGTGAGGTCGTTTTCCATAAGTCTTTAGTATGTGCGTAACCAGAGTGCGTTACACCACCTAACAAGTAAGTAAAACCAAATCAACACAAAAATAAGTTTAGCAACAAAAGAAATTCCATATAAAATGTATGAACATACCCGGGTATGCTTCTGTTGACGTAAGTATAATTTTTTATCTGTTGACATAAAGGTTAACAATAGGGAACAGCGGCCACCTCGATTTGGCAATCTTCAGCTGTTTACAAAATATATACACAACACAACAACACGCAGGATCAATACACTATGTGTTGTTTGTGTTTTCTTCTTTTCATTTTAAACATTATTCTTCGTATATTCTTACACGCACTTCACTGAGACACACTGCAATGATGTTTTTTTTTTATTTATATTTATTTGTTTTCTTTTTATTTATTTAACACCAATGTTTTTTTTTCACCACAAAATTAGTATTTGAATTTTACATACCTTGTAAAAAATATTTTAAGGGAAAGAAATTATAAAAAAACAAATTCCAAACGGTGACACGGGTGCGGTTTCCAACAAAAAAAAACCAGTATGGCGATCGTCGACAAATCTATAAAGAAATTGTCGTCAAATTTTATTTTTTTTTTTTATTTTATTTTTCAGGGGATGATCCGGCTCGATTGGACCAAAATGTGGGGGTGAGCGGGGAAGCAATAAAATAAAATATTTGGCGAGAGGTTGGGGAATTGAAATACAAATGTAATTAGTTTAAATAATCTATTTTTATTTATTGTGTACAAAAACGTACCTTTCGGGTTGGGGGTTGATCGGGTATAGATCTCTTTTCGTTTATATATATTATAATTCACAATTGATTTATACTAACACTGGGGTGGTTTATACACTTAAACTAAACTTATATCTAAGACTTAAAAGTAGGGTGGCCAGCGTGCACAATTACTTTTATTTAAATGGCAAACCTAAAAATGTTTTAAATTTTTTTTCGATTTGAAAAAGAACTCTTTAACTACATAATGTTTTATTTTGTAAAAAAAAATTGAATAAAATAGAAATATAAAGAAAGAATCAAGTGTAAAAGGGATCAAACTTACCTTTTCAGTGAAAAACTCCCGTTAAAATGTCAAGAAATCATATAAAAACCGAACACAGATCATGGTTATATTATAATTGAATATATGTTCCCCTCTGCCAAATGTGTCAAAATAGTTTCATTCAGTTTAAAAGGAATGTGAGTGCCTGAGCCTAATTAATGGTGATTTTTAAAATTAAATTAAAAATAAGTATCAATGTACGGCAAACACTTTTGGTCATATACTGTTCCAACCACAACTAATAGGCGTGTTCATTTACTCTATCAAAAGTTTCCTAAAGCCCAAATCCGCTTGTCTCATTGCGTAAACACACAGAAGACTAAGTTGATTTAATTTCAAAGAAACATCATTACATTATTAATTCCAGAGAAAATGAGACAAAATGAATACAAATATTTATTGATTTCATTTGTTATAAATGTGTAATTAATTTCGATTATTTACAAAGAGTATTTGTTTTGGATACGAAAGGTCTCTTTACATGGTTATAGATATCGATGTTGCTGACCTCATGTGCTCATGCACATATATATTTATTTCCTGGAACGTGTATACAGTGACTTCCACTACTAATAATAAAAATTAATTCTTCTTCATGAATTATATTTCTTACTTGATAGTATTTTTTTTTATTTATTTATTTTGTATTTCGATACAAAATTATTATTATTATGATTTAAATACACAAAAAGTTAAAAAATAAGTTAAAAAAAAGAAAACAACATTGAAATTATTAATTAAATGAGATTAATTCTAAAATTATAGCTTTTTTAATGGATTCCAAATTTTTGTTAAAATCTATATGAAGGTAAATATTATTAAAATCATTACAGATTCTACGAAATGGATCGAAGTTCGCATAGTTAGTTGTGTAATATTTTATATTTATTAAGTTATAGTATCTTGTTGGACGCACAGGTACATTTATGTAAAGTTTTTCTAGAAGAAATTGAGAGTTGATAACACCATTAATCAGCTTCAGGAGAAAGACAGCATTTAGCATTTTACGACAGCTTTTTAAAGATGGTAATTTAATGAGTGCTAGGCGTTTTTCATATGATGGTAACCTTTGATTAGGATCCCATCCATTCTCTAAACCACGAAGACAAAATAATAAGAACTGTTTTTGAACTGATTCAATTTTGTCAGAATGTACAGCGTATTGAGGGTCCCATATTACAGATCCATATTCAGTGTGGTAAACAATTGCTTGGTAACATAAGGATCAGAAAACTCTTTAGCCCATCGTTTGATAAATCCCAGCGTACATGCAGTTTTGCTAACAGTTGATGTAATATGATTTCTAAAGTCCAATTTACAATCGAAAACTATCCCTAACTCGTTAAAGACATCAAATAGTTCAAGAACAGCGCCGTTCATTGTATAAAATCCATTGGTTGGAGATGATCTAGTAAAGCACATATATTTACATTTTTTAACATTCAGCTCCATTAAATTAGTACTACCTCAAGAGGTTAAATAGTTAATGTCTTCTTGTAAGAGTACTTGGTCTTCAAAATTATATTTTATATATATATTTTAACATCGTCTATCATTAATGTATTTGAAATTTTGATAACAAAAGGGAGATCACTTATAAAAA
Organism: Sarcophaga variegata; assembly: GCA_932273835.1. NCBI lineage: Eukaryota > Metazoa > Arthropoda > Insecta > Diptera > Sarcophagidae > Sarcophaga > Sarcophaga variegata. Next base: position 84,707,773 of record OW026358.1, on the reverse strand, counting down.
GAGTAAATAGGAGCGGCCCAAGATGACTACCTTGTGGTACGCCTGACAGTACATCAATAAAGTTAGATTGCGTATTCCTGAATTTAACGCACTACTTTATGTTTACTAAATACGACTTAGTCCAATTTAATAATGAGGAACCAAAACCAAGTTGATTAAGCTTATGAACAAGTAAGTTATGATTTACTTTATCAAATGCCTTACTGAAATCGATATAAAAGACGTCAGTTTGTTTGCCTACAATAAATCAATCATTTACCAAAGTTGTAAATTCAAGAAGGGATGCAGACCAAATAAACGATGCTTGAAATGACAGTGTATCACATAAGAGTTTTTCAAATAATTTCGGTATAATTAAACAGGTAGCAAAAATTTATCTTTTTTTTAAAGAAAGGAAATGAAATAAATTTAATATATTGTGGACACTTTTGTAACGCAATGTAACTAGATTAAGGATTTCAAACAGAAAATTTTAGTATTCAATGTGGCCATCTTTTGCTTTAATAAGTCTTTTTGGCATACTGTTGTTAAAATTTTAAAACTGCTCAAAGCTCTTTTAGATGTTATGGAATTGGACTTCTTATTGTTATTTTCTTTTCCAGCATATTTCCTAAATTTTGTACTAGAATAAGATCCGGCGAATCTCCAGGCCAATCTAAATATTGTTTTCAGCAAGCAACTTTATTGTTACCCTGTCTCTACGCTTCGGATCATATTTGTGAACACTGTCACTGTATACACACGAATATACACTTCCATGCATGCATAATTTGCCGATGCAGCCCTTCAATCAGTATTACGACCTAGCATCGCACACCACCTTTGTTGTGTGAAGGGAACTACAGTTCAAACTCGACTCCGAATGGAAGATTTAAGAATTTTTGAGAAGATATGGCAGTTTTATTTTACTCTCAGAGTTCTTAGCAGAAGACTGCTTAGAGGATGTTACTCTTTTAAAAACGTTTAAAATATGAGTTCGTAGATTGCAAATAAAAATAAAAATAAATTTGTTTTTAGTTTTAAATCAATTCTTTATTGTTCACACACCTTTGGCAACTTGATTTTAAACAACAACAATTTAGTTTAATTGTTATTCTTATTTACACTCATTCGTTAGATCTTAGTAATGGAGATCTTCAAACCACGATTATTCTCTTCACACTCAACGCGCCTTCACGCAAGTCTGACTGAATTCTTTGTGATCCTGTTGCCTGCTTTGTCTGCCCTTTTATAGCGCTGGGTAAACAGTCTGATGGATGCTCTTGAAGGAGAATGACTGTCTTCGCGAAATCTCTATACATGTTGTTTACGTTATGGTTGTTTGAGTATTTTGTTTACGTTTGTCCTTGCAGTGTTGTTGTTGCCTCAAGTCTTGTAACACAATTATTGCTTAGTTTGTTAATTAAAGACTTCCACAGTGGAAATGTAATGTAAGAAGGCATATGTACATATAATGTGCATACACATATTCTTCAGAAAATAAATTTGTATGTGCGTAAACATATGAGGTCCAAAACAACGACATCAATAATCATATAAATAACAAGTTAAAGGAAGGCAAATAATCGGCATCAATGAGAATTTAATTAAAAGTTTCATTACAAATGAAATGAAATGAAATGAAATGTTCACTCTGTCTCAATTTCTCTGAAGTTAATAATAATCTCTTGGGTATTATATCAATGTAGTCTTGCAAGTTTACATAGTCAGGCACAAACAAGTGGCGTTGGGCATTTATTGACGTTGATTGAGAATATGAATTGAAACTTTTGATGCAATAAATTAATACGTTTATTTATGAGGGTTATATAAGAAGGAATATGGTCATAAGTGTTTGCGGTATAAGGAATCTTTCCCTGGTTTTTGTAATTAAATTTTTAAAATCATAATTCAGCTCTATTATTACATTTAAGAACATTATTCGTATAGGCATAGATGCCAGATAAATGAGGCACCAAATCAGTCAAATATTTGAGAAAAAATCGTCAAACACGTATATTAAAATCGTCAAAAAATAAATAAATAAATTAAAAGTTTTTAAAAACCAAAATTATTTCTATTGTAGTAAAACATATATTGAAGTCAATATATGTATGTACATATCTGAGTTCAAAAATAAAACATTTAAAAAAAATTTTTAGAAATTGAAGGCTGGCGTTCATCATCTTCATTTATTAATTTTTTCCAAAAACGCAGAAATTTTATATCATTTTCAGGAAAAAAATTATTTAAGGATTAAACAGTGTATCCCAGTGTTTTTTATTGACACATAACCGCAGCAATAATATTGCATAATCTTAATCTATGAGTGGTGTAAATATTAAGGAGTCAGAAGCTCTTGACATTCTGAGCATGAAAATTCAATGTAATGTTGGCTTCAACCGTCACATTTTTCAGTTCCTTCAGTTCCTTTTTAAGATCTTATCATCTATTTACACCATTTGTATGGGTCGGTGCCTTAACGTCTATTTTGAGGTTTCTCGATTGTGTACAGGAGAGGACGTAGTAGCTCGTTAATGACGGTATTATATCAATTCCATTGAATCATTGCAGCATCGTTGCAATGTGGTTTGTGTTTCACTGTTCTATCGCTTCGACAAAAGGATTTTGCTCGAACGAAGTAAGGGGACTTTTCCCGAAAATCATATATTCCTACGTAACGCTCGTCTTTGTCTGCCACTATTTCCGTATGTGGTCGATTGGCCAGTTAATCGCACACAGCATTACAGTAAAAATACATTTTTTAGTTGGACTATTCGTATACTGGGGTGGTTTATACACTTAAACTAAACTTATATCTAAGACTTAAAAGTAGGGTGGCCAGCGTGCACAATTACTTTTATTTAAATGGCAAACCTAAAAATGTTTTAAATTTTTTTTCGATTTGAAAAAGAACTCTTTAACTACATAATGTTTTATTTTGTAAAAAAAAATTGAATAAAATAGAAATATAAAGAAAGAATCAAGTGTAAAAGGGATCAAACTTACCTTTTCAGTGAAAAACTCCCGTTAAAATGTCAAGAAATCATATAAAAACCGAACACAGATCATGGTTATATTATAATTGAATATATGTTCCCCTCTGCCAAATGTGTCAAAATAGTTTCATTCAGTTTAAAAGGAATGTGAGTGCCTGAGCCTAATTAATGGTGATTTTTAAAATTAAATTAAAAATAAGTATCAATGTACGGCAAACACTTTTGGTCATATACTGTTCCAACCACAACTAATAGGCGTGTTCATTTACTCTATCAAAAGTTTCCTAAAGCCCAAATCCGCTTGTCTCATTGCGTAAACACACAGAAGACTAAGTTGATTTAATTTCAAAGAAACATCATTACATTATTAATTCCAGAGAAAATGAGACAAAATGAATACAAATATTTATTGATTTCATTTGTTATAAATGTGTAATTAATTTCGATTATTTACAAAGAGTATTTGTTTTGGATACGAAAGGTCTCTTTACATGGTTATAGATATCGATGTTGCTGACCTCATGTGCTCATGCACATATATATTTATTTCCTGGAACGTGTATACAGTGACTTCCACTACTAATAATAAAAATTAATTCTTCTTCATGAATTATATTTCTTACTTGATAGTATTTTTTTTTATTTATTTATTTTGTATTTCGATACAAAATTATTATTATTATGATTTAAATACACAAAAAGTTAAAAAATAAGTTTAAAAAAAGAAAACAACATTGAAATTATTAATTAAATGAGATTAATTCTAAAATTATAGCTTTTTTTAATGGATTCCAAATTTTTGTTAAAATCTATATGAAGGTAAATATTATTAAAATCATTACAGATTCTACGAAATGGATCGAAGTTCGCATAGTTAGTTGTGTAATATTTTATATTTATTAAGTTATAGTATCTTGTTGGACGCACAGGTACATTTATGTAAAGTTTTTCTAGAAGAAATTGAGAGTTGATAACACCATTAATCAGCTTCAGGAGAAAGACAGCATTTAGCATTTTACGACAGCTTTTTAAAGATGGTAATTTAATGAGTGCTAGGCGTTTTTCATATGATGGTAACCTTTGATTAGGATCCCATCCATTCTCTAATCCACGAAGACAAAATAATAAGAACTGTTTTTTAACTGATTCAATTTTGTCAGAATGTACAGCGTATTGAGGGTCCCATATTACAGATCCATATTCAGTGTGGTAAACAATTGCTTGGTAACATAAGGATCAGAAAACTCTTTAGCCCATCGTTTGATAAATCCCAGCGTACATGCAGTTTTGCTAACAGTTGATGTAATATGATTTCTAAAGTCCAATTTACAATCGAAAACTATCCCTAACTCGTTAAAGACATCAAATAGTTCAAGAACAGCGCCGTTCATTGTATAAAATCCATTGGTTGGAGATGATCTAGTAAAGCACATATATTTACATTTTTTAACATTCAGCTCCATTAAATTAGTACTACCTCAAGAGGTTAAATAGTTAATGTCTTCTTGTAAGAGTACTTGGTCTTCAAAATTATATTTTATATATATATTTTAACATCGTCTATCATTAATGTATTTGAAATTTTGATAACAAAAGGGAGATCACTTATAAAAAGAGTAAATAGGAGCGGCCCAAGATGACTACCTTGTGGTACGCCTGACAGTACATCAATAAAGTTAGATTGCGTATTCCTGAATTTAACGCACTACTTTATGTTTACTAAATACGACTTAGTCCAATTTAATAATGAGGAACCAAAACCAAGTTGATTAAGCTTATGAACAAGTAAGTTATGATTTACTTTATCAAATGCCTTACTGAAATCGATATAAAAGACGTCAGTTTGTTTGCCTACAATAAATCAATCATTTACCAAAGTTGTAAATTCAAGAAGGGATGCAGACCAAATAAACGATGCTTGAAATGACAGTGTATCACATAAGAGTTTTTCAAATAATTTCGGTATAATTAAACAGGTAGCAAAAATTTATCTTTTTTTTAAAGAAAGGAAATGAAATAAATTTAATATATTGTGGACACTTTTGTAACGCAATGTAACTAGATTAAGGATTTCAAACAGAAAATTTTAGTATTCAATGTGGCCATCTTTTGCTTTAATAAGTCTTTTTGGCATACTGTTGTTAAAATTTTAAAACTGCTCAAAGCTCTTTTAGATGTTATGGAATTGGACTTCTTATTGTTATTTTCTTTTCCAGCATATTTCCTAAATTTTGTACTAGAATAAGATCCGGCGAATCTCCAGGCCAATCTAAATATTGTTTTCAGCAAGCAACTTTATTGTTACCCTGTCTCTACGCTTCGGATCATATTTGTGAACACTGTCACTGTATACACACGAATATACACTTCCATGCATGCATAATTTGCCGATGCAGCCCTTCAATCAGTATTACGACCTAGCATCGCACACCACCTTTGTTGTGTGAAGGGAACTACAGTTCAAACTCGACTCCGAATGGAAGATTTAAGAATTTTTGAGAAGATATGGCAGTTTTATTTTACTCTCAGAGTTCTTAGCAGAAGACTGCTTAGAGGATGTTACTCTTTTAAAAACGTTTAAAATATGAGTTCGTAGATTGCAAATAAAAATAAAAATAAATTTGTTTTTAGTTTTAAATCAATTCTTTATTGTTCACACACCTTTGGCAACTTGATTTTAAACAACAACAATTTAGTTTAATTGTTATTCTTATTTACACTCATTCGTTAGATCTTAGTAATGGAGATCTTCAAACCACGATTATTCTCTTCACACTCAACGCGCCTTCACGCAAGTCTGACTGAATTCTTTGTGATCCTGTTGCCTGCTTTGTCTGCCCTTTTATAGCGCTGGGTAAACAGTCTGATGGATGCTCTTGAAGGAGAATGACTGTCTTCGCGAAATCTCTATACATGTTGTTTACGTTATGGTTGTTTGAGTATTTTGTTTACGTTTGTCCTTGCAGTGTTGTTGTTGCCTCAAGTCTTGTAACACAATTATTGCTTAGTTTGTTAATTAAAGACTTCCACAGTGGAAATGTAATGTAAGAAGGCATATGTACATATAATGTGCATACACATATTCTTCAGAAAATAAATTTGTATGTGCGTAAACATATGAGGTCCAAAACAACGACATCAATAATCATATAAATAACAAGTTAAAGGAAGGCAAATAATCGGCATCAATGAGAATTTAATTAAAAGTTTCATTACAAATGAAATGAAATGAAATGAAATGTTCACTCTGTCTCAATTTCTCTGAAGTTAATAATAATCTCTTGGGTATTATATCAATGTAGTCTTGCAAGTTTACATAGTCAGGCACAAACAAGTGGCGTTGGGCATTTATTGACGTTGATTGAGAATATGAATTGAAACTTTTGATGCAATAAATTAATACGTTTATTTATGAGGGTTATATAAGAAGGAATATGGTCATAAGTGTTTGCGGTATAAGGAATCTTTCCCTGGTTTTTGTAATTAAATTTTTAAAATCATAATTCAGCTCTATTATTACATTTAAGAACATTATTCGTATAGGCATAGATGCCAGATAAATGAGGCACCAAATCAGTCAAATATTTGAGAAAAAATCGTCAAACACGTATATTAAAATCGTCAAAAAATAAATAAATAAATTAAAAGTTTTTAAAAACCAAAATTATTTCTATTGTAGTAAAACATATATTGAAGTCAATATATGTATGTACATATCTGAGTTCAAAAATAAAACATTTAAAAAAAATTTTTAGAAATTGAAGGCTGGCGTTCATCATCTTCATTTATTAATTTTTTCCAAAAACGCAGAAATTTTATATCATTTTCAGGAAAAAAATTATTTAAGGATTAAACAGTGTATCCCAGTGTTTTTTATTGACACATAACCGCAGCAATAATATTGCATAATCTTAATCTATGAGTGGTGTAAATATTAAGGAGTCAGAAGCTCTTGACATTCTGAGCATGAAAATTCAATGTAATGTTGGCTTCAACCGTCACATTTTTCAGTTCCTTCAGTTCCTTTTTAAGATCTTATCATCTATTTACACCATTTGTATGGGTCGGTGCCTTAACGTCTATTTTGAGGTTTCTCGATTGTGTACAGGAGAGGACGTAGTAGCTCGTTAATGACGGTATTATATCAATTCCATTGAATCATTGCAGCATCGTTGCAATGTGGTTTGTGTTTCACTGTTCTATCGCTTCGACAAAAGGATTTTGCTCGAACGAAGTAAGGGGACTTTTCCCGAAAATCATATATTCCTACGTAACGCTCGTCTTTGTCTGCCACTATTTCCGTATGTGGTCGATTGGCCAGTTAATCGCACACAGCATTACAGTAAAAATACATTTTTTAGTTGGACTATTCGTATCTGGAACTCATTTCCTGCAGAGGCCTTTCCTGTTGCTTATGGTATAAATATATACAAGCATATAGGCCATAAACACTGTTTTCTCTTTTCTTCTTCACATAACATATTTTCATAGTTCCAAACACAATGCCATCGATCCCCTGAGTGTTTGTCGTACGAAACAAAATAACGGCGCTTGCCTTTGTTCTTCCGATGGTAATATTAGAAGCTAACTCGAATTTTTTAAAATTGTCTGCAACGACAATTGATAAATTATTCTCAAATACGAGGTTATTTAGGACTTCTAATTTCTTAGCTTTTAAGGTGTTAAAAAGGAATAAAATACAGAAAAATCATAAGATGTATTCGAAATATATATAATACTATATATATATATAATACTGGCTTTTAATGTACTAAAGTAAAGATTATGATGTAAATTTTTAATTTCTAAAAGTCGTCAAAATAATGGCATAAATCGTCAAATCGTCAATATGATATTTTTGGAGGTCAAAATGGTGAAAATGACGATAAATCGTCAAATCTGGCAACTTGCGTATAGGCACTTCCATTCTGTTCACTTGAAAATTAGGAATAAATTTATCTTTATACATACGAAGGTCAATAACTATTTTTCTTTTTATGTAGCCTCAAAAATTTGTTTTCTCTTCTTACTTTAATTTTATCGTTAGCACGGGCAAAAATATTGAAAAGATTGTATCTTCGATAAATATCCAAACTTCGAGGAAGCATGATGGGTTAAAGGCTTATGTCACCCCATAAAGATAACTTACTTAATTTGTCATTACAACGCTTCAGTTAGCATTACAACCTTGTTTCTCACACCACTTATGTTGTGTATTTTAATTTTATCTATTTTATTCAAGTAGCGGGAGCTGCAGTTTAAAGTCGACTACAAACGACGAATTTTATAGACACTTTTCAACTTGTTTTTACTACCATAGTTTTTGCCAGAAATCTGCTGAGAGACAGTCGCCGAAGAAATAATTTTATGTAAGTCATTTTGTTGGAGACGTCGGTGGTTTGAACTGAGGTCTCACGTCTAATACGCCAACACACTACCAATTAATCTACTTCAAACCATTAAGACAAAGTCGATTTAATTAAGTTACTTGGGTGTCTATTCAGCAGGGAGAAAAGGTTGATGGAATTTTTACATTATATCCCTAATGAACATAGTTTTAGCGTTTGTCTTTGTCTAAGAATGCCGAGGATTTCTCAGGAAAATTTTGTTTGGTTCAAAGGTAATTCTATTTAGATTTCGGGACACAAATATCTAGTCGGAAATTGCATAGCTTATGATACATATTATGCTAGCTTACTTCGTTAATTATCCTCATCCTTATTAAAAATGTATTTTGAAATTAAAAATTAAAATTTGTATTTTTCTTCAATTATAACTATATTATGACAATATTTAAAACACCACCAAATTTATAGAAAAGAATGATAAATATTAAACGACTTACGAGATATTTTACAAAGTTGTCAGTCATTATTGTCATTGCAGGTTTGGCCACCATGATTTTAATTTCTCGCAAACAAGCTTCTTCACTTCATTTGTTTGTCCTCCACATTACTGTAGTTCTTAGTTTATTTTACACTCCGACTCTGCAAAAATTATTTGTTAATGAAGGCTGAGGTAGGCTGTTTAAAGCATAATCAACCCCATCCCACCATTTTTTGTTCTTCTCGTTGACAATCACAAACGAAAGAAATCATGACAGTGGAAGCAAAAGTCAGTTTGCAAAAACAGGTTACATCAGCAATGAAACATTTCTCTCTCTCACTGTCCTTTCCAAAGTGTAAAGTGTAACAGAATTTGTCCTTAAATTCAATTATAAAAGCAAAAGTTTTACGTCAATATTTTTTCTTAATCAGGGTTTCCGAAAGGATAAGAAAAATAAAAACAAGGACAAAAATAAAAGACTTGAATCTGAAAAGAAAGAGAAAGAAAAGTGAGTCCAAAATTAATCTTGCTGTACTTGTAGTTTGTAAAAACAAAATTATGTATCTTTTTTCACACAAAAAAGGAAAATCAAAACAATAATAGAAAAATAAAATTAATATCCCTGTTTCCTATATTTATTGATTTATTAAACTGTAAAGAAACGACTTCTAGAAAAAATTTTAGTTTTACTCCGAAGTCGCCGGTGTTTAGTAGGTAGTGTGTTGACTTATTAAACGTGAGGCCTCGGTTCAAACCCCAGGTCAGGCATCTCCAACTGAACGAAACATGAAAAAATATTTCTTCGGCGATTTCCTCTCAGCAGATACATAACATACATACATAATTGGCCATTACAACCCTTCAGTCAGGATTACGGCCTAGCTTCTCACACCACTCATGTTGTGTGCGTTAATTTTATACGTGAGTGGCGGGACCTACAGTTTAAAGTCGACTCCGAACGACATATTTTTGAGAAACTTTTCATGGCAATTTTTATTTACTCTCAGAATTTTTTGCCAGAAATCTGCTGAGAGGAAGTCGCCGAAGAAATATTTTTTTTTTTTTTTTTCATATTTCATTTTTGATGTCTGACCTGTGATACGAACCCGGGCTTTACGAATAGTAAGCCAACACACTACCTACTACACCACGGCGACTTCATCCTCTCAGCAGATATCTGGAAAAAACTCTGAGAATAAATAAATTTGCCATGAAAAGTTTTTCAGAAAATTGTCGTTCGGAGTCGACTTGAAACTGTAGGTCTCGCCATGTATAAAATTAACACACACAACATGAGTGGTGTGAGAAGCTAGGCCGTAATCCTGACTGAAGGGATGTAATGGCCAAGTATGTATGTATGTAAAACTACTACTAAAAGGAATTTTCGTTTCCTCTGACCATAATTATCTCAATTTTATATTCCAAATTAAATGCACATTTTTCGTGGTGCCCTGCTTAAACATGTTTACTAAAAGAGAACTTTTTAAAACAAACAAGAAAATAGCAACGCGTACTAATAACAACATAAGTAAAGCACCCTACACAATCTCTTTGCAATTTTCATTTTTATAATTTCCACTTAAATACAGAATTAATACAAAACCCCCATATTATGAGCAAAAAACAGAATTAAAAGTGCATAGTGCATCGTCTTGGGTGGGTGTAAAAGAAAATTGTAACAGAAGGACACATATTTCAGGCCACTTTAATGACCTTAATTCCATTTTCTGAATAGAAGTTAAATTTAAAGAGGAAGAAACCTTAAGTACCTGACTACTATCTAAAGGAACTGCTTAATTTTCTACCATACCTTTAGTTTTCTTTGGTGTCTTTCTGCTGGTTCTTGTCGTTGTCTTTTTTGTCCGAAATGTTCAAGTGTTTATTCATATTTAATAAATCCTGCACCTAGTATGCTCCTCATTAAGTGAAATACAGAATATATTTGCTGTAATTAAAATTTAAACAATTTTTCTTCATTTTTTATTTTTCTTGTGAGCATAATTTAAAATAAAAGGAAATATCAGCTGGACCAGTTATCATTTAAGTGACATTTCGCCACTCGGAATTTTTTAATTTAACATTAATATTCTATTTATTCTTGATTTCAGTCCTAATTTAAAGAGACGTCCATTTATACTTTGTGTTTATATTTCTGTCCTTTTTTCGGAATGAAATACAGAAAATGCGAAACTAAAAAAAATGTATATGACACAGTATCATAATACTTATTCATTAAATATTTTCTTTGTTTAAAAATGAAATAATTTAAGATAAATTTCAAATATCAGTGAAATTAAATTTAACAGTTGTGTTGGAAAAATAAAAGTTTAAATGGAAACTGCGTTTTAACTTATTGAAAATGCATTAAAAAATTAAAATGTTTCGCAAATAATCATTTTCTGTAAATTTTCAAATTACATTAACATATGCATTCGGAACTGAACTATTGACACTAGCACAAATGGAAAACTCCGTCCAAATTCTATATGATATAAAAGTTCCGTTTATTTTGAAAAATAATACAAAGGAAAATATTTTTCAAAATATAATACAGTATTATTATTCTGGAACAATGAAGGCAATGAAAAAACATTATAAAAAACCTATAGTCTGGATTAAGACCTAGCTTCTCACACTATTTATATTATTTTCATACCAAATTTTTTATTTATTCTCAGTGTTTTTGCAAGAATTCTGTTGAGCGGAGGTCCCAGAAGAAATATTCTTTCATATTTCGCTTTGCCTGATTTGGGGTTTGAACCGTGACCTCACGTCAAATAAGCCAACACACTACGTAATAGACCATGGCGACTAAATGCTCCCAATTGGGACAATTAACAGAAATGCTAATAAATACTCTTTTCAATGTCTGTCAACTTAACGGTTATGTTGAACACAAAATAGTCGTTCTTATATACGGTCCTTTCTAAACGCTTCTTTAAATTTAAATACAATGAAGTGTGTTTGAATGTCATCAAAAATGTTCATTAATTTGAGAGGCCAATAGGTTATTTGTCGAATATAACTTCGTTCCAATGGCGGCCACGTTTTGTTTGGATATAACGCCTACAAAATTTACACTTTTATATGACTCTAGCGTATAAATTATAATGCTTTTGACAGTTGGCATAAGTAATGTGCTGGTTTGAAGCTTATTCATACATCTACGACCTAAAAAAACTCCATAAGAAAAAAATTAACGGAGTTAAATTCAATTGAGACCAAAAGAAGTTGTTAACCATAGACGCGAAATAACCATGCATTAAAACGCTCGTGTAGAATATCCAATGTCGCATTAAGAGTGTGACACGTGGCCCCATCCTGCAGAAAGCACTTGGCGTTTGAGCCCATATTATTTACTTCAGATTCAGAGAAGAACCTATATATATTATAAATAAATAGAAGATACTTAATGAGAATATTTCTATTACAACCATGTAATTTAATAGCTTCCACTATATTATTATACTTTCATTTTTACGAATATTTTAGTTTAGTTCTGTTTGTGGGTAAAATTTTACCCATAAAAAAGCAATAAAATAAATGAAATAAAACAAAATAATTTATTTACAAAATTTTCACTCATCATTCCACTTTATTTGTTATGAGTATTGTGGGATACAATCTATTAAGACGGATGTAAAACAATTGATTGAGTTAATGACGACTGTGGCTAGGTCAATATTGGAAATTGTGAGTACTACAGGTCGATGATTACACTTTTCTTTTGGACTGAATTGGAAGATCTGAATAACAATGGCATGGACGGCACTATGTTCACACAGCTTGTATCGTATTGGACACTTTGCACAAGCAAATTGTGGACATGATCATCTCGCTTGAAGGTGATGAGATATGACATTTTCTTGGTGGTTTTTCTTAAGTTGCAGGTGTATGTGAAGAAGCCACAAACCACTCAAAGCCAACATGGTCCATGCTTTCCGTCAAATTCAGAAAGGTTCTCCAATTAGAAAAAAAAACTTCATATATAAGTGGTGGGACCTACAGTTAAAGTCGATTCCGAACGACAAATTTTTGAACAACGTTTCATGGCAATTTTATTTACTCTAAGAATTTTTGCCAGAAATCTGCTGAGAGGCAGTTGCCGAAGAAATATTTTTTTGTTTGAAATGTCTAACCTGGGGTTTAAATCGTGGCGTCCCCTCTAAAAACTGAACACACAACCTACTAGATTACGGAAACTCCATAATTCTTATTTTATCTTCTTAAATTAAATAATTTCGATATTCAGTACATACAGTAAGACCCCGTTTAACACTGTTCCGCCTAACGCTGTTTCAGTATTATGCGATAGTATTTCTATAGTTTTTCTCTTGTATTGTATAAATATGTATGCGAATGAAACGGCCATGCACTAACCAAAAGCGGTGCACTATATAGCGACGGTGTATACAATGTATCTATTTCAACGCTCTTTTGTTAGAGTGTCCAGAATAAAGATACTAACTGTATATTCCGAAGTCGCAATCACAATGCGAACACACCTTTCCTGTGTCACAGTTGATTTATTAGTTGTGTCGTTTAACGCTGTTTCGTTTAGCGCTGGAACTTATTGAAACATATCCCCCCCGTTAAGAAAAAGCAAAACTGGGATTTAATCCCCAACGAACATAGTTTTAACGTCCGTCCTTGTCCGTGAATGCTGAGGATTTTATTACATGGGGTTTCTCCAGGGAATGGTTGACTACCTGGTAGCATTGTTTAGGCAAACGTAAGAACAAGTTGGACTCCGAAATAATGACATCAATATGAGCCTCTAAGCTTATATGGCCTTCGACTTTTTTTATTTAGAATGCAACAGCATAAGATATTTTTGGTGGATCGTTTATTTCAAGATCTCCTAATTAAAATTTTAATTGGGTTTTCAAAAGTGCTGCTTAGTTTCGCATAACACCTAAACAACAAAAGGGCTCGATAGATTGTTAAAGCTGGTTTCGATTGATGATGTTCACACCAGTAGTGACCTATAGGGCAATTGTCTGGGCATATAAAATAAATCTGAACATAACTCAAATGCAGTTAAACAACATACAGAGTGTGTGTTGGCATAACAGAAACAATGAGAACTTGTACCACAGCGGCATTGGAATCTCTGAGAGACAAGTCTAAAATATAATTCAATAGGCGAATTGGTATGCTTACAGTTTCCTCTTCAACTGTCCCCAGTACAATACCAGTAGACTAGCAGATTTTGGAAAATCGAACGAGCAACGAGACTTAGTAACAAAAATTAATGTAGTAATCCGGAAACCAGACATTCTTTTAACTTGGATACTTGGTACAAAAGACGGAATTTAGAAATACTATACAGTCATGCCGCAATTTGACGAGTAGTCTCTTATGAGGTTAAATCAAAGATAGAATGGAGCTGTCTGGAGAAGTTTAATTGACTGGGTAGATGAAATAAAGTTACCCTCTGCAGGTATGATTTTCCTTCTCATAACATTTCATAGAGTAGTCCTTCTGATGTAACTGATGGTAAATCGAAATAATAATAATAATAAAAGATTTAGAAAAAAGTTATTTTAATTATAATTTTTCTTTCTGGTTTAAATAATCTAAACACACAAGAGAACGCATATACATCCTTGATGTTCCAGCACCTTTCAATTATCTCAAACTATTTATAAATCTCTGGAGAACCTTTATTTTAGCTCTGGACAGAGAACCTATACCATAAAAAGAAGCCTCTGTAAAGGGGCCTTCAACTTCATCCTAGTAAGGGCTGGACAGTTGTAGAGAAGATGTTCGATAGTCTCCAAATCCTCCTTGTCACAACATATCCGGCTGGGATCTATTAAAGACCCTTGTATAACCTCGCAGTGTCATGTAATAAAATGTGTACATGCGGCAAATGTCAGTATGGAGTACTTATTAGATCAATTTTCTATCTAAACGATGTCCTTGGGGCATAACTAATTCTGGAAAATCCATCCTATAACTGTTAGATGTTTATTTTCAGATTCTGAACCAAATTGCCAAATTGCCATAGAAACAACTACCCATTTCTTAACAACATTATTATACATACATTACCTTCCATTCCTTGGACTAAAATTTTTTATTTATTTTTTTATTTATTTTTATTTGTTATAATGTAACTTAACTTTCTCCCTTCAGGATTGCCAAAAAAATATATTTTATAGTGGACGACCACTGTCCACTTTCACAAATAAAACACTTCAATTAATTCAATTCACAATTTATTATTTTAGTTCACAACCACTTATCACTCTAGTATTCCCCAAAAGACTAACCAACTAATTTACAATGTTTTAGTATATAAAGAAATAATAATTAATTAATAGTGCTGATTCTGCATACGGACAATTTCGCAATGTGGGAAATTGTGCAGACGAAATATGAGCTAGGTCTAATTTCCGTTCGTTGGCGCGTGTGCAACGTCAGCATTAAATTGTGGGTATGAGTTTACCTCAAGTACACTTGCTCGTGTTAACTTGAATGTTTTTCTAATGCAACAAGATCAATTATATTATAAATTACAGCACCAGAATCAAATGAGTTACATAATACATTGAAATTATATTAATCAAAAAATAAACAAAAGAAAAAATAAGAGATAATATAACAAAGTCAATGAAAATTGAAACGATAAATTTATGAATTTTTGTAATAACTCTTTAACCAGTTTTTAAATCGCACTGCGTTGCTAGTAAATTGAATATTTGGGGGGGGGGGAGATGGTTCCAGAGATAAATGATATATATATAAAACTGGTGAAAAGAAGCACTCTTTCGGTATTTGAATGTTCGAATATTATTGTTCCTCGCAGACGAAGTGAATACCAGTTTGTTATAAAGAGAGTCAGGTTTTTTTGTTGTTATAATTTTATGTAAAAAATAAGATTTTAAAGCTTCATATAGTCATCGAGGTGCATGCCAAGGACAGTTACTAAATACGGAGATATATGATCAAATCTTTTCAAAGCAAAAATATATCGAACAATATTATTAAACGTTATGTTGAGCTTTCGTTTTAAAGTCATATTGCATCCAGCAAAAATCTCAGAGGCATATAAAAGAGAAGGAATTAAATACGTTTTTGCAATCAGCATCCTTATCCTCATGGGTGTAAAGTGTTGAGTCTGCCATAGGGTTCTAATCTTCCCATAAGCTATTGGAAAAGTGCTAGTTGTTGAAAATGTGATTGAGATGACGTATTATATAAGGCAGTATAAGTTTTATAAAACGTGGATGGATGTCATCTAGGCAAACAGCATTAGACTTCATTTTTAGAAATACTTCAATTGTGTCATCCAAACTAAGATGTCGGAAGTGGAAATCATTTATTGTGGATACATTGTTGTTACCATCATAAAAATTCAAATTCACTGGTGGTTGCGGAATATTAGCAAATTAGCATAGGTCTCTCTGCTCATGTATAAAATTACCGCACGCAACATAAGTATTGTGAGAAACTAGGTAGTAATCCTGACTAAAGGGTTGTAATGACCAATTATGTTTGTATGTATGTAATCTTAAATTTTTGTTTGGTGCACTCACAGTGATTTACAGTTGTTTTCCCTTTTCTTAAGTTTCCATACCAATTGTTATATATTTTCTTTTAAAAATCTGCTGTCTGGTGTTAGTAGCCACGAAAGAATTTCTCAACACTTCAGTTTGGTTTTTGGTAAGGCAATGGGAAAAAGAAAACAAAATCAACATTTCTAGGGCAACATAATCATCTGCTGCCTTTTCGGTATTCAAGTTCATAAGCGTTATAGAACAAAGGGGAATGGAAAGAGAATATAAATCTAAAAAGTTTCTTCTTTTTTGGCATTATTTTTAGCATTTTTTTCTGTAGGTTAAAGTAAGTTAATCTGTTCCTGTTTCTAACATTGTTTTTCCTTTATTTCTTGTAAACTACCAAACGTATAAATTTAACAGACGCATGTATTGTAACTGTTGTTTAGCATGAGTATTTTGTTGTAGAGGCAACATCGACTATAAATCTTGAATAACAATGCAACAGTAATGATTCAGTTTTAGGAAGATTTTGGCCACAGTGTTGATGCACAAACATTTATTATGTTGCTACGAAAGAAATTAAAGTTTAAAGAGGTATTTATAAGTGCCGTTATACTACATTTATAAATGACTTTATAGATGATGCAATAAAACTACTCGATGTCATTTTTAAATGAGACTTACTTGTCATCACACTCTTTCCAAGCAAATTAAATGGCAGAGGGTGGTTGTAATCAAATAATGAATGCAGAAACCCGGAAGCGATCAGTTGTTAGAATTTAAAATATACATAAGATATCATATGCAATCTTGGAAGATCTTTCAAGTGGAAAAGTCGTCTTTAGAATACAACGCTGTTGATCTTGTCCCCATTGTCCTCCCCAAGCTATTTTACTTATTTTATCATGAAGTTACCGTTAGTTAGTTACTCGTAGGTAGTGTAATGGTTTATTAGACATGAGGCCACTTTTCAAACCCAATGAGTTCCATCGCTGAATATGATTTTCCAATGGTAATTAGTGTTAGCTGGAAATCGCCGTAGTCTAGTAGGTAGTGTGTTGGTTTATTGGACGTAAAGTCTAGCCCCAGGCCAGACATCAAGACAAAATACAAAAAGTATTTCTTCGGCGATTTCCTCTCAGCAGATTTCTGGCAAAAACTCTGAGAGTAAATAAAATTGCCATGAAAAATGTCCCAAAAATCTGTCATTCGGAGTCGATTTTAAACTGTAGGTCCCGACACTCACATATAAAATTAACACACACAACATAAGTGGTGTGAGAAACTAGATCCTAATCCTGACTGAAGGGGTGTAATGACCAATTATGAATGTTATGTATGTATGTATGTAATTAGGGTTAGCTGGCAACTTTTCCAAAGCTCATCCAGTGAACACATGTCGGGACTATGGTTGTCCATTGTGATTTTGCCTCACTGAGATGGCCATTATCAACTGTAAAAGTTCAACAGTCCCTGTTGGAAACTCCTATTCTTGTGATAGCTTTATCTGCTATTTATTACAACATTTTCCCATCTCTATTTTAATCGCTAGTACGTTGAGATCCTTATGTGAGATCTAATGCCATGGTACAACTGGGATTAAATTTTGATTTTTTGAACATCATTAGTAGAAGCAATTCCAAAGATTGTCTTTCCTTATTTTTAACATAATTTCGTCGAATTTTTAATGACTTCTATTAGCTTAGAAGTGAACGTATTCGCTTATGTTGGTCTTGGAACAAAATGATATAAACTTTTTTTGAACCCCAATATTATATACAGTTCGTTGCTTGATCTGAAATGTTTATAGTATTCAAAAGCATGAAAAAATCTGATCAACGCCGTTAGATGGCGACGAATCAAAGTTATGATGTAGTCTACGATTGTCTATACTAATTTTAGCAAATGTTAAATAGACTTAAAAGAAAGAAGGGAGTAAAAGAGAAATTTGTAAAATTTACATTCCGGTTGCGACATACAGAACTCAGACTCTTACACGGGAAGAATGAGTCGTTGAAGCTGCATTGGTGACTGTGATATAACGATCATACAGATTATCTAATCTAATCTAGGACAGCGTATTTCAGGCGGAGATATTTGATACTGAAACCCTCGAACTTTATCATATGTGTGGCAGTCAAGCAGCAATCAATTCCGTCAAATCAAAGAGTTTCAGGTGGCGCATTGGCTCTCTACACCGTATACGTCTACACAACATCCGCCTCTACTGGGTTACGGATCACTGCGATATACAGGGGACCGAAAAGGCGGAGGAAATGACATTGGAGATCTATGCGCCTCTATAGTAATACACACATACATACATAATTGGTCATTACAACCCTTCAGTCAGGATTACGACCTAGTTTCTCACACCACTTTAATTCTATACATGAGTGGCGGGACCTACTGTCGACTCCGAACGACAGATTTTTGAGAAACTTTTCATGGCAATTTTATTTACTCTCAGAGTTTTTGCCAGAAATCTGGTGCGATGAAGTCGCCGAAAAAATACTTTTTGTATTTTGTTTTGATGTCTGGCCTCTATAGTAATAGTTTTTCAAATGGGAAAAAGTAGGCATGGAGTGCAAAAAACCATGGAGTGCAATACCGTGGTCCGACATACCTGGTGGCCGAATTTCAAAACTGTTGTGTTTAGCAATGGACAGTGGGATCTACTTGAGTTTCACAGGAGAACTGTTCAAATTCTAATAGGAATTCTAACGGGACACTGCTCTCTTGGCAGTTTCGCTGACAAGCTCAGTCAGCCCCACCATGATTACTGCAAAAGCTGCCATGATATGGAGAAAACGGAATCGGTGCAACACCTTTTATGTGAGTGCCCTTTAATTCAGGACGGACGTCATCGGTTTTTGGGTGACGGAACGTTGGAAGGTCTGGGCATGATAACTGACCGGTTCATCCGGAGCTCAAACCCACCAGTAACAGACTTACCTCACACTAGGTAACACCATGGGCTATATGGTCACCGAGTGAACTTAACTATGAATGGAAAGCTGACCGCTAACCTAACCTGAATACATTAAGTAACAAGTTGAATGACGTCTATGGTGTAGTAGATATAATTAAGCATTTGAAGTCTAACAATTGTATCGGATTATCAACTGGACAACGATTGAAAATAATCAAAAAGAAAATTGAATGGAGACGTTACATATATTTTATTTAGAAATGATTAAACATTTTCGATAGCGTTCTAAATATTATCTTAAATTTAAATTTAAACCGGTTATATCATATATAATTATATATTTTGTATTCATATGTGTAAGATGTTTATCACAAATACAACAAAAATGACAATTATGTCACTTGTTATTATTTTTCTAATAATTTCCCACACCAAAGTACAGTAAAACAAGCTCTTAGTAAGGAAACAGACATTTGTGTATTTTTTATTCTTTTTGCTCTTTATCTGTGTTGTTTTTAGAGAGAAAAAAAATAATGATAATAACTGAAGAAAAAGAGTACAAGAAGAGTACCAGAACAAAGTTAGAAGTGTACACCCTCCTATTAACACAAACATAAACATTCATATAAGTTGGCCGATTCACACGACTTTGTATCGTGTATGTTGTACTGAATACACTGGGTTGTTTGTGAATGCTCAATGCTATGCTGTATTGTGTATGTCGTATTCTTCTTCAACATTTTTGGTATTCCAACAATTTGATAGCACGAAACCAATACAACTTTTAAAACCATATGAAAAGAATGTGTATAAGTGTACCGGATTTTTACAAGAAAATTGTCAACACCAAGAATATACTGTTGTATAGTCGTCCAACAATACAATGAATACAACGATACAACGGCTTGTGTGAATTGACCAAATAATACTTGGTTAGTAAAGAAAAAGAGAAAAATAAAAATACTCATTCTCTTCTTGCAACCGCGTTGATGTCTTTACTATTTTTGTTTTGTCCTCAGATATTGGAATTTTTTCTTTTTCTCTTCTTTTCTTTGATTTTTCCACGCTTTAGCTCGCGTATATATTCGCAAGAAGTTTTCGCTGGAGTATATTTACTCATACGCACGAAATGTCTAACGACGTCGATGTCAACATAAAGTTTATACAGCTCATGATTTATCCGATGTCTATACTCGCCAACAACGCTAATGGAACCATAAATTGTCCTCTTAAAGACTCATCATCTGGCCGCGGAAGTAACCATGCCTCTGTACCATAAAAGACTTTAAACTTAAATAGACTTTTTAAATAACTTTTTAAATAATAATTTAATCTTCGAAGGAAGATGTCGCACTTAAGCCAATTCCCATTCTTTCTGGGGGAAACCATCCCGAGTCCAAAATAAATCATTCAATTGCAGCAATCTTTATATTGGAGAGCGCTGTCAATGATGTCAGAAAGTGAGGGGTCAGAAAGAGGTGTGCAAGACAATCTCTTCCCTCTCCTCAGGCCCACAGACCTACAAAAGTCAATAGTTGAAATGCCGACAATGGCCCATTAGGATCTCCATAGGATTTAATGAATGAAGTGACTAACTCCTCTTCTTGTCCATACGTATCCAATAGAACAATATTGCCGTACCTTCCAGATGCCGACAAGATTGAGCCTCCTTGTAAAACGAGTGGAAATATGTAAATAAACCGAGGCAATGGGACCACCTACCTGTAATATTATGGAGATTACTCATCAGTAATGCAATTTCCAACGATATTCCTGTATCCCGTAACACATATATGAGTTAGTTTTGAATGATCTGAGGCTACTAATCGCAGTCTGGCAATCCGAGTAAATCGGAAGATTTTCAGAGAAAATCCCTGCCACTTTGAGCCATGAGTGTAAACTTCAAGAGTCCCATTGGGAACCTCCGATTCCTAAGATCAAAATTCCTTAGTCGGAATTCTAAAACCGAAAATTATAAGGAAAACATATAATCGACCCTAGAATAGCAGCATATCCACATTCCAGATTGGATCAGGATTTGACCGCAATGAGTCTTATTTCCAATAACTCAGCCCTCTATCGCAATAGGATATTGGAGGGGAACCAATGAAATATAGCAAATGAAGCCATAATAAAGGTTGGGGTGGAAAAGACCACGCTGGTAATCAGATCAGCTGGCTACATGCATACCCTGTCCATTAGCCAGAATAGGCACTGGTGTCTGTGTACCGTCCACCGAACCTGAACCACGGCCTGATAGAGTCAGTAGGCAATGGTTGGCCTGAGACCCCAGATCTTCCATACGGTCCTTTTACAGGTGTAGAGTGTTATTGTGGTTTTCCTAACCCTATCAATAACGTTATCCTTCCGTAAAAACTTGGGATCAGGAATGACACACCGATATGTAACGCTCTTGGATAAAGAAAGTTGAACCTCATTTAGGAACGGTAAGTTAAAAACAGGTACCCTATATTGCCTGGTAAAAAGCATAAATTCCGTTTTGCGAGGGTTGACACTAAAGCACTTAAACTTGCAAAAACCTTTAAATTAAACAATAGGATGCCTTTAAATGATTTGAATTCGAACTGAATGGCATGAATAGATGATGACCAGGAAACTAAAAATGTTCAAAATTAAATATTTAAAATTTTCTTTCTTTCTCTTCCTGGTGTTCATTCTTTAGAATGAAAATCTTCATTCAGTATTAGAGTACTGCTATCAAATTCCGATTAGTTTGTATGCAAATTTTAAAGGCAAATCAAATTAAGAAAATTTTAAGACCACAACGGAAATTTAACGCTTCTTTCAGCATAAATTAAATGTACGCTGCAAAGTGGGATGCAAATAAGCAAAAGCTGAAAGAGAAATATGAAGTTGTAGTGATAACTACAAAATTTTTAAATTTGAATTTAAAATTTTAAAAAGAGATTCAAAGCCGTACAATAAAATAAATCGAATACAAATACATAGTATTGTACCTCCGATATTTATAAATCTGTAGCACTTCTAATTAAAACTGACAACCAGAAAGCTTAATTGACTAAGTAAATTGTTTGTATATGTTCATTGGAATATTTTTATAAAGTACAGGGTTTTCTAAAACTTCACAATTTCTAAAGCAACGAAAATAACTTTCCGTATCAATGAATCTAGCATCACTCGTTGAATATATTTTTCACAAATTTGTCAATAAGAATGATAAGTTCACGACAAAATTGAACTCATAATAGTTTTAGAAGACGTAGAGACATACAGATCCATAGGGTGTATTATCTCATTTCCTCACATACACACATACACAGATACATAATTGGCCATTCTAACCCTTCAGTCACAATTACGACCTGGGTTCTCAATCATAATTTTATACATGAGTGATGCGTTAATTTTATACAGTTTGAAGCCGACTCCGAACAACAGATTGAGAAACTTTTCATAGCAATTTTATTTACTTTAAGAGTTTTTGCCAAAAATCTGCTGAGAGGAAATATTTGTTCATATTTCATTATTGATGGAGATGTCTGACCTAGGATTTGAAACATGAGCTCACATCTAATAAGACAACACACTACCTACTAGACTGCGGCGACTTGTTCTTTTTTCAACTCACTTACTTTAACCCTGGACGGTTACTCTTCATTTTTGCACATTAAGTTTGCTCTTCGTTGAATTGACGAACACTTTAACCCTAATTGGTTAAGTTAATGTTTCTTTTGTTTTTTTAATTCCATTAGTTTTGGTCTAATTTTGTGATGAAACAATAAAATTTAAAATTTTTAAATTAATTTTTATTTTATTTGCTTATTTTATTCACATTGGCTCATGGCATACAAATCCATAAGAAAAAAAATTTACCGGAAATGTATTAACATATCTTTTATTATGCATTTATTTATTTAGTTTGCGTCGATATAAAACTTGGTATTAAACCCATTAAAAAGCGATAAAAGTTATCTGATTTTGCGGCAGAGATTTAAGAATTGCGTATTTTTTTGGATGAATTTATTGTTTATAAGTTTTTGTTACAATCTACAATGATAGCAATTGCTTTAATTGCTAGAAGTTTCATTATTTGATTTCTAACAATAAAAAACCTATCAAAATGGATTTTAAATGTGTATTTTATATTTATATTTTATATATTCCTAGCACTCGGTGTTCCTTTTACCCGCATATCATTTTTTTCTGATAGCCAGGCTGCCTAAAGTCTCTCTCGAACATTGCGAATAATTCCAGGATTGTCAGGGAATGTATCCGCTGCCTCAACCTTCTTTCTGGGCGCTTCAGTGTCACGCTTGTCTGGGTCTCCGGACACTGACACATTCTGGGAAACTGCAGAGCCGACGAGCTAGCCAGAGCCACTACTTGCGGATTCCTCTTCAATCAACTTAGGAATGCCACTTACCTCGTTCAAGCTGGCCATCGCGATAAATTTCTTCCGAGACGCCAACCTGTCCTGGATCAATGAGGAGTCCTGCTCTACCGCTAGGCTCAGTTGACCCTCAATGCATAGAAGGCGGACCAACCAGTTACTTGGACTTGGTCGTAACTGTGTTATGGGTAGACACGCAGAAATAATGCGGCTCCCATTTAACGACTTCTACCGTGGGTTCAGATCCGCTGAGGAAGAGGAGACTGTTATCCACTTTCTTTGTCAATGCCCATCTCTTGCGAGGTGCAGATATATGTAGGTTATTTGGCTCTTCAACACTTGTCAGCTTGACGGAGCTGTCGTCCATTGATGTCAAGGATATAGCCTCGTTTATCATGCTTTCTGGCTGATTTTCCAGCGTCGGGTAGTCGTGCTTTAGGAATGAGCAGCCCTTGCGCTGACCAACTTCTCCCTCCCTGATTCGTAGAAACTTGGTCAGTACAAAGACTGCGTTCACCTGAGGCGTCACAACGGGCCACTATGCGTGTTCAAGTGAGCTTTTGTTATGAAAGCTACCACGCTAACCTAACCTAACCTAACCTAATAGAGAAAAACTAGCGATGATTATAATTTGATTATAAATTTCAGTGAAATTTGACAGAACATGTTGGAATACATAAAACAATTTAAGTCAACGTTAAAGATGTGTAATTTTTTAAATGTTTAAATAATATTTTTTACTGCATTCCTAAATATGTGAAATATCGTTTAAATAATTTGCTTTTAATATTCTTCAAATTGAAATTAATGCTTTGGATTTAAATTTCAAAAAGTATCTCGACACTATGCTACATAAATAATTGTCTGCATTTCTTTTTAATAATTTCGTATCACCAAAAAAGCGGCATTAAAAAATGTCCATTAAAATAAAATGAATAGATATTAAAGTCACACAAAAATAGGACATACAGTGGAATGTCTTTTAATCAGATGCCGTATAATGTGGCCATATAAGAGGGGTGAAGAAAAAATGAAATAAAAAAAATGCAATATAAAAGAAATTTATTTAAAACTCTTACTGCCATTCTTACAACTCGCCATTAAAGTTGGGTTTAGTTAAAGGTGACTTTAGCTAAAGTTAACTTTAAAGTCAACTTTAACTTCTTTACGTTAGTACAACCTACAGATATAATAAAGTTAACTTCTTCAAACATAAGGCAATGCCGGAGCAATGTCGATAACAGTGCTCAATTAATTATTTTTTTTATAAAATTTGTGTGTTGAGATTTTAGCTTTTTTATTTTTGTGTTTTCGTTTTGAAATATATATAATGAATACGCCATTTTGATTTGAAAAACTATTAATATATTAATGCTTATTTATTTATTTATTTATTAATTACAATACAATTACAAATTATATTATAATTATATACGTGCTAAGTAACTTTGACCATATGCGCGGTGTAGTGTCGCAGACCAGAGCCTCTGGTGGGAATCGAACCCACGACCCTCACGCTAATAGTCTAGCACACTACCTGCTAGACTACCAGGGCACCAATATTAATGTTTGATTTGTTTTCATGTTTATATTTGAAGTTGCATAATAAAAATAATATAAATAATATGGCAAGTTTAAAGATAAAGTGAACTTTAAAAGTTAAACGCTCACTTTTATCTTATTGTATAATCATAATACGGAAAATCAAGTTATCAAGCTTTTTAATTCTTATTGAAAGGTATTAAACTAAAAGAAATAAAAAAATGTACTGTAACTGTATAAATATATATACAAAATTGTATATGTATTCCTTCATGAATCCGGAGGAATGCTACCTTTTCCTCAATTCTAGTTGGCGAGTTTTTTGGTCTTGCTACTGATATTTGAAATATTTATAATTTGGTCATTAAATATATGTCATGATACTGTTTCTCACATTCTGGAGATTAAAATTACATCATTTGTCTAGTCATTTATTTCTTGCATCATACATTAGACTGAATGTCAGCTCTTTCTTAAACTCAATTTACTTTTTAAAAGTTAAATGAAATTAAGATTATGAAGAGTAAACGCTAATTGCAAACATTTTCGTGCCACTCTTTTGGTCGACTTTAAGAAAACATATTACGCGACTGCATTCTCATAGCCTGATGGTGTAACAAGATGGTGCTCAGTGTCAACAAGGATAATGGCCAACATAGCACCTGATACGCATCTATGTAGGTGTATCCTGCTCGGATGCGTTAATACCCAGCAGTTTTCAGAAATATGTTCCTATTATTCACCCTCATCTATATGTTGGCCTCGAAACAAACCCCGTTCTGAACAGATGTACTCTGATTCTACAACGTCCTCTCAAAAGCCCAACTCATTATGCTGTAGTGTGCGCCTGTATTATTTTCTTCTTTTTTTGTAATGAGCAGTGAATAATTTTGTAATAATTCTCACTTCCTTTTTTTTCTAAGGTAGTTAATCATATACAATCTCATCAATCCACAAACACCCAGAGTCCCTGGTGCGAACCCACGGCCTCGGCAATTGAAGTTCTGCGTACTACCAACTAGACCACTGGGGCACCCATGACTCTATGCATGACTCAGTTCTACTCTTTCGCTTAAAGAAGTCACTTATTATGGAAGATGCCACTGTATGTAAAGATAACAGCATGATGGTTGCAATAAAAAACTTTCAAATAGATTCTCAGCTTATGTTGCACTTCACTCACAAAATGTAGACAATTATGATGATGATGATGATGTATTTGAAAAATCTTAAATTAAATTTTAATTACTTAACGAATCATACGAGCTTACGGACTTGTCTATTCAAATATTTCCAAATGCAATTGCCTTTTTAGCAGTTTTTCTTTAGTGTAGTCAGGTACTTACAACTTAAACGGCAAGTGCCTTTCGCCCAGTCTAAGTTCTTACTCTTATTCAGAAAACTGTATTAAGGTCATAAGTTAACTTCAAATATGTGTCTCCTTCTCATTATTACTATACCAGAACAAGCTGACAGAGTGCCAGAATGGGTACGTTTCTTTTCTTTAAATTTCGTTATTAAAATGAAAATTATGAAAAGAAAATTGATAAAAAAGAATTACAGATTAGTTTTTAGTTAAAATGTTTTATGATTTTCCTGCTATTTTATTTATTAATTTTTTAATTCTTTCTTAAAATATTGTTACGTTTTTACCTTTTTAAAAAGTAAACTAATGTGTGTTTAGTTTCAATTAAACTCTTTATTGTTCGCACTACTTTAGGGTGTCACCGTTTACAACTTCAGGAATACAACAATAATTGCTTGTTCGCTATTCTTCTTCGCTTACAACGGAGATCTTTTCAACGGCTATCTTCAAGCCACGACTGTTCTCTTCACATGCAACGCGTCTTCAAGACTAATTGAATTCTTACTAGTTGGTTTTAGTTTGGCTTGCAATTTTTATATGTCCACGTAAACAGTTTGATGAAGGTTCTTGAAGTCGAACGTTCGTAGTTTCGCCTTCTGGAGAACTCTATCGCGACTTCATTGTTTTTTGTGTATTTTGTTCATATTGCTTGTTGTTGTATTCTCGCTTACATGTCTATCCCCTTTTCTTTCATACTGATGTTGTTGGTTAACTTATAACATGTTCGTTGTATTTGTTTGTGTAGTGTTTGCTCATTTTAATCTTGAACGATGTACACCGTTTCTATTTTCGTAACAATATGTTCTCCCCGTATTAGTCTTATGTTTATTTGTATGAGCATTCTGTTTACAACGTAAAATTTCGGCCATTACACTGAGTATTTGCTACTTAAGCAGTATTGTGCATCCTTAAATGAAAATGATTTTCCTCATATTTGAGGAAGAGAGAAAAAATTAAAACCTATTCCAAAATAAAGTCAAACTTTAACTCCTAATTTATGCACTGACACTCAAGGAGTCAGGGCTGCATCTTGAGAAATAATATGGATCGTGTAAGCTTTACTTTAAGCTTTGGTCGCACGAACGGAATTAGATTACCTTCCAGAGAAGCTTCGACCTTGGTGGAATACAATAACAGATTGACAAAATCATTTCACCAACGGCTCCAAGA
This sequence comes from Sarcophaga variegata, assembly GCA_932273835.1. Taxonomy (NCBI): domain Eukaryota; kingdom Metazoa; phylum Arthropoda; class Insecta; order Diptera; family Sarcophagidae; genus Sarcophaga; species Sarcophaga variegata. Next base: position 84,680,079 of record OW026358.1, on the reverse strand, counting down.
CGGATACGGTATTGGATAGTTATTCTAATAAACTTTACTTTCGATCTCCCAATTAATGTACTGCTGCGAAGTGAGTGCGGAAATTGTAATTCAATACTTTTGTAGTATAGCATGGGAAATTTAAAGGTTTAAATTTAAAAATGCAATAAAACAAAAACGCTTAGAAATTTTGTTAAATTTATTTTTTTGTTATCAAGATGTGGAAGATACAGACTATGAAGCTACAGGCCATGATGTAACACCCACTAGAAAATAGTTTCGAATTGTGGTTTTTGTATTCACTTTTAGGTTGGGATATCTCGAAAAATTTAAAATTCAAATTTTCAATTGTTTCTGGTTTGATTTGATTTGATGGCCAGTTTCTCGTTGACCCAAATTTCCAATAAATCCCAACGTTGTTCAAGCGTAAATCGATTCAGTGGAGATGATATACTGAATTTTGTGACCGAATAGTATGACAAAAGAAGTGCCACATTCTGAATAACCGAATAGATGGCCCACCCGTTATTATCTACTAATCAATGTAATCCAATAAAACTATTTCGCAGAAAGTTTCAAAGAACTTTAGACTTGCCTCAGACGTATGAATTAATGAGAATGAGATCAAATACAAATAGTAGAATAAAAGTTGTGTCCCCAAGTTAGAGTCATTCATGAAGCTCAGAAGTTTTTTCTAAGCAAAAGTTTACACCATTGAAAGACGTGCTTAATTCAACTTGGACTGGAAGTACAGAGGTCGGAATATAATAATACTATACATCCGAGCACACAGCTTCTATGGTTGACTGAGGATTAGAATAGAAATCTGAATCCGCTAGACAAAGCAAGATCTCAGATGATGTGCGAGTTCCCGCCAATGAGCCAGTGGCTCAGCTTGAGAGAAGGATAACTTTTACGCCCTTGATTAGGTCAGAACTTTTCTGCAAAATAGGAAAAAGCTTTTGGAAGCGACAAGGATATTCTACTTGGTCTGAGATATTTAAAAATGTGCTAGCGTGAGTTCTGTCTGTTTGTCTGAAAATAGTTTCTGGTACCATGTAGTCACATCTAAAACCTGGGTGAATCGGTTCTACTTCATGCAGTATTAAAAAGCGGCCCATCATACATGGTATAAGCATATCTGAGAACTTAAGCCTCAGTGCTATTCTAGCAGCCACATTTCGGAGGAAGATGTCCAAGGGTTGTAGAGATTAGCTAGACTCCAGATTCGGCGTGGCTTCAGATCACCCGTGATGCCCAAGCATACCAAACCTCTGTACCATTTTCAACGTAGCAAAAGAGGTCTTTTGTATAGGATTCCACCATACTAATAGCCCGTAGAGACAGCTGTATACATCCAGAATGATACCCAAGTACTTTGTCTTCCATAACAGTTTCACAGCCGTTCCATTCCTTTTCGGAATAGTGAAGATAGGGACCTTGAATTTCCGAGTGAACAAGCCAAGTTCCGTTTTACTCGTTGTTCTCTGCCCATTTGTCGGTGATCATTGATCGTCAGCATATGCTAAAATTTTGAAGCCTCCGATATCCATTTCCATCAGGATTTGATTAATAACTAGGTTTTACAGAAGAAGTGATATTACCACTTCCCCTGCGGTCTGCCCCTACTTAGTCGTTGATGGAGGATAACCTTACTGCAGGTTAATCTACAAAAATTTTGCGAGAAATAGTTATTGACTAAAGACGTTCATACGAAAGCCAATATATTGACTTATAATGTAGAGCCCTACAATTTCGTTAAAATATCGAAACTAGTGGTTGGACTATGGGAAGTGTTCTACAAGACATTTGAAAACCTATCAACTATAACTACAAAACTAAAAGTTTAATAAAATGTGAGAGAATTTTTATAATTACACTATTATTACTTGTTTATTTGAGTTCTTTGTTAAACTATCTGCAAGTAGTCTGAGGATAGAAATTGTTGGTTGGGTTCATTGACTTGTCGGAAGTAATAATTATTACGATTTCTCAAATCTTCTGAACTTTCGACGAATTTGTTCTTTAGAATGTTTTAATAACCTTGGTTATTCATTATTTCCTCAATAAATTCTAAACTGCTACACCTGGTGCCAAAACACATCTTCACAGCATTGTATTTCCACCACCATTCTTAAGCGTTTCTTGAGATCGAATTCTTCATTTCATTTTCCTTCAATCTACATTATATATTTTGACTCGCTTGAAGAAAACACATCTTTCTAAAACTTATCTGACATGGCTGCATATGGAGGAAGATAAATAAATAGTTCAATACAAAGAACTTGCGTGAAATAGTTGAGCATGGCCGCGGTAGTGAAATATTGGGGGTGTCGGCACCAGATGTGGGCTGTTTGAAATTTATTGTTTGGCGAAAAAGTTCTCTGTCACAGCCCTTAATTGTGATTAAATTTAAATAAAATACATGGTAAGGGAAAACAGCCAAACCATTTGGGTTATTGTTAAACGAGTAATAATTCTTTAAACAACTGGATTATATTTATAAAAACATATTTTAAAAGCTTATAATTCAAAATGTCATCAGACTACAAATGTGTTTAAATTCAGGTATATTTAAATACTATTAAAATTAAATATTAAATGTTAACTTATGCCAATTTTATATAGTAAATGTCCTCTTAAATTTCCCAAAGACAGACACGATTTCACGATGCTACATTTCAAAGTTTTATATTCAATTTAATACTTCCCCCTCTCTGCTGAAATTCACATGTATTCTACATTACTAACTCAAATACTTAAAAAATTTTAAAATGTTACTTTTTACGAGCATACGAGGGTATGTCTTTATCCAAGCTTATGAAGCCTTGAATAATTTTTATAATTTTTCCTGTTATTTGAGGAAATTAAATCAAAAAACTTATGATGGGAATTCAAGATAAACGAAAAATTTATTTATATTACAATTAAATTGAAAGAAAGTAAGCAATAGAGGCTATGAATGTATTTCGTAAATGTAGAATAAAACTACAAGACTATGTCGCCGTAGTCTAGTAGGTAGTGTGTTGGCTTATTAGACGTAAAGCCACGGTTCAAACCCCAGGTCAGACATCCAAACGAAATACGAAAAAAATATTTCATCGGCGATTTCCTCTCAGCAGATTTCTGGCAAAAATTCTGAGAGTAAATAAACATGCCAAGAGAAGTTTCTCAAAAATCTGTCTTTCGGAGTCCGCCAGTCCTGTATAAGGTTAACACATACAACATGAGCGTTGTGAGAAGCTAAGTCGTAATCCTGACTGAAGGGTTGTAATTACCTATTATGTTATATATGTGAATAAAACTTGGGATAAATGGCTTGGTATGACTACAGTAGTTTGAATTGTTTAATTAATTCTTGTGTTTATAATATTGTTACGAAAGTGGAAATGGTGTTACATCGTTTAACATTAAAATGATAAACAAAAACTACAAAAACAAAAACAATGGACTTGTTTACATGATCACCGAATGAACAAAAATATAGCAACAACATCAGTATAAAAAAGGGGATAAACAAAAAGCAATAACAAACATTACCAGAATAAATGTAAACAAAATACACAAACAGCAATGGACAACGCTATTTACATTAATATAGATTTTGATTCTCCTTTAAGAGTATCCATCAGGCTGTTTACCCTGCAATATAGGGTAAGACAAACTAGGCAATGTAGTCAGCAAAAAATCAGTCAGTCTTGTGCGAAGACGCGTTGTGTTGTTGTTTACATCAAGTTGTGAACAGTGGCACACAGAATTGTGCGAACAATAGAGAAATAAATTAAAACTGAACACAAATTTATTTTTATTTTTATTGCAATCTACGAGCTCATATTTCAAACGTTTTTAGAAGGTATTTATTTATTTAGTTATTTATTATAATACAATTAGAAATTATATTCTAATTATATACGAGCGGAGTAACTTTACCATATGCTCGGTGTAGTGTCACAGACCAGAGTCTCTGGTGCGAATTTTTAAAGGTAAAAACGTAACAATACAATAAAAAGCTATAACGCAGAAGTAATCAAAAAATGACTGTTACATCCTTGTAAGGTTTTGGGGTTCGCTCGTATGGCCCGTGCAAGTGACGATCGTTTTGATAAGGGTACGAAAAGATAAACCAATGTTTTAGCCATTAACATATTCTTACTTACTGAATTGGTCATTACAACCTTTAATACGCATTACGACACAACTTCTCATACCACACCTGTTGTTTGTGTTAATTTTAAGCATAAATGGTAAGATTTACAGTCTTAAATCGACTCCGAATAACAAAGTTTTTGATTAGCTATTCACGGCAATTTTATTTGCTGGTTTCTGTCAGAAGATTAATGAAAGGAAGGCTGAGCCAGTGGTTGATTCTATCAGCCCTCTCTCATTATCCGACATACTTACATAAACTCGGTTATTGATTGTAGACCCCATCAAAGACTGTTCGAAATAACCATTTTTGTAGCTCGCGTAACCCCACCAGCGACCAGAGCTTTCGCATATCAAAAAATATTCATGCGCGATATATCCAAAATATGTTTCTAATATGTTTAAGCGTGTTATGAGTATGGTGGCGAACATGATAATTGTTACTCTTACGCATACGTCATGTAAGGCATTGTTTATTACTGCCATTCATGTTTTATCCGGGAGTGACAGAACCTACAGTTTAATATCGACATCGAACGACATATTTTAGAAGCTTTACAGGGAAATTTTTATATTACCCTCCGAGTTTTTGCCACAAACCTGCTAAGAAGAAGTCGCCGTAGAAAAATTTATTATATTTCGTTTTACTCGAGATTGTTTCGGCCTGTCTACATCTCGTCTAATAAGACAACATAATACCTACTAGGCTACGACGATCTTCGTATCAAAATAACAGTGGTTTGAACGAAACGAATGAAACTAAATTATTGTAGAAAAAATAAATTGTATTTAAGGTTACCATATGTTTCCTTTTTTTTGATTAATTTTGACTGTTACATTAAGAAGATCGCACAGAAATAAAAATGCAACGAACTTCATGAAATGAGCAACACTTTTTAAAACCCGCCCCTCGTAATGCGGTTTATACAAAGCCTACATATGCATGTATGTGTGTGTAAATACATGAATGATAAATTGTCATACGACCTAAATGTTATACTCGAGCAAATAATAATAAAAGCTTATCTATTAACACACCGCTATGCACGGTTAATATTACCTTGATTGCTGCTTTTCATAGTGTAGCTAATGTTACGATTTTCCAACTTAAATTGCTGCAACAAAGGCACACGTATATTTGTTACAATATGTACCACAAAATATACAAACATTTCCAGACTTCTATAACAGGCGAACAGAAATAGAAAAGGATTTTTCAATTCATTGCAGACCAAAAACCTTTTACGAACTTTAATATTTTAAATTACAATTTATAAGAGTGTGTATGTGTGCCAGATGTTTGTCTGTGTACAAGCGCATGAATACTAGATTATGTCTATTGTAAGCATGAAAAGAGGTTATATTATACGATGTACTATTAAAGATAGAGACTCTATTGTTAAATTGTTATTTTAACTGCCACGTTTATCTTTTTAGTTCAGATACGTAGTCAGCATATCATCAAGGTCGTCGCCGTCTATCTGTGTGTAGGGATATTTGTGTACTCGACAAGGATAACAAGGCTTTTTAATAATCACAATCAGCAGGGTGTTTGTTATTCAATAACAAATTTGAAATTAAAAGAAAAAAGATGACACAATTTAAAAGGAAAACTTTTTTAAAAATATATCCCTTTTCAATGAACTTAAAGTCATGGAAAAAAATGAACACGAACATTAGTAAGTCAAGGTTGAAAGTATGTATTCCATGAATAAAATTTATTTGTATTAAAATTCTTAAACAAATATATGAAAAAATTTAACATCAGTATGGTAGTGAGGATTGTCAATAGAATTATAAATTGTCCTGAAAAATCTGTTTTTCAATTTCATAGAAACCAAATTTTTACATTTTATTATGTCAGATGAACTTAAATTGGAAACTAAATTAAGTCCTACTCGTTAATGTATTCATATAGCCTGTAAAGTAGTTATTCTGAACTCAACGCTGCTCGGCGTAAAGCGTTCTTATGGGATCTCAACATAAACAAAACTTTTGAGCCGGATGGTACATCACTCTACTGATGCTGAAGCAGTCTTTTTAATTTCATTCTTTCATTACTAAAAGTTGAGTAGGTTGGTGAAGCAAATTCCGTACAGCCCTTCTACACTATCAGAGACTGATATACGCCGATCTTCTGAGATATACATTTTTCCCCAGTATCAGGTAGCTGCCACAGGCTAGTAGGCAGTGTGTTGCCTTATGAAACGAGAGACCACGGTTCAAACCCCAGGTAAAACATTTCAAACATTATGACGTATAAAATAATATTTCTTCGGCGACTGCCTCTCAACAAATTTCTAGCAAAAATTCTGAGAGTAAATAAAAATTGCCATGAAAAATTTCAAAAACCTGTCGTTCGGAGTCGACTTTACACTCGCCACTTATGGATAAAATTAAGACACACAACATAAGTGATGTGAGAAGCTGGGTCGTAATCTTCACTAAAAGGTTGTAATGACCAGTTATGCTATATATTAGGAGTGGTCTACACATCACTGTTAAAGATCATTAGTCTTTTCTCCTTCTGGTTGAAGACCGGGGAGGGTCTCATTTGTACGTCAAACCTGGGATGGTTAGCTTTTATCCAAGTTACAATACGAATACAGAAGCCTATTGAGACCGAGGGAGGAGCAGTCTGTCGTTGTTGTATGTTAAGCTGAACGAACAGTCAATCATATTAAAACAGGTCGGTTGTGGGCAATATTCTATGCGGACAACATAGTTATTACAGTTGCGGGCAGATTTTTGAATTCTATTAGCGAAAGAATGCAACTTTATTTAAGAAGTATTATAGAGTGGGCGTTTGTGTGGGGAGCTGCGGGAAGTCGACAAAAAGATGGTGTGTGTCGACTTGTTTTTCGTGGGTTTTTCCTGGATTTGGCGCAGTGTAAAAATCTGGGCGATGGTGGATTTGCCAGGTCTGAAGCCGCACTGATAAAGTCCAATCAGTGTTTTGACGAATGGATTCAGTCGTTCACGCAATACACCTTATATGCGATAGGGAGAAGGCTTATACTCTTGTAGTTGACGCATATCGTTGGGTTTCCCTTTTTCAGGACAGGGCACTGAGGTTCCCATCGTTGGGCATACTTTCCTCTAGCCATATTTTGTAAATAAGCTGGAGCATGCACCCTCTTGATAGAATTTTCGAGCGTTATTCCTACATCTATACATCTCGACTTCCTTCCGCTCATGCCTTTCCTGCTGCTCTTCTTGCGTCTGAAAAGGCGTCTCTCATCCCTTCTCCTCTCTCTATAGTTCTCAACAATGGCTCGCATAGCAGCTATTTGCAATGTTTTGTTGTATGCGGCGTTTTTCGCTGCAGCTGCCTCGCGACGCTCCTCATCGTACCATTGATTTCGTTGGGGTGGTCGCTCGAAACCGAGGACTGTTTCCGCACTATTGCGTAAGGATTGGGAGATATTGGCCCAAAGTCCACCAATGTCGCTGAGATTAGATGGGGAACGACGGAGCTTATCAGAGAGTTGAGCGGAGAACGCCTCAGCGCGTTTGTGAACTTGCACTGCTCGGTACCTGGTGAGCAATTTAATACATAATACATGTGTGTATGTATACCAAAATGGTATCGGTTTGTATATATACATCGTGTTAACTTGGTGAATCTATTGATTTACAGATAATAGTATCTGTATAAATAGTATGTACACAGGATTTTCCCAGCTATAAGTCTAACTGTAGCTGAAGTTTATTTATTTTCATTAAAAAAATTCTTTTTTATTTCCATCAACTGTTTATTATTCAGATTATTTATGAGAGTTTTTTCCTTTCTTATTCTTGATTATATTAAAAAAATTTTTTGTATCTGTTTCAAGTCTACTTAGTTAATGATTTATTTGCATTGGTTTAAATACGTGGCCATTCGAATTATTCATTTGACAGCTTTAATAATCAGTAATGTTTATATAAGTTATTATCGTTTATTTATTTAATTAAAATTATTTTATTAACACAAAAGTTATTTCTTTTTATTATTCATTAACACCAGTTTATGCATGAATAAATTTATTAAATTATAATACTTTTTATTGTCATACTTCAACCCTACACACATAGACCAAAAAGCAACACAAAAACCACAATCAACAATAAATAGCTATGGAAACCAGCTAACGTGAAAAATTGTAAATGTTACACTGTTCAACATACAAAAAACTTAGATTAGAAAGCAAAGTGGAATCAATTTTAATCTAAAATTACTCATACTTGTTTTAATACTGACCAATCTCAAATTAAAATGTCCCCTTTTTAATTTAACCTTTTCACGATCATAAGATTGTGAGAGGCATAAATGTAAATTTCTCAGCTTGTCACATCTTCATATTAGCAGTATAATTGAGTTCATTGACTTGTTGAAAGCAATAACCAACACGAATTCTTAAAATGTTCAAATATTCTCTCTTATTCATTATTTCTTCAATAAATTAAAAACTGGCCACACCTTGTGTTACAAACACATTATTTATATTTTTTGTATTTGAGTTTATTAATGAATACGGCGTAAATAACATTTCATATATTTTTTATTCCTCTACCTGTACGTGGATACCTTAAAATCAATGAAATATTTTCTAAAATTCTTTTAAACGTAATTCTTTCTTTATTATGCTTTCAATTTAAAATAGTATTCTGTTAACAATGAATAAATAAATGACCAATTTATCATCATTTATCTCAGAAAATGAAAATTTCTTCTCCATGGAATGAAAAAACAAATTGATTTCATTCATAAAGTGTGTTAAAGACGACGAAATGCTGTTATTAATATTTGACTATAAAAAAATGACGACTTATTTTGGTTATTTAATATAATTTGTTAAACAATTATTTGATTCTACGTAGCTCCACAGCTTTGGTTTTCACAAACAATTTATTTTTATTTTCATTTGGTATTTATTTCAAATAAATTTTTTTTAATAAATACTGCGTAGACTTTCAAAAGATTTTAGTTTTATATTATCAACGCAGTCTAGTAGGTAGTGCGGTGACTTATTAAACGTGAGGCAACAGTTCAACATTTCACAGGTCGTACATTTCCAAAGAAACGAAATATGAAAAAAATTTTCTTCTGCAATGCCTGTCAGTAGCCTTCAGCCAAAAACTCTGAGAGTAAATAAAATTACCATGAAAAGTTTCTCAAAAAAATCTGTCGTTCAGGGTAGACTTTACACTGTGGGTACCCCCGCTCATGTATAAAATTAACACCAACAACATAAGAGGTGTGCGTAGTTAGATCGTAATCCAGACTGACCAATTATGTACGTATTACCTATGAATGAATATTTCGAAAATCAAAAGAAAAAGTATTGTTACGAATATGGAAATGGTGTTTTGCGTAAACAAAAGCTACAAAAACAAATACAATGAACTTGTTTACATGATAAACTAGTAAACAAAAATATACCAACAAAAAAATCAGTATAAAAAAGGGGATAAAAAGGTAAACAAAAGGCAACAACAACACTGCAAGGACAAACGTTAACAAACTACACAAACAACAATAACGTAAACAACATGTTTATATTTAAAGTCAAGACAAAGCAGGCAACGGAGTCAGTAATATGTAAATTATACGCAATCACTTAGAAATACTACACAGCTATAATATGTAACAAATTATTTAAAATAACTAAAAATATCGAATCAAGATAAGTTTTACGATCTTTCCACGCATAAATACTTGTTTACGTTTTTACAATTTTAAGAACGTTTAAAATATGAGTTCGTAAATTCCAAATAAAATAAAAAAATAAATTTGTGTTTAGTTTTAAATCAATTCGTTATTGTTCGCACAATTCCGTGTGCCACTGTTCACATCTTCATGTAAACAACAACAATTTTCTTTGTTTGTTATTCTTCTTTACACTCTTCTGCGTAGACATTAACAATTGTTCCTTAGATCTTTACAAAGGAGATCTTCAAACCGCGATTATTCTCTTCACACGCAACGCGTCTTTAAACAAGATTGACTTAATTTTTACTGGCCCCGCTGCCTGCTTTGTCTTGCCTTTTATGTCGCAGGGTAAACAGTCCGATGAATGCTCTTGAAGGAGAATGACTTTACCTTCGCGATATCTCTATAAATGTAAACATGTTGTTTACGTTATTGTTGTTTGTGTATTTTGTTTACGTTTGTCCTTGCAGTATTGCGTTCCACTTAGAGAAACCGTGGCGCTTTGAACATTAGTTATATTCCATAAATAATGGTGTTAATAGACTTTTCAAACGAATTAAAATTTTAAGGGCATCTCACTTAGACTTTGTTTTATTTATATTTAAAGATAGGAAGCGCTTTACGTTTGTTTAGATTTAGATTTATGAAAAGATAGCACATTTAGCGATTTAAATAATCTGTAAAAATCCAATGTTTCTTGGATTATATATATGGGGAATTTCGTTTCAAGTGACCCAATTTTTAAAATCGATTAAAATTTGCACCAAGTTTAGTACTATTGGATAGTAGACCATACACAAATTTTCAGCTCTATCAGTCAAGAACTGCCGGTGTTAGAGGGGGTCAAAGTTGGACATTTTGGTCATACAGGGTTTTTTTAAAATGTGTGTAACTTTTCATACTTTATATATATGCAAGGCAAGTACACTTTTTGTTTCTCAGAGTTTTTGTTTCTCTGAGTTTTTCTGCTTCGGCCCCACAATGTTGCAATGTTGTTGTTGTGGACAGGCCAAACGCTTAGATATATGTACGTTCAATTAATCACTCCATTCAAAAGCCCGATTGAGTACAAATGTATTTGTTTTTTTTAACTGCCAGAGAATTACAAAGCATCCTGAATATATTCTACTTGTGAAAATCCCGAACCAAAAACTGTTTATAAAGTAGTTTGCATAATTCCTGTGATTGTATAGTCCAGATTTGTCAATACAATATTCCTGTGATAGTTCAGATCATGGAAAAGACATCCACTCAGTTGTCTAAGATTAGAATCCCGTAGAGCTGACGAGTCCCAAAGACGTCTTAGCCCTGGACGATTACTCTTCATTTTTGTACATTAAGGTTACTGTTCGTTGAATCGACGAACACTTTAACCCTAATTGGTTACTGTTCGTCGAATCGACGAAGCTCATTTACTCTTTATCGTATAATTCTTTTATATTTGACCAAATTTCGCTCTTTTTATCGACAATTTTGGTTGATAACGAAAACTTGTAGTGAGTATACGTACCCTGGCAACTCATTTTTTTAAACCTGGATGGTAATTTTTGCACAGTAAGGTTACTCTTCGTTGAATCGACGAAAATGACCGAAATTTGGTCAAACATAAAAGAGTTATATGATAAAGAGTAAATGAGCTTCGTCGATTCTAACAATAACCGTCCAGGGTTAAACAGATTACTCCTTTCTTACATCCAAACATGCATGAAGTAGCACTGAATCACTCGTGTTTTAGATGGGACTACATGATACCAGAGAGTGTTTTCGGACGAACATACAGCACACACTTACACGAAAAGGATGGGCTACTACAGCTGTTATCACTGTGGCGGTGATATAACGATCTTCAATGATGGCTGAAGAATGGAATGTGGAACTGGATCTGAAGTCTATGAACGGGTCATACAGATGACCTAGCAGCAATCAAATCACTGGCTCCCAGCTCGTCAAATCAAAGTACGTCAGGATTTGTTTGGACTGTCTACACCGCATATGTCACACTGTCTACACGACACTCGTCTCTACTGGGTTCCAGACCACTATGGTATATAGGTAAACGAAAAAGCGGTCGAACTGGCACTGAAGGGATCGAAGATGTCTAAGGAAGAGATGATAGAGCGAACATATGCACCTCTACAGGAATAGTTTTGCAAATTGGAAAAAGGCACAACTACTTGCCGAATTTAAAAATTACCATGTCCAGCAGTGTACAGCAGTAGAATCAGGGAACTACATGAGTTCGACAAGAGAATGGTTCGCATTTTAATAGGAATTCTAATGGGATACTGCGCTATTGGCAGTTCCGCTCACCAACTAGGTCTGCCGCACTAGGATCACTGCAGACGCTGATATGATGTGGATGAAACGGTGCAACATTTATGCGACTGCCCTACATTTCAGAACAGGCGTCATCGGTTTTTAGGTGACAGAACGTTTGAAGATCTGGTCATGGTGACGAGCGTCCCATTTATGGAACTGGCCGGTTTCATCAATGCTTGAAAGTGTTTCAATTTCTCTAAATGAAATGTTGCCAAGAATGTAAATGTCAATATTAACACTAGGTAAAGTATACACTGAATGAAAAGTATATGCAATATGTGAAATGCAAATAAACGTGTTACACTCATATATACATTAAAAGTCGATTTATTTTATAAAATTATATTTGTGACTCGAAACATCAAAATTGCATTCATTTCCTGTAATACTGAACATTTGATTGACGTCTCCACTTCTTACTGATTTGCTCTGTTCTGTAGTGCCGCTTTCAATGTGTGTGATATTCAGGTTGTATTGTCATTTGTTTTCCTGCGGGTATCATTTGGTGGTAATGTTACAATTTTATTGATTTTTAAAATTGCATATCAACATATTTTTGTATAGAAATTTAATTTAGATTCAAATTATAAGGCATTTTTATTAAATAACTTTTATGAACTGCCTTTATTTAAAATATTCATATAAAATAGATTTTGGTTTATCTTTTTTATTTTAAATTAGAAGGTATCTGGGGTACTTCGCCCCATAGTTTATAAGGCTGAATTATTTATATATTTCCATGCTATAATTATTACGAGCCGAGTAGCTTAGATCTTATGCTCGGAGTAGATCAGACCCTCTGGTGGGCACTTAAAATTTATTTTAATATTTTATTTATGTTTTGTGTGTAACAGACCAGAGTCTAATACAGAAACTGCTACCAACACTTTACCAGACTTAAGCACTACCTAGACAGTCAGCACAAATAAATTAGAATATATTTCGTTTACTTTTAAAAATATCAGAAGTTTTTTTTTATTTTCTGCACGCAAACTATTGATATTGATAACTATGGATGGTGTTGGGATTTCTATATAATAAGGTTCGTCATCAAGAATTATAACAACACAGAACAACGCTTTCAAATAATGAAAGCTCGCTTGAAAGCAATCACATTTATTTAGTGACCAATCAATTCATTATTGATTTCACATTAATATCACCAAGGAGGCAGTAGTCGTCATACTTACATAATTCAGCTTAATTGAGAACATACATAAATAATTACATAAATAATCACTTATGTTGTGTGCGTTAATTTTTATACATGATTGACGGGACTTACAGTTTTAAAGTCCATTCCGAACGACAGATTTTTGAGAAACTTTTCATGGCAATTTAATTTATTGTCAGATTTTTTGTCAGAAATCTGCGGAGAGGAAATATTTTTTCATATTTCGTTCAGTTGGAGATGTCTGACCAGGTCACGTCTAATTAGCCAACACACTACCTACTAGACCACGGCGACTTCAATTTTGCAATTTATTTCGATGTTTCTTGAACACTTCCAACATCAAGTCACCGAGAACAGTGATCAAAAGCAATGTGCTGCCCGAATTATTTTGTTTGTTACCGCCGCCCTGCTCTTGCAAAGTCGTATAACATGTTGTGTTCGATGATATCGAATGATGTCTTGGCATCTATAAAGCACATATTTTGCAGAGTACGGTATTCAACGGTCTGTTCTGAAAAGATGTGCAGTGCATAAACGCGGTCTATGGTACATCAGTGCGCTTGAAATTGTGTTCTTTCATTCGATAGTATCTTGGCTTATTAGATGTGAGGCAACGATTCAATCTCCAGGTCAGACATCTCCATCAAAACGAAATTAAGGAATGTCTCAGGAGATTTCTGGTAAAAACTGTGAGAGTAAAAAAAATAAAAGTTCCTCAAAAATATGTGGTTCAGAGTCCACTATAATTTTTGTAGGTCTCGCCACTCATGTGTAAAAATTAATACACACAACATGTGTGATAAGAGAATCTAGGTCATAATTCAGACTGTAGGGCTGTAATAACCAATTATGTATGTATGTATGTAGTTTGTTAGGCTGAATATATGCGGGATTATTTTGTTCATTGTACTTAGTATAGTTTCTACGCTCTCAGAGGTTAACTTTCTTAAGCAAGAGGGTAACTGTTCTCTCTATTAATTCAGGATGAGGTCTCAGCCTAATTTCGGAAAATTTGCGTGTATTGTGTAATTTTACCGCTAGTATGGAGATTGGAAAGTGTGCAAAGAACTTCTTAAACAAGTTGGTATTACGTCACGCACTCAGACAAGTAACCGCTTGTAGCTTAAATCAAATACGAAAGCGTAAATTATTCATGTTGTGCAATTCAGTTTGTGTAATTCAGTTTTTATTTTTTAATTTAAAAATCACTTATTCATATTAAAAAAATGTTTGAAATATGAGTTCCTAGATTGCAATAAAACTAAAAATTGTTCGCACAATTCTGTGTGCCACTGTTCACAACTTGATGTAAACAACAACAATTGCTTTGCTTCTTATTGTGCTTTATACCCGTTTGCGTAAACAATAACAATTGTTCGACCGATCTTCGAACCACAATTATTTTCTTCACACGCAACGCGTCTTCACACAAGAATGACTGCATTTTTACTGATACCGTTGCCTGCTTTATCTTGCCTTTTATATCTCATGGTAAACAGTCTGATGGATGCTCATGAAGGCAAATGATTTCGCATTCTCGAAATCTCTGTTAATGTAAACATCGTTGTTTCATTGTTGTTTGTGTATTTTGTTTACACTTATTCTGGTAATGTTTGTTGTTGCTTCTTGTTTACTTGTTTATACCCTTTTTTATACTGATGTTGTTGCTATATTTTTGTTATTCATTGATCATGTAAACAAGTCCATTGTTTTTGTTTTTGTGGCTTTTGTTTATCATTTTAATGTTAAACGATGTAACACCATTTCCATTTTCGTAACAATATGTAGTTATTTTAAGCCGAGATTACAAATACAATACATAAAGCAATTGGAATGAAAGAGAAACACTGTTTTGATATATAAGAGCTTTAATTTCAATTAAATTCAAAACGAAACAATACAAATCCTTTTAATCGTATTCTATTTTCTATTTGAATTATTTTTCTGTATAAAATCTTCAATCAAATAAATATAATGCCAAAGGATAAGAACTACAAATATTCAATGATTCATGCCAGCTTCTGTTTTCGATTTTTGGCATTCTCATCATTCAGTTCATTATGATTCAGGGCTCTTATATGATAAGTATTAATGTCTTATGTTTAATTTCATTATGACCAAATTATAAATTAATGTGTACAGCTCTTATTGTTTGAAATGAAGATAAATCACGACAGATAATAGACAATCACAAAACCATAAGGAGAAGCAAATTGATGACAGATTGACATCAATTGGCGTAAGTACATGGCACAAAATTAATAAACAGATAAAAAATAAACAACGAACGAACATGTTTGTCCTCTTTAATTTTTTATTATTCAATTATTGTGTTTCAGTTGGATCAAACTAGATTATTTAGCTATGCAGGTGATTAGTCGAGTATGTCAGATTGTTAGATACGATATATGCAACTGCTGGAGCTAAACAACTCTTATATCAAATGATTTTAAAACTTCTTCTACAATTTTTTATTAACTTTTTTAAATTTTATTTCTCTTGTTAGGTCTTCAAATGAAGAATTCGTGACTGCTCTAAATTAACTTTAATGAATTTTCAACTCAAATATTCTACCTTATAGCTGGACTTTTCAACGCTTCCAACTGGTCAAAAAGATGTAAAACTAATAACCCTAAAAACGACCCTGCAACATTCAACGTTAAATATTGTACAGTCACCATATTGTGAAAAGAAAAACACGATCGGAAGTTTCCGAAGAAATATTTCTTCATATTTCGTTTTGATGTCTGACCTGGGGTTTGAACCGTGGCCTTACGTCTAATAAGCCAACACACTGCCTACTAGCCTACGGTGAATTCGCATGTTTTCGTATCATTTGAAGTTATTGCCAAATTTTTTGAAAGTTTTGGCAATATCGTCATTTACAGTTCTGTAAGTTTAAGCAAAGAATTTTTTGTCACTGTGGATAAGTCACCATAGTCTGGTAAGCAGTACAAAGGCTTATTAGACGTTAGGCCATGATTCAAACCCCAGATCAGACATATCCAAACAGAATATGAAAAAATGTATTTATTTATTAATTACAATACAATTACAAATTATATCCTAATTATATACGAGCGAAGCAACTTGACTATGTGCTCGGTGTAGTGTCACAGACCAGAGTCTCTGGTGGCAATCGAACCCACGACCCTAACGCTAATAGTCTAGCACACTACCCACTAGACTACCAGGGCACACAGAATATGAAAAAATATTTCTGTTTTTTCTCAGCAGATATCTGGCAAAAACTCTGAGAGCAAATAAAATTGCCATGCAAAAGTTCCTCAAAAATCTGTCATTCGGAGTTGACTTTAAACTGTAGGTCCCGCCAGTCATGTATAAAATTAACACATACAACATAAGTGAGAAACTGAATCGTAGTTCTGACTAAAGGCTTGTAATGACTAATTATGTATGTGTGTATGTATGTATATATTGTCTATTACAGCAGCACTACTTCCAAAAGAGTGACCGATACGTTGATACAGAATTCTTACTGTTCATAACCAACCCATGTTCTTTAAATTTTTTCAACAATCTTAGAATACTTGAAACATTAGTTGGACTTTCTCGACTTTAAAGCTTGCGAACAGTGCCAGCATAATTTTTCAAATTTGTTTTCGCACGTGTTTTTTTCCTCCATTTTAAATAATTTTTGAATTTCCCAATGTATACAAATTTGTGGCACAAAAATTAAAAAAATAAACTCCTACTGAGACACCCTTTATGGTATATTTATTTCAAGATTTTATAAGTGTTAGTATATTCCAAGAATTTTTATTTATTTATTATACGTCTCAAGTTTTCATCAAGAAACTCCTTTACTTTTAAGCGTAATCTGTTATAAACACTTCACATTCATGCCATCTAATACTGTCGACAAGGCGTTGCATGTTGTATTGGAATAAGTTCTTAAAACTTTTGTAAATAAATACTTATTGTTTGAAGTTCAATATTTTCGAAGCAACCGTATATTAAAATAAAATTACATATCAGAAGTGTTTGAACCCAAGCCAATCTCTTATAAAGAATAGAAAAATTTTTTTTCCTCGAACACTTTTTTCATGTTTGTTTACTGGCTATAACAAGGCAGACAATAGTCCTGACATGGTTCAGAACACAATAGAAAATTTAAAAGCAGAAGACAAACAGTAAAATATCAAACTGAAGTACAAATGAAGGGGTTACAGTTTTCACATCTATTTGCAGAATTATTTATTTCTTAATAATATATAAAAGTGATTGAAATACCCCTCTTCATGAAGAAGGGTATTTTTCAAAATCTATCATACGTTAAATAGCACACGTACGTCAAGAAAATTAAATAAGTATCGTTAAAGAAATTAATATAATATTTACATATATATTTAACATGTGTATTAAACACAAACATGGAAGAAGATTTATGAGTTAAAAATATTTAAAGAAAGTTTTAATTACAAAGCATCAGAGACCTGATAAAATCAATTGCATTTCAAGATGATATGTACATACATAGTATGCCATTACGAACCTTAAGTCAAGATTACGACCTAGCTTCTCACATTACTTATGTTGCGTGTGTTAATTATATAAATGAGTGGTGGGACCTACAGTTTAAAGACGACTCCGAACAACAGGTTTTTGATAAACTTTTCATGGCATTATTATTTACTCTCAGGGTTTTTGACAGAAATCTGCAAATCTGGGATTTAAACCATGATCTTAAACGTCGAATAACCCAACACACTACCTACTAAACTACGGCGACTTCTAGCTGATCCTGATGCGTTTTCGGTTTGGGCTGAGACAAATGTACAACTGGGAATCAGAAATATGTACGAAATTATATTTTCGAATAGTTAAGCCACACTGACAATACTGCCGCCATATTCAATGAAATCGGGGCTGGCTGGTGCGGTAGACAAAGTTCTGTCCTGCTGGGTGCCGGTTCAATCAACACTACCTACTAGACTACGGCGACTTTAAAAGATATAAATAAATTGTTAAAGTAAAAGTTAACTAATCAAAGGAAAATGCATTCATACACACATATGAAACTGAAGCAATTTTTTTTTTGTTCATATTCCGAACTTTTTTCCATACAATTTTACCTACAAAATAATTGATTTGCACAAGCAAAAGAAACTTTTTTAATAGCATTTTCAGCTGTCATTTATTTCCTAAAGAAAGAAAATCTCCTGATGGATTTATATTTAACAGCCAATGAAAACAAAAGTCAGTATATACTATAAGACTATACTTTAACCCATAACTCACGTTTCAAATTTATTGCCCTACAATGTCACAACAAATAACTAAACAAATAAATTTTGTCAGCTCATATTTCATATCGCATAAAATGTTGTTTAGCTTCGATCAAAATGTTAAAAATTTTATAAAACTCTTCACAATCAATTTTTTTCTTTTTTTACTTTCTCAGCCAAAAGTTTTCAAATATTCAATTTGCGATTTGAAAGTGGAAGTGAAAGTATATGATGTGAAACAGTATGTTAGCGTGTAATTGAAACAAATTATATGATTGCGTTGGATTTGGTAAAATCCAATGGTATCATATTTCAACATTGTGGTTTAAACCATTGTAAGTACTGTTGGCATTGACGGATGTGGTTTTTATTTTTTAAACATAATGAAACCAGCAAGAGATTGATTTTACCAACTAAATTACTTTATATTTTTTTATTAGTCCATTAAATAGGACGGTTCACTGCATGCAATGCCTGTGATTCAAGGTACTTTTTGTGCCGAGCCTTTAATGATTTTAAATGATCTGCAGTGTACCCTCTATAGTACACTGCAGTAATAGTATTGTAAAATGAACATATTTTCGTCTGCTCCCGTATTCGAATATTACATTTCTTTTTGCTTTATCGAATTGAATGAGGTCCTTGTAATTTAGACGAGAAAATTTTCTGCAGGAAAACAAATTTCAATACATGGGTCTGCAAGGAATATATTTCATACATACATAATTGGTCATTACAATCCCTTAGTGAGGATTACAACGTATTTTCTCAGAGCACTTATGTTGTGTGTGTTAATTGTTCTTTTTTTAATACGTGAGTGGCGGGACCTCCAGTTTAAAGTCGACTCCGAACGATAGATTTTTGAAAAGCTTTTCATGGCAATTTTATTTACTCTATTTCAACTGTTGTGATGATGACCAATATCATGTCATTGGCTTCCTTTGACGGGTTTGAGGTCTACAATAGTTTGGAGCATATTCGTATACATACATATTCTTATAATTGGTCATTACAATCCTCCAGTAAGGATTACGATCTATTTTCTCATATCACTTACATATGTCGTGTGTGTTAATTTATTACATAAGTGACGGGACCTACAGTTTAAAGTCGATTCCGACGACAGATTTTAGAGAAACTTTTTCACTCAGAGCTTTTGCCAGAAATCTGCTGAGAGAAAGTCGCCGAAGTAATATTTTTTCATATTTCTGGAATTTGAACTAATTGTATTGTAATTAATAAACAATAAAAAAAATATTTTTTCACATCGGACAGACAGAAAATTTATAAAAATTGAATTACACGTCTTTTTTTGTGGTACGCAGTTTCACTGGTCAAACTGACGGCAATACACTACTGGTATTACAAGCTGCACAATAGCATTTACTTTTAGAGAACACGACAAGGCATAGGGTATTTTGTTATTCTGTTGACTCTACATAAAGTCAATGTACATATCAAAGATCAGTAATGAGTATTCAAAAAGATGAGTAGAATCGAATCATACTCATAATTTCTGGTACTTTATACTAAATTTAATATCATGGTACCTCTACTCATATTCAAAGTTTGAAGTACTCATCGTACCCATACTTAACAATACGTATGATGTTGTTGATCTCGACTCTCCATAACTCAGCACATACACGAATCACAAAATATGTATGATTCGCTTACGAACGCTAAAATTCTCACTAGAAGGTTGTGTGTTTGCTCTGCTTCACTCGAATTATTGATAAGTATAATAAGTATGAATCTGAATAAATATAAGTTATGAATCTGAATAAGTAGGCTTATGAATCAAACATATTTCGAATTGTATGAGTTTAACGTCAACGTTGTACGCATACTCATTGCAACCTGTACTTCTAAAAAAAGTTTGTAGTGAATATAAATAAATCAGAGTAGTTAAATTTCAATATTTTTGACTCACTTATATTCATAATGTCATGAGATAATAAGCCAACATACTGCCTACTAAGCTACCACAACTTAATATATATTCGTTTATACTGCGATTTAAGAAAACACCAATTCTCATCACTTCTACAACGCTCTGGTGCAGAATATCCAAATTTCACCACACGTTTTTTTTAAGTCACATATCGTTGGTATTAAGATTGTTTAACCCAGACCTCAAATCAATATCGTTCTCAAAGATATATAGAGGATAATATCGCTGGCTTAAAATCCATTCTAAACAGTGCCTTCTTCGGGATGCATTCGGTGCTCTTGTATTTCGTGTAGATTGGTATCGTCCCAAATTCGAGAAATTGGTTTGTTTTGTATTCCTTCAGAAATTTCTTCATCACTGAAAATGATTTTTCTATGAAAAACTGCTATAGTGCTTTGGCAACAGAGACTGAATAAATATTGTTACGCAAATCGAAACGACCTAATATCGTTTAACAACAAAAACGATAAACAAAAGCCACACGATACAAATACACACTAAAACTAAGAATACAATAAACGTGTTGATTATCTAAAGCTGCACACAAAAGGGATAGACAACATAAGCAAAGTACACAAACAACAATGTATTAGCAATAGAGCTCTCTAGAAGGCGAGATCACGAACCTTCCACATCAAGAATGTTCGTCAGACTAGTTGTGTCGGACTATAAAAGGGCTGGACAAAGCAGGCAGCAGTCAGTTATAATTCAGTCAGCCTTGTGTGAAGCCGCGTTTCCTTTTGAACGTACAAGGTTGTAAGCAGAGAAGATCTAACGAACAGTTGTTGGTGTTAACGCGGACAGAAGTGTGAAATACAGTAGTATGTACAAGCAAGTTATTGTTGTATCGTCAAGTTGTATACGGTGGCACACAAAATAGCGTAAAGAATAAAGAGAGTTTAAGAGAAAGTGAACACATATTTGTTTTTAATTGGTTTGCAATTAACGAACTCATATTTAAACGTTATTAAAAGGTTAAAAAAGTAACAATATTTACCAAATATTTGCCACACACACTGGTACTTAGAGGTCTTTCAAATGATTGTAAAAGTTTGATGATATCTCACACACACTTCGTTCTCTTTAAATTTAACCCTGAAGGGTTACTGTTTGTCGAATCGACGAAGCTCATTTACTCTTTATCATATAACTATTTTATGTTTGACGAAATTTCGCTCTTATAATGAAAGCTTGTAGTGAGTAGACGAAAAAAAAAATGTTTTTGTTCGTCGATTCAGGAGTAACCTTACTGTACAAAAATGACCATCCAGGATTAAAAAAACGAGTGGCTAGGGTACGTTTACTCACTACAAGCTTTCTTCATCAACCAATATTGTTGATAAAAAGAGCGAAATTTGGTCAAACATAAAAGAGTTATATGATAAAAAGTAAATGAGCTTCGTCGATTCTACGAACAGTAGCTAATTAGGGTTAAAGTGTTCGTCGATTCAACGAAGAGTAACCTTAATGTACAAAAATGAAGAGTAATCGTCCAGGGTTAAAAAAATAAAAGAAGACGTTTAAAAAATGAACGTATTTTTTTTTAGTTCGCGGCATAAAGTTAAAAATTTTGTGTGAATTTCTGAAATAAATTTTCAATATTTCCACGATTTCTTTATTGCCGTTTTATATTGTTTTGAACTCTTATCGTAATATTTAAACTCTTTAAAAAAAAAAAAATAGTTTTGATTTATTGGCATTTTGCCAATCGATTATTATTGCATTTTCACCCTTTGCGACCCGAATTCGGGTGGCACGTTGTAACATTTCAAAATTGATTTCATTACTTGTGGTCGTTGTGTGAGAACATTCATGGTATGAGGAAATTCACAGAGCTAAACAGTTGAAAATTTCATTTTCCGTTTAAAATCTTCCTTTTTGGTTGAGAATGGCTATTTGTGTATCTATACTGTGGAGAGGTATCAGTTTTCCATTAATTTTCACTTGTGTGTATGTAAATGCTTGAATGAAAATATAAAAGTAGCGTTATACTTTTTTGGGATTTCGCTTCGCGCTCATTTCGAATGCAAGTTGAAGTGTCAAATTCAATGCCAATAACTGGTTGTCGGAAAGCTGTCTAGCGGTCAATAAATTAAATGAAATTGTCGTAACATTTCATACAACAAATTTATGTTTTTGTTGAATTGTTACACAAAATAAAACTAAATTAAATGTTGCTTGATATTGTATGCTGTTTAGATTCTTTAATTCGCAGCAATATTTATGAAAGTAATAATTTGTAGTTGCTTTGTGTTTAGCAAAATCCCATCACAATATCTTCCATTATTGTTTTTTTTTTTTATCAAATTAAGGGCCATTATTACAACTTGCCGTTAAAGTTGGTTTTAGTTAAAGGTAACTTTAGTTAAAGTGAACTTTAAAGTCGCCTTTAGCTAAAGTGAACTTTAAAGTCACCTTTAACTTTTTTGCGCTGTTATAACCTAATGATAAAAAAGTTAACTTTTTCAAAAATGTAGCAGTGCCGGAACAATGTCGATAAAACTGTTCAATTCAACAAGTTTTTTATAACGCAGTGGCAACGAAGGGCCTCTTTTTTGTTGTATTTGCTCATTCTCTTTATGTTTGAAGTTGCCATATTGAAAATAATATATTACATGGCAAGTTCAAACACAAACTTAACTTTAAAAGTTAAAGGATGATGCTCTCTTTAGCTTAATGCTCACTTCTATCTTTTTATCCACTTATAATAATGAATAACAATTTATCTGTCAATTAATATACTCCCTTTAGTTAACGGCTAGTTTTAATAATTGCCCTAAGCGTTCTATTTATTAACTCATAGCGCAATACAGTCATAGACATTCGTTTGGCCGCAGTAGATTTTTTCTTTAATATAGATCTCATATTTTTATTGACCAAATGGTTTGCTGATTAGTGATTTATTATAGCAAATTGAATTCTAGTTTACATCCGTATTAAATAATTCAAAAGAACTGAAGTTTTAAATGAAAATAGTTTGAACGCAATTTAATTTAAATTTAGAAACAAGGGGACCACCCTTAATACCATTAATTGCAAATATTCCATTTGGTATGGCGTTTATAAAACTTCGAAAGGTTTATATTTCAATATACAACCAGCATTTTTAATTATCATTTTTAATTCATTTATGAAGTAGCCGTGGTCTAGCAGGTAGTGTGTTGGTTTATTAGACTTGAGGCCTCAGTTGAAATCTCAGGTCAGTCATCGAAACGAAAATGTGAAGCTAGGTAGTAGTCCTGACTAAAGGGTTGTAAAGATCAATTATGTATGTATGAAAACTGCCTTGCTTTTCTATAAAATTTAATTGCAAGAACTATCCATAATTTTTCGGTGAGGTTGCAATGATCACTATATGCCAGCCGTGGAAGAAGATCAATATTTTTGCAAAAAAAAAATAGTTACATACCAGAGATCGGCAATGAATCGTTTTTTCGCCACTCATAAGCGCACATGAAATTCTGAATATAAGTGAGTTAACAATATTGAAATTTAACCACTCTGATTCATTCGTACTCAGTACAACGTTGATTTATAACGTTGACATCGAACTCATACCATTCGAAATATGTTTAATTCATACGCCTACTCATTCAATTTCATAACTTTAGAAAAATACTGATACTCATAGAGTTGACATCAACAACATCATACGTATTGTTAAGTATGAGTACGATGAGTACTTCAAACTTTGAATATGAATAGTATGAGTATAATATTAAAATAAGTATGAATGTGTATAAGTATCAGAAATTTTGAGTATGATTCGATTCTACTCATCTTTTTGAATACTTATTGCTGATTTCTGCTGTTAACTTCCACTCGAAGGTATACTCCGGCATTTCGAAGGGTTCTTGTAATTTCAATTCTGTGCCGCTATTTTTCATCCATTTGTATACTGCATCGATTATTATTATTAATTGATTGCTTCATTGACTTTTATTACTCTGGCTCAAAAGTTAAGATTAAAGCAGACATGCACTACAATGCACTACAAATACTACAATGCCGTAGAAATGCAGGGACAACTAAATACTATGTCACCAATAGGACCCAAGCTCGAAAAGGTCTCTACAATAGATCGACCTCCATAATCAATTCAAAGTTTTTTATTTTATCAAAATAGTCAAACAGTAATGGTGTTTTCTTTTCTACAAAGAAAATGTCACCCTCTTACAAGGTGCATTAAAAAATTGCTGACCAACCCTGTTATAATGTAATTTTTTATTAGAGTAGAACATAACATAAATATTAAAAATTTACCACTTATTAAGAAAGTGAATGCAAATATGGAAAAGTGTTGCCAGATCGCTAATTTTTCGATTTTATTTTTGAGCGATTTTTTAATAACCAAAAAATTTTTTTAACACTGTTCTAACAGTGAATGCAATTTCTTTATATTACTGACCATGTAGCTTTTATAATGTAATGTTTCCTTAAGGTTACTCCACAAAACAATGAAAAAATTAAATTCAAATTTGGATACCAGGCGACGTTTTTTTAAATTTCATCTGGTATCCCTATAAATAAACAAAAGTCATCTGCTTTACAGGGCATTATCAGTACTCTCGATTTATATAGGGCAAAAATGCAATGCCTTCCACCCTTGGCAATTGCGAATTATTTAAAATAAAACATACTATCCTTTTAGAGTGCGATACATTTTTAAGAAACAAACACAAAATTGCATTTTTTTTAAATAAAATGCCCATTTTGTGGTAGAAAAGAAAACACCATAAAGCTGTGGTCACACTGAAAAAATATTTGCTTCAAATATGTTTACTCGTATTTGATAAAATTTTCTGTAGTTTGTTTGCTGATCACATTGACGGTAAATATTTGACCAAATTTATTTTCCCAAATAACAATGAAACAGCATCAAATACAGTTTGGAGCAAACATGTTTTCCCTGCGGTCAGACCGGAGTAAATATTTTTTATTTTCTCACAAACAAAATTTGGTTCATCACAAAAAGAGAAACAAACGAAAAAGTACACATTATTAAAAAAACAAAAACAAAGCAAAACAGAAACTTCACAAAACGGAAATAAACAAATTCGTTTAATCAGAAGAACAGAAATAAAGGGAAAAAATATAACATAAATAAATAAATGAATAAAAATAAATAAAAATTCGAAATGGAAGATGAGAAAACATTATTTGTGTTAAGTTGCGGAGCAGCCGCCATATTCTTTGCCAAAAAATAAATTAAATTCGCACAGCTGTTTAATTGTTTTGTTTTCTACATCAGTGTTGACAACTGAATAACAATTATATTATAATTTATAAACAATTATATTATAATATATATAATTATTATATAACAATTTTGTGCCGTCGAAGACTGGTTTTGGAGATATTGGCCTCTAAGGTCCAGATATTAAATTGCTGCTTTAATAAAACTTTGAAATATAATCATCCCTGAGATAGACATCGAAGAAAAGTTCTTTCAAAGAGCTTTCGATTGACGTATTAAAAATTTTAACCCATTCGTCTATTAAACAAAAATTATGAACTTTACCTGATTTTTTTACAGTATTGCAATTTTCTTGGAAATTAGTAGGTTAATGAATTTTTTGTTCCATGTAACTTTCTGTAGCAAATTACATGTAAGTTTTTTCATTTGGTACAAACTTGCATTTAAAAAATGTGACAAAAAATAATACTTTTTTGTTCCTGGTTCATAATGAACTAATGGATCAGAACTTTTAATAAACCTGTCGAAAGGTCTTTACACTATTTTTTTTAATTTCTACTTTTCATAAGTTTGTTATTAAAAGCTTTCCGTTTTGGTGATTTTATGAAAAAATTTTATAATTTATTATTAAAAGTGGACAACACTGCTTGCAACAGCTGTTATTTGCTACTGTTTGCTCTTACAAAATTTTTGCACGATCAAATATTTATTTGCTCGAAAAAAGGAGAAAATTTTTGACACGGGTAGTCACACTATGGTCACATTAGAGACATTTTTGTTTGCAAGCAAACAAATTTATTTTCTCAAAATCTTGTTTGCACCCCTAAAATATTTTATGGTCACACTAGAGCAAAGAAATAAATGATGTTTTACTTCAAATATTTACTCAGTCTGACCATAGCTTAAGTTTGATTCCATTTGTAGGGTTTTCAATATGTAAAATTCATTCCTGATAATCAAAGATTTCTTATTGCATACTTTTCAGAGTTATTATTCTAGTACATGTAATATGATGCGTATGAGTAATATGTTACAAATTCAATTAAATAGGAGGTAAGCCACAATTCTAGTGGAATACACCCAGAGACAAAAAACAACACAAATCAACAAAAAGCAACCGTGAAAACCAACTAGGGTGGAAAATTAAAAATGTTACACTGTTCAACATAAAACCAATTTAGACCAGAAATTATAATGGAATCAAATAATTTAAATTTGCCCAGATTATATAACAAAATCAAAACTTGCAGCGTTTTAATTTAAAATAAAGCAACGTTTAAACAAGAACGTTCTACTGTATTTTCAAAGTGGAAGCAATTTTAACAATTAACGCTTCAATGATCACAAGTACACATATGTCCCAAACTGAACATTTCTAAAATCGGAATTACAAAACTTGGTTGGGTGTTATATTACTTTTTATTTATTTTTAAAGATGTGTATTTATGTTCCTGTTCTTTATATATGGTCACTTGAAGCTATTGCGATTGAGATTCTAGTATTCTTTAGAAGTGTTTTGATATGTAAATCTCATTGGTCACTATACATTCTATAAATTATTTATTGCTCGGTAAGTATATTTTCTTATTTTAATAAAAAAAAAAAAAAAAAACTTAGGGGTGTTGAAAACGTAAAAAAAATTTATTATAAACGCTAAAAGACACCCGTGTCCCTATGCTTCATAAGGGAACTTTTCTACTTACATATGTATAAAGATTATAATTCCTTACTATTGTCACCATTTATTTCTTGTAGATTATCATTGAAGAGAGCATGAAATTATTATTATTATTGTGCAAACGAACTTTTGTCTTGAACGAATAAAATCTTTTCCCTATGAAATGGAACCAATAAATTGTTTTAATATTTCCCAATGATGATTTTAAGCTTTAGAAGGTAGTCAGTGTATGGGGTCTTCCGAACTACATACATCTTACAAATAAGTTTACTTTTTTTTATCAAAATGGGAGTTCTGTTCGGCCTACGTTAATTAAGCAGTCAACCAACACAAGTACATCGACGAAATGCAACATCTCTTACCGTTTGACAGAGCTGGTACGCAGGAGAATCCGAGGCAATTCATTTCGCAGATCACAACTTGGCAAAACTTTCGTCGCAAATATAGTTTTAGATTCATTTTTATGATAATGAATCTATCAGGAAGTTTGAAGCTATAAGAGAATACAAACCACTGCATAATAATTCCTCCATCAAAATTTAGCTTGAATCGTTCAACGCTTTCTTTGTCCATATCGTGTCAATACTGATTACATTAGTCTGGACCATCTAAATTATGCTTCATATGTAAAACTACAATTTTCCATTAATCGGTCCATAACATTTGGTTTTGATTGTTTTCAACACGTTTTGCACTGTTTATATCCCACAGTTAGACGTGGCTTTTTTCCATTTCATCCACGGTCAAGTATTTAAAACAAGGGCGATATTTGTCGTAGTAACTGGAATATCAAGTTTTTTTTTTATTTCTCGACAAGATAAACCATTCATAAAAGCTTCATATGGAAGTTTTCTTTTGAAATTCGTTTTCGTTGGAATTTTGATTCCATAACTTTTGCCAAGTTTTAGGCAATTTCTTATCACTCTTTCAGAACACAGTATTATAGTCGCAGTTTTTCTGTGAGAACATCCCTTACTTTTGCTTTAAATAATCGTTTAAGCTCTTTTAGGTACCATTTAGTCGCTTTCCTAGTTTGTTTTTCACTAATTTGCTAATTTTTTGCATACAATTTTTAATTGAAATGAAAATCTCCCCTTCAATAACGCTAGTTTAACTAGAAAACTTTTTGAAAAAAGTGAAACTGGGGAAAAAATTAAGAAAGAAAAGTGGTAAAAATATTAAGGATAGACGCGTTAGTAAGAAAGTAAGTAAGTAAGAAATTTTAACAGACCGAACTCAAGATCATAGAAAAATACGTAAGCGTTCGCTTCTGTATGGCAATGCATCGATACAGTATTTGCTCGACAGTTTCAGTTTCGATAGTTACGTAGTTAAGTCCCACATGCTAGTTCTTATTCTCACAGCGTAATGTAAAGTAATTCTTTTATTCAACTGTAAGACTCATGTGACTCATGTTGTAAACACATTAAACGCAACACAGCTAACGCAACAATCTCTCAAAAATATAATATATGTGTGTAAAAAGAGGAGATTATTTTAAAAGCAACGCGACAACTAGCAAAGGTTCTGCTGCTTTGCTTTTATCCCTATTCTGGACAGACTAAAAAAAGAGCGTTGAAAAAGATACATAATATACACCGTCGCTATATAGTACGCCGCTTTTGGTTGGTACATGGCCGTTTCATTTGCACACATGTACAACAAGTATCAACACAGTGTGCGATTTAGAAGAATCCCAATACTATCGCGTAATACTGAAATAGCGTTAAGCGGAGCAGCGGTAAGCGGGGTCTTACTGTAATTTCTATTTTTATTCGCAGCAATGAGAGAATTAGTGCTCACATGATTTGTGCTTGCAATGTGAGGTTTAATACTGTATGAAATAGAGGTTTTTAGAACACGATGTAGGAAATAAAACGCGAAAGAATGTATTAGTGACTTCATTGATAAAGAGTTAATGCTTCACCTGTCCTTATTATAATTCATAAGCATGCAGCTAACCTTACACTTCAATTGTAAAATTGTTGTACCTTGGAAGCTTAAGGTAAAAAATTTCAAGAATTCTCTGTTATATTGTATTAATTGGATATTGAATTGGAATTTAAAGCAAACTGCCTGTGTTTTTTATTACAAACAAAAATAAAAATGGACTACAATTGATAAAAAAGTTATACAAAACAATATTTTTTATAAATTATACATTTTTATAAATAAATATGTATAAATATGTAAAATATATAAATATTATTTATATTTATAAATGAATATATATAATTACTTGTTATACATTTTTTTTAAATTAATAATTATTATGAACTTATCTCCGAATGTCAAATTTCTATTTAAAATCCCATTAACTCCCAATGCTTTATTCGACTATTTTTTGATTTTTTATTTCAAAAATCGATTAAAGCAGTTTGCTTTATAATAATTCAAGGAAATATATATAGCCCCTGGTTAAAAGTATAAACAATGAATTCAATGAATACAATATAAATGAAACACACAAAATAACCTGCCAATATCTTCTATCAATTTCAAAGACGTTTATTTTCCACTTGAATTATCATGTAAATGTAAGGAATATAAAGAAGTCTGTAAAGTCTTCTCTTATCTTTAAATTCATCGAATTTTACTTCCTTTTATTATTAAACATTGTTTTTTATTTCATTTGCTTTTCTCTTTGCAGTTTACATTCATCTCCAGTTATCATGTGTTGATTTCACATAAAGTTGCTTTCTCTCTGCCCCCACTCAGAATGCACTTGTACAGGAATTCATTGACCAGAGCAGCACATTCCTAATATTATTGTTAATGTCGTAAATTAATTTCTATTTTATATCTCGACAATTTGATGGATGACTCTCTAATGCTGTTATAATCTAAGGAATAATAAGGAAGTCATTGGTTTATTTTATTTATTTTTCTTCATCGTATTAGATTTTCTTGAATAATTTATTGGCTTTTGTTTTCGATACGAAAAATATTTCGAAATTTATTACCACTAGTAACAGACACATCATTTAAAGGGATTACAAATATCAAGTCAGCTCTACAATATAAAATGCTTATTAATATTTATGCTTAGATTTCATCCTTCTTTACTGAAAGTTAATAAACGGGTAGTGTGGTACATGAAGTGTTGATTTACTAGATTTACTTTGAAATCTTCAAAAGAAATCTTGACGGTGAAAATGATCGGCATCGATCTAATAATGAAATGCATAAGCTCCTTACCGACATGGACATTATGCAGCACATTAGCGGCACGGTTATTTCGTTCAGATGGAAGAGTAGGTTCCGGCGAGACGTGTATTCGATGTGGCTTGTAGCACGATTTTACAGTTGTCAATACTCAAACATAAACAAAAGAATATCCAATTGCATATGAGCAGCGACCACTTGACTCAATGTTGCTGCCCGTCGCTACTGAGTATAACGCCACAATAGTAATGCGCACACGCGACGATCATTTGACACTTTGTTGAGTGACCGCCGGCAGTATTGGTATGCATATAATATGCACAATGTGTGTTGTTGTATTGTATTGCTAGTGACTGTGTATGGCTCTCTTCACACTTTAACGTGGGAATTATTATGGACAGCGGGCGCGTGTCATATGACATCCACTTGTCCCACGATTAACACACACCCAAACCCTTTATATATAGTTAAGTATTTAATGTATACACAAACATGTGTTATAGTATTAAGCTGATTTAAAAATTGTATTAGAAGTAAGGGGTTGATTGGGAATTATCAAATCAGCCAAAATTTTAGTATAAAAGAAGGGACATTTTCCCTCAAGAATTTAATTAATAAGATCTGGCACTTGGTAAAAATAAATAAAAAAATTTGTTCCATTTCTTTTTACAAGCTACTAGCGGAAGTCGGCGAAGATGACGAGCTTGTCAACATTAGAAGGACTATATATTGGAAGCCCCGTCATCGATTGGTGCGATCAACTGGGTAATGCGCGCAAGAAGCAGGGGCGCCTGTTAACGCAAGCGGGTGCTTAATGGGCAATTAAGTAAATTAGTAAATAACATGCGTAGTATAAAAAGAAGCTAGGCCGCCTTGGTAATAAAGGAATGTGTAATGTAATGTCCAGTGGACGTAATATCGACACAAAAACTTAACAGTAGAATATTGAAAATCATATCAAATAGGTTGTTAGTAGTAAAGCTATTTATTGTTTTGGTGAATAATACTGTATTTTGGTCGGTACAAGAGCTACCGTCCACAGAAAACACTCCATGACGAAGTTGAAAATTTGGGATAATGATAAATATGGGATATGGTAAGGGATCGCCTTGTATAAAAATAGGCAAAGTTCGGTAAGGTCCGTCCCTATCTTAACGGAGTTGCAGGAATTACTCAACGTCAGTCTGTACAGCCTTATCAGCTTCGCGGGACTACCCAGCTCAGACCGCAAAAATGTCCAGAAGACCGATGCCTTTGACGTCATTGGGCATATCAAACGAGATGTTATTGCTGCCTTTAGCTCTATTGAACAGAAGTTTACAGAATTATATGTTGTCGACAGTTAGAGACATGTGACGCATTGAATTCGAGAATACGGCCGATAAGTATACTTTTTCTCTTGTGGCGAAACTAATGCTCTGCAAGTTGCTCATCCGCTTTGTGGACTCCATTACACAACAGCCGTGAGAGTATTGAGAGAAAAGTCCTTCATAAAATCTTCGTTACAGTGCGAATTGGCAAGGGTGTATATAATAAACGTATCAGTTAAACAGCTTCCCAAATGGCCTTAGTCTTCAACTTTAGTTATTAATGTTTGTTATGAATGTTCGGAGAAGATCGTAATCTCAACGAATTGCCTCAAGCCGTATACGCATACACAGTCGCAGCGCTTTCTAATTGTGCCAACATTTACAAAGTAATTCAGTGGGCGTGGCACTACTAGGTGCTAGTAGAAGATTTAAGTTCAGGTTCTTAGCTTTCGTTTGCTACGAAATTTATTAAAATTAATGCTAAACAGGCAAAGTTATAAGAGTTTACATTTAATTTGCTTAAATATCTTAAAATGGGCTTGGCAAAAATTATAATATTTACAGTGAGAAAGAAAGTTAATCTTTGTAACATACATACATAATTGGCCATTACAACCCTTTAGTCAGGATTACGGCATAGCTTCTCACACCACTCATGTTGTGTGCCTTTATTTTATACGTAAGTGGCGGGACCTACAGTTTAACGTCGACTCCGAACGACAGATTTTTGAGAAACTTTTGCATGACAGGTTATGCATGACCAATTATATATGTATGTATGTGTCAGAGGTTTGTTTGTTTTAAAATACTCACTGGAGATTAAAAAATTTAAACTGGGAATAAGTTTACAAAGAATCTGGAATCTGTGTGGATACGTTTAATTTTTTTTACTTTGTGTTTAGCTAAATAATGCAAACCAAGTTTCTTAAAGAAAAAATCATAAAATTTAAAAAGAGTGTTATTTTAAGAATATTGCGGTTCTCAGTAATAAATTCCTCTACGGAATTTCTATAAATTTTAAGTTTATAAAATGCCATTGTATGTGGCAAGTTGCCAAGCAAAGCATTTCTTAATGCTACAAGCAAATAACCTTACAGTTTAGCGCATGGTCGGTGTTGAATGCATGAATTAATTTAAATAAACAGGAAAGGGTGGAATTGAAAGCAAGGGGTTGCGAAGCATTATCGGTAGTGTTACATATGTACATAATGTGAAGCATAACAATGAAAATATTTGCGCGGTAACGAGTGTAATTAACAAGTCATTTGTGTAACGTACAACTGATTGTAAATATTTACTTACTGTATAGCAAAGTGCGGAGGTGATGGAGAGGAAATACAAAATAAAAATAATTCAAAGGGTTCATCGTAAAAGTTGTTTACGGATAAGCGATGCAATGCGAACATCAATCACAAGGGCATTTGCAAACTATAATCTTCATTCAACTGATAGAGATACAAGTTCGCTATGAGGCTGCTCTTATGTGGCTCGTCTTCAGGTTGTAAGGGGAATAGACTACCAGAGAATTATTAGAACACTGAACGGTCTTCGCTTAACGCGTGTCAATAGCAAATAATTGCATTACTCAACACCAGATCGATTTTCGTTGTCAAACAGATTCATGTCCCAAATGCCCGTAGGGACTAGTTGCTAAACGGAAGGCTCTAAACATGGAGATAGGACGAGATGGGCCCTCTATATTGAAGAACCAGAAATCAGAAATCGAAACAAACATAATACGGTCTTTAAACATCGAAACAAACATAATACGGTCTGTAAACATCAAGCGACAAATAGAAAATTAGAGCGACAATTAGAGCAGCAGCATATCGGAATATGGGATCAAAGATCGTCCTGGGAAGTAAAAACACGATTGTCATGGAGTGATTGAAAATGAGGAAGCGAGTATTCTGGCTAATACAGCCAGAGTATTACATAAGCTTAGGTAACCCACTGCCTTTCAGACTATTAAAGACCAAGCTAAGAAAGTGTGGGAAGTCGCCGTAGTCTAGTAGGTAGTGTATTGGATTATTAGACATGAAGCCTCGTTTCAAACACCAGGTCAAACATATCCAACATCGGCGACTTCCCCTCAAGAGAATTCTGGCAAAAACTCTGAGTGTGAATAAAAAATTGCTATGAAAAGTTCTCTAAAATAAGTCGTTCACAGTCAAGTTTAAACTGTATGTCCCGCCTCTTATGGATAAAATTATACACACAACAAAAGTGGTGTGAGGAGCTAACTCGTAATCCTGACTGAAATGATAATGACCAATTATGTTATGTATGTATGTATTTCGATTTATTTAACCAAGCCTCATCTTAAGCTTTTGAAATTTAATTTTTTATAAAGAAATTGCGAACACATAGCTTCGTTTCTCTGAGAAGTATTCTGTACACATCGCCCTTTTAAATCATTACCAAATATTTGAAACATTTTTCAAGCATTTTTATTTAAATCTTAACCAACAACAAAAAAAGAATAATAAAGAAAACACCTTTTCTTTATTGTGGTAAAGTAAATAGCAATTTATCGCTTCGTTTTCGTTCCCTTGATTAACCAGACGACTGAAAAAAACACACAAATAAACAAACCGCGAACAGAATGCAAATGCCAACCCCAAATCTTTTGTGCTGCGAATTCATTTATTCTCTGTTGCCATTTATTTCCAATATTTATAAGGACGCGGCGCATCGCACATAAAGTTTAATAAAGTTGTTCGAAATTAAACCAATAAGTTTATACGCAAACAAAAATATTGTACAAAGAAAACTACCAGATTAAGTTATAAACAGCCAATGTATACAGTAGACAACGAAAATTTTAGTGGCCTAATATATTATTCCAATTTCACGAGTTTTAAGAAATAATATTTAAAAATAATTGGTATTTTTTTTCATTTATACGTTATTATAAAACAAACAAATTTAATGTTTTTCACAAATCAAAAGAAAAATAAGGAAAAGTATCAGGTTTATGCTTTGATTTTTTTCTAATTTAAATAGTTTTCACAAAGAAAAGTTTACGCCCAGGTTTTGTCACAACGTAATCCATAACCGTGAACGCTTCTCCATTCATTATTCTCTGCATTCACTCCCACATGTGTAAGAGAATTATAAGCATTCAATGAAATCAAAACAACAATAAATATGCACCCAATTGATTTTGTAAGACGAACGATTTCGCACGAAAACACATAATATGTCCGTGTTTTCTATATAAACAGACAAACGTGTGAAACCATTCGTCTTAAGTAGACATAGACTAACGACATGAAAAAAGAATACACGGGATTTTTAATGAATGCAGGAGTTATTCACTATTTGATTCTATTGCTCCGCTGTATCGTGAAGAGTTATAAGAGTATTCATGAATGTTTTCAAATAAGTTGTTTTTGTGTGACCCAATGCGTGTACATAGTTCGTGTTGTATAGCACACGATATTACAGCATAAGATGAAATTAGGTTGTGTGAATGAAGTGAATGCCCGCATCTCTAGTATCAATTCGGGTCTTTCCATTGTCTGCGAAACTTCACCTTGCCTTTCATTTAATTTTAACAGTGATTTGAAATGAAAATCTTTCCAATATAATACTCACTGTTAATCGATGTGGTATCCAAACATAAAGTTTCATTGCATGTCCACCTTTCATTAAATTGTTGAAAATTGTTTGGTGATAGACATTCATTTCCAATGTGTTTCTTTATTTCATTGATTTTTTTTTAGAGATACGTCTACCAGAAAGAGTTGAATTTTTCTTCTCAAAATATTTTCAAAATTATCATACATAACCTTTAATAGAAAAAAAATATTATTTTAACTTTCCTATGCCAGCGCGTTGGTCTGTGAGACCGATTTTTTTATTATAGCGATATTTTGTAAAAGAATAGTGCCAGTAAGTTGATATCATTGGTAGCGGCGCACCACGAACGTTCGACTTCAAGAACTTTCGTCAGACTGTTTACATGGGCATATAAAAAGGTAAGACAAAGCAGGCAACGATTAGTAAAAATTCAGTCAATCTTGTGTGAAGACGCATTGCGTGTGGAGAGAACAGTCGTGGTTTAAAGATCTCCGTTGTAAAGATATGCTTTGTAAGCAAGGAAGAATAGCGAACAAGCAACTATTGTTTTATACGTCAAGTTGTATACAGTGGCACACAAAAGTAGTCCGAACAATAAATAATTTAATTGAACCTATACACAAATTTATTTTAATTTTGTTTGCAATCAACGAACTCATATTTTAAACGTTTTTAAAAAAAGTAAAAACGTAACAATATCTTAATATTTTTATTAAAATTTAATTTCCTATGCTGGAAATGAAATCATCTTTTATTGATTGGGGAGATAGTATGATTTAATCCACTAGGCCTAGCATTTTCTGTATCCATTGAGCGTATTTGGTTGCCCAAATAGAGGACATAAATAATGTTTTAAAAAAACAATTTTCTTTTGATATTTACTTCTCCGATTTATTTACAACAGCGTTGAGAAATTTACACAGGAAACCAACGTGGTTAATAAGCCGCATGTAAAATGTACTACCAGACAGTGA
The DNA here is from genome assembly GCA_932273835.1 of Sarcophaga variegata. Taxonomy (NCBI): domain Eukaryota; kingdom Metazoa; phylum Arthropoda; class Insecta; order Diptera; family Sarcophagidae; genus Sarcophaga; species Sarcophaga variegata. The sequence goes on along the minus strand of OW026358.1, from coordinate 84,643,654 downwards.
CCAAATATATTAATACAGTCAAAACCACAGGATGTATTTGAGTCGGAAAACAATGTAGAAAACCATAACCACGAAGCAAGCACAACAAAACTACGAATATTATTAAGCTTCACCATTAAACATCAACCAAAATGAAAATAACAAAGGAACTCCAATTGAAGCAAAGTTTGCAAAAGCAAAAGAAAATGATTTACATTGCCACAAATTTTATATGTTGCTCGTGACTTTTCACCCTTTGCCAGAGGTTATTTGTGTTGATCTACAGACACTGAAATGTATAGATAGAAATACAAATAAGTCGTTATTTCACCACCGCATTGTGCATGCGTCTGTCTATTGCTTGCTAGATAGAAAAAGCAACAGTATTCCTGCTATTTGTAATACCAGTTATAAAACCAACGACAACCATTGCTATTACAGTCAAACTGTCATAAAAATTCAGAATTTGTAATAATTTTAACGCACAAACAGAGTTATAAAAGGAGAGAGGAACTCGAGTACACAGAACGGAGAAGGAAGATTTATTTGCTATAAAATTTAATAACTTAATCGAATTCATTTTAATCCTTAGAAATCTAACAAATTTTATTCTAAAATAACCAAAATTTAGGGAATGGCATCTGTATATGAAATGCATTTCTTTCGATTTAGAGAAATCCATGAAATTGTGGAGGACAATTCGCTGTAGTCGATTTCACGGAAAAAAACTCAGCGTAGACCACAGCTTGAAAAATTTAGCGTCGCGACTTTCGACAGCAACCATACAGAATTCAAATGACCCGAAAACTGAAGGTAAATGACCATAGACGACAACGTGTGTTACATACATACATAAATAACATAATTGGTCATTACAACCCTTAAGTCAGGATTGCGACCTAGTTTCTCATACCACTTATGTTGTGTGCGTTAATATTTATATATGAGTAAAGAACGACAGATTTTTGAGAAATTTTTCTTGGCAATTTTATTTACTCTCAGAGTTTTTGCCAGAAATCTGCTGAGAGGAAGACGCCGAAGAAATATTTTTTCATATGTCGTTCAGCTGGAGATGCCTGACCTGGGCCCAACACACTACCTACTAGACCACGACGACTTCAATATATTCAAATAGTTGGCAACTGACTTTTTCATCGCAAAATCATCTTCAAAGATGAGGCGCATTTATAGATGGATAAGAACGTGAACAAAATAAATTTTCAAATCTGATACGATGTCAATCCAAATGCCGTGGTTTTTCGGCTGCCGTCAGCATATTTATTGGTCCATTATTTTTTTATTTTTAATATGACGTGGCTAGACAACCACAGTGAATTGTAAGCACTATAACTCCATATTACCAACTTAACAACGATATGTGGTTTGAATAGAACGGTCATTGCATAGTCTGCATGAGCGACTTTAAGGGATGGTCATGGCACGTGGAGGTAATATGAAATAGCCATGAAGTTCGTGCGATTTGACCACCTTAAACTATTGCTTGTGGGGTTTTCTTAAGTGGCAAATGTATGCGAACAAGCCAGAAACCACAACAATCACAGGCAAACCTATGCCATCGGTAAAATTTTGCCTGATTTTTGCAGCAGAGTTTTCGGCGATTGCCGCTCAGAAGATTTCTGGCAAAAACTCTGATAGTAAATAAAATTGCCATGAGAAGTTTCACAAAAATCTATCGTTAATAGTCGACTGTAGGTCCCGCCGCTCATGTATAAAGTTAACAACACAACATATGTATGTATGTCGTCTGAGAAGCAAACCTGACTGAAGGATTGTATTGACCAGTATGTATGTTTAATATAAAGTTCAGCTTTGTGATACTCAACAATCTGTGTAATTTTATAAAAATCTCTTCTTAACAACTGAATTCATGCATTGTTTTGAAATGAGAATTAAGAATGAACAACAATAATAACAATATTTTTTTAAATTGTTCTTTGATTGTCTTTTACGTGCTTATTGCGTGCAAATTCGAATACTTGAAACAAAAAATTCATACGTATTATAATAATGTATGTGTTGATTTTATTCGTTTGTTTTTCTTTTGTTAACAAAATATTATTTTTTTATTACCCATTATTAACGTATAATAAGAGTTGCTAATACATATTGCATGCAAACACAAACAAACAACTTTATTATGCCATTGATTGATATGTATACAGTGATGTTCAAAAAAATATTAAGGACACCAATATAACAATTAAAGTATACATAAAAGAAGCAAATTTCTGATAAATAGCTGCAGGTTTTCTTGGCATATATACCACAAAAACAAATTTCATTGCAGTTTTAAAATATATTTTTTTTGTATTTTAAAATTTTTATTAAATTAAAATAGGAGTTCATCCTGTGAAATAAGTGAAGACATCCATTTTCCTTTGAAAATAGTTATAAAAGAATAATACGCGTGCCGTTATTTACTTACTTACTTAATTGGCCATTAACATCCCGATTAACGGATTTCGGCCTGCCGCAACACAGCCTTCCTGGCGCCTCTGCTTCTTGCGCGCCAATCATCACACCAATCTATGATAGGGCTTCCTCGATTAGGTCCTTCCAACGCATACAAGATCGTCCTCTTCGCCGACTTCCTCAGATCCCCGCATCAAATACCCGTCTCGCCGGAGCATCCTCCTCCATTCGAACGTGTTCGATTGGAGGCTGAACGGTCTGTCAGTGGAGCCCAAGATACGATTTTGGCGTCATGGGCCGGGCACTATTCTTTCGTTCACAGTCATGAACCCAGAGACATCGCAAGACGCCAGCCTTTTGCATCCTTGTCCTATCCATCGCATTTTCTGTATGGCAGTGATGTCTGTCCTACATTTCGTGAGGGCATCCGCCAGCTGGGTGGAAGCGCCTATCTTGTGAAGGGTGCGGACGTTCCATGTAACTATTCTTAAATCGTTGTCCTTTAAATGTTAGCCGTGGTCGTCGACTTTTGAGGGGATCTTTCTGGTTTTCTGTGTTCTGGTTTTCATTGGATAAAGTTTTTACGTGGTGGGTTCCAAACCCTACGTACAACCCAAATTTAACGTTCAGGGGATTGGACTTCTGTGCACGCATTAGTTAACATCTAGCGGATGATAGAATGTCACCCAGGAGAGGCCACGAGGAGGCTATGTGTCAACATGAATACAGCAAGACAAGGATCGTCCTGGTGGTCGCCACGTTGACCACAGTCAGAACCTTTATCTTGTTTGCCTGCATCCCATCCCTCCTCTTAATTTAAATTCTGTTAATTAATTAAGTGGTTAATCTTTTGTAGACGTTCAGATGTCGTTTAAAAATGATAGACATCGACTAAGCACGTGGTAAACCAGATTTTGAAATGACCAATCCGATATATAATAAATTGGCCGTATAAACCGGCTGAAAGATGGCTTGATTTATGTTAACTTTGATGACCGCTATAAAATCGTTGTAGTCTATAGGCTTATTAGACGTAAGACCATGGTTCAAATTATAGGCCAGCCACCTCCAAACAAAATAAAATATTAAAAATTTTTGTTCGGTGACTTCCCTTCATCACATTTCTGGCAAAAACTCTGAGAGTAAATAAAATTGCCATGAAAAGTTTCCCAAAAATCTACCGTTCAGAGAAGGTTTTAAACTGTAGGTCTTTGGTTGGTCTTTGCTGGCATCAGTTTTTTGGTGGTTTTTGACCTCCTCATTTGAGATGAAGATTTTACCGTCAAATAAATTGAACGGAACAAATATCAATACTATGGTGCCAGGTCTGGAGGATATAGTGGGTGTAGCATTGTATCCCATTCAAGCTAAAAAAGATTTTGAAGCGTGACCAAACTTGTGTGAGGTCTCGCGTTGTCTTGGTGAAACACTACACCTTTCCTGTTGATTAGTTCTGGCCTTTTCTGGTGAATTGCATCATTCACTTTGACAGTAGACTTCCGAATTAGTGGTTGTGTTATCCCGTAAAAGCTCAAAAAAACGTTTCCTTTAAAATCCCATCGAACAGCCAGCATCACCTTTTTTGGTGAATATCGGCTTTGGAACTGGTTTGGTTTATAACAAGTTGACCTTTTCAACTCAACGCTCAAAAATTCTAACAGCAAACTTTACAGCATCTGTAAAATATTTAATGAAAAAAAAATTATTTTTAATCATACCTCAGATCATATTTATTATATAACTAGCTGTACCCTGCGCGTGTTGCTACGCCACCAACAAAAATAAATTTGAAGGAAAGATCAGTTTCTAATCTCACTTCTCGTTACCCAAGTGATTCATGCCAACGGGTCTCAGCGACATGTACTCGAAGATTTTCCAGTTTCAATGCTAGTTGCCCGTCTGATTCTGAGGCTCGTAATGGTCTTTTCTTCCGTACTCGAGGTATAGGTCGACCAATTTCTTACCGCTTTGGAGGCACAATGTCACGGGAACGACGCGAAAAATGTGTTAAATTTATTAGAATCTCAGAATGAACCCAATCCAATTTAAACCAACAGCATATTTAAAAATTTTACAAAATTAAAATGTTTCAAATTTTAAGGGAATGAATGAGTTATACTAAATGTTATTAAAATTATAAATGATAAATGCTAAAATGTCTGGTATTTGCCGGATCAACACATGATCAAATGCATAGTTTACGATTCAATTCATTTTGATTAATTATTAGTGGCGCCATCAATCGGAAATTAATCGCATCAACTTATAAACCTCCGTCGACTTATGCGCAACAACTTTGCTAAAGATCATATCATGATCAAATGCACAGTTTACGGTTTAATTCATTTTAAGTAATTTTCAGTAACGCCACCTGTCGGAAATTGGTCATACCAACTTAGAAACCTTCCCCGGCTCATGCGCAACAGCTTTGCTGAAGCTCATAGCATGATCAAAGTTTAGTTTAGTTTAGTTTACGACTCTATTAATTACATACAAACATTCATTTTTATATATGTATATAGAAAACACTGACATACATACTTGGCTACTACAGCCCTTCAGTGAGGATTAAGACCTAGCTTCTCACACTACTTATATTATGTGTGTTAATTTTATACCTAAGAGGAGGGACATACAGTCTAAATTCGACAGCTAATACTGAGTTTTGAGATGCTTTCCGCGACAAAAAAACGATTTGTCTCTACTTTTTAAAGACATGTGATTAATTAAAGAACTGTTTACCACTGCTATTCTAAAATCTCCACTAAAGCAGGCATAATTTTCTTAGCACTTTGAAAATTGTAGGTGGATATGATGGAGAAGAAATAAATTTACCAGACAGCACATGTCAAGTGTAAAGAATATTTGACTTTAAGAAAGTAAATGTTTTTAGATTTGTCTTCTTTTTTTTGGGACTTTAATGGCAGATAATTTTCTTTCTTGCCTTATAAAACAATGTTTAACATTTTAATAAGCATCACAATAAGGCATAAAAAGGGTATGAAAGAGCATAAATAACAAGTTAGGTTTGTATGTTTGTTTGTCTTTTTTCTTCAAGCAAAGTATTCTTGTAACAAAATGCATGAAGGCAAACTTTTAAGAGTTTCATTAAGACATTCATATAAAGCCCATTTTTTTGTTGTTTTGTTTTAAATTTTATTTTAATCATCCAACATTTATTGTTTTCTGTAACATTTCGTCAGCTATAGTCTGTTCATGATTATGTTTTATGCTTGAAGCTTTTATGGAGCTTAACCGCACTTTTATCATGTAGACATACGAAGTTGAATCAGAAATGAATCATTTTTGAGGGCATACAATTGGTACTATTTTTACTTTAAAGTAAAATCGGTTTCTACTGCAACATTTTATCAGGCTTTGAAACAATATATAGCCACTTATACGATGTTCAGATATGCACCTTTATTGCGTAAATCGCAATAAACACCATTATTGAGCTCAATATTTTATATAAATTTTCAATTAATTATTGCGCAATAAATACGAAAATTACTATAATGTTGATTAAAACTTAAAGTGAAGCACTGTCATAAGTGTATTTAGAGAGCATATTACAATTAACCGAAAGCTTTTTGACAACAAAACAAAATAAAACAATGTTGTTGAAACGACCAGCTGTTTTGTTTACCAACTGTCAAATGAATATTGAATAAGCAGCTAAACTGCGTATATTATTATGCCTGAATACTTAAAATATTTTACTCAATTAACCGAATACTGACTCAATAGAAGTGCATATCTGAGCTTAGTATTAGTATGAAATCAGAGCTATATGACAGTTGAAAAATTAATTCTTAACCCATTTCTTGGTATTTTTTCGCCAAGTATGGATGTCTATCACTGACTACATATAAATACATAATAAGTCATTACAACCCTTCAGTTAGGATTACAACCTGACTTCTCACACCGCTTATCTTGTTTGTGTTAATTTAATACATGAGTCGCGTGACCTACAGTTTCATGGCGATTTTATTAACTCTCCAATTTTATGCCAGAAATTTAATGAGAGGAAGTCGCCAAATAAATACTTTTTTCCACATTTCGTTTCGTTGGAAATGCCTGACCTGGAGTTTGAACTTCGGCACCACGTCTAACACACCACCTAATAATAGACTACCGCGACCACTACTGACTACTTTTGTTGAAATTTGACAGCATTCAACTGACAGATGCCTGTAGCAATTTATTTATTCACCATCGTATGTAAGTCTGTACGCGTGTTGTTATAATAACTTTGAGTGCAGCTTTTATTTGTATTTATATGTTAACAAGTAAAGTTTTTAACTGTTGATTTATATTCATTTTCATATTTACTGGCAAAAGTTTATTTAAATGGAATATAAAATGCTTTATTTATACTTTCAAGCAAAAGAGTTGTAAGAATAGTTCATTAAAATGTTGGTAAAAGATAATAACAAATTAAAAGCAAGTTGTCTGCTTTACAATAAGTAATGCAAGTAATCGAAATGTCAATAATTTAAGTAAGTTTTTATAGCACGTAAATTCTATCTTTACTTTATTCCAGGTTACGTTAGGTTAGGTCGGAGTGGTAGCTCTGATATCAAAAAGCTCACTTGAGCACGCATAGCGGGCCGTTGTGATGTGTGGACGCAGTACCTGTACTGACCAAGTTCTACAAAAATCAGGGAAGAGGAAGAAGTTGGTCAGCGCAAGGGCTGCCCATCAAAAGCACGACTACCCTACGGTGGAAAACCAGCCAGAAAGTTTGATAAACGAAGCTATATCCTTGATGTCAATAGATGATAGCTCCGTTAAGCTGATAAGAAATAATAACCAAATGACCTATATCTGCACATAGCAAGAGACCGGCACTGACAGAAAAAGTGGATAACAGTCTCCTCTTCCTCAGGGGATCTGCACCCACGGCAGAAGTCATTAAGTGGGAGCCACATCCTGTCTACCCATAACACAATGGCCTGTAAGCATAGCCACTGTGGTTGAGATGATTTCGCGACCAATTCCAAGTAACTGGTTATTACGGCTTGTATCCATCAGTTGGCGAATTGTTATTGGCGATAAAAAAATTTATTAATTTTTAGAATCCTTAACGACGCTGTAGTAGTTCTTGAGAAAAAAAGAAAAATTGAAAAGAAAGAAAAACATTTCCATAAAATTTTCAATCAAAATGTTAAAAAAAAATTAAAAACTTTAAAACAATTTTTCTTTTCAACATTTATTATATGATGTAAAACATACAATATTTAAAACTATTGTAATGCAAGAAATATTGGATATAAACAATAAGCAATAAAAAAAATATAAAATGAAATATTCTTCGTTACCACCTGGGTTAGGGAAAAACCTACTCGCCCTTACCAACAACTGCACTGTTAATGTGAGGAATATTCACACTTTTTACTACATGCTGTGCAGTGTATTGCATGTTGAACAGGGAATACACGGAGGCAAAAAAGGATTAAAAAAACATGAATAGCTTAATTCGGGGGAGAAAGCCAGTATAAAATTTTTGTGTGACAAAGCAATGAAAAGAACAGTAAGCGATGAGCAAAAAGTATTATTAAAGTGAAATTTTAAATTTTACTTTCTAATAAAAATGTTTGTCCGTTGGTAATCAGATAGAACAGATAAAATCCAGATTGCAAGTGTTTCGAATAAGTTTACCATCCAACTTCATTAGGAGGACCCATGGCTCATTGCCCCAACCTTAATAATTCTAAACCAACAACACGTATTGAACAAGTCGTGACCTTAATGACCAAAACATATTTAACATTTATGTATATATTTCTAGGACATCTCATTTTTAATCTCATTCCAGCAACACCACTTTTAAAAGTGACGTAGTCTCTCACACCACTTATGTTGTGTGTGTTAATTTTATACATGAGTGGCGGGGACCCACAGTTTAAAGTCGACTGCGAACGACAGTTTTTTGAGAAACTTTTCATAGTAATTTAATTTACTCTCAGAGTTCTTGCTGAGAGGAAGTCGGCGAAGAAATACTTTCGTTTTAATGTCTGACCGGTGGTATGAACCCTGGCTTTGCGCCTAAAAAGCCACCACATTACCTGCTAGAATACGCCGACATTTTTGTAATAAGACGGCGCAATAAACACTTTACTTCATCTCATATTCTTACTATTAACACCATATATATCCGATCGAGAATGGAGTACAACCCTCATATATGGGCCGGTGTCTCAAACTCTATTTTGAAGCTTCTCGACCGCGTACAGGAGAGGGCGAAAATTTAAAATTAATGACGGTAGGATATCCGAATCTATTGATTCATTGCGCAATGTGACTTGCATTTCACTGTTCTTTCGGATTTCACTCGAGCAACCGTGCAATACCGAGAACCATGTATTCGTACGTAACACTCGATTTTCTAGCAGAGCACATACGTTTGTGGTCAACTGGCCAGCGGATGGCACACTACATTTCAAAATTCGTTCTTTAGCTATTCGTATGTGGAAGTCCCTTGCTGCAGAGGTCTTTCTGAACAAGTTCAGATCTAGTGTCTTACAACACTACTCTTCTTACCTCCTTTGCACATCATATTTTCTTAGTTCGAACACAATGCAGTGCCATCTACTGAGTGTTGGACGTAAAAAAATACCTCGCACAATAGCTAGATTGAATCATTGTCTAATTATTTTGGCTCTTTCTGTTTCCGATTCACAAAAAATTTAGTATTTTGTACGTTTTAGAAATGGTGACATTTTAGCTTCGATTTCCTTACTTCAATGCCGGAGTCCCACGATGAGATGAGCCCCTAGTAACAATATCAGGCAGCAATATGAGCCAGTAAACTGTTAAGAAAATACTTTGAAACGTTAAAGGGAGCGTATTAAAGCTTGAGCTAATACAACAATTATTCCTGTACGAAGATATAAAAAAAAGCAAAGAAATTGGATTGTGATAGCGCAGGTTGTCCATTTCACGTCGCTTACAAGAATTCAGCCTTTTTATATCGTGACTTTGGACTACAAAATTCAATTAAACAGGAAGTGAAGGTAACGACAACAGACAGCAGTGTTTATTTTGTAAAAAGTCTCTATAGCCTAGGATTACTCGCTTTTGTAGTTAAACTTTCCAAACACTACTTTACACACTGTAACCAAACATGAAGTCGCCGTAGTCTAGTAGGTAGTGTGTTGGCTTGTTAGACCTAAAGCCAGTGTTCGAGCCCCAGGCCAGACATCAAGACAAAATACAAAAAGCATTCCTTCGGCAACTTTCTCTCAGCAGATTTCTGGTAAAAACTCTGAGAATAAATAAAATTGCCATGAAAAGTTTCTCAAAAATCTGTCGTTCGGAGTCGACTTTAAACTGTAGCTCCCACCACTCGTGTATAAAATTAACACACACAACATAAGTGGTGTGAGAAACTAGATCGGAATCCTGACTGAAGGGTTGTAATGACCAATTATGTATGTAACCAAACATTGAGCAATATTACAACAAATAAAATTATTAAGATATGCTAAAGTACGAAAAACGTCAACAAAGAATTCGTAGATTGCAAATAAAAAATATAAATAAATTTGTGTTTAGTTTTGAATCAATTCTATAATGTTTGCACAATTCTTGATTTAAAAAATAACACTTTGCTTTAATTGTTATTCTTATTTACACTCTTCCGCAGACACACTAACAATTGTTCGTTAGATCTTTATAACGGAGTTCTTCAAACCACAATTATTCTCTTCACACGAGTTACGGTGCTAATTTATCCCTTATAACCTATAGTGGGTTAATTTAAAATATTTGTAAATTTTATTACTTATTACTTTATCAGTACTTATTACTTTCTCATTACTTTACTTATCACTTCACTTCTTTTCCATTTTCTTTATCATAAATATTTTTTACAACAAAAACATAGTCGTAAGTTCTTTTCTTTTTATTCGGTTTACTGATTTAGTCTTTAAGTGATATAATTAATGTTACATTCCATCCTTAGTTAAATAAACATTGAATTATTGATTTAATAAAATATTTAATAAAATTAAACAGTGTGTTCTTTAATTACATAAGTCACGCAACGCATCTTCACACAAGACTGACTGAATTCTTTCTGATCCGTTGCTTGCTTTGTCTTGCCTTTTATATCGCAGTGTAAACAGTCTGATGGATGCTCTTGAAGTAGAATGACTTTGCCTTCGCGAAATCTCTATAAATGTAAACATGTTGTTTACGTTATTGTTGTTTGTGTATTTTGTTTACATTTGCCCTTGCAGTGTTGTTGTTGCCTGTTTGTTTACTTGTTTATCCTTTTTTATATTGATGTTGTCGCTATATTTGTGTTTATTCGTTAATCATGTAAACAAGTCCCTTGTTTTTGTAGATTTTGTTTATGATTTTAATAACACCATTTCCATTTTCTTAACAATACGTTGAATAATCTATAACTGTAAGTAGTTTGTAACCAATTCTTAGAAGGATAGCTTTCTTTTATATTTCTGGCGTATAGTGAGAGTAGGATTTAGTATGCGATCAATAAAACGTTCATGTTTCTTTTTTATGATTGAATACTTATAAACGATGGATTACGGAAAAATTATTTTATTTCCGCGCCTCTATAGATGCCACAGAATAAGCGCCTACTAATATACATACACACGCCCCATAGCCAATAAAATGAAATAATAAATAAAAATTGTAGAAAGAAATTGTTTTATTTTTATTTCATTATTTACTTTCATTTTTTTGTTTTGTGCAGTAAAACAAACAATCATAAAAAGCAAAGTATCATAAAAACAATAAAAATTATGGTTGCTTGTGCTTAGAAGGATGATACAAAAATTAAATATTTTGCAGGATTTTGTTCTTATTTAGTAAACAATAGTTATGGGCCATAGTTTTAGGCTCTTTTCCATAGCATTCTGTATTTTTTATTTGTGTTTGGTTGTTTTTATTCATGCCATAGTATTCAGAGACCGTAATGGTTATAAGCACTATTAATAAAATTGTTATTTAATGATTATTTTAAGAGTTTTGCTTAAAAATGTCTTTAAAAAGTTATTTTTAGTGGAAAATAAAAAGTTACAGTACTACTAGAAATCGCCATAGTCTAGTGGGTAGTGTGTTCACTTATTAGACATGATTCCATGTTGCAAACCACAGGTCAGACATCTGGATCAAATCGAAACATGAAAAAATATTTCTTCAGCGACTTCCTCTTAGCAGATTTCTGGCAAAAACTCTAAGAGGAAATAAAATTGCCTAAAACTTCCTTTACAAATAAAAGACATCTGTATTTAAATAGATCTAAAAACCATTCGGTTTAGTACACCGATGTGTTGCAAGATTCACGCTGTATCCTCTGTGAAGTATTTTTTTGAATCTATTGTTGTAACAATGTGAAATTGTATTTACAGTAAAACCCCGTTTAGCGCTGCTCCGCTTAGCGCTGTTTCAGTATTAGGCGGTAGTATTGGGATTCCCCTAAATCACACACTGTATTGATATTTGTTGTATATGTGTGCAAATGAAACGGCCATGCACCAACCAAAAGCGGTGCACTATATTTTTATACGCTTTTTTGTTAGTCTGTCCATAATAAAGATACCAACTGTATTTTCCGAAGCTGCAATCACAGCAGTTAACGCAGTTTCGTTTGGCGCTGGCACTTATTGGAACGTATGCCCGCGTCAAGCGGGGTCTTACTGTATTTGCGGTATTAATATCCGCAGTCCACCTGGTGCCGCTTCAGTCACCATTATCCTCAGATGAAACTGCATCGAAATTGTGCCACAGCAGATTTATATCAGTAGTATATTAGAGACAGTCATTTCAGTGCCAGATTTTGCTTATTGTACTTGATGTAATTTGTATCATAATGCCATTAACGTCCATGTTGAAGAACAGAAGAGAACATTTATAATCATTTATAAGTTAATCTGGTATTTCCCTCTAGTTAAGTGAATTTCATATAGTTTTGCGGTTCACAAAGTCGGCGAATGTCAGTGTATTGCAGATCGTCACTCTATTATTCGTTCGATGAGTACAGAGTTTTAATGGAAAAGTAAAAAATACTTTACAATCATTGGTTATTGCTGACTACACATCCCCTTTCAGGTACTTTGTGGGTTCTAATAAAACAAGTCGTTTTTTGATGCAAGCCAATCGCAATCCAAATTTTTGTCTGCCTCGTAAGAATCAAAGTGCTGCTCGTCCCAGCAATGAACACAAACAGCATTCAGAATGAGATAAGTCTGGTGAATACGGAGAATGTGGTACCACCTTCCATCCTAATGCTTTGATTGTATCTTGAACGGGTTTTGCGTTTTTAAAAGTACTTTGTCGTGGTGTAATTTTTCTTTGTCGTGCCTTTTGTCCAATTCTGGTAATTTTTCGATTAATTACATGGTTTAAATTGATCCGTGGTTGTCGGTAGTTATCTGTATTAACAGGTTTAGGAGCTTGTGGTACAATACAACCTTCTAGTCCCACCAGACACACAGCATTGTCTTCCTACCGCGTCGACCTGGTTTTGCAATCAAAGTTATTGGTTATATATTATCAAAATAAATTAATTTTTCATAGCCAGTAACAATTAAATGCAACACTAATTTTATATTGCATCTTTGAAGCAAAATGTCACAAGTATTGTTTCCAACTCGGAGTCTTCAAACTTATTTGATGGATTTCCATGTTCTTCATTTTTGCATCAACATCGTTATCTCTAAACAGTTGAAACCATGTTCTGTTTGTTACTTCTAATAGAGCATTTATATCTTGACGCTCATTTCATACCGGAACATTATATATAAAATATAATAAAGAACAAGAACTAGTGAAATTCATATTTATTGTCTTTTACTTTAATTCTGAACGACAGAATAAAAAATTTTTTTTGCATACTTTTTACATCTTAGGGCCATTATTACAACTTGCCGTTAACTAAAGGGAGGATTTTAACAGGCAGATAAATTGTTTTTCGTTATTATGAGTATCCAATAAGATAGAAGTGATCGTTAAGCTAAAGGGAGGATCATCCTTTGATCACTTATGTTTGATCTTGCCATATTATATATTATTTTCATTATTACAACTTCAAATTTTAACAAAATGAGCATATACAACACAAAAACCGAAGCCCGCGGTTGTCATTGCGTTAAAAAAAAACTTGTATAATTGAGCAGTTTTATCGACATTGCTCTGGCACTGCCATGTTATTGAAAAATTTTATCTGTAAGTTGTAATAACGAAAATAAGTTAAAGGTAACTTTCCAGTTCCCTTTAGCTAAAGATACCTTTAACTAAACCCAAGTTAAACGGCAAGATGTAACAATGGCCCTTAGTCTGACAAAAGATCAAAACGTTTGCTGTTATCTTCAGTTGGCAAAAATTCTGAGAGTAAATAAAATTGCCATGAAACAGCTTCTCAAAAATCTGTCATTCGGAGTCAAATTCAAACCGTAGGTCCCGCTACTCATATATAAAATTAACACACACAACATAAGTGGTTTGAAAAGGTAGGTTGTAATCCTGGCTGAAGAATTGTAATGACCACTAATTGTGTATGTAAGTATTAATTATTCAGTTTAAATACGAAAAAGGAATAAAAAAAGAATTTTACTGTTAAATGGTATAAAAGTTGTTGACAAGAGTGAAAAACTTTACAATTAAAAAATATATTTTTTTCCTTTTTTTAAAAAATTTAGCTTGCATTTAAATAACACAAACATTGTTGTGACATTAAAAACATCTGCTATTTTTTAATTAAACTGATGAAAATCAACGGATCATTCCAAACGAAGAAAATTTAAAATTCTTTCACAACTTTCGTTTTTTAAAACCCTCAACAAAGGAATAATTAAAAAGGGTTTACACGATTGTAATTAATATAAATCATTAAATTTTTTAGCTTTTGAAAGTAATTTAAAACACACAAAAATACTAAAAAAATTAAAAAATAAAACTCATCTAAATGATGGCAACTGCCGAATCGTGAAAAACTTATGTTGTTCTGCACTAAACCCCATAAAAAAATCAACTGCAATAATTCGTATGAGTGTGAGGAGAAGTGTTAATAGTCCTCTCACCAGATTTCTGACAAAAACTCTGGAAGTAAATAAAGTTTCCATTAGAAGTTTCTTAAAAATTTGTTGTTCGAAGTCAACTTCAAACTGTAGCTACCGCCACTCATGCATAAAATTAACACACACAACATAAGTGGTGCGAGAAGCGAGGTTATAATCCTGAATGAAGGGTTATAATGGCCAATTATGTATGTATGTATGTAAGTATGTATGTACATATGTAGGGAGAAGTGTGGAAGCGTTTTTTTCTATGCCATATTCAGTGTTTATAATTATTCCAAACATTGGGTCAACTTTTTCCTCATGGTATGGCTGTGAGATATCGTGATGTCGTCGTATGAATTTTCAGCGTTCACGGAAGAACAGAATTTATTCGAAAAATTTTCTTTATATTATCTTCTGCTCACATTAACAAGGTTAACTACAGCTCCAAACTTCACTACATGTTTGTAAAATTGTTTGACAAAAAATATGTGTGTGCATATGTATATGGGGTATATTATGACGAGTTTTGCTGACACTTGCTGTAGCTTGTATGTGTGCCTGGTTCAAAGTGAAGTCAAATCTTCGCTTTATTGAAAGCTGGCGTGAGTTTGATGTTTATTTTTAGCTGGTAAAAGTTCAAGTTGCGTCCAGATACTGATTATTTAATTAATATGCCTCCCATTGAATATGTTATATTTCGAGAATACATGTACTTCAATTGTATTAAAAATTCAGTACCGCAAATCAATTAAAAGGGAATAAACTCCATACCTATAATTGATTTATTTCTTTAATTGTATGAATCACACAGATCGTTTGAATGTCATTGGCTACACTTGACATGATAGAAAATTTAACCCAAATTAACTCGTCCGCTTTAGTCATTTTTAATTTTAACAAATATCTCTCATTCTAGTCATAATGAATTCATACCATTGTCAACATGTGACATGATACACATCAAGTAAAATAAATAAAATACACAACAAATGATATATTAGATGAAGGTATACACGTGCATCTGCATATTACTTTACATGATGCGTATCATGCGACATACTGACAATAACCTTCATATTCTGGCACAGTTACTATGGCAAACATCTGATGTATCCTTTATTCCTATGCATATGGTATATGTGAACAAATACAAGCATATTATCTTATAAGGCAGACACATTTATATTATAGCCCTGTTTATACACAAATACATAACATTTCATTTCATGTTAATAAATATGTTTTAGAGTACATACTTGTTAAGGAATATTTAAGATAATACTACATGTATATCTACAAACGTGTATACAAACATATATATATCTGCAAACATGTAATATAAAATCAAATTATCTGTTCTGTGCATTTCATTGCATTTCATTGTCCTTAACTGTTGAAAGGTTGTTTCAAACATATTTGGTAATGGTTTGAACATCGTATTCAAAAATATTGTTACGAAAATGGAAATGGTGTTATCGTTTAACATTAAAACAATAAACAAAAGCTACAAAAACTAAGGACTTGATCAAAGAATTAACAAAAATATAGCAACAACATCAGTATAAAAAGGGCTGAACAAGTAAACAAGAAGCAACAACAACACTGCAAGAACGAACGTAAACAAAATACACAAACAACAATAACGTAAACAACATGTTTACATTTATAGAGATCTCGCAAAGGCAGTCATTCTTCTCCAAGAGCATCCATCAGACTGTTTGCCCTGTGATTTAAAAGGCAAGACAAAGCAAGATCAGAAAGAATTCAGTCAGTCTTGTTTCGTGAGGCAGTTGTAGCGAAATACGCTGCATACAAGAAAACGTTGCAGTCCGCCGCTACGCTAGCCATTGTCGAGAACTATAGAGAGAAGAGAAGGGATGAGAGACACCTTTTCAGACGATAAAAGAGGGAACAGGAAAGGCAAGAGCGTGAGGTAGTCGAGGTGTATAAATTCAGCAATGAAATTTGAAAATTCTATCAAAGGGTTAAGCGTCTAACCGAAGGTTTTAAGCTCGAAGCATCTTCTTGCAAAGAAGAGAATCGAAACTTGTTAACAGATCCGCAAGGGGTGCCGATGTTGTGGAGGAAACACTTTTCTACTGTGCTACAAAGCAATAAAGACACCAATACCGTATTTAGAGATGATGTTCCGAACACGATCGATGGTGACGGCGTAGAGATTCCGCCGCCTAGCCATGAAGAGGTCAAAGTCGCGATTATGCATCTTAAAAGCAATAAAACTGCAGGTCCTGATGGCCTGTCGGCTGAATAGTTTAAGACCGGATGTAATGAGTTGGTAGGGCTCATGCACCAGCTTATTTACAAAATATGGCTAGAGGGGTATAAGCCTTCTCCCTATCGCATATAAAGTTCTTACAGGCTTATTCACACGACTGAAGCCACTCGTCAAAACACTGATTGGACCTTATCTGTGCGGCTTCAAACCTGCCAATTCCAACATTGACTGCGTCACACTACGTCAAATCCTGGAAAAGACCCACAAAAAACATGTCGACACACCATATTTTTGTCGACTATAAAGCAGCCTTCGATAGACCCATAACGGATCGTGTTTTTGCTGCAACTTCTGGGTGACGTTGAGCAATTCCTGCTGCTCCGTCAAGGTAGGATGGAATGGATGTTTCAGACAAGGCGATCCCTTATCCTGCGACCCCTTTAACTTCGTCATGAGAGTCTATCGATTTAAATTTTAACCATCGGTTATTTCGAATCTGGCAATATTTATGTCTTTGCATTCTGTCTCCACTGAACCTAATGAATCGATTTATACTTGAGCAACGTTGGGTTTTATTGGAAATTTTTTTCCAAAATAAAGAGAGTTGATCAGAAATTGCACGAAAATGTCGTACAAAATTTGGTCGCAGAGAACGAAATACAGTGCCTGGTATACGTAAGTTTATTGCTAAAGTCCGTGAAACTGCTATCATTGTTGATGCGCCATGACGTGGCCGTGCTTGTACATTAGAATTTTTATCAGTTTGTCATCCTGTAAAGGGTCTAACGGTTTCTCATAATTAAAACTGTATTTATGTAGGTTACTGTATTCCTAAATCAGATTCCGTATGAAAATCTGTGCTTGTTTTGTATCCAAATTACCGTTGAATACAATTTGCGTGTCGTCCATTACCTTTTTATCCCATTTTTCATAAATTCTACAATGAATTCTGAATTTTAAGGAAAATTTTGAAGGCATGGCTCATTAGACTTATCAATTTGCAATCGTTGGGTTGCACATCACGACTTTTCTTTGTCCGTCTCACAAAAAAGGCAGAAGAAATAAAATATTGCATGCGATATTTTTATGTGAAAGGCTTACACAACTGCTAACAAACTGAACATGTCCCATAGTTTAATTCATATGACACTTATTTGTAACTTTAACTGTGTTATAAATGTAATATTTATTGCTGTCTCTCACTATTAATGAAATTTTGCATGCATAATCATTTAAAATTCAAATGGCAATTTGTAATAAAAATTCATTCAACCCAAACAATTTGATATGAAAAACAAAGTCCTTGTACAACTCAAGTGTTTCGTTTCGTGTTTGTTCATAAGATATGGCAGTTATGGACAGACAATAGACTAAAAATATGTGTAGGAGGTAATATAGTATCAAATAAACAGAAGCTAGAATTGCCATATTTTCAGTACGATTATTTTCTTAATACAATGGCGTGTTTTTCATAATTCCACAATACGTTAAATGTCTCGGTCACACCTTTAAAACTACCTAACAAAAGTTGAATGAATGATTGAATTTATGCCTTCAAATAACGATAATTTTCTAGGCTATATTCATATGAAAATATGAAAACACCCCTACGAATGTGTTGTTCTTTTTCATCCCCATTTAAAATATATGAAGAAGGGTTATAAATCCCATTTACATAAGTAAACAAAAGGCATCTATTATATGAGTTGTGCCTTTACGCGTCTAGTATCTATATACCAGGTGTAAGGGTATGAAAGTAAAAAACATTGTATTCAAATAAATAATCAAAACAAATAATTCTAACTACACATTTATTCCAACTGTCAGGCAATTTGTGGATTCCAGGCCAATAAAACTGTTCGTTTTTTGAAGTAAACAAATTAGTCACCCAATTTTCGACTTCCACGTGAGAATCGAAGTACAACTTAGATAATGTGGATGCCATCGATTAAAACAAATAGAGAAGACCTCAGAAGAAGCCAAGTCTGATGAATGCGATGGATGGGGTAGCAGCTTCCAACCTATTGCATTGATTGTATCCTGAAGCAATTATGCATTGTATGCAGGTGCCTTTTTAATAATCTTGCCGTATCTTCTAGCCCATTATGGTTGTTTTTCGATGAATGTATGGTTCAAACTGCTCTTTTTGTTGTCGGAAGCTATCTATATTGACAACTTTAACAGATTTAGGAGCTCGTGGCTTTCCCCTTAAACTCATATCATCGATCTGGTTTTGCAGCCGAAGTCCCGGGTTAACTCAAGATTTTTCCGATTTATGATTCTTTAACCATCCGATGCAACACAGCTTTCTGCGAGTTTCACTCTCCAGCATTTTTAGAACCCAATCGAGAACTGCTATATATATGGGCTATCTATCGGGTTAAATTTAACTTATTGACTTACTTAATTGACCATTCACAACCCGATTAACGGATTTCGGCCTACCGCAACACATCTTTCCAAGCACCTCTGCTTCTTGCGCGCCTACGCCAGTTAGTCACACCAATCGATTTGTTCCTTCCAAAGCATACAAGGTCGTCCTCTTCGCCGACTTCCGCAGATTCTCGCATCAAATACGCGTCTCGCCGGAGCATCCTCCTCCATTCGAATGACATGGCCGCTGGATATTTATACGCAATACACAACGTCTATGTCGTGCGGAAGTAATCGCAAACTCGCACTCTACCGAAGATCTTACGTAGGAATTTTCTCTCGAATACTCTCAAGGCTGCTGCATCAGTGCTTAATAGTGTCCATGCCCCTGCGCCATAAAGAAGCACGGGTAGGATGAGTGTCTTGTAGAGTTGTCGTACGAGAGAGGTCTCTGCTACTCAAATGCCTATTGAGACCATAGTAGCACCTGTTGTCAAGAGTGATCCTGCGCTTGATCTCCAGACTCACATAATTTTTGGTGGTAACGGCGGAGCCTAGATAAATAAATTGCTTGACTATATCAAAAGTATAGTTATCGCCGTAATCTGCGAATCAATACGCTGCACGTCTCTACTGGTCGATAACATATATTTTGTTTTGCCGTCATTTATTGCCAGACCCATCTTAGTAGACTCCCGTTCAATAGCACTATAGGCAGTGTCGTCAGCGTACGCAAGCAACTGGATGGTTTTTTGAAAAATAGTGCCATTGCGATGCACTCCCGGCTTTCGCTGAACACTCTCCATGTTGAAGTTGAAGAGGTCGCATGATAAGGCAGCGCCTTGTCTGAAACTTCGCACGGTATTAAAAGGTTCAGAGAAGTCCATTCCCGCCTTGATGGATCTGAAGGAATTGTCATTCTGCATAGCCTTATCAGCATCGCAGGCATACCGGGCTCAGAAATTGCGGCAAAAACACGATCATTTATGGGTCTATCGAAGGCTGCCTTATAGTCGACAAAAAGATGGTGTGTGTCAACTTGTCTTTCGTCGGTCTTTCCAGGATTTGACGTAGTATGACGCAGTCGATGGTGGACTTGCCAGGTTTGAAGCCGCACTGATAAGGTCCAATCAGTCCAATCAGGATTGGCTTCAGTCGTTCACATAATACGTCTCTAAGAACCTTATATGCGATAGGGAGAAATCTTCTACTCCTGTAGATGGTGCATATCGTAGGTTCTCCATTTTTCAGGGAGACTTTTTAAATTTAAACCATCGGTTATTTCGAATGTGGCAATACCTATGTCATTCTATTCTGCCATAAAATTCAGTATATTATCTATCTCCTCTGAACGTAATGAATCGATTTACGCTTGAACAAAGTCGTGATTTATTCGATTTTTCTGAAAAAAAAAATCATCTTTCGATGAAGCTCATTTTCATTTTGGTGGGTAGGTTAATAAACAACATTGCCATATTTGGGGCTCCGAAAACCCACACGTGGTCTTACAGAAGCCAATGCAACCATTACGAGTGATTGCTTGGTGCGACTTGTGAGGCGGAGGCATCATTGGCCCGTGTTTCTTTGAAAATGTGGACGACGCAATCATTACAATCGATGTAGACACCTATCGCACTATGATAACCGATTTTTTTTTCTACCCGTTCTTCATGTTTTTGATGTGAACGATGTTTGGTTTCAACAGGATGGTGCAACTTGCTACACATCTCATGCCACAATCGATTTATTTCGTCAAACGTTCAATGGCCGTTTAATTAGTCAAAATGGTGATGTCAATTGGCCGGCAGAAAGCTGCAATTTGCTGCGTTGTATTATTTTCTGTGGTGCGCCGTTAAGGAAAAGTTTTATTGCGACAAACCAGAGACAATTGAGCATTTGAAGGCCAACATTCGTGATGCGATTGTTGAGATACGACCCCTTCGAATGAGATACTGTGAGGCCAGCTGGATGAAATAATATTCCATTTCTAACCGGAACAATTGTATTTCACAACAGAAAATTTAATTTCGACAAATTTCAAACCGTTTTTGCATTTAAACTTTTAAATTTAATTTAATTTTAATAAATGATTTACTATTATCCTAGTTGAATGTGTTTATTTTTAATATGACTAAAGTTCTTGTCATACATACATACATAATTGGTCACTACAAACCTTCAATCAGCATTAAGACCTAGCCTCTCACATCACTTATGTTCTGTGTGTTAATTTTGTACATGAGTAGCGGGATCTGCAGCTTAAAGTTGAGGCCGGACGACATATTTTTGAGAAACTCTTCACGGCAATTTTATTTACACCCAGAGTTTTCAGAATTTTATGTCAACTTGTTCTATTTAATGTCTGAAAAGATTAAATTAATGAGCAAAGAATGAAGATTTCTGAATAAATAAAAAAATAAGTAAATTCATCTTAATAAAGAATTCGTTTAAATTTTAAATGATTAAACGATTCCCATTTAAAAATTAGTTATCATTGGAAATCTGTCAACATCAGTTTTTGCATTTCTTTCCGCGTTGGATTTCCAAACATTTGAGTGGAAAAGTCCATTATTTTTATCGCTCTTTTGTATTGCAAAAACTAAAAACAATGTAATCCATAACATTGAATAAACTCCATTCAAATAGAGACTGAGAAATAAAAATAAAATTGAATGTTAAGGAGAACTAAAAATGGAAGCTTAAAATAACGACAAACCATGCAACGAATACTGTAAAGAAATAATAGCAATTTGTAAAAGGAAATTAAAATACAAATACAAGTATTACATAAGAAAGGGGGATAATAAAAAGAAGAAAAATTTATTGCAATTGGGTTGATGCGACATTTTGTTGCACTACTACATGCATACATAATTGGGCATTACAACCCCTCAGTCACACCACTTATATATTGTGCCATAATTTTATACGTGAGTAGCGGGACTTACAATTTAAAGTCGATTCCGAACGACAGATTTTTGAGAAACTTTTCATGTCATTTACTGGCTTAAAGTGTTGCCGTAAGTAGAGTGAAGTAAAGTAAAGCTAAATATAAATCGTTCATATTTTTTCAGTTTATATTGCAGCAACATTAAATAGATTAAAATCGATGAAGAAATAATCAAAGAAATATCCCCAGGATATTGGAACTGCAGAACATTAATGCCAATCTCTAAATAGAAGAAAGAAACCTTTTGTTTACAAATAAATGGGGCATCATTAAAATGAAAACATGAAAAATATTCATTTTTATGTACTTCCATCCCTGTGGTAAAGTAGAATATAAAAATGGATAAAGAAAGTATTTGAATAGCTTTTACAAACTACCACAAACGATCAATATAATAAAGTAATCGAAAACTGATAAAAATTATTGCAAATGTAATGGAACGAATATTTGGTTTTTGTTCAAAATAATAACAACAAAATTAAATAATTCTTGGAAAACGTTTAAACTTGTTTATTTCTGTTGTGTGAGGTATTAATTCACGCTGGAAAGCTGGTTAATCAATCACTTAAAAATTTTGTTAATGGTACTCAGTTTAAATTTGTTGACTTCAGTATTAATAATACAAATATAAACACACACACACACATAATTAGTCATTACAATCTTTCAGTGAGGATTACGTCCCAGCTTCTCATGCTTACTGTTTAAAGCCGACTGCGAACAATAAACAACGTTGTTTGGTTTGGAGGTGCACATCACAGTTAATTTTTATGACAGAAAGTCTTTCAGACTGCCGAATAAAGGTATTTACAGGCAGTTTATGAGCCCTTTTTTACAAAGAATACTGTAAGTGGGGGTCATAATTATTTTATTTTATTTTTTTTAACTCTTTCGAATTGGTTGTGCAAGAAATGTTATGTACAGGAAAGTAACAAAATCTACAGCAGAGAAGAATACGCATTGCGACAAGGTAATACGCTGTCAAATGTTAGTCACCAACTTTGTCATTACAACCCTTCAGTCAGGATTACGAACCAGGTTCTAATACCACACTGTTACGTGTGTTAATTTCTTCTCTCTGCCGAAGAAGTGTTTTTCTTGTATTTTTTTTTATTCGAGTAGATAGTGTGTGAGCTTATTTGATTCAAACAACAAGTCAGACATCTCCAACAAAACGAAATATGAAAAAATATTTCTTCGGCGACTTCCTCTCAGCAGATTTCTGCAAAAACTCTAAGAGTAAATAAAATTGCCTTGAAAAAGTTTCTAAAAATCTATCGTTCGGAGTCGACTTTAAAATATGGGTCTCACCACTCATTTACATATAAATTAACACACACAACATAAGTGGTGTGAGAAACTAGGACGTTGTACAATGGGTCTATTCGACCTCCGGGTACTGTACTTGTCTTACACGTCCTCTAACCTAACCTAATCTAACCTAACATAACAATGACATTAATGTGGAAGAAGAATTTATACAAAGTCCATCTGCCCTAGCCCAGTAGTCAATTTTTTGTAAATGATAGTTGATGGAGTCTATATATAGTTGGATATTCTCAATACGTGTGCCACAATAAAACTGAACGTCACAATCGGTCTGTCACTACGCCAGTTTTTTAAACACACAATCGGTCTTTGGAATACTTTACCTAATTATATTCAGAACATAGGCAATTCAATTAAGTTCAAAAAGGAGTTCTACAGTCTGTTTAAATAGTTTTTTGCATATTTTGATTATTCTGTACATTTTTATTGTTTATTTTTATTAATGATTAATAAGTAACATGTATATATTTTTTCATTGTTTCGTATATTTCTTTATACATTGTGTATACTGTTCTTTGTAATTTTCCTAATTTACTTTTTAAATACATATTAATTTTTTATCCTTATTTTTTGTATTGATTGCTACTTCCCGATATTTGAATATGTTCTTATTCATTTTTATTTCTACATTATCTCATTACTTATATAATTAATGATTTGTTATTATTATTTTCTTTGATGTACTCCCATAGCACTTTCATTTATTAGAAATATTATCTTGTTGTGCTATGACTAATAATAAATAAATAAATAAGTAAATAAATATATAAATAAATATCGTAATTACAACTGACTCATAATCATTTTCTAATTTTTAGACTGGAGTCAGTCTAATGTCAAACAGTTCTGGAAAAGACGATAAATATTCCAGAAAAGTTTTGCAATACTAGAATGTAAGAAATTATGACTGGAATAATTCAAATAAGGAATAGAGTATGATAAGCATCTACATGAAAAATGTTTGAAGAGAATAATATACGTCACGAAAAACTTCTGTCAGAGGTATGTCTTATTTTATTTCACTTCCTTACGACCACTTGTTCAATCTTTCAGTCGTTTAAAGTTTTGTGCTATTGTGTAAATTATAAATTAAAGCGAAGGTAAGAAACAAGAAAACGCATAATAAGTAATGTTCATGAAAAATATTTTGAAAAAAATTTAGAAAAGCTGAATCATAATAAAAGTTTAAAACAAAAATTAACAAAATTGAAAAGCAAATTGTTGGGAAAAAATTCTCATTTTTTTGCTTCTTTTGCTGCTTTTAGTTTTTTACTTTTAAACAAGCATTGCATAGAGTTTACATAAAGCTACACAGACAGCCTGAAAATAACGCGAATAAATTGGTAAAAAGGAGGAAGAGTAGTAGAAGGAAAACTATTTAAAATATTTTGTTTTTCACTAGATTTCTTTTTCTTTCTCTTTCTCTATGGTAAGTTGATGTTGCGTTGGTTTTATTTTATGCGACATAAAAATATTTTTTCAATATTTTTTTTTTTTTTGGCTTTGCAATTAATTTTAACAAGTGTTCTCTAAGTATTCCTTTTCAATTAAACTTTTTTTTCTGTGTCTTCTCTTTTTCTCTTGATGTAATTAAATTTATTAGAAGTTATTACGGCAAGCATCTGCAACTAATTGTTGTGAATTATATGTTTAATACACATAAATACACTGAATAGTAGTATGAAGAGCGTATGAGTAACATGAAAAATGAACTTATTACGTATACGTAGGAGTGTTCAGACAAATAAATTTTTATGACAGAATTTATAAATTTGTTACAGAATTATTACATCTTTACTGCAATTGCATTCTATTATCAAATTGTGTGTCAAATTATTGAATTAGTAGCTAACTGATCAACTAATTTGTCCATACACAGCCTAATCGAATTTAAAGTTTATAGATTCAATCAGAAAAAATTGTTGTAATTCTCCAATTAAAGCGAAATATCTCAATAACATTCGTGATAATGGAAATTAGTCACTATCTACGCTGTACGGACAATTATTTCAGCTTATTTCATGAGTTTTTGGATTTTATTTGGTTTTATTTGTTGTGGTAGCACATACACGGAATTTTTGTTTTTCAATTACTTATATTCAGTTATTTATTTCAAATCTAGATGTTATTTTTTTAAATACAATGAAATATATTTTCAATAGCATAGTGTAAGGCTAATTGTTTGTGTCAGTGTTGGTGTCGGAATCATAGCTGCCAAATTTGACTATTTATCTTCATTTTGGCTATTTTTAGCTCCATAAATATCATATTCACTATTTGACGATTTATGATTTACATCATATTAAAGATTTACATCATATTCCTAACTTTAGTACATTAGAAGCCACTTTAAGCTTTGTTTCTACTTTGCAATTGTTATTATTGGAAATTTATGTTAGTAATAACAAGGAGTAAAGTGTTATATTTTTAAGTTACTTTCGAATACCTGTGATGATTTTTCTGTATTTTATTTCATTTTAATCCCATAAAATATAAAAAATTACATTTCATAAATAGCATCGTAGTTGAGAATAATTTATCACTTGTCGTTGCAGACAATTTTAAAAATTCAAGCAGTTTGAAAGTAGGAAAATATGTTATAGGAAGAAAGGAAGAGAGAACAGTGTTAATGGAGACTAGGCTTGTATATTTTTATACAATAAGTAACAGGAAAGACCTCTGCAGGAATTGAGTTCCACATACGAATAGTCCGAATAAAAACGTACTTTTTCTGTAATGCAGTGTGCGATCCACTGGCCAATCTACCACATACGGATGTCCTGGCCGAGAAAGACGAGCGTTACGTAGGAATATATGATTTTCGGGAACAAGTTCCTTTATTTCGTTCGAGCAAGATCCATTTGTAGTAGCGATAGAACAGTGAAACACAAACCACATTGTAACAATGATTCAATAGAGTTGGATGCACTGCCGTCATTAACGAGCTACTACGGCCTCTCCTGTTCACGGTCGAGAAACGTCAAAACAGACGTTCAGGTATCAACCTCCTAAATGGTATAAATAAATAGTGTAAATGGTAACATCAGATGATAAGATCAGAATTTCTATGAGTAATTATAAACGAACCCACCAAGGGCATTTAGCATTTACATACATTCATTCGCATGCCTATGTCCGCCAATATGTCAATGTATAAAACTTTGTACACTAAAACATTGCTGTCCGTTTTAGTTTATGCGTCTGTATGCCATACATATGTATGTGCATATATTATATTTGTCGGCCTTATATTTGGCTAATTTATGCATGTGAAGTGTAAATAAAATTTAAACAAAATATTTCCTATTTATGCCACTGACCAGCACAGATTTGAAAGTTGCAGCATTTCAAAATGATTCATATTCTGCTACAATTTTTAAATATTTTTTTTTTGCAATTTTAAGTGACTGGGTTAACAAATTTGAAAACAAAGAATAATGTGTGTGTTTGTACTCTTGTACTACATTAACTGCTCCAGTCTACACGTACCTGTCAGAGGACGGTATTCAAAATTTGAATAAGTTACGTTATTTAGTTCGTGTCCCAGTGAATTTAAAAAAAAACTGAAAAAAGTGAGTTTCATATATGATCCATGAATTGGGCAGATTTAAACTTTAAATATTTTAAATTTGCTTTGATAAAAAAACACAAAAAATATTTAGTAGGAGGGGCACAAAACTGATGGTGTAGATTAAGTACAGCTACTGTTGTATACCGTCGTTGTCGCCGTATAG
This sequence comes from Sarcophaga variegata, assembly GCA_932273835.1. NCBI lineage: Eukaryota > Metazoa > Arthropoda > Insecta > Diptera > Sarcophagidae > Sarcophaga > Sarcophaga variegata. The sequence continues at coordinate 84,616,579 of OW026358.1, read as the reverse complement.
TAGTAGGTAGTGTGTTGGCTTATTAGACGTAAGGCCGAGATTTAAACCCCAGGTCAGCAGATTTCTGGCAAAAACTCTGAGAGTAAATAAAATTGCCATGAAAAGTTTCTCAAAAATCTGTCGTTCGGAATCGACTTTAAACTGTAGGTCCCGCCAAATATATTAAAATTAACACACACAACATGAGTGGTTTGAGAAGCTAGGCCGTAATCCTAGCTGAAGTGTTGTACTGGCCAATCTACACGAGATCCAAGGCGTCCAAGGCTTTACGAAAAAGTCTCTTTTTGATGTGGATTACAGTTGGCGACATGCTTCCTAAAGAACGACTTTGGCTACTGTCATTGGCGAGGACTATATGTCAACGATTGCCAACTTCCTTCGGTGATCAGTGGTCCTCAATGGCAATTTAACCCATTTATGTGCCAAAGTTATGGAAAATTGGACATTTCAAATCCACTATGGGAATGAACTGAGTGCTGGCCTCTAGTAGAAAAATACAGCCATCAACCAAGAATGAAAAAAAAATATCCAACGACATGTCTAAGGATATAAACAGAAAATTAACAAAGATTACGTTTCTGTTAACTTGCGGATTTATATTAGAATTAGAAATTAGATGTCGAAAAACAAAAATTATTGAATAAACATATGAAAACAGTTCTGCCTGAAAGAAGATAAATATCCAACCGTAAAATCGTGCAATTAGTGCCCATAAGGGTTAAGGCGAAGGGAATTGTTTAACCATACCAAAGCATAGTAGAAACATAATACCATTGAGCATGAGACGGAGGTTCCAACACCAGGCCAGACGTCCCGAATGAAAGCAAAAAGTCTGAGAAAAAAATTACCATTTGTCAAAAAATTTTTGAAAAGTAACACACACATCATAAGTGGTGTGAGACGGTAAGTAGTAATTCTGACAATCAAGAAGGTAAGCAATACCACTGAGCAATTTGCCAACGGCATAGACTTGCCAACACTGGATCCAGATAAAATTAAAAGCGCCTACGGTATACTAAAAACAATAAGATATGCCGTAATATATGAATTTGATTCAGTGAAAACTGAATTGCTGAATTTTGCTGTGAAGAGCAGTCAGAAGTAGAAAATAGCTACAAATATTATACATTTAATATGCACTGTTTGCTATCGTTTGTGTTTCGCATCGTACCTCTTTAAAAGGTAGAGGAACTATAACGCTACAGTCAGTTTAAAAGGTACCGTACGGTGGGTACTGAATAAAATGGCGGAATTGGATTTATGTTTCATGTAGTTTGAATAAGGCAGCATAAGCAATTAAACTTATGCGATTTAACACCACTAGATTACAGCTGTCAGGCAGGACTGGAAATATTATGCCCACACGTGAACTAATCTTTAAGAGAAAATTATTGTCATCCATTTATCATTTCACTTCTTCAGTTCTACAATTTTTCTGCGTTGAATATTGTTTTAATTTGGTTTTTAAAGACTTTTCTTGAGTGGTTGTTCCTTAACTTTATAGAGCAACACGTGGATTTTTAAACGAGCTTTTTACTTTTGCTCGAGCACCGTATATGAAAAACTTCTACTCCTGACTGTAATTTTGTTAATTATTTTAAAGTCTTAGGATTTTCCAGGGGTTAATTCTGGCAGTCGTATACGAATGAATTTCTACTCGAACGTGCGAGTTTTTTTATTTTTGGGATGGTCTTATTCGTTATCGAGTAAAGTGTATCGAAATTTCTAATGATAACATTCAATAACGTGTGATCATTCGAATGCCACCTTGCGAGTTTTTGTTTTTTAATTCATTAATTAATTCCAGTATTTATAGGTCAAAACTTTCAAATATTAATTACACCCAGAAGGATATTCTTGGAAATTTCATGGTTAAGCATTCAGAATTGGCAAAGAGTATTATACCAAATACTGCTTAGGGAAAGGCAAGAGCTAATCAGCTATGGGAACAGCTGACAGCTAAGCTCAATGCTTCCGGCCCACCAATCAAAGACGCAAAAATGTGACGCGAAGTAGTTCAACAAACTCTTGTTTAGTTTAAAATTCTGTTGAGGGTCTAAAAAATGTCCAAACTTTTGGGTCTTCAAAAACATCAGAAGGCAGCCCAAAAGAGAATTGCGACAAAGAAAATGTTACCCCAACAATTTCACCAAAAAATAGTATTCAAGACGTATCTCCCTGCTGTTTATCGGATTATGAAGAAGACAAAATGGAATCTACCATGTCTTCTTTTATAGAATTTGAAAAAGATACTGCAGAAGAAACTTCAGCCCCAGCTAATAATGAAGCAAAACCAAAATATATTATCCATACGAAATATGTATTACAATTTTAATAAATCTTTTCTTCCTTGGACTAATTAAATTTCTTTTATTTTTGTAAGAAAACATATGTTTTTTGTTTACAATTTTTGTATTTTAGTCAGTGCTGTAAAACGAAATAATTAATTCGTTTCACAACACCTAAGCAACAAATCGATTCGTTTCGTATCAGAAAATTTCTGGCTATCGAAATTATTTTCTATTCGAACGCAATTTCGATCACGACTGCGAGAATTAGACCCCAGAACTTCAAATGCTATCTGAATGGAATTTTTATTTTTACTCTAAAAAATTGAACTTTTTTCGCTTTAATTTACTATTCTTTGGGTTTCACAAATTTATTTAAATTGTTTAAATAACTTAAAGATCCTAATAAAACTGAAAACCAAAATAAAAATGTTTTTTATTGTGCTAATTTTCACAGATTTAAAACTATTAAGCAATTATTGTGAGGGTTGAACAGTTAAAAAACTTTAATCAAAAATTTAGAATTTAGTATCCATTGAATTCAAACTTTATCACAGTACAGAGAGAGAAAGTAAATAAAATAGAAAATATATTTATAAAAACTAGAAAAACCTAGAAAAAAAACTGTTAGTGAATGGCTTGTTTCCTATAAAAGAAAAAAAAAATAAAAAGATAAAAGAAAATAGATTTTGTAACTCATGGATACCAAAAAAACTTAAAGGAAAGTTCTTTCTCTTACTAACAAGATTAAAAAATAAAAATAAAAGTTATTTCATTAGTAAAGAGTACGTAATAAAATACAAATCGTAAAGTAATAAAAATAGAATGTAAAATAACAGAAAGGTTGACAATATAGACAATAAATAAAAGTGAACATAAAATTAAAATTAAATGAAAAGAAAGCAAAATCATGTCATGTCAGCAAGCTAAGTAATTCAGTATTAATCATTGCGCGTATAGGTTTAAATTTGGACTATCAGTTATTTCGAATCTGGCAATACTTATGTCATTCTTTTCTGTCCCAAAATTCAGAAACTTCACTGAACGTAATGAATCGATTTGCGCTCGAGCAACGTTAGGATTTATTGGGCCAGCACGATGATGTCATCTTTTCGGATGAAGCTTACTTTTATCTTGCTGGGTACGTTAACAAACAAAATTGCCGTATTTGAGGCTTATAATACCCAAACGTTGGGTTGTGTTCTGTAAGATGACAATGCACCCATTGGCTCATATTTCTTTAAAAATGACGACGGCGCTACCATTACGATCAATGGAGACACCTAACGTACCATGATAGTCAATTTTTTTGGAGCAGCTCTTCATGGTATTAATGTGAACGATGTTTGGTTTCAACAGGGTGATGTAACTAGACACAATCGATTTATTGAGTCAAAAGTTTGGTAGCCATTAAATTAACAGGAATAGTGATGTCAATTGGACGCCAAGAAACTGCGATTTGATAATGTTGGACTATTTCCTGTGATGCGCCGTAAAATAAAAGTGTTAGGATGACAATTCGGCACAGATTATTTTTGCTTTTGCCGAAATACGACCCCATTCACTCCAAAAGGTGCACGAATGAGGTATTGTGAGGCCAGCAGCGGTAGATTCATATGTCTATTTCCAACCGGAACAGTTGTAGTCCACAGCAAAACAATAAATATGACAAAATTTCAAACCATTTTGTTTTAATGCATTTTTAAATTTCAACTTTTAAAACGCCCACCCATTATATTTGCTCATAATTATGCTCATATTTAATATGTAAAATTCAACACATATGTGACGTATGAGTGATATTTAATTCCATTAATTTCATACGTAACAAAATCGAAAATATTTATTGCATACTTTTCAGGGTAACTACTTTAGTACATGCATGTACATATGATGCGTATGAGTAATATATTTCAAATTCAATTAAATAGAAAGTATACCCTATTAATTTGGAATTAAGCTGTGATATCGGAATTTTTGATGGATTTTTAAAAAATTTAAAATTTAAACTTTTAAAATGAGTTTAAATTTAAAAATCCAAAAAAAAAAACGGTTTGAAATTCTGCAAACTTATTTATTTTTTGTTGTAAAGATGTGGAAGATACAGGCTATGAAGATACAGGCCATGAGTAGTACCTACTAGAATATAGCCTTTAATTCTGGCTTTTGTATTTACTTTTAGGTTGGGATTTTTAAAAAATTTAAAATTTTAAAAGTTTAAAGTTTTAAAAGTTTTAATTTTAAATTTTTTTAAAATCCTTTTAATATAATATTTAGAAATAAAATCAAATTTTGCTTATAATTTCAAAAAATTATAGATGTGTGGCAGGTAACTTATTAAGAGCATAGTTTCTCACACCACTTAATGAAATGAGTGCCGGGACCTACAGTTTAAAGTAGACTGCGAAAGACAGATTTTTAAGAAACTTATCATGGCAATTTTTATTTACTCTCAGAGTTTTTGGCAGAAATCTGCTGAGAGGAAGTCGCCGAAGAAATACTTTTTGTATTTTTTTGTTGATGTCTGGCCTGGGGCTCGAACCCTGGCTTTATGTCTAATAAGCTAACCCACTACCTACTAGACTACGGCGACTTCATTTATATACATAAGTTTATACAAATAAATATAGGAGAAATTATATGAATGCGTTTCTAATTTCGATGTCTAATATTTATACATATACACTCTTACTCTTACCAGATGCATATACTTCTAGAGACAGAAAAAGAGAGAAATAACATAGAAACTTCAGTATCATTCAAGATAAACATAATGTACTGGTATTTCTTTAAAAAAATTTTTTTTTTTGAAAATATTTATCATTATTTGTTAAATTGCTTTGCTTATGGCCATTGTCCTATGGTAATGTACATCAAATATTTATTTATTATTGAATAATTTATCATAGATTAGATCTTTGTTTCCTTGTGTAAATTACCAAATAAAATTTTTGTTTTGTTAGGCGTAAATCAATTCAATAATAAATTCAAATTAAAATCGAATTATAATTACAATTTTATTGCTTTCCTAAATCAAATAGAGTGTAAAAAGAGGCAAGAAATAAATTAAAATCATAAAAAATCTTCATCTACAGAAGATAGCATTGAAATAGATTAATTATCAACTATATAGCAACAAAATCAAAAAAAAGGAAAAAGTGGTGTCCAATCAATTTGGGGATAGAATGAATACCTCAAACTAGTGACTTTATATTGTATTTATTATGCTTGCAAACAAAATTGGACAACAACCTGTATTCGCTGAATAGGGTTAATTGGAGTCATTTGGCCTGAACCTAATTTTCATTGAAAAATCATTTTCAACCATAAGGCCCATTTCTGGATGAATGAGTAAGCGAACAAAAAAAGAAAAAATTGCCTCAAATATTGGACAATATCAATAAACATTCGATACAAGTTGGTACCATGCATCCCAAAAAAAGTCACTGTTTGGTGTGACCACGCAGTCAATCCACCACATCCCTTTGAGTCGTTAGCCAGGTTATCACTGTTACCGAATAGCACCTTAGGTTGATGATTTCTAACTTTGGATGATATGCACTAGCTATTTGAAGGCATGATCATCTAACAATAAGCTGATGTAAACTGGCTATCGGGATTGGCGTGATATAGGTTAGGTCGGATTGTTAGCTCTGATATCAAAAAGCTCACTTGAGCACGCATAGCGGCCCGTTGTGATGCCACGAGGTGAACGCAATCGCTGTACTGACCAAGTTCCACCAAAAAAATCAGGGAAGAGGAAGAAGTGGGTCAGCACTACCCTACACTGGAACACCAGCCAGAAAGTTTAATAAACGAGGCTATACCCTTGACATCAATGGACGATAGCTCCGTCACGCTGACAAGGGTTGGAGAGCCAAATAACATATATCTGCACCTCGCAAGAGATGGGCACTGACAAAGAAAGTGGATAGTCTCCTCTTCCTCAGCGGATCTGCATCCACGGCATAAGTCGTTAAATGGGAGCCGCATCCTTTCCGCGTGTCTACCCATAACATAGTGACCTGTAAACATGACCACTGTGATCGAGATGATGTTACGACTAAGTCCAAGTAACTGGTTGGTATGCTTTCTATCCATCGGGGGCCAAGTGAGTCTAGGAGTGGAGCAGGACCCCTTATTGACCCAGGATAGGTTGGCGTCTAGAAAGAATTTCCAGTGAGACACTAAAGTGCTCAGAAAGGAGGTCGAGACAGCGACAACATTCCCTAACGATTATGTCCAGTTTCCCAGAATAGACTCCGATCCCAAATCCATTGTCGAGTTTAGAGCCGTCCGTATAGATGTCCAGCAGTTCCGCGGGGACGGTATTCAGGTACCAGTCATCCCTACCCGGAATCAGAGTTTGAAAACCCCTGTCAAGATAACTGGGCGTGATATGACACCGTAGGACTTTTTCTGGGGTTGGTCCCAGGTATATGCAAATAAGCCACAAAACTACAGCGGCTCTGAAAGCCAACATAACACCTGCTTAATTTATGCGCCCGAGTCTTAGTAGGACGCGAGTGTAATAGTAGGACGCGTTAAACACCGAAAAACCGTGGACACAAATAATGGGGGTAATAGGTCTTTCAAAAGGATAAATTATTTCGATGATGTCTCACACACCATTTGTATTATTTAAATTTAAAAAAAGGAAGTGTTTAAAAGGGATGCTTTCTGTGTTTATTGAATGTATTAAAAGTTGTACAATGAAGTTCATGCGAAGAATTTTCTTTGAGTTTTGCCGAGTATACTTTACACAATCAAATAAGGAGTTAAATTAGATAGTTCGGCATCGACATAATATAATATTCCCAAGATATTAAATACGAAGAAGACATTTATAAAAGTTTCAAAACATTTCATTGCGTAGAGAGAGTCATCCTTTGAGTGTTGGTTTAAAAAATCTGAACAGACAGATGTCTCTTGACAATATGATCTCTGATTTATTTTCTCCGAAGTCAGCTTCGTTATCAGCAGTAACAGCACAGATAAAATCGAGATCATGGAAGCTATACGAACATTGGAAACCAGTTAACAATATAAAACGTCAAAACTGCTTTAATCAGAAAGTTAGATGAATAGAATAAATCAAATAAATCCTATAGGAATCGATTTCGTCCTGCATATTAATATCAACTAAGCAGAAGATTCACTAAGCTTCAATTTATCTACTCCGGTATGCACAGGTTGTGGTTGCTAACTCAATACACTCGATAGAATCCTATAAGAGATGAGTGGAATAGGAATTTCGGAACAAAGGCTTGGATCAACCAGACATGCACAAAATTTAATGCTGGTGCACGCATCACCACGAAATATGAATAGCCCTGTTATGGACAAACTCAGCAATATTATTATTGCGACGCACTTCAGTTTTCCTCATTTATTTGGTAAGAATTTTGGGCAGCTGACATTGTTCTTATCGATTGGAAACTATTATTTGCCAGTTTTACTCTCATGACCAAGTAAAAAAAGCAATTCTCACTGATTCCTTAATACACCATTTGTGACCGGGTATATGTTATTATCCTTACATCAAACGAGTTAAATGTCATAATATTCCTGCTTTATTTTTAGCTAAAAATTCCTAGCAATGTTTCAGTTCTTAATTCCTGCTTGTCTCTTGTGTTCATAATTGGTTTGCAATACAACTTCCCATAGTTTTGAGTATAGTTTGCATCAACATTCTATAGAGTTACGTTCTGTTAGCATTAGCCATTTCAGGAATTTATAGTTAACTGACGTCCAGCCATCACAATGATTGGGAACCGTCACGTGTTTAACTTATCTGCTACTAGGTGACTTAACTTAAAGTCCACCTTACATTAATTGTCACTGATTCCCTGAACATTGATCTATAGAATGCCGATGCTTTTTATGGGTTGTCTTGTGTCATATTAAAATATGATATAATCGTATAACTGTATGTAAGTGAGTCAATTATATTGTTACGAAAATGAAAAATCTATGTAGATACTGGTGTTTTGCTTTTACATCGCTTAACATTAAAATTATAAACAAAAGCTACAAAAACAAAACAATGCAGTAAACAAACTTGTTTACAAATTATTGTACTGCTTAATATAGCAACAAACGCCAGCATAAAAATGGTAAACAAGTAAACCAAAAATACACTAACAACACTACAATAATAAATGTACACAACGATGCAAAAAACGACGATATGAAACATGAAACGCAAGGCAAATCAGGTGACTGAGTTAGTGAAGTTCAGTCAGTCTTATATGAAGACGAGGTGCGTTTGAAGAGGGTAATTGTGGTTTGAAGATCTCCGTTACAAATATCTGTCGAATAATTATCTAGTAATTGTTATTGTTTATGTAAAGGGTATAAACAGAGGAATAACAAAGAAAAGCATTTGTTGTTGTTTACATCAAGTTGTGAACAGTGGCACACAGAATTGTGCGAATAATAATATTTGCAATCTAGGAGCTCATATTTTAAACGTTTTTAAAATGTAAAAACGTAATAATATTAACACTGAATGGCCAAAGGGCTCGGTCTATGATCCAATGAATTTGAATGACAAATATTAATGACATCTGCAAACATTCATTCATTCTGTCAGCAAGCAAATATTCTTCACCAATTGGCCTTGTGTACTACAGCACAGAAAGTTGAAACGTGATTCAGCATCTATCGGTGATAATTTGTACCGATTTTTTTGCAGATTATTATGATAGAAATATAAACATTTGTAGGCCAAAAGAATTTAATTTTTGGTTATTGAATTTGCGATTGTTTCTTACTCGCATAGAAATATGTTAAGCTAAACTATACCAGACATACATACATTCATACATAATTGGTCATTACAACCCTTCAGTCAGGATTACGACCGAGCTTCTCACACCACTCATGTTGTGTGCGTTAATTTTATACGTGAGTGGCGGGATCTACAGTTAACGTCGACACCGAACGACAGATTTTTTAGAAACTTTTTCATGGCAATTTTATTTATTCTCAGAGTTTTTGAAAGGAATCTGCTGAGAGGAAATCGCCGAAGAAATATTTTTTTTCATATTTCGTTTTGATGGCTGACCTGGGATACGAACCTGGGCTTTACGGCTAATAAGCCAACGCACTACCTACAAGACTACCAGACACACTTCCTAAATAGCAAATATTTAAGGGAATTTTAAACTTTTGAATCTTACAAAAACCAAAGCGAAAATTTCTAATTTTCCCGGGAGTATGCAATAGAAATATTCACATATCACGCAATGAAATAATAAAGGTACGATAAAAGATAACCATTCATCATGGCCCGATTCATACAGCCACATCTGCTGGAAAAAAATAAATGTGAAATTAGATTCTCAACCGTTTTTCTATGTTAACTCCCCGATGCAATAAATATTTTTTGTATGTCACTATGAAAAGTAATAAAATCGAATGGAAATATTTCAACATGTTATCCATGCTATGGCTGCGAATACTAAAAATTCAATAATTGTCGATTGGCAACATACTCATATATCAAAATGCTTTAAAGAAAAACGGCATAAATACACACATTTGTGTCCATAGCAGTGTAAAAAGAAAAACTGAAATGGGTGTAACAAAATATTGTTCAAGCAAATATTGAAAATTTTGTTTGAAAAAAGTATCTGTAAGCGATTTCGAAAGCTTCGAGGTGCTGTTAAATCTTATTGCTACAGTTTAAGTCCCATGAGTTTGTGTGTAATGGAGTTTTCTATGTGTGAGACGAAACCAAAACCACATGAGATTCAAGAGCGTACAATGTGAATCGAAAAACTCATTGTTTCTGATGGAGTTTGAACTGGTGGCGTCATCGGTATGGGCCGAAATATTGATTTCCTTAAGAACGACGTTGTATCTTCACTGGCAACGGTGGGTACTATAGCTCGACAATTACCAGCTTCTATTGGCTTAAATAGGAACACCACCGTGTTGTGGTTTCAACACGATAGAGCTAATTTCCACACAGTTTATACCACATTGGATATTCCTCATGAGCGATTTGGGAGCATGATTACTTCATTGGGAGGTGATGTGAACTGTCTACCAAGGTCTTAGAGAGGAGTTTTCTTAAGCCGAAAATACATGCGAGTAAGCCACAAGCTACAGCGGTTCTCAAAACATACGAAACCTGGGTAATTGGTTAAATTCAGCCTGTTCCAAGAGCCAGAGCCATTTAAAATTGAATGTCGGACATTTCAACGATGTTATATTCCAAACATAACGGCATTAATTGGTCTTTCAAATGTACAAAAAAAATATCGATGATATCTCTTATAAACTTTATTTTATTTGAATTTAAAGATAATAAGCGCTTTTCAAAAGAGCATGCCCTTGCATTAGGATAATATTTGTGACCCATATGGGTACACCCCATTAGAGTATTGTATTTAGGATCTAAAAGCGCATTTTGATTTTCTTTGCACTGCATTCGTTGCTCTTTTGTGTGAGATGCGGTGATTTTAACAGCTTTATAATAATATTTTAGGTTCCAAATCGTATCCTTAATTGCACTCCATAGTCATAATCGGTATAAACCCGCACCATAACATGTATTATCTTAAAAGTTAAAAATTCATGCACTTTAAAGTGGCAAAATAAAACTTTTCCCCTTAATAACATATTGTTACGAAAATGGAAACAGTGTAACATCATTTAACATTAAAATGAGCAAAAGCTACACAAACAAATACAACGAAATTGTTACAAGTAAACTAACAACAACAGTATGAAAGAAAAGGGGATAGACAAGTAAGTGGGAACGCAACAACAAGCAATATGAACAAAATACACAAACAAAAATGAAGTCGCTATAGAGTTCTCTGGAAAGCGAAACCACGAACATTTGACTTCAAGAACCTTCATCAGACTATTTACGTGGGATATAAAAAGGCAAGTCAAAGCAGGCAACGAGGAGTGGTAAGAATTCAGCCAGTCTTGTGTGAAGACGCGTTGCGTGTAAAGAAAACGGTCGTGATTTGAATATCGCCGTTGCAAAGATCTGCCGAACAGTTGCTAGTGCTTACGCGAACAAAAGTGTAAAGAACTAAACAAATTGTTATTGTATTCGTCCAGTTGTGAACAGTGGCACATAAAATAGTGCGAACAATAAAGAGTTTATCTAAAACTGAACAACGATCTCATATTTTAAACGTTTTTAAAAAAAGTAAAAACGTAACGTATTTGGTCCAGAAATTCAATTTATATTTAAATTACTATTTAAGCACAAAAAGAAATGATCTGGCAATTTACAAATTGTTTTCAAGTGGAAAAAATATTTGCAAAATATATGCACTCTTCTCACAAATCAACCCAATTCTAATCAATGTATCATGGCATTACAGCTTTGTGTGCCTTCAGCATATTCGGTTACCACAATAAAATATAGAGGGGATGAGCTGCAATAGAATAAAAGGTAGAAATATACACTGGATAATCAATATTAACAAAATGGAAGGAAAATGAAAGACTATCGGTCACAAAAAAGGGGAAACAATATGTTAAAAATGGAAGCGTCATACCTTAAAACCTCTAAGAGGTAAATAGGGCTAAAGTGAAATACACACATATCCTTTCATGAAACCAATATTAGACCGAATAAAATACGGTATGGTTGTTGTGTGATATTTCATATTATTTCTGTGGTATATTTAATTATTCTTTATATTCTTCTTTTTTATTCTTTGTTATGCAGCCCAGTTTTTATTTCCTTTTGATGCCTTTTTTATTTGCAATTTTTTTTTAAACCCCTTGTTTTAAAATTTATTTCATTTTAAATTTTATTTCTTAAATTGGTATTTCTTATGCGAAAAAGGGTCCTTAGTCAAAAAAATTAAATTTATTTAAAATTAGTTCATCTTTAGGCGTTAAGACTCAGCACAAATATGTACGTTGGACATACAGTGATATGAAAAAAAAATACGCCAAAAACAAGAAGAAAGTGTCACACAAATTGCAATAAACTGTGGACACAAATTCAGGCTGCAGTGTATATGTACTATATGTACTGGTTTTCGTATACACAATTCTTGCAGACCATATTCTAAGACGAAACCAGATATAAACTCTTCTTTGGGAATTCAGCGGGGTTGGAATATTTGAAAACCAACACCCGACGCTATAATACGTCATCGTTTTTTCTGGATTTGTGTGATTTCATGCCAAGTTCCTTCCGGTTTCGCATTCAAACAGATGAATATACGCCCTTTAATGATTGTACGGATCAATTAACACTAGAAAGACGGACAGGGGTCATTTGACCCATTTATAAATCTAACTGCTAATATTTCTTTTATGAATTATAGCACAGATTTCTTAATTCGTGACCTTTAATAATATTCCATAAAATTTAATTTAAAAGTATTTTTATTTTAGTTAGGTATTCCAAATTGCAATTATTAAAGCAACTGCCTAAAAAGACGGAGAGGGGTCATCTGACCCTTCACTTATCTATTTGTTTTATCAATTACTTTTCCCAATTTTTATTTCATGAAATTATTTAAATGCCGTTATGTTTTGTTTAAGTTTTCTCTAGTATGCCGTTATGTAATTTCAGCCAACGCGCACGTTGCTTTTACTTATTTTTATCCGTTTTTCAAAAGATTTATGACTATATCTCTTCGGAACAAAGATATTGAAGCATATTTGGGTTATGGCCTTACAAGAACTGGACAAATTCATCTCAGTTTTGTACGCTAGGGGTGCTTGTGGATTCAATAACATATATGTAAATGGGTTATGGAACCAAAAAATGGGGAGTTGCTTTTCCTTCACAAACTATGTCTAGAGACTGATTCAAAGAAATAATGAAATATATTCGTTTTCACGTGCGAGAAGAAAAATCTACTAGACTATAAACAGATACATACATACATAATTGGTCATTACAACCCTTCAGTCAGGATTACGACCTAGCTTCTCACACAAAACAGAGGAAATTCACCTTAATTTCGTATGTTTGAAGCCGTTTTATTGAAAATTGCAAATACTGTTATAGACCAGGTGAAAACATCGCTGTTGATGAACAACTCTTTACTACAAAAGCAAGATGCAAATTTACACAATACATGGCGAATAAACCCGACAAATTTGGTATAAAATTTGGGCTTTGCGTAGATGTCAAATCGCTCAAGGGCTTCTTGTACTTGGGAAAAGATGACAATCGTCCACATAACATTACGCTTGGAGAGACATTGTAATGCGTCTAATGGAACATTTCGTAAACATTTCTCCCTTTGTGTGACTACTGACAACTTTTTTTTACCTAATTATCGGTGGTGCTCTTCAAACGTACAACTCTAGTTGGGACAGTCAATAAAGCAAGACGGGATGTTCCACCAAATGTAAAAAATTGAAATTAAATTTGCATGCCTATGAAGTTCTAAAAACCGAAAATAATCAGCGCTTTCTGACAGTTTACCAAGCAAAGAGACAAAAAATGTTTTATTGCAGAGTACTTTGCACGATGAAATAGATAAGGATTATAAAAACGCAAACCAAATACCGTAGTTCTTTATAATTCAACTAAATTTGGTGTTGATGTTGTTGACCAAATGGCTAGAAAATATAGCAGTCAAGCTCAGGACGATGTCCAGCACAAGGTTTTTTCAACCTATTGGACTGTCAGCAATAAATGCATGGGTGCTATTCCAAGAAGTAACAGACAAAAAAATTCGTAGAAGAGAACTTATTTTACAAGTAGCGTTTGAACTGAGAACGAGCAATCGGAAGCGGTAAATATTCAACCGCAAGTTTCACATATTCAATCCATAAAAAGACGACATTGTCATACAACTGGCCGCAAAAACAAAACAAATAAATTGTATGAATTATGCAAGAAACCCCTATGCGGAACCTGTAATATATCAAAATATTTTTTATTGCTCAAAGCAAAAACAACAAGTACTGTTAGTGCTTTGAATGTACATATTTTTATTATATGTACGTACACATATAAACTTGATTTCTTTTCAAATATGTATTCTTAAATGTTTATTTTTTTGTTATAAACTAAGAATACAAAATATACAATTTTTTTTATATTTTAAATAAATAAGCAAATTTAAAATTAAATTTTGAAATTCAAATGTAGATTTTTGCTACTAAGACTTAAAGGGAGTCAAATGACCCCTGCCCGTCTTTTAAGGTATATTAATTCTCCCGTCTTTCTAGTGTTAACTACCAATTATTTACGTCCAAATTAGCACAACAATGAACTCGTTGAAGTAATTTAATTAACACGGACTGCTGGAATTTATTACTCACTAGGCATCAAATTTAATTTATGGCTACTCATATCACCTAATCATCCGCTTTTTTTTGCGAAATATATATATTAACATGCGCTATCATGTCAATTAATAATTCATTAAACACGAGTCTAACTAAACTTCACGTCTAATACGTTATAATACATATATGCAAACTTTTCTTTTCAAGCAGTCATGAACACGTCACAACATATTCCATTTCAATGATATCTTGCAGTTATGTATTGTAAATTCTGGCGTAAATACTTGACAGGTGAAATAAAACAGTTTCAATTGTAAACAGTCTTTACTATGGTTTGAATGACGTAAATGGGTCAAATAATGACTATAATTAGTTTTACAAACCTGATACAACAATTTTTTTTTTATTTTAATAAACATACTTACTAGGCGTTTAAATACTTTTTCTGGGAAAGTAAATACTGTTAGAAATATTGTTATTTTGTGGTCACCTTTAGGGTCACCATTTCCTGTGGCTACCATGCATTTTTTGAAATAAAAATACTGTAAACATAAATCTTTTGAAATGTTACAGTTGTAAACTCATGTATCTGTAAACAAAACTTTTGATATCTTGCCCAAAACTTATATAGGCCGTCCACATGTCTCAAATACAAATGGTAAAAAAGAAAAACACAAATAATACCACAGTTTATTGCGAAATATAGGCTTGTGTACTACAGCACAGAAAGTTGAAACGTGATTCAGCAGCTATCGGTGATAATTTGTACCGATTTTTTTGCAGATTATTATGATAGAAATATAAACATTTGTAGGCCAAAAGAATTTAATTTTTGGTTATTGAATTTGCGATTGTTTCTTACTCGCATAGAAATATGTTAAGCTAAACTATACCAGACATACATACATTCATACATAATTGGTCATTACAACCCTTCAGTCAGGATTACGACCGAGCTTCTCACACCACTCATGTTGTGTGCGTTAATTTTATACGTGAGTGGCGGGATCTACAGTTAACGTCGACACCGAACGACAGATTTTTTAGAAACTTTTTCATGGCAATTTTATTTATTCTCAGAGTTTTTGAAAGGAATCTGCTGAGAGGAAATCGCCGAAGAAATATTTTTTTTCATATTTCGTTTTGATGGCTGACCTGGGATACGAACCTGGGCTTTACGGCTAATAAGCCAACGCACTACCTACAAGACTACCAGACACACTTCCTAAATAGCAAATATTTAAGGGAATTTTAAACTTTTGAATCTTACAAAAACCAAAGCGAAAATTTCTAATTTTCCCGGGAGTATGCAATAGAAATATTCACATATCACGCAATGAAATAATAAAGGTACGATAAAAGATAACCATTCATCATGGCCCGATTCATACAGCCACATCTGCTGGAAAAAAATAAATGTGAAATTAGATTCTCAACCGTTTTTCTATGTTAACTCCCCGATGCAATAAATATTTTTTGTATGTCACTATGAAAAGTAATAAAATCGAATGGAAATATTTCAACATGTTATCCATGCTATGGCTGCGAATACTAAAAATTCAATAATTGTCGATTGGCAACATACTCATATATCAAAATGCTTTAAAGAAAAACGGCATAAATACACACATTTGTGTCCATAGCAGTGTAAAAAGAAAAACTGAAATGGGTGTAACAAAATATTGTTCAAGCAAATATTGAAAATTTTGTTTGAAAAAAGTATGTGTAAGCGATTTCGAAAGCTTCGAGGTGCTGTTAAATCTTATTGCTACAGTTTAAGTCCCATGAGTTTGTGTGTAATGGAGTTTTCTATGTGTGAGACGAAACCAAAACCACATGAGATTCAAGAGCGTACAATGTGAATCGAAAAACTCATTGTTTCTGATGGAGTTTGAACTGGTGGCGTCATCGGTATGGGCCGAAATATTGATTTCCTTAAGAACGACGTTGTATCTTCACTGGCAACGGTGGGTACTATAGCTCGACAATTACCAGCTTCTATTGGCTTAAATAGGAACACCACCGTGTTGTGGTTTCAACACGATAGAGCTAATTTCCACACAGTTTATACCACATTGGATATTCCTCATGAGCGATTTGGGAGCATGATTACTTCATTGGGAGGTGATGTGAACTGTCTACCAAGGTCTTAGAAAGGAGTTTTCTTAAGCCGAAAATACATGCGAGTAAGCCACAAGCTACAGCGGTTCTCAAAACATACGAAACCTGGGTAATCGGTTAAATTCAGCCTGTTCCAAGAGCCAGAGCCATTTAAAATTGAATGTCGGACATTTCAACGATGTTATATTCCAAACATAACGGCATTAATTGGTCTTTCAAATGTACAAAAAAAATATCGATGATATCTCTTATAAACTTTATTTTATTTGAATTTAAAGATAATAAGCGCTTTTCAAAAGAGCATGCCCTTGCATTAGGATAATATTTGTGACCCATATGGGTACACCCCATTAGAGTATTGTATTTAGGATCTAAAAGCGCATTTTGATTTTCTTTGCACTGCATTCGTTGCTCTTTTGTGTGAGATGCGGTGATTTTAACAGCTTTATAATAATATTTTAGGTTCCAAATCGTATCCTTAATTGCACTCCATAGTCATAATCGGTATAAACCCGCACCATAACATGTATTATCTTAAAAGTTAAAAATTCATGCACTTTAAAGTGGCAAAATAAAACTTTTCCCCTTAATAACATATTGTTACGAAAATGGAAACAGTGTAACATCATTTAACATTAAAATGAGCAAAAGCTACACAAACAAATACAACGAAATTGTTACAAGTAAACTAACAACAACAGTATGAAAGAAAAGGGGATAGACAAGTAAGTGGGAACGCAACAACAAGCAATATGAACAAAATACACAAACAAAAATGAAGTCGCTATAGAGTTCTCTGGAAAGCGAAACCACGAACATTCGACTTCAAGAACCTTCATCAGACTATTTACGTGGGATATAAAAAGGCAAGTCAAAGCAGGCAACGAGGAGTGGTAAGAATTCAGCCAGTCTTGTGTGAAGACGCGTTGCGTGTAAAGAAAACGGTCGTGATTTGAATATCGCCGTTGCAAAGATCTGCCGAACAGTTGCTAGTGCTTACGCGAACAAAAGTGTAAAGAACTAAACAAATTGTTATTGTATTCGTCCAGTTGTGAACAGTGGCACATAAAATAGTGCGAACAATAAAGAGTTTATCTAAAACTGAACAACGATCTCATATTTTAAACGTTTTTAAAAAAAGTAAAAACGTAACGTATTTGGTCCAGAAATTCAATTTATATTTAAATTACTATTTAAGCACAAAAAGAAATGATCTGGCAATTTACAAATTGTTTTCAAGTGGAAAAAATATTTGCAAAATATATGCACTCTTCTCACAAATCAACCCAATTCTAATCAATGTATCATGGCATTACAGCTTTGTGTGCCTTCAGCATATTCGGTTACCACAATAAAATATAGAGGGGATGAACTGCAATAGAATAAAAGGTAGAAATATACACTGGATAATCAATATTAACAAAATGGAAGGAAAATGAAAGACTATCGGTCACAAAAAAGGGGAAAAAATATGTTAAAAATGGAAGCGTCATACCTTAAAACCTCTAAGAGGTAAATAGGGCTAAAGTGAAATACATACATATCCTTTCATGAAACCAATATTAGACCGAATAAAATACGGTATGGTTGTTGTGTGATATTTCATATTATTTCTGTGGTATATTTAATTATTCTTTATATTCTTCTTTTTTATTCTTTGTTATGCAGCCCAGTTTTTATTTCCTTTTGATGCCTTTTTTATTTGCAATTTTTTTTTAAACCCCTTGTTTTAAAATTTATTTCATTTTAAATTTTATTTCTTAAATTGGTATTTCTTATGCGAAAAAGGGTCCTTAGTCAAAAAAATTAAATTTATTTAAAATTAGTTCATCTTTAGGCGTTAAGATTCAGCACAAATATGTACGTTGGACATACAGTGATATGAAAAAAAAATACGCCAAAAACAAGAAGAAAGTGTCACACAAATTGCAATAAACTGTGGACACAAATTCAGGCTGCAGTGTATATGTACTATATGTACTGGTTTTCGTATACACAATTCTTGCAGACCATATTCTAAGACGAAACCAGATATAAACTCTTCTTTGGGAATTCAGCGGGGTTGGAATATTTGAAAACCAACACCCGACGCTATAATACGTCATCGTTTTTTCTGGATTTGTGTGATTTCATGCCAAGTTCCTTCCGGTTTCGCATTCAAACAGATGAATATACGCCCTTTAATGATTGTACGGATCAATTAACACTAGAAAGACGGACAGGGGTCATTTGACCCATTTATAAATCTAACTGCTAATATTTCTTTTATGAATTATAGCACAGATTTCTTAATTCGTGACCTTTAATAATATTCCATAAAATTTAATTTAAAAGTATTTTTATTTTAGTTAGGTATTCCAAATTGCAATTATTAAAGCAACTGCCTAAAAAGACGGAGAGGGGTCATCTGACCCTTCACTTATCTATTTGTTTTATCAATTACTTTTCCCAATTTTTATTTCATGAAATTATTTAAATGCCGTTATGTTTTGTTTAAGTTTTCTCTAGTATGCCGTTATGTAATTTCAGCCAACGCGCACGTTGCTTTTACTTATTTTTATCCGTTTTTCAAAAGATTTATGACTATATCTCTTCGGAACAAAGATATTGAAGCGTATTTGGGTTATGGCCTTACAAGAACTGGACAAATTCATCTCAGTTTTGTACGCTAGGGGTGCTTGTGGATTCAATAACATATATGTAAATGGGTTATGGAACCAAAAAATGGGGAGTTGCTTTTCCTTCACAAACTATGTCTAGAGACTGATTCAAAGAAATAATGAAATATATTCGTTTTCACGTGCGAGAAGAAAAATCTACTAGACTATAAACAGATACATACATACATAATTGGTCATTACAACCCTTCAGTCAGGATTACGACCTAGCTTCTCACACAAAACAGAGGAAATTCACCTTAATTTCGTATGTTTGAAGCCGTTTTATTGAAAATTGCAAATACTGTTATAGACCAGGTGAAAACATCGCTGTTGATGAACAACTCTTTACTACAAAAGCAAGATGCAAATTTACACAATACATGGCGAATAAACCCGACAAATTTGGTATAAAATTTGGGCTTTGCGTAGATGTCAAATCGCTCAAGGGCTTCTTGTACTTGGGAAAAGATGACAATCGTCCACATAACATTACGCTTGGAGAGACATTGTAATGCGTCTAATGGAACATTTCGTAAACATTTCTCCCTTTGTGTGACTACTGACAACTTTTTTTTACCTAATTATCGGTGGTGCTCTTCAAACGTACAACTCTAGTTGGGACAGTCAATAAAGCAAGACGGGATGTTCCACCAAATGTAAAAAATTGAAATTAAATTTGCATGCCTATGAAGTTCTAAAAACCGAAAATAATCAGCGCTTTCTGACAGTTTACCAAGCAAAGAGACAAAAAATGTTTTATTGCAGAGTACTTTGCACGATGAAATAGATAAGGATTATAAAAACGCAAACCAAATACCGTAGTTCTTTATAATTCAACTAAATTTGGTGTTGATGTTGTTGACCAAATGGCTAGAAAATATAGCAGTCAAGCTCAGGACGATGTCCAGCACAAGGTTTTTTCAACCTATTGGACTGTCAGCAATAAATGCATGGGTGCTATTCCAAGAAGTAACAGACAAAAAAATTCGTAGAAGAGAACTTATTTTACAAGTAGCGTTTGAACTGAGAACGAGCAATCGGAAGCGGTAAATATTCAACCGCAAGTTTCACATATTCAATCCATAAAAAGACGACATTGTCATACAACTGGCCGCAAAAACAAAACAAATAAATTGTATGAATTATGCAAGAAACCCCTATGCGGAACCTGTAATATATCAAAATATTTTTTATTGCTCAAAGCAAAAACAACAAGTACTGTTAGTGCTTTGAATGTACATATTTTTATTATATGTACGTACACATATAAACTTGATTTCTTTTCAAATATGTATTCTTAAATGTTTATTTTTTTGTTATAAACTAAGAATACAAAATATACAATTTTTTTATATTTTAAATAAATAAGCAAATTTAAAATTAAATTTTGAAATTCAAATGTAGATTTTTGCTACTAAGACTTAAAGGGAGTCAAATGACCCCTGCCCGTCTTTTAAGGTATATTAATTCTCCCGTCTTTCTAGTGTTAACTACCAATTATTTACGTCCAAATTAGCACAACAATGAACTCGTTGAAGTAATTTAATTAACACGGACTGCTGGAATTTATTACTCACTAGGCATCAAATTTAATTTATGGCTACTCATATCACCTAATCATCCGCTTTTTTTTTGCGAAATATATATATTAACATGCGCTATCATGTCAATTAATAATTCATTAAACACGAGTCTAACTAAACTTCACGTCTAATACGTTATAATACATATATGCAAACTTTTCTTTTCAAGCAGTCATGAACACGTCACAACATATTCCATTTCAATGATATCTTGCAGTTATGTATTGTAAATTCTGGCGTAAATACTTGACAGGTGAAATAAAACAGTTTCAATTGTAAACAGTCTTTACTATGGTTTGAATGACGTAAATGGGTCAAATAATGACTATAATTAGTTTTACAAACCTGATACAACAATTTTTTTTATTTTAATAAACATACTTACTAGGCGTTTAAATACTTTTTCTGGGAAAGTAAATACTGTTAGAAATATTGTTATTTTGTGGTCACCTTTAGGGTCACCATTTCCTGTGGCTACCATGCATTTTTTGAAATAAAAATACTGTAAACATAAATCTTTTGAAATGTTACAGTTGTAAACTCATGTATCTGTAAACAAAACTTTTGATATCTTGCCCAAAACTTATATAGGCCGTCCACATGTCTCAAATACAAATGGTAAAAAAGAAAAACACAAATAATACCACAGTTTATTGCGAAATACATGTCTTGAAATTGCGGTCACATATTAAACACAAACGGAAATGAAACTTTGTTTTGCTGTCCTTTGCTATTTATAGAAAAATATGAGGAGGAGGTAAAGTGATCATCATACTTAGTATTTCGTATTCGGGCAGCTACGAACGGATTGTCTTTGTATGATGCGGTAATTTTTAAATTTTTAACCTAAACTTTGAGATTGACATAATATGTCACAATAACCCACCGTGGTTATTTAAAATTTTAAATTAAAAAATGCAAGATTTTAAAAGGGTTTGAAATTTTGCCAAATTAATCTTTTGTTGTGAGGATGTGGAAGATACAGACCATGATGTAGGACCCACTAGAATATAGTCTGGAATTGTAGTTTTTGTATTTACTTTTAAGTTAGGATATCTCGAAAAATTTTAAATTTTTAAAAATCTCTTAGAATTGCCATATCATACAAAGCTTGTAAATGCTTAATTCCCAATTAATGGGGTATACATTATTTTTAATTGAATTTATAACATATTACTCATACGCACCATATTACACGTACTAGAATATTTACTTTGAGAAGTATGCAATAAAAAGTCTTTGGTATTGTCATGTATGAAACTAATGGAATTAAATATCACTCATACGTCACATATGGTCTCCGCATTATGAATTTTACATATTAAATATAAGTAGTGGGTGGGTCATTTAAAAGTTTAAATTAAAAAATGCAATAAAACGAAAATGGTTTGAAATATTGTCAAATTTACTTTTTTGTTGTGAAGTACAATTGTTTGCAATATTATTTCATACACATGGCTGCCGCGGACAAATTTTCGTGCATTTTTTGAGTCGTATCTCGGCACTGGCATCACAAATGTTGGCTTTCAATTGCTCATTTGCCTGTGGTTTGTCGGCATAACACATTTCTTTAATGGCGCTCCATAGAAAGTAGGACGAAATTGTTTAATCGCAGCTTCTAGGCGGCCTATTGACACCACCATTTCGTCGAATTAAGCGGCACTGAATCGCAATAACTCGATTGTGGCATGAGATGTGCGTTCCTGTTAAAACCAAGCATCGTTCACATCAATACTATGAAGATCGAGTACAGAAAAATCTTTTATTTTAGTGCGATAGAGTTCTCCATGGACCGTAATGGTTGCGCCGTCCTCATTTTCAAAGAAATAGGCGAAAATGATTGCTCCTTTCCACAAGCTGTATAAACGGCCACTCGTAATGGATGCATTGGGTTTTCTGAGTCCCAAGAAAGGCAATTTTGCTTTTGTTGGCAAAATCGACATCATTGTACAGTTACTAGTTGGCCCAATAAATCCCAGCGTTGCTCAAGCGCAAATCGGTGCATTGCGTAAATTGGTGATAATATACTTGATTTTGTGATAGAATATAAGCACAAAAGCATTACCGATGTTTCAAATTTAAATCGATAGGTGGCAAACTCTATATAATAATATAATACGTAAGTGATGCTTAACTATTTCTGTTGACATGAATACGAGCGAATGCAGTCTACAAATACATATAAAATTTTAAAATATAATTAAAAATTAAAAATAAATTAAAATTAAATTAAATTACTTCATTTTGAAATTCTAAAGCAATATCGCGATAAAACTACTGCAACTGTTGGCAGGAATTATTTTAGCACATTTAAAGAAAAAAAATAAAGAGGCATTTTCTGACAGATTTAATCAATTCATAACCAACAAAACCACCCTAGTGTTCATAGTAAAGCCTCTCAACACAAACAGTAACGAAATCCACATTGAGCCATTTGGAATTGATACTGGAACTCTAGAAATTCAACTGATCGATATAAAAAGTAAAGCTTTGTGGAGTGGAAAATTTACAGAGTTGAAAAGCAAGTAGGAAGAGTTGGAGGTCCAGAAATATATGTACGTAACACAAAAAAAGTGGACAGATTTAAAAGAAATGCCGCGAGTTGAGGCGCTTATATTCGACGCATGGAATAGTCTTCCAGTTTGCTACAGTGAGATGAAAAACTTTGCATTTGGAGTGCTGACTATCTTTGGATCGACATATTCGTGCGAACAAGCGTACTTTTGCATGAATATAATTAAAAGTAAAGGCAGAAGCCAACTAACAAATGAAAATTTATAGTCGTGTTTGAAAATTAAAACAAAAAGTTATCATCCAAATGTATCCAAACTTTCTAAAACTATGCAAAGCCATTGCTCCCATTGAATTTTTTTGATCAATTTTTTGTTACTGAAGTACAAGTTAGTGTTGTATGTTAATGTTAATGTTGTAAGTAATCCTGTCCCTTACCATATGAACCTCACCAAAAGGAACATTTATTATCCTTTTGACTAACATTTCAGCAAACAACAGCGAGTCTCCTAACCTAGCAAAAAACACTGATCTAAAAAATCCCAGTCACTTTCCTTCTTATAACTACGAGGTCGCTTCGCCTTCCGAAAAAATGGTGCGCTTTCCGAAAGAACAGCTTCTTATAATGGTAGTCGAGCAATTATAAAAAAAACAATATTCCCGATAAAGCACATATCCATCTGAATTGCTTGTTGGATACACAAAACTGTCGTATTTTTGGCTCAGAATGGCATGCTTCGTTCTTGAATATGAGGTTGAAATTGCAGTAACTCTGAACGGCTTTCGTTACAGGAAGATGACACCGGAGTACTTGCGGCCTCAACTAAACGGATCGGTACAACATGTTATGTTAGCAAGACGACAATAACAATTTCTAGAACAAATTATCTCAAGAAGTAGTGATGTCAACTGGCAAGGAAGCAAATTGAATCTCTAATAGTAAAAAAGTAAAGAAGTTTTTCCGTTCCGAAAAGACATTGTTTTGTACATACTTAGTCAGTATTGCGACCTAGTTTCTCAGGCCACTTCTGTTGAGTACGTTAATCTTATCCATGAGTGGCAGAATCTACAGTATAAAGTCTACTCCGAACGACAGATTTTTTCATGGCAATTTTAGAGTTTTTGCCTCTCGCCAAAGAAAAATATTTGATTTAACTAAAAATGTAACATAAAGCGAAAATGCTTTAAAAAAATTGTTGCTCATAATTAAATCATAAGTCATAAGACTGAGTCTTATACTTTTATTGTTACATTGGGGCACAGGCGACGACAAATGAATTTTTAATATTTTTCGATGCGTCAAAACATGAAAAAACATTGTTTTGTTTACAAGTGCACTAAAAACGATGAAAATATAGTATCAAAGGAATGCGATTTCGGTCTGACTTAGAATGAAAGAAAAATCACCGCTTTTTTACTGTCAGTATTTATAAAAAAAAAAAATAGTATTTATAAAAAAATTGAATTTACCAAAAAATCTATTCATACACTTTCTGTTCCACTGACGTATACTTATTATTTTATATTTTTTTATATTCCGTAAATCACTCATACGCACAAGTGTCTGACATGCAAACTGAAATGAATATTATGCGCCTGAAAAAATGTTATACAACATATAGAGACAAGAAATGGATTTGAAATTTTTTAAACAAAAAAAAAAAAAAAAAAAAAAAAATTATTATCTAATTAATACATAAATGAGTCACTAAATGAAATTTATATGGTACATTATGTTTGCGTACTGGTCTTCATAGATTATTTAAAACTTCAATACTTTTGTTTTTATCCAACAGGTGTAAATCAATACAAAATTTATCCAAACAAAGATTTATTTTAAAATCAATATAATATACAGACAAAACAAACAGACTTCTCCAATAATACATATGTTGAAAATTTTTTGATTGCATTTGAAAAAACAAATTCTTTATCAGCTCCATAACATCATTGCTTTTCTTCTCTTATTTTTTGTACTTACATCTTTAGAATAAAATGCAGTTTAAGAGTATTAAGTTATGTTCACAGAGATATTTCTATAGCTGTAGGAAATGATGATCTGTAATTTAAACTTTTCAGAAATTGTGCTTTCTAGCTGTAAAAAAAAAATAAACAGACAACAGTGAGAAATTGTATGTTGTTATATAATGCTTAAACTTATAAAAGACAACTTACAAAAACATATATACACACATTCCTTCAGTCAGGATTACGTCCTAGCTTCTCGCACCACATGTTGATTTCTTGAAATAATTTGTTTTAGAAATAGCACCAGCAATGAATCGCTGTTGAGACCCCAACTTCACTTCACCAGATCTTCTCCTTCTATTTACACCACTAATATCCTAAAGAGAATGGAATACAACTCTCATGTATGGACCGATGCCTCGAAGCCTATTTTGGAGCTTCTCGAACTCTATTGATTTATTGGAGCATCGTCACGATGGCTTGTATATCAATGTTCTATTGCTACTACAACGGATTTTGCCCGAGCGATAAGGGCAAATGTATTCGTATTGAAACAGTCGTCTTTTTCGCCGACCACATTCGTTTGTGGTTGATTGGCCAGTGAATCGCATACTACATTGCAAACTAAATTCGTTTCTTAGCCGGACTATTCGTATGTGGAACTCCTTTTCTGCAGACGTCTTTGCTGTCACTTATGGAATAAAGAAATTCAATTTTAGTGTCCACCAGCACTACTCCCTCTTTTCTTCTTTCCATAACATATTATCCTACCACTATCGCCCACAATGCACTACATACGTAGTGGCCATCCCCTGTATGTTGGTAGTACAAAAAAAAAAAAAAAACTACTCCATTATCATGTTCCTATAACGAACGCAGTTCATAGCCACTTAAATTTTGGTCTTATCTTCAAAAACGTCCCATACAGTGTGAGAATTTTCTGAGCCCCCAATTTGACAATTTTGTGTATTCACTTAGCCATTCAAACACATTTTACTTTGCGCCCTGGTATGAATTGGAGACGCTTTAGACGCCTGAATGGGCTGAATTGAATTTTGTACACATGAATGGCGAGGTATTTTGTTAAAACTGCTTTTTTCCTTAACTAAGCTTACATTTTTCTTACGGACACGCAAATCAATATGCTGACGTCGTCAGCAAGGCCCTTTTTTCACTTGAAATATTTTTTCTCTCTGAAGTTTTATACTTTTTTGTACTCGAAATAGAGTCAAAATCAGAGCTGCTTCAAACGTTTAAAGATCGTTTAATTAGTCGAAATGGTGATGTGAATTGGCCGCCAAAAAGATACGATTTGACACCGTTGGACAATTTTCTGTAGGGCGCCGTTAAAGAAACGTGTTATGCCGATAAACCAGAAACAATCGAGCGATTGAAGGTCATCCCATATGCTCAAAAAAGAGCACAAAAATTTATCCGATCGAATGAGGAATGGCCATCAGCAACAGCCTTTTGAATGAAATGATATTCCATTTTTGACCGGAACAATTGTACTTCACAACAAGAAAATAAATTTGGAAAATTTTCAAACCGTTTTTGTTTTATTGCATTTTTTATTTCATTTCATTTGGTTGAATTAAAAAAATTTTTATTTTTGTTAATCAAATTTTCTTGCAAAACCAATTTTAATTACATTTATACACTTTAAAGAAAGATAAAACGTATTAAACTTTTTCCACAAACCACACTTTCTTTTCTACCAACTGTTGAAAGTAAAAAAGCGATTATTAAATGAAGAAAAAAATCATCATCTGTTCGCGTTTAATTTTAATGTTAAAATTCAATCAAAAGCTTATCACTTACTGACCTCATTAAATGAGAAACTAATTAATTTTTATTACAGGGTTTTTAAACATATTCAATCCGGAGAAATAATAGAAATAACATAAGAAATTCTCATCTTAGGGCGTACCAAACGAGGTGTTACTTTGCCTTTAGTGTCTATGAGTCTATGAAAATGGGTCCGGCAGTAAATGAAGGCAAAACGTTGTGCAGCGTATTAATATCCAGTGGCTGCGTTGGCTCGGCCATGTCGTTCGAATGGAGGAGGATGCTCTGGCGAGACGCGTATTTGATGCGGAGATCTGCGGAAGTCGGGGAATAGGACGGCCTTGTATGCATTGGAGGGATCAAATCGAGGAAGCCCTGTCAGCGATTGGTGTCTGGTTGCTAACGGCCAATTCAAAAAAAAAATTCTGCATATTTCAGCTCTAAAACATTAAAACGTTTTAATTTTTTCTTTTTAACAAAACAAATGTATTTGTTTTCCTTCTTTTCCAAAAACTTTAAATCTGCTAATTAGACAAATTAATGGCAATTTTTTCATGCAAGTTTGTTCCACTCACAATAGACAAATTGAATGAACAATTTCTAACAAATTTTCGAAATTAATTTTTTTTTCCGGAATAAACTTTGGATTCAGTTGGAATTTGTTGATACAAACTTAATCTGAAAACATCATATGATTATGAATATGTGTTTATATCGCCTATGCAGCTATTTGTGTGAATAAGTTCATTTTGATATGTATTTCCGAGGTTTTGGTTTATTTTGGTTAGAAATATTATGCACATTTTAAGTGATTGTTGCATTACAAAAAGTTATCTCTATAAAAGAGAAGACGTAAGAACTACAACTGGAAAATACAAGATAATAAATGTATGGTTGTAATGAAGTGGGAGAATTGTCAATGTTTTTATGAAAATCAAAAAACGTTTGCTTCAGATTTAAAAAGACTTTTTCATGTTTTACATATTTTAGTAACCAATGGATCAGTTTGTTCATATAGAACGCAAGCACGTTCCTAAGTATTTGCTTTCGAACAGCGTGGAATACTTACCTTTATGTTACATATTCCTACAAAAATGGAAATGGTGTTACCTCGTTTAACATTAAAATGATAAACAAAAACTACAGAAACAAAAACAATGATTACATGATAAACAAGTAAACAAAAATATACCAGCAACAAAAAACTACGATGTTTACATGTATGAAGATCTTGAGAAGGCGAAGACACGTACATTCGACTTCAAGATCATTCATCAGACTGTTTACGTTGGCATAAAAATTCAGTCTGTTTCGCGTGAAAACGCGTTGCGTGTGAAGAGAATAATCGTGGTTTGAAGATCTCCGTTATAAAGATCTGCAGATAATTGTTAATGCTTACACAGAAGAGTGTAAAGAAAAATAACAAACAAAGCAATTGTTGTTGTTTATATCAAGTTGTAAACAGTGGCCCACAGAATTGTGCGAAAAATAAACAATTTATCTAAAACTAAACACAAATTTACTATTATTTTAATAGCAATGTACGAAATCATATTTTAAACGTTTTTAAAAGGATAAAAACGTAACAATATGCAAACACATATGAAAATGCACGTTTTGAATTAGCATAGTTTTGGTTTACTCTCTATATTTGTAAACTAGTCTTCGTAATAATACTATCATAATTGGTCATTACAACCATTCAGTCAGAATTACTAGCAAGTTTCTCACATCACCTATGTTATGTGTGTTTATTTTATACACGAGCGGCGGGACCTACAGTTTAAAGTCGAATAATGGAATAATACACTAACAGCGAAATATTTTAATTATTTCTTAATTAATTTAGTACAATTCTTCTAAAGATTACAGTCCTTAATAGAACATAACTTCTTTAAAACATTTTTTCTCTTTTGTTTAAATTAGCTTCTAAATCATCTTTTAAAAGTTTTCAAAGTTCTTATTTGCTTCCTTCTCCATTAGTAGTCAAGGGCCAGAATTTTTAATTAGTCACTCTAAATATAGTTGCCGTGGTGTAATATGTTGTGTGTAGGCTCATTAAAGGTGAAGCCAAGGTACAAACTTCAGATCAAACATCAAAAAAAAAAAAAAAAACCAAATAAATAAAAGAATATTACTTTGGCAGTTGCCTCTCAGCAGATTTCTGGCAACACCTGTGAGAGTAAACAAATTGCCATGAAAAGTCTTTCAACAATCTGTCGTTCGGAGTCGACTTTAAGCTGTAGGTTCCGCTACTCATGTATAAAATTAACACGCACAACATAAATGGTTTGAGAAGCTAGGGCGTAATCCTGTCCGAAGGGTTGTAATAACCAAATATGTATGTACGTACGTAGGTATGTATTTCACTTACAAAAAAGGAATGGTTTGAGCTGTTTATAAGGATGGTTGCGAACATGACAACAGCTGAAGTATATCATCTTAGACATTGTAATTGGATGCTACTAGAAAAGATAGCAAGACATTTTTCATTTTTTATCATGTGAATTCTTAGGCTCGGGTCATTGTAGGTAACAACAAAGCCGAAACTCCTGCAAAAGCTGGCACAATAAAAAATTCAACTGGATTCATCCACAATTCGCATTTCGCTAGATCAACGGGTGCATATGCCCGGATATTGGAAGCACCTAATAACGACTTTTGCTGAAGCTACAATTATGAGGAAGGAAAGGAGGTCACAGAACTTCTTTTATGTCATTGTTCTGTGCTTGAGGACCCGGAGCTCACGCCCACGCTTTTTTATAAAATAATTTAAATTCAATTAAAGCCTTAATTGCACAAAATGCCTTGGTATAAAAGAAGCCAACGTAGTTTAATAAGTAGTTTGTTTTCTTGCTATGCAAGAGGTAGTGAGTTGCCAGCTCTGATATATCGATTTTTGCTGAACAATTCCATCATACTCACATATTTTATTAAAATTTTGCCTATTTAAATAATAGAAATTAACAGTAAATATAAGCTATTACTGGAAATAAAACCGATTCGAGCAAATAAAATTTTATGAAAATTACTTTTACTCTGCTCCGGATCCTAAAAAATCCTAATCAAATGCTTCTAAAACTGTTCATTTATTAACTGATTTCTTCTCTCTATCCCCTCCCATCCATTAGTTGTAAACTCGAAAGCATAACATCCTTAAATCGAAAACGATTTAATGTTGCAACGGAAATTAAATTTTGCTCCATTTAATCATTTTAATTAATGTAGCTTCTGCATGCACATACATTCCAATAGCTTAGTCAGTCAATACTATGACGACTAAAGTGAATTGTAATCTGTGCTGTTCTATTTAATTATATTGATTTTGGCTCAATTAAAACGTTGTTGTCCAGACTCACACTTTCCGAAAATGTAAGAGTAAATAAACTGTGCATAAAAAGTAAGCAAATGGTGAACCATTTGTTCGTTTATTTTTTAGTCTATACAAACATAGATCATCAAATTTTTGGATTATTTTATATCACTCTTTGATGCATTAACTTATGCTTTAAAAAAAACTCCATTTAAACTGAATGCGATGTGGAGCACAAATTATTTGTATGTACTTAAAAATATTGTTACAAAAATAAAAAATTTAGACATTGGTATTTTGCTTTTAAATCGCTTAACATTAAAATTATAAACAAAAGCTAAAAAAGCAAAGAATGCAGTTTACAAATTATCGTACTCTTTAATATAACAACAAACACGAGCGTAAAAAATGGTAAATAAGTAAACAAATATACAACAACAAACACCAGAATAAAAAATGGTAAACACGTAAACAAAAAATCCTAAAACAACACTACAGGAATAATTGTAAACAAAATACACAAACAACAATAAAGAGTGATGTTTACATTTATAAAAATTTCGAGAAGGCAAAGTCAGGAAAGGAATAACAAAGAAGAGCAATTGTTGTTGTTTACATCAAGTTGTAAACAGTGGCACACAGAATTGTACGAATATTAAGAATTTTAATTAAAACTAAAAACAAATTTATTTTTATTTTTCTATTTGCAATCTACGAGCAAATATTTTATATGTTTTTAATAGCTAAAAACGTAGCAATAATTAAAAATCAAAATATTTGTGGTTTGTAATTCCTTTGATTTTTCCTTTAAAGTATGCTGCGAAATATTTTGAGTATTTATACACAAAAAGTTATCGAAAACTATGGCTTGGGAATTCTAAATAATCTAATAAAAAGTGTGACCAAAGATCATGAGATCAAACCCCAGCCCAGGCATAGCGCACAAAATTACATCATAATAGTAAATAAAATTAAGAATCTCTCGTTCTGAGATGACTTTAAATTGTAAATTCCGCTACTCATGTCTAAAATTAACACATACAACATAAGAGGTGTGAGCAGCTAGGTTGTAATCCTGACTGAAGTGTGTAATGATAAATTATATATGTTAGCATATTCTGAAATAATTCTTTAAAGCATTCTTAACATTTAAAATTAAACTTAATCTTAATGTTAAAATATGCAAGGGATATATTTCTATCTTTTAAATCTTAGTTCGGACTAATTTTTAAATCAAGACTTAATGTATATGCACTCCACTTGCCTATACAAAATGTCATACTTTCAGTATGTATATAAATCCCTCATTTCTTATTGGATTTATTTTTGAAGATTTCAATCAAAACATTTTTATTATTTCTGTCACGTAGATGGCATTGACACATAAGTGACAGGCAATTAGTAGGAACATTAAAAAATCAATAAAAATATAGTCATTACGCGTTTTCTCTTATGAAGATAACATATTTTTTGTAAGTTTATCTTTTAACAAATACATTATTAAGAATTTACTAGAGATATTGTATGACAAAATAAAATACAATCTGCTTATTGGTGCACATTTTACAGGCAACTACTAATATGCCTATGGTGGTATCATCTGGGCTATTAACTGCTTCGAGAAGTCTAATTCACATTATAAGTACTTTAAGATTTGTAATGACCCTTTTTGTATGTATGTATGTGTGATAAAGTTGTATAGGCTCTAATATTTTTACTGATTTTTAATAACAATGTTTATGTTTTATTTTTTAAATCCCAGTGAGAAACTATAAATTTTAGGTAGATCTGCCCTCGCAATAACGTACAACTAATTTTTATATTTTTGTAAAAACGTCTTTGATAAATTGGCATACGACCGAAATACTGAACACAAATCATCATTCATCACAAATCATTAAAGTTTTCTATTGTCAATATACTTTGAACATCACTACTGTTCCTGATTTTACTGCTGGTAGTGCTCATTTTAAGTTTACAAACATGAAAGACTCATTAAGTTTTATAGGAGGTCTAGCCATATAAAATTCAAACTTAAATATGTTAATCGAATATTAATTAATCAAGATTAAACATTTATTAACTTTCCCAAAAAATCATTACCAAACAATAATTACTGTTTCAATAGTTTTTATTTCATGACTAAAAAGAAAGGAAAATGAATTCAAGGAAGAAGGAAATCAAAGAAGTTCAAAAATAACAACGCCGTTCACATTGTACGGAGTTACCATACTTCACCAACACTCCTTCTCAATGTGAATGTCGTTTTACATAAAAAAAATTAAATACATTTCATTAGCTCCATAAAATATGTGTGTTTGGTCCTTGGCAGGTTCTTTGTAAGAATATCTGCGATCATGTGTTCGCTTGGGCAATACTTTAAAATCACCTCTTGGTTTCTCACGACTTCACGTACATGATGGAATCTGATGTCTATATGTTTCGTTCTTTTGTGAAACACAGGATTTGTAGCAAGCTTTTCTGCACCTTGATTGTCAATATTCAGTAGAAAAGGTTCTCCGGATGAAAAACCATTTTCCATCAAAAGACGTCGTAAAAATATCGCCTCCTTAGCAGCATCTGACAATGCCACATATTCGGCCTCTGTACTACTTAAGGCCACACACGTTTGTTTTCTTGATTCCCATGACACAGGGCAATCTCCGACGAAAAATATAAACCCGGTGTATGACTTGCGGTCAAGGGCATTACCACCCCAATCAGCATCCACGAAACCTTCCATGGAATGTTCACCTGCCTAGTACATAATTTTCTTATCAATGGATCCTCGAAGATATCGTAGTATACTTTTAGCCGCTTTCAGATGTTCAACATGAGGATTTGAATTACGTTGTGATAATTTCGACACGGAATGAAGTATATCCGGCCTAGTTGTGATGGCCAGATACATAAGCGCCCCAATTAATGACTGGTATTCTTGTTGGTTTACTTCTAGGCAATTGTCTTCGGTACACTTCACTTGGTGATTTGCATCGAGGGGAGTTGCTATCGGTTTACAATTTTCCATACCGTGTTCTTTCAGCAATTCTTTTATGTATTGCGACTGACAAATTGCTATTGCACCCGTATCACCTTGTCGTTCAATTTCTATACAAAGGTAGTGATGTAGCGGTCCCTTATCAGTGACAGGAAAGTGTTCGGCCAACAGTTCTTTCACCTTTGTTACACATGGCTCATTTGTGCAGCCAATCACAAGGTCATCGACATAAACTGCAACTAACACTAATTGCCCGTCGAACGATGCCATATATAAACACGGTTCACATTTCCTACGCTTGAAACCAATTTTGTTTAATACCAAGTCCAGCTTATCATACCATTCTTTGCCGGACTGTTTCAGGCCATATATCGCTTTGTGGAGCTTGAGAACTTTATGAGGATATCTATGATCCACAAACTTTTCAGGCTGCCTCATATAAATCTCATGGTGTATTTCACTATTAAGATAGGCTGAACTTATATCTATTTGGTGCAAGTACATTTTGATATTCACTGCCAACGCCAGCATTAATCGTATGGTTGAATATCTAACTACGGGTGAAAAGGTCTCGTTGTAGTCTATACCAAATCTTTGATTACAACCTTTAGCTACAAGTCTGGCTTTGAAGCGTACTATACGACCACGCTCGTCTCTTTTTATGGCGAATACCCACTTGGTATTTACAGCCTTAGCTCCCTCAGGCAAGTCCACCAAAGACCATGTGCCATTTTTGTGGAGTGATGACATCTCCGATCGCATTGCGTCATACCATTCATTACCATTCGGACTATTTATTGCCGCGTCGACTGTTGTCGGTACATTTACTTTCACCATATTATTTAGAATTTGTTGTTTTTCCGTGGTCTATCTCGGTTGCCAGTTCGTACTGTCCTAGGTCTCAAACGACTCGTCGTAGCACTCTCCTTCTTGTTGTCGACTTCATTTTCTGAGTCCTCTTCTTCGGCTGTCTCGAAACCAGCAAATTCGCCAACGCTGTCAGAATCCGTACCTTCATCAATCAAGTTCTCGTGCTTCATATGGTTGGTTTTAGGGACTTCTCGGTTTTCATCAACATTTATAAGCAAATAGTCATCTGGATTTTGTTTCTGTTGGTCAGCAGTCTCCTTCTCAACATTGACACCTTCTTCAAAAATAACATCACGGCGCTCAATTATTCTTCCTTTTTTTTCATCAAATAAGCGATATGCTTTGGCCACTTGTGAGTAGCCTACCATGATGAAATTTTACCCCTTGGCCGCGAATTTGTTTGTGCCGGATTTATCCAATGATACTGCGTACGAAACAAATGTCCGCAAATGATGAACGTTGGGTTTTCTACCAAACCATACTTCATAGGGTGTTTTATTACCTAGTATTTTGGTCTGACACCTGTTGCGCAAGTATACTGCAGTATTTACCGCTTCTGCCCACAAATTTTGTGGAACACCGCTATGTACCATCATTGAACGCGCCATTTCTACCAACGTTCTATTGGCTCGCTCGGCAATGCCATTCTGCTGGGGAGTGTATGGTACAGTCAGCTGCCTACTAATGCCTTCAGCTTGCAAAAATGCGTCAAAATCGCTGTTGACAAATTCCCGTCCATTATCAGTTCTGAGCATCTTAATGTTCTTGCCAGTTTGTTTCTCCACGTGCTGTTTAAAAACCTTGAACGTTTTCAAAACATCGCTTTTAGTCGGAATGAAATACGCAAATATTCGTCTTGAATAGTCATCGATGAACGTGACAAAATACCTGGCGCCACCTAGAGAATTTATGTTGAATGGGCCACACATATCACTGTGGATGAGTTCCAACAGGTCTTTTGTTCTTGTCTGAGATTCTTGTGGAAAAGGTGTGACGTGGATCTTGCTTAACATACACGTTCTACATTGGGCTGCACTGGAAACATTTTTTAATTCCATTCCAGTTACTAACGATTTGTTTGCCATGTCACATAGAGATTTAAAATTAACGTGACCAAATCTGTTGTGCCAAATTTGACTGGAACTAACAACAGCATACAAGCTATGACTTTTGCCTTTGGCCAAAAATAAATTTTCCTTCTTAACAGCTTTCAATACCACCGTACCATAATAATGCTGTATAGTAGCAGACGTTGAATTGAATTTGACGATTAAACCTTTTTCCACCACACGACTCACTGATATGCAATTCATTTGCAATTCTGGCGAAAACAAAACATTTGTGAATTTAATTTTTAAGCCGTTATTATTCATTATTTCTACGTCCCCTTTTCCCTTTGCGACTATTTGTTTGTCGCCAGCCAATGAAATCTGCTAATCGCTTTCAATAAAGTTCGTAAATAACTGTCTGCTGCAACACATGTGCGCAGTCGCCCCGCTGTCGACACACCACTCAGTTTGCCTGTTCGTGTATGTTGATGTTGTTGCATGTAGCAATAGGGGTTGTTTTTTCCTTTTATTGCACTTGCTTGCAAAATGCCCTATTTCACCACAGTTAAAACACTTGCCTTTGAATTTGTTTTTGCTTTTTTCAGATTTTACTCCTTTTTGTGCTTTGTTTTTTTCTCTCACTGAAGACTTCATAGCGAAAGCTTGTTGTGTGTGTGTACTCACCGATGCTTCTTCACGTTCAATTTTTTCTTTGTGTCTGTTGCCTTCTTCTAGAATCTTTTGTCTAACGGTAGATAGTGATGGCAAGCTATCACGTGTCTCCATGGCAACGACGAAATGTTCAAACTCACTTGGAAGACTGGACAACAACATTATAACTAGGAGTTCTTCTTGTACAACAATGCCCGTCTCAGCAAGTTTCTCAGCCAATTCCGTAAACTCATTAACATGTTTACTTATGTTACCACAATTTGGCATCGAAAGGTTCAAAAGTCTTTTATATAAAGATACCTTGTGAATGGGACCTCTGGGCTTGTGTATTTCCTCAAGACGCAACCATGCTTCATTAGAAGTTCGACAGTTCTTAATTATGTTCAACTGGTTAGGCTTCACGCTCACGGTTATTGTTGCTAGTGCTCGTTCATCACTTTCATCCCAAGCTGCGTTTTCATTTACATTCATAGTCGATTCCTTCTTAAGAACACCATTGACTATCTTCCAAAACCCACTGTGTATAAGAACACTGCGCATTTGCATACACCAACTGTCGTAATTTTCGTCATCCAGTTTTTCTATCTGGTACATTGGTGCCATTTCAAAAAAGAACTTATTTTTTACTTTAATTCTTCAAAACTTTCATTTATTTTCACTATAAAATCTTATCTGCTTTCCGGACTTTGTCCTGGGCCCATAACCTGTTTCAATAGTTTTTATTTAATGACTAAAAAGAAATGAAAATGAATTCAAGGAAGAAGGAAATCAAAGAAGTTCAAAAATAATAACGCCGTTCACATTGTACGGAGTTACCATACTTCACCAACAATTAAAAATAAATGCAACTCTTCAGTCAGATTTACAACCTAGCTTCTCACACCATTTATATTGTGTGTGATAATTTTATAGACGGGACCTATAGTTTAAAGTCGATTCCGAACGACAGATTTTTGAGAAACTTTTCATGGCAATTTTTTTTACTCTCAGGAGAAAATGCTGTAAAAAATTGTTGCCCATATTAAATCATTAATCATAGGACCGTATACTACACTGTTACTGTTACAGTACTTTTGATTTTTTTTCGAAGGGGCAAATCATATTGAAACATTGATTTGTTTATGAAATGCATTAAATGTAATAAAAATATGGTAACATTGGAAGGCCATTTCTATTTGATTTAGAATATAAAAAAAATCTGTGCTTTTTTCTACGCTTTTTTACTGTCAGTATTTATAAAAAAAAAATCGTAAAGGTATGCTGTTTATACATTTTCTGATCAACTGGCGTATACTTATTATTTTACTTTTCTTTATATTCCGTATATCACTCATGCGCACAAGTGTCTGACGTGCAAACTGAAATAAATATTACGCACCCGAAAAAAATGTTATACAAGAAAGTAAAATGTTTTCTTTATGTAGAGACAAAAATGGATTTGAAATTTTTTAAACAATCAATAAAAAAATTAAAAAATTAAGTAACTAAGTAATTAATAAATAAATGATTCAATAAATGAAATTTATATGGTACATTATGGTTGCTTTATGGTTTTCATAGATTTTTTAAAACTTCAATATTTTTGTTTTTATCCAGCAGGTATAAATCAATACAAAATTTATTTAAACGAAGATATATTTAAAAATCAATACAATATTAAGACAAAAGAGAAACAACAGACTTCTCCAATAATGCATATATAAAAGTATCAGAATTTTGTTGTATTTTTTAGTGTTGAAAACTTGATTGCATTTGAAAAAATAAAATCCTTTTCCAGCTCCATAGCATCACTGTTCTTCTTCTCTTATTTTTTGTTCTTAAATCTTTAGAATAAACTGCAGTATTAAGTTATGTTCACAGAGATATTTCTATAGCTGTTGGTATTATGTTATTCTACATTATTTAACTAAAGTATAAAAAAAAATTTTGTTTCAGGAAATGACGACATTAAATTTAAATATTTAAGAAATTGTAGTTTCAGGTTATAAAAATGTAAACAGACTACAGTAAAAAATTGTATGTTGTTTTGTAATGCCTAAATTTATTAGGGACAATTTGCAAATACGTAGATACATAAGTAATTGGTCATTACAAACGTTCAGTAAAGATTACGATTTAGCTTTCTCACTCCGCTTACTTTGTGTTTGTTAATTTATATACATTAGTAGCGCGACCTACATTTTAAAGTCGACTAAGATTGATGGACTTTTGAGAAACTTTTCATTGCAATTTTTATTTACTCCCAGAGTTTTTCCCAGAAATACGCTGAGAAGAAATAGCCGAGTAAATATTTTTTTTGAAGATTTATTTTTGCTGATCTGGATTTTCAACCTTATCTTCTCATCTAATAAACAAAAACACTATCCATTATCGTGTGGTCTATCTATCGGTTTAAATTTGAACCATTGTTTATTTCGGATCTACCAATACTTATGTCATTATATTCTGTCATAAAAGTAAGTTTATGAATCGATTAAAAATTGAGAAACATTAGAACTTATTGGGCCAACGAAAACTACACGTTTATGTCGACTTTTCCCAAAAAATCGGATTTTCGGATAGAGCTCACTTTGATTTTGGTGGGGAAGTTAATAAGCAAAATTTCCGTATTTGGGGCTAAGAAAACCCACACGTGGCCTTACAGAAGCCAATTCACACATTACGAGTGACCCATAGGGGTGTGGTGCGTGGGCATCATTAAGGTCAATGCAGACAACTATGGCACCATGATGACCAATTTTTTGGTACGCGCTCCTCATGGTATTGGTGTGAACGATGTTTGTTTTCAACGGGATAGTGCAACGTGCAACAACAATCATGCATTTTCATTTGGTGGGGAAGTTAATAAGCAAAATTTCTGTATTTGGTGATCAGAAAACCCACACATGGTCTTACCGAGGCCAAAGCACACAGAAGGCACATTAATTGAAAATTAGGACAACCCAAATATTACGGTCAATTGATATAACTATCGCACGATGATAACTAATTTTTTGGTACGCTCTCTTCATCGTATTGATGTGAACGACGTACGTTTTCAAAAATATACTGTAACTTGCCACACATCTCATGCCACAACCGATTTATTGCATCAAACGTTTGATGACCATTTAGTGTGCAGAAATGGTGATGTCAACTGACCACCAAGAAGCGGCGATTTGACAGTGTTGGACTATTTTCTGTGGGGCACCGTTAAAGAATAGTGTTATTCCGACAAACCAGAGACAATAGAGAATTTGAAGGCCAACATTCGCAATGCCAGCGCTATGATCAATCACTTGGTTTTTTACAAAGATTGTGCCATGTTTCGAATTGAATAATGTCGGGCATCTGTTTGCATTTATCATTGACGTTATCTGAGATATCAGTAACTTTCTAAATAATTTTGATGCTGTTGGTAATACAGTTTCAATGCATTGGTGAATATAAAAATCGAAAATATGTTAAGTCCGTGAGCAATTTTAAATGCTCATTTAGAAAATCAACCAAACCGAAAAATTGGCGAATAAACGCTTTATTTTGTTACCATATGCATGTATAATTTTTATGTGTTATTCGTTAAAGTTTGAAATATTTTGCAAAATCAAATCTATTTTAAATTTATTATTTTTTGTATCCAATTCCATTAGCCCCATTTTAACATTTGTGGCCATTGCGGAAATGAAAATTGATTTCAATTATGGCAATAATAAGTCACAAAACTATTATATTGATGGCAAAGCAACAAAAGATTGAATTGTATTTACATACATAAGCATATTTGAATCAAAAATATGCAAATATTATGCAACAATATTTAAATAAAAATGAGTGACAATTGGAACGTAACATTTAAGACTACAAAATCAAAAGATTTTAAAAATTGCTCTTGGGTATTAAAAGTTAGGCGAATATAAAATAAAGGATCTAAACTGAAAGTAAACTATAAGGTAAAATAAATACAAAAGTGGAACAAAAATTATCTATAACCCGATGCCAAACGTGTTGAGAAATTAGCCTAAATGCAAAGTAGCAGAGTGTTGTTCGTTGTTGCGCTGCCTTTTAAACTAATCACTTCCATATACACCCATATATTCTATTTTTAAGATATTACTACGTTACGTCTATTGTGTTTATACAATCACTAATTCTTCCCAGAATTCTTTCTAAATGCGAACAGTAACGTAAGCATTTCAACGTAATAAACTAACTTTTAATCTTTGGAATAAAAAGCTCTTTAAATTAAATGTAAAGACATAAGTACATAAAAAATTCCTGAATCAAGTACAAATAAATGTAAAACATTTGTATGTCGCTTAGGCCTGGTCATATTTATAAAAAAAAAGTATTTTTTAAATAGCAACGTTTTCGAGAAACGAACTGCTGTGTTAACGCATTGTACGCACTGTTCATAGCCGACCCAGTTACTTTACAAATTTGTACAACTCTTTACATGATTAACACGTTAAGTGTACTTGGTCAGATGTATTGTTTTATGGTGTCAAATTACAGAATTGCCATATTAAATATTGTTTATATTATACGACAAAAAAGTAGTCGTTGTAATCTAGTAGGTAGGCTTATCAAACCCCAGGTCAGACATTTCCAATAATATGAAATATGAAAAAATATTTTTTCGGCGACTTCATCTCAGCAGATTTAGGGCAAAAACTCTGAGAGTTAATTAAATTGCTATGAAAAGCATATTAATACTCTGTTATTCCGAGTTGTCTTTAAACTGTAGGTCCCGTCGCTCACGGATAAAATTAGCACACACAACATAAGTGGTGTTAGAAACTAGTTTGTAATCCGATAAACTAATTACGTCCGCATCTATGTACTTCAGGTATAATATGCGAACCACAATATTTGATTATGTTGGGGAAACTGCAGTTTATGTGCACAATTCAACTTAAATAGTAAGACAGTCAGAATAGGCAAGACCCAGGTCATGAGGAAATTTTTGGCAATTGGATGGTCAGCGAACTCTGGGAACTCTTTTGGATCTATGTGGGTTTTATTGGGAAACTACAATAAGAGGAAATCTGAATCTTGCCTTAGACTACCCAAGAAGAACCGGTTGATTTTTGAGATGTAAAATACTAAGAAAAATTAATGAAACATAGAGATCATTTTTAAGATACGACCAGTGTATGATTGCTATCCGCAAATAATTCCATAAAATGTGAATTATTTCCAAATCGTGTAACAGAAAATTTTGCATACGAATAATTATTTTAGGTCACCTTTTGTAAGCGATTTTCTCAAGGTTTCTAACGAATATCTAAATAAATAAGACAATTTGGGTGCAAAGACAACTTATGAAGTTGTTTAACATCATGGCAATTACCTAAATCCTATCTTTATTTAATGAAATTAAGTTTCTGAAAAGTTTCTCAAATAATCTGTCATTTGAAGTCGCCTTTAAACTGTAGGTCCCAGCACTCATGTATAAAATTAGCACATACAACATACGTTGTGTGAAAAGCTGAGTCGTAATCCTGACTGAATTGTTGTAAAGGCCAATGTGTCTTTATTTAAGACGAGAAATAAATTGAATCTTACAATTAATATTGAATGGCCAACCTTGAAAATAGAAAATGTTCATGTTTACTGGCAATTTAAAACAAAAACAATTACTATGTTACACAAAAGAACAAAAAATATACGTGTATTAACAATTACGTGCATAAAACATTGAAAAAGAAAACTGCATATGTGAAAGTTTAAAAAAAAAGTTGCAAACAATTTCATAAAGTTTTCTTTCTAGCAAAAACATTGACAAAAAGAAAAGAATTAAAAAAGAAACACGAAAACGCAAAGTTGTACAAAACTGATGCTGCTATTTAGTGTCGATTGACCCATGTCAGCATGCAAAGACAGTGGTATAGATTGCATGATAAGCGTCTGAAAAGTATTGATCTTCAAAAAAATTCTTTTAATTTTCAGAAACTCTTACCTTATTTTTGTGTTTGCAACACATTGTTTGGCAAAGTTTTGCTTGTGTTGTGTGTTAAACAGATAAATTATAGGCAATTAAGAGCTAAAATTCCAAAGAAATGTAATATTTTCATATATTGTATGGAATGCTCTAAGCTCAGCGTTGCTAAATAGTCTTTACCAACAATGCTGACCTTCACAGAAAAAATTACGAATGTTCCATGTGCTATGTGCCGTGAGCCAACTGAAAATATATTGTGGCAATGAGTAAACATTTTTTAAAGTTTTTATGTGCGAAGCATTAATATTTATATTTAAGAATGTATTCTGTTAGAAACCACTACGGAAAAATAGCACAAGATAAAATATAATTAATTAATAAAAATTTATTATAATTAGTTAGTTTAGTAATGAAAATTTCTACTATTCCGCAGCCCCCTCAAACAGGCAAGATATTGGGTAAATGAAAATTTTTCGGCCACAGAGGGCCGGAAGAAGGGTCTAAAAAGTTGTATCTCTGCATTGTTTATCTATCACAAGCTGCTGAAAAAATTTGTGAACTTTATGGAAATGATGATAATATTTGAAAAGATTTCGTAAAATTTAACCGTACATCGAGCTTTAAAAAAACTTCATAATTCTAGCTATGTATCACTTTTGATACATTTTGTAGTAACATAGAATTTTCGCAAATATTGATAGATTTTGTTAAAAAAATTGAAATTTTTTCATCCATTTTGATTCATTTAAATACAATTATTTTATATTTTTATATTTTGTTATCACTTTTCTGAAATTTACGCCAAAATTTTTGCAATGTACATCATGTAGTATGGCCTTTTATATAAAAATCTAAAGCTTCATGTCAGCTTGGTTCTATTTTTTTCTAAATAATAACATTTTTATATCTAGCACCCCTGCTTTGTGACGATTTATAAGTTTACAATTGTTTAGATGGTAATGCTCTCAATTGAGTAATGGCTGAAGCCTGATTGTACAAACCACTTTTGAAAAATATCTCTTTGATTGATTGGCCCATATACTGATGTAAGTAGTTGCTACACACGTAACATGTACTTGAATCTAAAACTGCCAAATCGATTTCAGTGGACTACAAAATTTATAACGTTCAATTGTCATGTTTGTTGCTGCCAATACTTTCTTTCATCAGTTCATAGAACGAGCGTCTGTTTTCTGCTCTTTCAGAGTTTTCAGCAGCATGAAAATTACATACATACATACATACAAAATCGATCATTACAATCTTCGTTGTAA
Source organism: Sarcophaga variegata (assembly GCA_932273835.1). NCBI lineage: Eukaryota > Metazoa > Arthropoda > Insecta > Diptera > Sarcophagidae > Sarcophaga > Sarcophaga variegata. Next base: position 84,573,324 of record OW026358.1, on the reverse strand, counting down.
ATTGGAAATGTCTGACCTGAGGTTTGAAATAATTTAACACGTTTCATACTCGACTACGACTACTTCAATCAATCTCAAGAATACGTCCAGTACAGAAAATTTAACCTTTTCACTTTCATCCGACACTTAACTTTCAATTCCTTCGCAATTACCATAAATAATGTATTATTTACGATAAAACTACACAAAATATTAGAAAACTTAAAAGAATTTCAAACACAACACAAAAGAATCCCTAGGAAAATTGTATGTATCAAAAATGATACATAAGAAAGAATTATGAAGTTTTGGAATTTTTTAAGTACTGTACAAAATTTTCTTTTTTTATTTGATTTAAAATAATGGCGATAATAATACTAACGAATTAAACAAATATCATGCATCTAACTTTTTCTGTGATAAAGTTATATCGTCTCAAAAATTGAAATGTATCATTTTTGATACAAAGATCGATCTACGGTTAAATGAAACTTTTACATTATCACAGGGTATATGTATGTGTGTTGGTTAAAATCAAATTTTATTACAACAAGCATTATGACAGCAATGAAGTCATAAACTTTCCTAAAAAATCGTCCAAAAATCATTGAGCGAGTTGACATCAAAGCGAGGAAAACTTTTGAATTAAATCGCTTACTTCTTAGTAAGTGAGAATTTTCTGAGCTCCAAATTTGACAATTTTGTGTATTCACTTAGCCATTCAAACACATTTTACTTTGCGCCCTGGTATGAATTGGAGACGCTTTAGACGCATGAATGGGCTGAATTGAATTTTGTACACATGAATGGCGAGGTATTTTGTTAAAACTGCTTTTTTCCTTAACTAAGCTTACATTTTTCTTACGGACACGCAAATCAATATGCTGACGTCGTCAGCAAGGCCCTTTTTTCACTTGAAATATTTTTTCTCTCTGAAGTTTTATACTTTTTTGTACTCGAAATAGAGTCAAAATCAGAGCTGCTTCAAACGTTTAAAGATCGTTTAATTAGTCGAAATGGTGATGTGAATTGGCCGCCAAAAAGATACGATTTGACACCGTTGGACAATTTTCTGTAGGGCGCCGTTAAAGAAACGTGTTATGCCGATAAACCAGAAACAATCGAGCGATTGAAGGTCATCCCATATGCTCAAAAAAGAGCACAAAAATTGATCCGATCGAATGAGGAATGGCCATCAGCAACAGCCTTTTGAATGAAATGATATTCCATTTTTGACCGGAACAATTGTACTTCACAACAAGAAAATAAATTTGGAAAATTTTCAAACCGTTTTTGTTTTATTGCATTTTTTATTTCATTTCATTTGGTTGAATTAAAAAAATTTTTATTTTTGTTAATCAAATTTTCTTGCAAAACCAATTTTAATTACATTTATACACTTTAAAGAAAGATAAAACGTATTAAACTTTTTCCACAAACCACACTTTCTTTTCTACCAACTGTTGAAAGTAAAAAAGCGATTATTAAATGAAGAAAAAAATCATCATCTGTTCGCGTTTAATTTTAATGTTAAAATTCAATCAAAAGCTTATCACTTACTGACCTCATTAAATGAGAAACTAATTAATTTTTATTACAGGGTTTTTAAACATATTCAATCCGGAGAAATAATAGAAATAACATAAGAAATTGTCATCTTAGGGCGTACCAAACGAGGTGTTACTTTGCCTTTAGTGTCTATGAGTCTATGAAAATGGGTCCGGCAGTAAATGAAGGCAAAACGTTGTGCAGTGTATTAATATCCAGTGGCTGCGTTGGCTCGGCCATGTCGTTCGAATGGAGGAGAATGCTCTGGCGAGACGCGTATTTGATGCGGAGATCTGCGGAAGTCGGGGAATAGGACGGCCTTGTATGCATTGGAGGGATCAAATCGAGGAAGCCCTGTCAGCGATTGGTGTCTGGCTGCTAACGGCCAATTCAAAAAAAAAAATTCTGCATATTTCAGCTCTAAAACATTAAAACGTTTTAATTTTTTCTTTTTAACAAAACAAATGTATTTGTTTTCCTTCTTTTCCAAAAACTTTAAATCTGGTAAATAGACAAATTAATGGCAACTTTTTCATGCAAGTTTGTTCCACTCACAATAGACAAATTGAATGAACAATTTCTAACAAATTTTCGAAATTAATTTTTTTTTTCCGGAATAAACTTTGGATTCAGTTGGAATTTGTTGATACAAACTTAATCTGAAAACATCATATGATTATGAATATGTGTTTATATCGCCTATGCAGCTATTTGTGTGAATAAGTTCATTTTGATATGTATTTCCGAGGTTTTGGTTTATTTTGGTTAGAAATATTATGCACATTTTAAGTGATTGTTGCATTACAAAAAGTTATCTCTATAAAAGAGAAGACGTAAGAACTACAACTGGAAAATACAAGATAATAAATGTATGGTTGTAATGAAGTGGGAGAATTGTCAATGTTTTTATGAAAATCAAAAAACGTTTGCTTCAGATTTAAAAAGACTTTTTCATGTTTTACATATTTTAGTAACCAATGGATCAGTTTGTTCATATAGAACGCAAGCACGTTCCTAAGTATTTGCTTTCGAACAGCGTAGAATACTTACCTTTATGTTACATATTCCTACGAAAATGGAAATGGTGTTACCTCGTTTAACATTAAAATGATAAACAAAAACTACAGAAACAAAAACAATGATTACATGATAAACAAGTAAACAAAAATATACCAGCAACAAAAAACTACGATGTTTACATGTATGAAGATCTTGAGAAGGCGAAGACACGTACATTCGACTTCAAGATCATTCATCAGACTGTTTACGTTGGCATAAAAATTCAGTCTGTTTCGCGTGAAAACGCGTTGCGTGTGAAGAGAATAATCGTGGTTTGAAGATCTCCGTTATAAAGATCTGCAGATAATTGTTAATGCTTACACAGAAGAGTGTAAAGAAAAATAACAAACAAAGCAACTGTTGTTGTTTATATCAAGTTATAAACAGTGGCGCACAGAATTGTGCGAAAAATAAACAATTTATCTAAAACTAAACACAAATTTACTATTATTTTAATAGCAATGTACGAAATCATATTTTAAACGTTTTTAAAAGGATAAAAACGTAACAATATGCAAACACATATGAAAATGCACGTTTTGAATTAGCATAGTTTTGGTTTACTCTCTATATTTGTAAACTAGTCTTCGTAAAAATACTATCATAATTGGTCATTACAACCATTCAGTCAGAATTACTAGCAAGTTTCTCACATCACCTATGTTATGTGTGTTTATTTTATACACGAGCGGCGGGACCTACAATTTAAAGTCGAATAATGGAATAATACACTAACAGCGAAATATTTTAATTATTTCTTAATTAATTTAGTACAATTCTTCTAAAGATTACAGTCCTTAATAGAACATAACTTCTTTAAAACATTTTTTCTCTTTTGTTTAAATTAGCTTCTAAATCATCTTTTAAAAGTTTTCAAAGTTCTTATTTGCTTCCTTCTCCATTAGTAGTCAAGGGCCAGAATTTTTAATTAGTCACTCTAAATATAGTTGCCGTGGTGTAATATGTTGTGTGTAGGCTCATTAAAGGTGAAGCCAAGGTACAAACTTCAGATCAAACATCAAAAAAAAAAAAAAAACGAAATAAATAAAAGAATATTACTTTGGCAGTTGCCTCTCAGCAGATTTCTGGCAACACCTGTGAGAGTAAACAAATTGCCATGAAAAGTCTTTCAACAATCTGTCGTTCGGAGTCGACTTTAAGCTGTAGGTTCCGCTACTCATGTATAAAATTAACACGCACAACATAAATGGTTTGAGAAGCTAGGGCGTAATCCTGTCCGAAGGGTTGTAATAACCAAATATGTATGTACGTACGTAGGTATGTATTTCACTTACAAAAAAGGAATGGTTTTTTCATTTTTTATCATGTGAATTCTTAGGCTCGGGTCATTGTAGGTAACAACAAAGCCGAAACTCCTGCAAAAGCTGGCACAATAAAAAATTCAACTGGATTCATCCACAATTCGCATTTCGCTAGATCAACGGGTGCATATGCCCGGATATTGGAAGCACCTAATAACGACTTTTGCTGAAGCTACAATTATGAGGAAGGAAAGGAGGTCACAGAACTTCTTTTATGTCATTGTTCTGTGCTTGAGGACCCGGAGCTCACGCCCACGCTTTTTTATAAAATAATTTAAATTCAATTAAAGCCTTAATTGCACAAAATGCCTTGGTATAAAAGAAGCCAACGTAGTTTAATAAGTAGTTTGTTTTCTTGCTATGCAAGAGGTAGTGAGTTGCCAGCTCTGATATACCGATTTTTGCTGAACAATTCCATCATACTCACATATTTTATTAAAATTTTGCCTATTTAAATAATAGAAATTAACAGTAAATATAAGCTATTACTGGAAATAAAACCGATTCGAGCAAATAAAATTTTATGAAAATTACTTTTACTCTGCTCCGGATCCTAAAAAATCCTAATCAAATGCTTCTAAAACTGTTCATTTATTAACTGATTTCTTCTCTCTATCCCCTCCCATCCATTAGTTGTAAACTCGAAAGCATAACATCCTTAAATCGAAAACGATTTAATGTTGCAACGGAAATTAAATTTTGCGCCATTTAATCATTTTAATTAATGTAGCTTCTGCTTGCACATACATTCCAATAGCTTAGTCAGTCAATACTATGACGACTAAAGTGAATTGTAATCTGTGCTGTTCTATTTAATTATATTGATTTTGGCTCAATTAAAACGTTGTTGTCCAGACTCACACTTTCCGAAAATGTAAGAGTAAATAAACTGTGCATAAAAAGTAAGCAAATGGTGAACCATTTGTTCGTTTATTTTTTAGTCTATACAAACATAGATCATCAAATTTTTGGATTATTTTATATCACTCTTTGATGCATTAACTTATGCTTTAAAAAAAACTCCATTTAAACTGAATGCGATGTGGAGCACAAATTATTTGTATGTACTTAAAAATATTGTTACAAAAATAAAAAATTTAGACATTGGTATTTTGCTTTTAAATCGCTTAACATTAAAATTATAAACAAAAGCTAAAAAAGCAAAGAATGCAGTTTACAAATTATCGTACTCTTTAATATAACAACAAACACTAGCGTAAAAAATGGTAAATAAGTAAACAAATATACAACAACAAACACCAGAATAAAAAATGGTAAACACGTAAACAAAAAATCCTAAAACAACACTACAGGAATAATTGTAAACAAAATACACAAACAACAATAATGAGTGATGTTTACATTTATAAAAATTTCGAGAAGGCAAAGTCAGGAAAGGAATAACAAAGAAGAGCAATTGTTGTTGTTTACATCAAGTTGTAAACAGTGGCACACAGAATTGTACGAATATTAAGAATTTTAATTAAAACTAAAAACAAATTTATTTTTATTTTTCTATTTGCAATCTACGAGCAAATATTTTATATGTTTTTAATAGCTAAAAACGTAGCAATAATTAAAAATCAAAATATTTGTGGTTTGTAATTCCTTTGATTTTTCCTTTAAAGTATGCTGCGAAATATTTTGAGTATTTATACACAAAAAGTTATCGAAAACTATGGCTTGGGAATTCTAAATAATCTAATAAAAAGTGTGACCAAAGATCATGAGATCAAACCCCAGCCCAGGCATAGCGCACAAAATTACATCATAATAGTAAATAAAATTAAGAATCTCTCGTTCTGAGATGACTTTAAATTGTAAATTCCGCTACTCATGTCTAAAATTAACACATACAACATAAGAGGTGTGAGCAGCTAGGTTGTAATCCTGACTGAAGTGTGTAATGATAAATTATATATGTTAGCATATTCTGAAATAATTCTTTAAAGCATTCTTAACATTTAAAATTAAACTTAATCTTAATGTTAAAATATGCAAGGGATATATTTCTATCTTTTAAATCTTAGTTCGGACTAATTTTTAAATCAAGACTTAATGTATATGCACTCCACTTGCCTATACAAAATGTCATACTTTCAGTATGTATATAAATCCCTCATTTCTTATTGGATTTATTTTTGAAGATTTCGATCAAAACATTTTTATTATTTCTGTCACGTAGATGGCATTGACACATAAGTGACAGGCAATTAGTAGGAACATTAAAAAATCAATAAAAATATAGAACTCATTACGCGTTTTCTCTTATGAAGATAACATATTTTTTGTAAGTTTATCTTTTAACAAATACATTATTAAGAATTTACTAGAGATATTGTATGACAAAATAAAATACAATCTGCTTATTGGTGCACATTTTACAGGCAACTACTAATATGCCTATGGTGGTATCATCTGGGCTATTAACTGCTTCGAGAAGTCTAATTCACATTATAAGTCCTTTAAGATTTGTAATGACCCTTTTTGTATGTATGTATGTGTGATAAAGTTGTATAGGCTCTAATATTTTTACTGATTTTTAATAACAATGTTTATGTTTTATTTTTTAAATCCCAGTGAGAAACTATAAATTTTAGGTAGATCTGCCCTCGCAATAACGTACAACTAATTTTTTTATTTTTGTAAAAACGTCTTTGATAAATTGGCATACGACCGAAATACTGAACACAAATCATCATTCATCACAAATCATTAAAGTTTTCTATTGTCAATATACTTTGAACATCACTACTGTTCCTGATTTTACTGCTGGTAGTGCTCATTTTAAGTTTACAAACATGAAAGACTCATTAAGTTTTATAGGAGGTCTAGCCATATAAAATTCAAACTTAAATATGTTAATCGAATATTAATTTAATCAAGATTAAACATTTATTAACTTTCCCAAAAAATCATTACCAAACAATAATTACTGTTTCAATAGTTTTTATTTAATGACTAAAAAGAAAGGAAAATGAATTCAAGGAAGAAGGAAATCAAAGAAGTTCAAAAATAACAACGCCGTTCACATTGTACGGAGTTACCATACTTCACCAACACTCCTTCTCAATGTGAATGTCGTTTTACATAAAAAAAATTAAATAAATTTCATTAGCTCCATAAAATATGTGTGTTTGGTCCTTGGCAGGTTCTTTGTAAGAATATCTGCGATCATGTGTTCGCTTGGGCAATACTTTAAAATCACCTCTTGGTTTCTCACGACTTCACGTACATGATGGAATCTGATGTCTATATGTTTCGTTCTTTTGTGAAACACAGGATTTGTAGCAAGCTTTTCTGCACCTTGATTGTCAATATTCAGTAGAAAAGGTTCTCCGGATGAAAAACCATTTTCCATCAAAAGACGTCGTAAAAATATCGCCTCCTTAGCAGCATCTGACAATGCCACATATTCGGCCTCTGTACTACTTAAGGCCACACACGTTTGTTTTCTTGATTCCCATGACACAGGGCAATCTCCGACGAAAAATATAAACCCGGTGTATGACTTGCGGTCAAGGGCATTACCACCCCAATCAGCATCCACGAAACCTTCCATGGAATGTTCACCTGCCTAGTACATAATTTTCTTATCAATGGATCCTCGAAGATATCGTAGTATACTTTTAGCTGCTTTCAGATGTTCAACATGAGGATTTGAATTACGTTGTGATAATTTCGACACGGAATGAAGTATATCCGGCCTAGTTGTGATGGCCAGATACATAAGCGCCCCAATTAATGACTGGTATTCTTGTTGGTTTACTTCTAGGCAATTGTCTTCGGTACACTTCACTTGGTGATTTGCATCGAGGGGAGTTGCTATCGGTTTACAATTTTCCATACCGTGTTCTTTCAGCAATTCTTTTATGTATTGCGACTGACAAATTGCTATTGCACCCGTATCACCTTGTCGTTCAATCTCTATACAAAGGTAGTGATGTAGCGGTCCCTTATCAGTGACAGGAAAGTGTTCGGCCAACAGTTCTTTCACCTTTGTTACACATGGCTCATTTGTGCAGCCAATCACAAGGTCATCGACATAAACTGCAACTAACACTAATTGCCCGTCGAACGATGCCATATATAAACACGGTTCACATTTGCTACGCTTGAAACCAATTTTGTTTAATACCAAGTCCAGCTTATCATACCATTCTTTGCCGGACTGTTTCAGGCCATATATCGCTTTGTGGAGCTTGAGAACTTTATGAGGATATCTGTGATCCACAAACTTTTCAGGCTGCCTCATATAAATCTCATGGTGTATTTCACTATTAAGATAGGCTGAACTTATATCTATTTGGTGCAAGTACATTTTGATATTCACTGCCAACGCCAGCATTAATCGTATGGTTGAATATCTAACTACGGGTGAAAAGGTCTCGTTGTAGTCTATACCAAATCTTTGATTACAACCTTTAGCTACAAGTCTGGCTTTGAAGCGTTCTATACGACCACGCTCGTCTCTTTTTATGGCGAATACCCACTTGGTATTTACAGCCTTAGCTCCCTCAGGCAAGTCCACCAAAGACCATGTGCCATTTTTGTTGAGTGATGACATCTCCGATCGCATTGCGTCATACCATTCATTACCATTCGGACTATTTATTGCCGCGTCGACTGTTGTCGGTACATTTACTTTCACCATATTATTTAGAATTTGTTGTTTTTTCCGTGGTCTATCTTGGTTGCCAGTTCGTACTGTCCTAGGTCTCAAACGACTCGTCGTAGCACTCTCCTTCTTGTTGTCGACTTCATTTTCTGAGTCCTCTTCTTCGGCTGTCTCGAAACCAGCAAATTCGCCAACGCTGTCAGAATCCGTACCTTCATCAATCAAGTTCTCGTGCTTCATATGGTTGGTTTTAGGGACTTCTCGGTTTTCATCAACATTTATAAGCAAATAGTCATCTGGATTTTGTTTCTGTTGGTCAGCAGTCTCCTTCTCAACATTGACACCTTCTTCAAAAATAACATCACGGCGCTCAATTATTCTTCCTTTTTTTTCATCAAATAAGCGATATGCTTTGGCCACTTGTGAGTAGCCTACCATGATGAAATTTTGCCCCTTGGCCGCGAATTTGTTTGTGCCGGATTTATCCAATGATACTGCGTACGAATCAAATGTCCGCAAATGATGAACGTTGGGTTTTCTACCAAACCATACTTCATAGGGTGTTTTATTACCTAGTATTTTGGTCTGACACCTGTTGCGCAAGTATACTGCAGTATTTACCGCTTCTGCCCACAAATTTTGTGGAACACCGCTATGTACCATCATTGAACGCGCCATTTCTACCAACGTTCTATTGGCTCGCTCGGCAATGCCATTCTGCTGGGGAGTGTATGGTACAGTCAGCTGCCTACCAATGCCTTCAGCTTGCAAAAATGCGTCAAAATCGCTGTTGACAAATTCCCGTCCATTATCAGTTCTGAGCATCTTAATGTTCTTGCCAGTTTGTTTCTCCACGTGCTGTTTAAAAACCTTGAACGTTTTCAAAACATCGCTTTTAGTCGGAATGAAATACGCAAATATTCGTCTTGAATAGTCATCGATGAACGTGACAAAATACCTGGCGCCACCTAGAGAATTTATGTTGAATGGGCCACACACATCACTGTGGATGAGTTCCAACAGGTCTTTTGTTCTTGTCTGAGATTCTTGTGGAAAAGGTGTGACGTGGATCTTGCTTAACATACACGTTCTACATTGGGCTGCACTGGAAACATTTTTTAATTCCATTCCAGTTACTCACGATTTGTTTGCCATGTCACATAGAGATTTAAAATTAACGTGACCAAATCTGTTGTGCCAAATTTGACTGGAACTAACAACAGCATACAAGCTATGACTTTTGCCTTTGGCCAAAAATAAATTTTCCTTCTTAACAGCTTTCAATACCACCGTACCATAATAATGCTGTATAGTAGCAGACGTTGAATTGAATTTGACGATTAAACCTTTTTCCACCACACGACTCACTGATATGCAATTCATTTGCAATTCTGGCGAAAACAAAACATTTGTGAATTTAATTTTTAAGCCGTTATTATTCATTATTTCTACGTCCCCTTTTCCCTTTGCGACTATTTGTTTGTCGCCAGCCAATGAAATCTGCTCATCGCTTTCTATAAAGTTCGTAAATAACTGTCTGCTGCAACACATGTGCGCAGTCGCCCCGCTGTCGACACACCACTCAGTTTGCCTGTTCGTGTATGTTGATGTTGTTGCATGTAGCAATAGGGGTTGTTTTTTCCTTTTATTGCACTTGCTTGCAAAATGCCCTATTTCACCACAGTTAAAACACTTGCCTTTGAATTTGTTTTTGCTTTTTTCAGATTTTACTCCTTTTTGTGCTTTGTTTTTTTCTCTCACTGAAGACTTCATAGCGAAAGCTTGTTGTGTGTGTGTACTCACCGATGCTTCTTCACGTTCAATTTTTTCTTTGTGTCTGTTGCCTTCTTCTAGAATCTTTTGTCTAACGGTAGATAGTGATGGCAAGCTATCACGTGTCTCCATGGCAACGACGAAATGTTCAAACTCACTTGGAAGACTGGACAACAACATTATAACTAGGAGTTCTTCTTGTACAACAATGCCCGTCTCAGCAAGTTTCTCAGCCAATTCCGTAAACTCATTAACATGTTTACTTATGTTACCACAATTTGGCATCGAAAGGTTCAAAAGTCTTTTATATAAAGATACCTTGTGAATGGGACCTCTGGGCTTGTGTATTTCCTCAAGACGCAACCATGCTTCATTAGAAGTTCGACAGTTCTTAATTATGTTCAACTGGTTAGGCTTCACGCTCACGGTTATTGTTGCTAGTGCTCGTTCATCACTTTCATCCCAAGCTGCGTTTTCATTTACATTCATAGTCGATTCCTTCTTAAGAACACCATTGACTATCTTCCAAAACCCACTGTGTATAAGAACACTGCGCATTTGCATACACCAACTGTCGTAATTTTCGTCATCCAGTTTTTCTATCTGGTACATTGATGCCATTTCAAAAAAGAACTTATTTTTTACTTTAATTCTTCAAAACTTTCATTTATTTTCACTATAAAATCTTATCTGCTTTCCGGACTTTGTCCTGGGCCCATAACCTGTTTCAATAGTTTTTATTTAATGACTAAAAAGAAATGAAAATGAATTCAAGGAAGAAGGAAATCAAAGAAGTTCAAAAATAATAACGCCGTTCACATTGTACGGAGTTACCATACTTCACCAACAATTAAAAATAAATGCAACTCTTCAGTCAGATTTACAACCTAGCTTCTCACACCATTTATATTGTGTGTGATAATTTTATAGACGGGACCTATAGTTTAAAGTCGATTCCGAACGACAGATTTTTGAGAAACTTTTCATGGCAATTTTTTTTACTCTCAGGAGAAAATGCTGTAAAAAATTGTTGCCCATATTAAATCATTAATCATAGGACCGTATACTACACTGCTACTGTTACAGTACTTTTGATTTTTTTTCGAAGGGGCAAATCATATTGAAACATTGATTTGTTTATGAAATGCATTAAATGTAATAAAAATATGGTAACATTGGAAGGCCATTTCTATTTGATTTAGAATATAAAAAAAATCTGTGCTTTTTTCTACGCTTTTTTACTGTCAGTATTTATAAAAAAAAATCGTAAAGGTATGCTGTTTATACATTTTCTGATCAACTGGCGTATACTTATTATTTTACTTTTCTTTATATTCCGTATATCACTCATGCGCACAAGTGTCTGACGTGCAAACTGAAATAAATATTACGCACCCGAAAAAAATGTTATACAAGAAAGTAAAATGTTTTCTTTATGTAGAGACAAAAATGGATTTGAAATTTTTTAAACAATCAATAAAAAAATTAAAAAATTAAGTAACTAAGTAATTAATAAATAAATGATTCAATAAATGAAATTTATATGGTACATTATGGTTGCTTTATGGTTTTCATAGATTTTTTAAAACTTCAATATTTTTGTTTTTATCCAGCAGGTATAAATCAATACAAAATTTATTTAAACGAAGATATATTTAAAAATCAATACAATATTAAGCCAAAAGAGAAACAACAGACTTCTCCAATAATGCATATATAAAAGTATCAGAATTTTGTTGTATTTTTTAGTGTTGAAAACTTGATTGCATTTGAAAAAATAAAATCCTTTTCCAGCTCCATAGCATCACTGTTCTTCTTCTCTTATTTTTTGTTCTTAAATCTTTAGAATAAACTGCAGTATTAAGTTATGTTCACAGAGATATTTCTATAGCTGTTGGTATTATGTTATTCTACATTATTTAACTAAAGTATAAAAAAAAATTTTGTTTCAGGAAATGACGACATTAAATTTAAATATTTAAGAAATTGTAGTTTCAGGCTATAAAAAAGTAAACAGACTACAGTAAAAAATTGTATGTTGTTTTGTAATGCCTAAATTTATTAGGGACAATTTGCAAATACGTAGATACATAAGTAATTGGTCATTACAAACGTTCAGTAAAGATTACGATTTAGCTTTCTCACTCCGCTTACTTTGTGTTTGTTAATTTATATACATTAGTAGCGCGACCTACATTTTAAAGTCGACTAAGATTGATGGACTTTTGAGAAACTTTTCATTGCAATTTTTATTTACTCCCAGAGTTTTTCCCAGAAATACGCTGAGAAGAAATAGCCGAGTAAATATTTTTTTTGAAGATTTATTTTTGCTGATCTGGATTTTCAACCTTATCTTCTCATCTAATAAACAAAAACACTATCCATTATCGTGTGGTCTATCTATCGGTTTAAATTTGAACCATTGTTTATTTCGGATCTACCAATACTTATGTCATTATATTCTGTCATAAAAGTAAGTTTATGAATCGATTAAAAATTGAGAAACATTAGAACTTATTGGGCCAACGAAAACTACACGTTTATGTCGACTTTTCCCAAAAAATCGGATTTTCGGATAGAGCTCACTTTGATTTTGGTGGGGAAGTTAATAAGCAAAATTTCCGTATTTGGGGCTAAGAAAACCCACACGTGGCCTTACAGAAGCCAATTCACACATTACGAGTGACCCATAGGGGTGTGGTGCGTGGGCATCATTAAGGTCAATGCAGACAACTATGGCACCATGATGACCAATTTTTTGGTACGCGCTCCTCATGGTATTGGTGTGAACGATGTTTGTTTTCAACGGGATAGTGCAACGTGCAACAACAATCATGCATTTTCATTTGGTGGGGAAGTTAATAAGCAAAATTTCTGTATTTGGTGATCAGAAAACCCACACATGGTCTTACCGAGGCCAAAGCACACAGAAGGCACCATTGGACTATATTTAATTGAAAATTAGGACAACCCAAATATTACGGTCAATTGATATAACTATCGCACGATGATAACCAATTTTTTGGTACGCTCTCTTCATCGTATTGATGTGAACGACGTACGTTTTCAAAAATATACTGTAACTTGCCACACATCTCATGCCACAACCGATTTATTGCATCAAACGTTTGATGACCATTTAGTGTGCAGAAATGGTGATGTCAACTGACCACCAAGAAGCGGCGATTTGACAGTGTTGGACTATTTTCTGTGGGGCACCGTTAAAGAATAGTGTTATTCCGACAAACCAGAGACAATAGAGAATTTGAAGGCCAACATTCGCAATGCCAGCGCTATGACCCCATATACTCGAAAAACTGCACAAACATTGGTCCGATAGGATGAGGCAATGTTAGGATAGCCGCTGCAGACATATGAATGAAATAATATTTCATTTCTAACCAGGACAATTGTACTTCAAACAAATAAATAATTTTGCAAAACTTCAAACCATTTTTGTTTTATTGCACTTTTTAATTTAAAATTTTAAATATATTTTTAAAGTAAAATAATTTGATTATAAAATATGAATTTTGTTTGTTTTTTACAGAAAACCAACTCTTAAGAAGAGAGCTTCAACACAGTTATATAAATATTCTTTTAGTCAAAGGTCAGTTACAATTTTTAGGTTTGATTGCTTCAAATTCATCTCCTCCCTTATTTATCATCCATTAGCACTCATATTTTCTTTGTTATGCTCACGTAACCTTAACATTGTTGTCCTTCGACCCTATTATAACGACGACGTTATGTCATGCACATTAATATTACAAGGAAAATTCAGTACAACTTTGTGGAATGCTTGAGAAACACCGAAAGGTCGTGTCCAAAAGCACTTTTTGTGATTCACATCAATCACTTGGTTTTTTACAAAGATTGTGCCATGTTTCGAATTGAATAATGTCGGGCATCTGTTTGCATTTATCATTGACGTTATCTGAGATATCAGTAACTTTCTAAATAATTTTGATGCTGTTGGTAATACAGTTTCAATGCATTGGTGAATATAAAAATCGAAAATATGTTAAGTCCGTGAGCAATTTTAAATGCTCATTTAGAAAATCAACCAAACCGAAAAATTGGCGAATAAACGCTTTATTTTGTTACCATATGCATGTATAATTTTTATGTGTTATTCGTTAAAGTTTGAAATATTTTGCAAAATCAAATCTATTTTAAATTTATTATTTTTTGTATCCAATTCCATTAGCCCCATTTTAACATTTGTGGCCATTGAGGAAATGAAAATTGATTTCAATTATGGCAATAATAAGTCACAAAACTATTATATTGATGGCAAAGCAACAAAAGATTGAATTGTATTTACATACATAAGCATATTTGAATCAAAAATATGCAAATATTATGCAACAATATTTAAATAAAAATGAGTGACAATTGGAACGTAACATTTAAGACTACAAAATCAAAAGATTTTAAAAATTGCTCTTGGGTATTAAAAGTTAGGCGAATATAAAATAAAGGATCTAAACTGAAAGTAAACTATAAGGTAAAATAAATACAAAAGTGGAACAAAAATTATCTATAACCCGATGCCAAACGTGTTGAGAAATTAGCCTAAATGCAAAGTAGCAGAGTGTTGCTCGTTGTTGCGCTGCCTTTTAAACTAATCACTTCCATATACACCCATATATTCTATTTTTAAGATATTACTACGTTACGTCTATTGTGTTTATACAATCACTAATTCTTCCCAGAATTCTTTCTAAATGCGAACAGTAACGTAAGCATTTCAACGTAATAAACTAACTTTTAATCTTTGGAATAAAAAGCTCTTTAAATTAAATGTAAAGACATAAGTACATAAAAAATTCCTGAATCAAGTACAAATAAATGTAAAACATTTGTATGTCGCTTAGGCCTGGTCATATTTATAAAAAAAAAGTATTTTTTAAATAGCAACGTTTTCGAGAAACGAACTGCTGTGTTAACGCATTGTACGCACTGTTCATAGCCGACCCAGTTACTTTACAAATTTGTACAACTCTTTACATGATTAACACGTTAAGTGTACTTGGTCAGATGTATTGTTTTATGGTGTCAAATTACAGAATTGCCATATTAAATATTGTTTATATTATACGACAAAAAAGTAGTCGTTGTAATCTAGTAGGTAGGCTTATCAAACCCCAGGTCAGACATTTCCAATAATATGAAATATGAAAAAATATTTTTTCGGCGACTTCATCTCAGCAGATTTAGGGCAAAAACTCTGAGAGTTAATTAAATTGCTATGAAAAGCATATTAATACTCTGTTATTCCGAGTTGTCTTTAAACTGTAGGTCCCGTCGCTCACGGATAAAATTAGCACACACAACATAAGTGGTGTTAGAAACTAGTTTGTAATCCGATAAACTAATTACGTCCGCATCTATGTACTTCAGGTATAATATGCGAACCACAATATTTGATTATGTTGGGGAAACTGCAGTTTATGTGCACAATTCAACTTAAATAGTAAGACAGTCAGAATAGGCAAGACCCAGGTCATGAGGAAATTTTTGGCAATTGGATGGTCAGCGAACTCTGGGAACTCTTTTGGATCTATGTGGGTTTTATTGGGAAACTACAATAAGAGGAAATCTGAATCTTGCCTTAGACTACCCAAGAAGAACCGGTTGATTTTTGAGATGTAAAATACTAAGAAAAATTAATGAAACATAGAGATCATTTTTAAGATACGACCAGTGTATGATTGCTATCCGCAAATAATTCCATAAAATGTGAATTATTTCCAAATCGTGTAACAGAAAATTTTGCATACGAATAATTATTTTAGGTCACCTTTTGTAAGCGATTTTCTCAAGGTTTCTAACGAATATCTAAATAAATAAGACAATTTGGGTGCAAAGACAACTTATGAAGTTGTTTAACATCATGGCAATTACCTAAATCCTATCTTTATTTAATGAAATTAAGTTTCTGAAAAGTTTCTCAAATAATCTGTCATTTGAAGTCGCCTTTAAACTGTAGGTCCCAGCACTCATGTATAAAATTAGCACATACAACATACGTTGTGTGAAAAGCTGAGTCGTAATCCTGACTGAATTGTTGTAAAGGCCAATGTGTCTTTATTTAAGACGAGAAATAAATTGAATCTTACAATTAATATTGAATGGCCAACCTTGAAAATAGAAAATGTTCATGTTTACTGGCAATTTAAAACAAAAACAATTACTATGTTACACAAAAGAACAAAAAATATACGTGTATTAACAATTACGTGCATAAAACATTGAAAAAGAAAACTGCATATGTGAAAGTTTAAAAAAAAAGTTGCAAACAATTTCATAAAGTTTTCTTTCTAGCAAAAACATTGACAAAAAGAAAAGAATTAAAAAAGAAACACGAAAACGCAAAGTTGTACAAAACTGATGCTGCTATTTAGTGTCGATTGACCCATGTCAGCATGCAAAGACAGTGGTATAGATTGCATGATAAGCGTCTGAAAAGTATTGATCTTCAAAAAAATTCTTTTAATTTTCAGAAACTCTTACCTTATTTTTGTGTTTGCAACACATTGTTTGGCAAAGTTTTGCTTGTGTTGTGTGTTAAACAGATAAATTATAGGCAATTAAGAGCTAAAATTCCAAAGAAATGTAATATTTTCATATATTGTATGGAATGCTCTAAGCTCAGCGTTGCTAAATAGTCTTTACCAACAATGCTGACCTTCACAGAAAAAATTACGAATGTTCCATGTGCTATGTGCCGTGAGCCAACTGAAAATATATTGTGGCAATGAGTAAACATTTTTTAAAGTTTTTATGTGCGAAGCATTAATATTTATATTTAAGAATGTATTCTGTTAGAAACCACTACGGAAAAATAGCACAAGATAAAATATAATTAATTAATAAAAATTTATTATAATTAGTTAGTTTAGTAATGAAAATTTCTACTATTCCGCAGCCCCCTCAAACAGGCAAGATATTGGGTAAATGAAAATTTTTCGGCCACAGAGGGCCGGAAGAAGGGTCTAAAAAGTTGTATCTCTGCATTGTTTATCTATCACAAGCTGCTGAAAAAATTTGTGAACTTTATGGAAATGATGATAATATTTGAAAAGATTTCGTAAAATTTAACCGTACATCGAGCTTTAAAAAAACTTCATAATTCTAGCTATGTATCACTTTTGATACATTTTGTAGTAACATAGAATTTTCGCAAATATTGATAGATTTTGTTAAAAAAATTGAAATTTTTTCATTCATTTTGATTCATTTAAATACAATTATTTTATATTTTTATATTTTGTTATCACTTTTCTGAAATTTACGCCAAAATTTTTGCAATGTACATCATGTAGTATGGCCTTTTATATAAAAATCTAAAGCTTCATGTCAGCTTGGTTCTATTTTTTTTCTAAATAATAACATTTTTATATCTAGCACCCCTGCTTTGTGACGATTTATAAGTTTACAATTGTTTAGATGGTAATGCTCTCAATTGAGTAATGGCTGAAGCCTGATTGTACAAACCACTTTTGAAAAATATCTCTTTGATTGATTGGCCCATATACTGATGTAAGTAGTTGCTACACACGTAACATGTACTTGAATCTAAAACTGCCAAATCGATTTCAGTGGACTACAAAATTTATAACGTTCAATTGTCATGTTTGTTGCTGCCAATACTTTCTTTCATCAGTTCATAGAACGAGCGTCTGTTTTCTGCTCTTTCAGAGTTTTCAGCAGCATGAAAATTACATACATACATACATACAAAATCGATCATTACAATCTTCGTTGTAAATTGGAAATGTCTGACCTGAGGTTTGAAATAATTTAACACGTTTCATACTCGACTACGACTACTTCAATCAATCTCAAGAATACGTCCAGTACAGAAAATTTAACCTTTTCACTTTCATCCGACACTTAACTTTCAATTCCTTCGCAATTACCATAAATAATGTATTATTTACGATAAAACTACACAAAATATTAGAAAACTTAAAAGAATTTCAAACACAACACAAAAGAATCCCTAGGAAAATTGTATGTATCAAAAATGATACATAAGAAAGAATTATGAAGTTTTGGAATTTTTTAAGTACTGTACAAAATTTTCTTTTTTTATTTGATTTAAAATAATGGCGATAATAATACTAACGAATTAAACAAATATCATGCATCTAACTTTTTCTGTGATAAAGTTATATCGTCTCAAAAATTGAAATGTATCATTTTTGATACAAAGATCGATCTACGGTTAAATGAAACTTTTACATTATCACAGGGTATATGTATGTGTGTTGGTTAAAATCAAATTTTATTACAACAAGCATTATGACAGCAATGAAGTCATAAACTTTCCTAAAAAATCGTCCAAAAATCATTGAGCGAGTTGACATCAAAGCGAGGAAAACTTTTGAATTAAATCGCTTACTTCTTAGTAAGTGAGAATTTTCTGAGCTCCAAATTTGACAATTTTGTGTATTCACTTAGCCATTCAAACACATTTTACTTTGCGCCCTGGTATGAATTGGAGACGCTTTAGACGCCTGAATGGGCTGAATTGAATTTTGTACACATGAATGGCGAGGTATTTTGTTAAAACTGCTTTTTTCCTTAACTAAGCTTACATTTTTCTTACGGACACGCAAATCAATATGCTGACGTCGTCAGCAAGGCCCTTTTTTCACTTGAAATATTTTTTCTCTCTGAAGTTTTATACTTTTTTGTACTCGAAATAGAGTCAAAATCAGAGCTGCTTCAAACGTTTAAAGATCGTTTAATTAGTCGAAATGGTGATGTGAATTGGCCGCCAAAAAGATACGATTTGACACCGTTGGACAATTTTCTGTAGGGCGCCGTTAAAGAAACGTGTTATGCCGATAAACCAGAAACAATCGAGCGATTGAAGGTCATCCCATATGCTCAAAAAAGAGCACAAAAATTGATCCGATCGAATGAGGAATGGCCATCAGCAACAGCCTTTTGAATGAAATGATATTCCATTTTTGACCGGAACAATTGTACTTCACAACAAGAAAATAAATTTGGAAAATTTTCAAACCGTTTTTGTTTTTTGCATTTTTTATTTCATTTCATTTGGTTGAATTAAAAAAATTTTTATTTTTGTTAATCAAATTTTCTTGCAAAACCAATTTTAATTACATTTATACACTTTAAAGAAAGATAAAACGTATTAAACTTTTTCCACAAACCACACTTTCTTTTCTACCAACTGTTGAAAGTAAAAAAGCGATTATTAAATGAAGAAAAAAATCATCATCTGTTCGCGTTTAATTTTAATGTTAAAATTCAATCAAAAGCTTATCACTTACTGACCTCATTAAATGAGAAACTAATTAATTTTTATTACAGGGTTTTTAAACATATTCAATCCGGAGAAATAATATAAATAACATAAGAAATTGTCATCTTAGGGCGTACCAAACGAGGTGTTACTTTGCCTTTAGTGTCTATGAGTCTATGAAAATGGGTCCGGCAGTAAATGAAGGCAAAACGTTGTGCAGTGTATTAATATCCAGTGGCTGCGTTGGCTCGGCCATGTCGTTCGAATGGAGGAGAATGCTCTGGCGAGACGCGTATTTGATGCGGAGATCTGCGGAAGTCGGGGAATAGGACGGCCTTGTATGCATTGGAGGGATCAAATCGAGGAAGCCCTGTCAGCGATTGGTGTCTGGCTGCTAACGGCCAATTCAAAAAAAAAAATTCTGCATATTTCAGCTCTAAAACATTAAAACGTTTTAATTTTTTCTTTTTAACAAAACAAATGTATTTGTTTTCCTTCTTTTCCAAAAACTTTAAATCTGGTAAATAGACAAATTAATGGCAACTTTTTCATGCAAGTTTGTTCCACTCACAATAGACAAATTGAATGAACAATTTCTAACAAATTTTCGAAATTAATTTTTTTTTTCCGGAATAAACTTTGGATTCAGTTGGAATTTGTTGATACAAACTTAATCTGAAAACATCATATGATTATGAATATGTGTTTATATCGCCTATGCAGCTATTTGTGTGAATAAGTTCATTTTGATATGTATTTCCGAGGTTTTGGTTTATTTTGGTTAGAAATATTATGCACATTTTAAGTGATTGTTGCATTACAAAAAGTTATCTCTATAAAAGAGAAGACGTAAGAACTACAACTGGAAAATACAAGATAATAAATGTATGGTTGTAATGAAGTAGGAGAATTGTCAATGTTTTTATGAAAATCAAAAAACGTTTGCTTCAGATTTAAAAAGACTTTTTCATGTCTTACATATTTTAGTAACCAATGGATCAGTTTGTTCATATAGAACGCAAGCACGTTCCTAAGTATTTGCTTTCGAACAGCGTGGAATACTTACCTTTATGTTACATATTCCTACGAAAATGGAAATGGTGTTACCTCGTTTAACATTAAAATGATAAACAAAAACTACAGAAACAAAAACAATGATTACATGATAAACAAGTAAACAAAAATATACCAGCAACAAAAAACTACGATGTTTACATGTATGAAGATCTTGAGAAGGCGAAGACACGTACATTCGACTTCAAGATCATTCATCAGACTGTTTACGTTGGCATAAAAATTCAGTCTGTTTCGCGTGAAAACGCGTTGCGTGTGAAGAGAATAATCGTGGTTTGAAGATCTCCGTTATAAAGATCTGCAGATAATTGTTAATGCTTACACAGAAGAGTGTAAAGAAAAATAACAAACAAAGCAATTGTTGTTGTTTATATCAAGTTATAAACAGTGGCCCACAGAATTGTGCGAAAAATAAACAATTTATCTAAAACTAAACACAAATTTACTATTATTTTAATAGCAATGTACGAAATCATATTTTAAACGTTTTTAAAAGGATAAAAACGTAACAATATGCAAACACATATGAAAATGCACGTTTTGAATTAGCATAGTTTTGGTTTACTCTCTATATTTGTAAACTAGTCTTCGTAATAATACTATCATAATTGGTCATTACAACCATTCAGTCAGAATTACTAGCAAGTTTCTCACATCACCTATGTTATGTGTGTTTATTTTATACACGAGCGGCGGGACCTACAATTTAAAGTCGAATAATGGAATAATACACTAACAGCGAAATATTTTAATTATTTCTTAATTAATTTAGTACAATTCTTCTAAAGATTACAGTCCTTAATAGAACATAACTTCTTTAAAACATTTTTTCTCTTTTGTTTAAATTAGCTTCTAAATCATCTTTTAAAAGTTTTCAAAGTTCTTATTTGCTTCCTTCTCCATTAGTAGTCAAGGGCCAGAATTTTTAATTAGTCACTCTAAATATAGTTGCCGTGGTGTAATATGTTGTGTGTAGGCTCATTAAAGGTGAAGCCAAGGTACAAACTTCAGATCAAACATCAAAAAAAAAAAAAAAACGAAATAAATAAAAGAATATTACTTTGGCAGTTGCCTCTCAGCAGATTTCTGGCAACACCTGTGAGAGTAAACAAATTGCCATGAAAAGTCTTTCAACAATCTGTCGTTCGGAGTCGACTTTAAGCTGTAGGTTCCGCTACTCATGTATAAAATTAACACGCACAACATAAATGGTTTGAGAAGCTAGGGCGTAATCCTGTCCGAAGGGTTGTAATAACCAAATATGTATGTACGTACGTAGGTATGTATTTCACTTACAAAAAAGGAATGGTTTGAGCCGTTTATAAGGATGGTTGCGAACATGACAACAGCTGAAGTATATCATCTTAGACATTGTAATTGGATGCTACTAGAAAAGATAGCAAGACATTTTTCATTTTTTATCATGTGAATTCTTAGGCTCGGGTCATTGTAGGTAACAACAAAGCCGAAACTCCTGCAAAAGCTGGCACAATAAAAAATTCAACTGGATTCATCCACAATTCGCATTTCGCTAGATCAACGGGTGCATATGCCCGGATATTGGAAGCACCTAATAACGACTTTTGCTGAAGCTACAATTATGAGGAAGGAAAGGAGGTCACAGAACTTCTTTTATGTCATTGTTCTGTGCTTGAGGACCCGGAGCTCACGCCCACGCTTTTTTATAAAATAATTTAAATTCAATTAAAGCCTTAATTGCACAAAATGCCTTGGTATAAAAGAAGCCAACGTAGTTTAATAAGTAGTTTGTTTTCTTGCTATGCAAGAGGTAGTGAGTTGCCAGCTCTGATATACCGATTTTTGCTGAACAATTCCATCATACTCACATATTTTATTAAAATTTTGCCTATTTAAATAATAGAAATTAACAGTAAATATAAGCTATTACTGGAAATAAAACCGATTCGAGCAAATAAAATTTTATGAAAATTACTTTTACTCTGCTCCGGATCCTAAAAAATCCTAATCAAATGCTTCTAAAACTGTTCATTTATTAACTGATTTCTTCTCTCTATCCCCTCCCATCCATTAGTTGTAAACTCGAAAGCATAACATCCTTAAATCGAAAACGATTTAATGTTGCAACGGAAATTAAATTTTGCGCCATTTAATCATTTTAATTAATGTAGCTTCTGCATGCACATACATTCCAATAGCTTAGTCAGTCAATACTATGACGACTAAAGTGAATTGTAATCTGTGCTGTTCTATTTAATTATATTGATTTTGGCTCAATTAAAACGTTGTTGTCCAGACTCACACTTTCCGAAAATGTAAGAGTAAATAAACTGTGCATAAAAAGTAAGCAAATGGTGAACCATTTGTTCGTTTATTTCTTAGTCTATACAAACATAGATCATCAAATTTTTGGATTATTTTATATCACTCTTTGATGCATTAACTTATGCTTTAAAAAAAACTCCATTTAAACTGAATGCGATGTGGAGCACAAATTATTTGTATGTACTTAAAAATATTGTTACAAAAATAAAAAATTTAGACATTGGTATTTTGCTTTTAAATCGCTTAACATTAAAATTATAAACAAAAGCTAAAAAAGCAAAGAATGCAGTTTACAAATTATCGTACTCTTTAATATAACAACAAACACTAGCGTAAAAAATGGTAAATAAGTAAACAAATATACAACAACAAACACCAGAATAAAAAATGGTAAACACGTAAACAAAAAATCCTAAAACAACACTACAGGAATAATTGTAAACAAAATACACAAACAACAATAATGAGTGATGTTTACATTTATAAAAATTTCGAGAAGGCAAAGTCAGGAAAGGAATAACAAAGAAGAGCAATTGTTGTTGTTTACATCAAGTTGTAAACAGTGGCACACAGAATTGTACGAATATTAAGAATTTTAATTAAAACTAAAAACAAATTTATTTTTATTTTTCTATTTGCAATCTACGAGCAAATATTTTATATGTTTTTAATAGCTAAAAACGTAGCAATAATTAAAAATCAAAATATTTGTGGTTTGTAATTCCTTTGATTTTTCCTTTAAAGTATGCTGCGAAATATTTTGAGTATTTATACACAAAAAGTTATCGAAAACTATGGCTTGGGAATTCTAAATAATCTAATAAAAAGTGTGACCAAAGATCATGAGATCAAACCCCAGCCCAGGCATAGCGCACAAAATTACATCATAATAGTAAATAAAATTAAGAATCTCTCGTTCTGAGATGACTTTAAATTGTAAATTCCACCACTCATGTCTAAAATTAACACATACAACATAAGAGGTGTGAGCAGCTAGGTTGTAATCCTGACTGAAGTGTGTAATGATAAATTATATATGTTAGCATATTCTGAATTAATTCTTTAAAGCATTCTTAACATTTAAAATTAAACTTAATCTTAATGTTAAAATATGCAAGGGATATATTTCTATCTTTTAAATCTTAGTTCGGACTAATTTTTAAATCAAGACTTAATGTATATGCACTCCACTTGCCTATACAAAATGTCATACTTTCAGTATGTATATAAATCCCTCATTTCTTATTGGATTTATTTTTGAAGATTTCGATCAAAACATTTTTATTATTTCTGTCACGTAGATGGCATTGACACATAAGTGACAGGCAATTAGTAGGAACATTAAAAAATCAATAAAAATATAGAACTCATTACGCGTTTTCTCTTATGAAGATAACATATTTTTTGTAAGTTTATCTTTTAACAAATACATTATTAAGAATTTACTAGAGATATTGTATGACAAAATAAAATACAATCTGCTTATTGGTGCACATTTTACAGGCAACTACTAATATGCCTATGGTGGTATCATCTGGGCTATTAACTGCTTCGAGAAGTCTAATTCACATTATAAGTCCTTTAAGATTTGTAATGACCCTTTTTGTATGTATGTATGTGTGACAAAGTTGTATAGGCTCTAATATTTTTACTGATTTTTAATAACAATGTTTATGTTTTATTTTTTAAATCCCAGTGAGAAACTATAAATTTTAGGTAGATCTGCCCTCGCAATAACGTACAACTAATTTTTTTATTTTTGTAAAAACGTCTTTGATAAATTGGCATACGACCGAAATACTGAACACAAATCATCATTCATCACAAATCATTAAAGTTTTCTATTGTCAATATACTTTGAACATCACTACTGTTCCTGATTTTACTGCTGGTAGTGCTCATTTTAAGTTTACAAACATGAAAGACTCATTAAGTTTTATAGGAGGTCTAGCCATATAAAATTCAAACTTAAATATGTTAATCGAATATTAATTTAATCAAGATTAAACATTTATTAACTTTCCCAAAAAATCATTACCAAACAATAATTACTGTTTCAATAGTTTTTATTTAATGACTAAAAAGAAAGGAAAATGAATTCAAGGAAGAAGGAAATCAAAGAAGTTCAAAAATAACAACGCCGTTCACATTGTACGGAGTTACCATACTTCACCAACACTCCTTCTCAATGTGAATGTCGTTTTACATAAAAAAAATTAAATAAATTTCATTAGCTCCATAAAATATGTGTGTTTGGTCCTTGGCAGGTTCTTTGTAAGAATATCTGCGATCATGTGTTCGCTTGGGCAATACTTTAAAATCACCTCTTGGTTTCTCACGACTTCACGTACATGATGGAATCTGATGTCTATATGTTTCGTTCTTTTGTGAAACACAGGATTTGTAGCAACCATTTTCCATCAAAAGACGTCGTAAAAATATCGCCTCCTTAGCAGCATCTGACAATGCCACATATTCGGCCTCTGTACTACTTAAGGCCACACACGTTTGTTTTCTTGATTCCCATGACACAGGGCAATCTCCGACGAAAAATATAAACCCGGTGTATGACTTGCGGTCAAGGGCATTACCACCCCAATCAGCATCCACGAAACCTTCCATGGAATGTTCACCTGCCTAGTACATAATTTTCTTATCAATGGATCCTCGAAGATATCGTAGTATACTTTTAGCTGCTTTCAGATGTTCAACATGAGGATTTGAATTACGTTGTGATAATTTCGACACGGAATGAAGTATATCCGGCCTAGTTGTGATGGCCAGATACATAAGCGCCCCAATTAATGACTGGTATTCTTGTTGGTTTACTTCTAGGCAATTGTCTTCGGTACACTTCACTTGGTGATTTGCATCGAGGGGAGTTGCTATCGGTTTACAATTTTCCATACCGTGTTCTTTCAGCAATTCTTTTATGTATTGCGACTGACAAATTGCTATTGCACCCGTATCACCTTGTCGTTCAATTTCTATACAAAGGTAGTGATGTAGCGGTCCCTTATCAGTGACAGGAAAGTGTTCGGCCAACAGTTCTTTCACCTTTGTTACACATGGCTCATTTGTGCAGCCAATCACAAGGTCATCGACATAAACTGCAACTAACACTAATTGCCCGTCGAACGATGCCATATATAAACACGGTTCACATTTGCTACGCTTGAAACCAATTTTGTTTAATACCAAGTCCAGCTTATCATACCATTCTTTGCCGGACTGTTTCAGGCCATATATCGCTTTGTGGAGCTTGAGAACTTTATGAGGATATCTGTGATCCACAAACTTTTCAGGCTGCCTCATATAAATCTCATGGTGTATTTCACTATTAAGATAGGCTGAACTTATATCTATTTGGTGCAAGTACATTTTGATATTCACTGCCAACGCCAGCATTAATCGTATGGTTGAATATCTAACTACGGGTGAAAAGGTCTCGTTGTAGTCTATACCAAATCTTTGATTACAACCTTTAGCTACAAGTCTGGCTTTGAAGCGTTCTATACGACCACGCTCGTCTCTTTTTATGGCGAATACCCACTTGGTATTTATAGCCTTAGCTCCCTCAGGCAAGTCCACCAAAGACCATGTGCCATTTTTGTTGAGTGATGACATCTCCGATCGCATTGCGTCATACCATTCATTACCATTCGGACTATTTATTGCCGCGTCGACTGTTGTCGGTACATTTACTTTCACCATATTATTTAGAATTTGTTGTTTTTTCCGTGGTCTATCTCGGTTGCCAGTTCGTACTGTCCTAGGTCTCAAACGACTCGTCGTAGCACTCTCCTTCTTGTTGTCGACTTCATTTTCTGAGTCCTCTTCTTCGGCTGTCTCGAAACCAGCAAATTCGCCAACGCTGTCAGAATCCGTACCTTCATCAATCAAGTTCTCGTGCTTCATATGGTTGGTTTTAGGGACTTCTCGGTTTTCATCAACATTTATAAGCAAATAGTCATCTGGATTTTGTTTCTGTTGGTCAGCAGTCTCCTTCTCAACATTGACACCTTCTTCAAAAATAACATCACGGCGCTCAATTATTCTTCCTTTTTTTTCATCAAATAAGCGATATGCTTTGGCCACTTGTGAGTAGCCTACCATGATGAAATTTTGCCCCTTGGCCGCGAATTTGTTTGTGCCGGATTTATCCAATGATACTGCGTACGAATCAAATGTCCGCAAATGATGAACGTTGGGTTTTCTACCAAACCATACTTCATAGGGTGTTTTATTACCTAGTATTTTGGTCTGACACCTGTTGCGCAAGTATACTGCAGTATTTACCGCTTCTGCCCACAAATTTTGTGGAACACCGCTATGTACCATCATTGAACGCGCCATTTCTACCAACGTTCTATTGGCTCGCTCGGCAATGCCATTCTGCTGGGGAGTGTATGGTACAAAAATGCGTCAAAATCGCTGTTGACAAATTCCCGTCCATTATCAGTTCTGAGCATCTTAATGTTCTTGCCAGTTTGTTTCTCCACGTGCTGTTTAAAAACCTTGAACGTTTTCAAAACATCGCTTTTAGTCGGAATGAAATACGCAAATATTCGTCTTGAATAGTCATCGATGAACGTGACAAAATACCTGGCGCCACCTAGAGAATTTATGTTGAATGGGCCACACACATCACTGTGGATGAGTTCCAACAGGTCTTTTGTTCTTGTCTGAGATTCTTGTGGAAAAGGTGTGACGTGGATCTTGCTTAACATACACGTTCTACATTGGGCTGCACTGGAAACATTTTTTAATTCCATTCCAGTTACTCACGATTTGTTTGCCATGTCACATAGAGATTTAAAATTAACGTGACCAAATCTGTTGTGCCAAATTTGACTGGAACTAACAACAGCATACAAGCTATGACTTTTGCCTTTGGCCAAAAATAAATTTTCCTTCTTAACAGCTTTCAATACCACCGTACCATAATAATGCTGTATAGTAGCAGACGTTGAATTGAATTTGACGATTAAACCTTTTTCCACCACACGACTCACTGATATGCAATTCATTTGCAATTCTGGCGAAAACAAAACATTTGTGAATTTAATTTTTAAGCCGTTATTATTCATTATTTCTACGTCCCCTTTTCCCTTTGCGACTATTTGTTTGTCGCCAGCCAATGAAATCTGCTAATCGCTTTCAATAAAGTTCGTAAATAACTGTCTGCTGCAACACATGTGCGCAGTCGCCCCGCTGTCGACACACCACTCAGTTTGCCTGTTCGTGTATGTTGATGTTGTTGCATGTAGCAATAGGGGTTGTTTTTTCCTTTTATTGCACTTGCTTGCAAAATGCCCTATTTCACCACAGTTAAAACACTTGCCTTTGAATTTGTTTTTGCTTTTTTCAGATTTTACTCCTTTTTGTGCTTTGTTTTTTTCTCTCACTGAAGACTTCATAGCGAAAGCTTGTTGTGTGTGTGTACTCACCGATGCTTCTTCACGTTCAATTTTTTCTTTGTGTCTGTTGCCTTCTTCTAGAATCTTTTGTCTAACGGTAGATAGTGATGGCAAGCTATCACGTGTCTCCATGGCAACGACGAAATGTTCAAACTCACTTGGAAGACTGGACAACAACATTATAACTAGGAGTTCTTCTTGTACAACAATGCCCGTCTCAGCAAGTTTCTCAGCCAATTCCGTAAACTCATTAACATGTTTACTTATGTTACCACAATTTGGCATCGAAAGGTTCAAAAGTCTTTTATATAAAGATACCTTGTGAATGGGACCTCTGGGCTTGTGTATTTCCTCAAGACGCAACCATGCTTCATTAGAAGTTCGACAGTTCTTAATTATGTTCAACTGGTTAGGCTTCACGCTCACGGTTATTGTTGCTAGTGCTCGTTCATCACTTTCATCCCAAGCTGCGTTTTCATTTACATTCATAGTCGATTCCTTCTTAAGAACACCATTGACTATCTTCCAAAACCCACTGTGTATAAGAACACTGCGCATTTGCATACACCAACTGTCGTAATTTTCGTCATCCAGTTTTTCTATCTGGTACATTGATGCCATTTCAAAAAAGAACTTATTTTTTACTTTAATTCTTCAAAACTTTCATTTATTTTCACTATAAAATCTTATCTGCTTTCCGGACTTTGTCCTGGGCCCATAACCTGTTTCAATAGTTTTTATTTAATGACTAAAAAGAAATGAAAATGAATTCAAGGAAGAAGGAAATCAAAGAAGTTCAAAAATAATAACGCCGTTCACATTGTACGGAGTTACCATACTTCACCAACAATTAAAAATAAATGCAACTCTTCAGTCAGATTTACAACCTAGCTTCTCACACCATTTATATTGTGTGTGATAATTTTATAGACGGGACCTATAGTTTAAAGTCGATTCCGAACGACAGATTTTTGAGAAACTTTTCATGGCAATTTTTTTTACTCTCAGGAGAAAATGCTGTAAAAAATTGTTGCCCATATTAAATCATTAATCATAGGACCGTATACTACACTGTTACTGTTACAGTACTTTTGATTTTTTTTCGAAGGAGCAAATCATATTGAAACATTGATTTGTTTATGAAATGCATTAAATGTAATAAAAATATGGTAACATTGGAAGGCCATTTCTATTTGATTTAGAATATAAAAAAAATCTGTGCTTTTTTCTACGCTTTTTTACTGTCAGTATTTATAAAAAAAAAATCGTAAAGGTATGCTGTTTATACATTTTCTGATCAACTGGCGTATACTTATTATTTTACTTTTCTTTATATTCCGTATATCACTCATGCGCACAAGTGTCTGACGTGCAAACTGAAATAAATATTACGCACCCGAAAAAAATGTTATACAAGAAAGTAAAATGTTTTCTTTATGTAGAGACAAAAATGGATTTGAAATTTTTTAAACAATCAATAAAAAAATTAAAAAATTAAGTAACTAAGTAATTAATAAATAAATGATTCAATAAATGAAATTTATATGGTACATTATGGTTGCTTTATGGTTTTCATAGATTTTTTAAAACTTCAATATTTTTGTTTTTATCCAGCAGGTATAAATCAATACAAAATTTATTTAAACGAAGATATATTTAAAAATCAATACAATATTAAGCCAAAAGAGAAACAACAGACTTCTCCAATAATGCATATATAAAAGTATCAGAATTTTGTTGTATTTTTTAGTGTTGAAAACTTGATTGCATTTGAAAAAATAAAATCCTTTTCCAGCTCCATAGCATCACTGTTCTTCTTCTCTTATTTTTTGTTCTTAAATCTTTAGAATAAACTGCAGTATTAAGTTATGTTCACAGAGATATTTCTATAGCTGTTGGTATTATGTTATTCTACATTATTTAACTAAAGTATAAAAAAAAATTTTGTTTCAGGAAATGACGACATTAAATTTAAAAATTTAAGAAATTGTAGTTTCAGGCTATAAAAAAAAGTAAACAGACTACAGTAAAAAATTGTATGTTGTTTTGTAATGCCTAAATTTATTAGGGACAATTTGCAAATACGTAGATACATAAGTAATTGGTCATTACAAACGTTCAGTAAAGATTACGATTTAGCTTTCTCACTCCGCTTACTTTGTGTTTGTTAATTTACATACATTAGTAGCGCGACCTACATTTTAAAGTCGACTAAGATTGATGGACTTTTGAGAAACTTTTCATTGCAATTTTTATTTACTGCCAGAGTTTTTCCCAGAAATACGCTGAGAAGAAATAGCCGAGTAAATATTTTTTTTGAAGATTTATTTTTGCTGATCTGGATTTTCAACCTTATCTTCTCATCTAATAAACAAAAACACTATCCATTATCGTGTGGTCTATCTATCGGTTTAAATTTGAACCATTGTTTATTTCGGATCTACCAATACTTATGTCATTATATTCTGTCATAAAAGTAAGTTTATGAATCGATTTAAAATTGAGAAACATTAGAACTTATTGGGCCAACGAAAACTACACGTTTATGTCGACTTTTCCCAAAAAATCGGATTTTCGGATAGAGCTCATTTTGATTTTGGTGGGGAAGTTAATAAGCAAAATTTCCGTATTTGGGGCTAAGAAAACCCACACGTGGCCTTACAGAAGCCAATTCACACATTACGAGTGACCCATAGGGGTGTGGTGCGTGGGCATCATTAAGGTCAATGCAGACAACTATGGCACCATGATGACCAATTTTTTGGTACGCGCTCCTCATGGTATTGGTGTGAACGATGTTTGTTTTCAACGGGATAGTGCAACGTGCAACAACAATCATGCATTTTCATTTGGGTGGGGAAGTTAATAAGCAAAATTTCTGTATTTGGTGATCAGAAAACCCACACATGGTCTTACCGAGGCCAAAGCACACAGAAGGCACCATTGGACTATATTTAATTGAAAATTAGGACAACGCAAATATTACGGTCAATTGATATAACTATCGCACGATGATAACCAATTTTTTGGTACGCTCTCTTCATCGTATTGATGTGAACGACGTACGTTTTCAAAAATATACTGTAACTTGTCACACATCTCATGCCACAACCGATTTATTGCTTCAAACGTTTGATGACCATTTAGTTTGCAGAAATGGTGATGTCAACTGACCACCAAGAAGCGGCGATTTGACAGTGTTGGACTATTTTCTGTGGGGCACCGTTAAAGAATAGTGTTATTCCGACAAACCAGAGACAATAGAGAATTTGAAGGCCAACATTCGCAATACCAGCGCTATGACCCCATATACTCGAAAAACTGCACAAAAATTGGTCCGATAGGATGAGGCAATGTTAGGATAGCCGCTGCAGACATATGAATGAAATAATATTTCATTTCTAACCAGGACAATTGTACTTCAAACAAATAAATAATTTTGCAAAACTTCAAACCATTTTTGTTTTATTGCACTTTTTAATTTAAAATTTTAAATATATTTTTAAAGCAAAATAATTTGATTATAAAATATGAATTTTGTTTGTTTTTTACAGAAAACCAACTCTTAAGAAGAGAGCTTCAACACAGTTATATAAATATTCTTTTAGTCAAAGGTCAGTTACAATTTTTAGGTTTGATTGCTTCAAATTCATCTCCTCCCTTATTTATCATCCATTAGCACTCATATTTTCTTTGTTATGCTCACGTAACCTTAACATTGTTGTCCTTCGACCCTATTATAACGACGACGTTATGTCATGCACATTAATATTACAAGGAAAATTCAGTACAACTTTGTGGAATGCTTGAGAAACACCGAAAGGTCGTGTCCAAAAGCACTTTTTGTGATTCACATCAATCACTTGGTTTTTTACAAAGATTGTGCCATGTTTCGAATTGAATAATGTCGGGCATCTGTTTGCATTTATCATTGACGTTATCTGAGATATCAGTAACTTTCTAAATAATTTTGATGCTGTTGGTAATACAGTTTCAATGCATTGGTGAATATAAAAATCGAAAATATGTTAAGTCCGTGAGCAATTTTAAATGCTCATTTAGCAAATCAACCAAACCGAAAAATTGGCGAATAAACGCTTTATTTTGTTACCATATGCATGTATAATTTTTATGTGTTATTCGTTAAAGTTTGAAATTTTTTTTCAAAATCAAATCTATTTTAAATTTATTATTTTTTGTATCCAATTCCATTAGCCCCATTTTAACATTTGTGGCCATTGCGGAAATGAAAATTGATTTCAATTATGGCAATAATAAGTCACAAAACTATTATATTGATGGCAAAGCAACAAAAGATTGAATTGTATTTACATACATAAGCATATTTGAATCAAAAATATGCAAATATTATGCAACAATATTTAAATAAAAATGAGTGACAATTGGAACGTAACATTTAAGACTACAAAATCAAAAGATTTTAAAAATTGCTCTTGGGTATTAAAAGTTAGGCGAATATAAAATAAAGGATCTAAACTGAAAGTAAACTATAAGGTAAAATAAATACAAAAGTGGAACAAAAATTATCTATAACCCGATGCCAAACGTGTTGAGAAATTAGCCTAAATGCAAAGTAGCAGAGTGTTGCTCGTTGTTGCGCTGCCTTTTAAACTAATCACTTCCATATACACCCATATATTCTATTTTTAAGATATTACTACGTTACGTCTATTGTGTTTATACAATCACTAATTCTTCCCAGAATTCTTTCTAAATGCGAACAGTAACGTAAGCATTTCAACGTAATAAACTAACTTTTAATCTTTGGAATAAAAAGCTCTTTAAATTAAATGTAAAGACATAAGTACATAAAAAATTCCTGAATCAAGTACAAATAAATGTAAAACATTTGTATGTCGCTTAGGCCTGGTCATATTTATAAAAAAAAAGTATTTTTTAAATAGCAACGTTTTCGAGAAACGAACTGATGTGCATTGTACGCACTGTTCATAGCCGACCCAATTACTTTACAAATTTGTACAACTCTTTACATGATTAACACGTTAAGTGTACTTGGTCAGATGTATTGTTTTATGGTGTCAAATTACAGAATTGCCATATTAAATATTGTTTATATTATACGACCAAAAAGTAGTCGTTGTAATCTAGTAGGTAGGCTTATCAAACCCCAGGTCAGACATTTCCAATAATATGAAATATGAAAAAATATTTTTTCGGCGACTTCATCTCAGCAGATTTAGGGCAAAAACTCTGAGAGTTAATTAAATTGCTATGAAAAGCATATTAATACTCTGTTATTCCGAGTTGTCTTTAAACTGTAGGTCCCGTCGCTCACGGATAAAATTAGCACACACAACATAAGTGGTGTTAGAAACTAGTTTGTAATCCGATAAACTAATTACGTCCGCATCTATGTACTTCAGGTATAATATGCGAACCACAATATTTGATTATGTTGGGGAAACTGCAGTTTATGTGCACAATTCAACTTAAATAGTAAGACAGTCAGAATAGGCAAGACCCAGGTCATGAGGAAATTTTTGGCAATTGGATGGTCAGCGAACTCTGGGAACTCTTTTGGATCTATGTGGGTTTTATTGGGAAACTACAATAAGAGGAAATCTGAATCTTGCCTTAGACTACCCAAGAAGAACCGGTTGATTTTTGAGATGTAAAATACTAAGAAAAATTAATGAAACATAGAGATCATTTTTAAGATACGACCAGTGTATGATTGCTATCCGCAAATAATTCCATAAAATGTGAATTATTTCCAAATCGTGTAACAGAAAATTTTGCATACGAATAATTATTTTAGGTCACCTTTTGTAAGCGATTTTCTCAAGGTTTCTAACGAATATCTAAATAAATAAGACAATTTGGGTGCAAAGACAACTTATGAAGTTGTTTAACATCATGGCAATTACCTAAATCCTATCTTTATTTAATGAAATTAAGTTTCTGAAAAGTTTCTCAAATAATCTGTCATTTGAAGTCGCCTTTAAACTGTAGGTCCCAACACTCATGTATAAAATTAGCACATACAACATACGTTGTGTGAAAAGCTGAGTCGTAATCCTGACTGAATTGTTGTAAAGGCCAATGTGTCTTTATTTAAGACGAGAAATAAATTGAATCTTAGAATTAATATTGAATGGCCAACCTTGAAAATAGAAAATGTTCATGTTTACTGGCAATTTAAAACAAAAACAATTACTATGTTACACAAAAGAACAAAAAATATACGTGTATTAACAATTACGTGCATAAAACATTGAAAAAGAAAACTGCATATGTGAAAGTTTAAAAAAAAAGTTGCAAACAATTTCATAAAGTTTTCTTTCTAGCAAAAACATTGACAAAACGAAAAGAATTAAAAAAGAAACACGAAAACGCAAAGTTGTACAAAACTGATGCTGCTATTTAGTGTCGATTGACCCATGTCAGCATGCAAAGACAGTGGTATAGATTGCATGATAAGCGTCTGAAAAGTATTGATCTTCAAAAAAATTCTTTTAATTTTCAGAAACTCTTACCTTATTTTTGTGTTTGCAACACATTGTTTGGCAAAGTTTTGCTTGTGTTGTGTGTTAAACAGATAAATTATAGGCAATTAAGAGCTAAAATTCCAAAGAAATGTAATATTTTCATATATTGTATGGAATGCTCTAAGCTCAGCGTTGCTAAATAGTCTTTACCAACAATGCTGACCTTCACAGAAAAAATTACGAATGTTCCATGTGCTATGTGCCGTGAGCCAACTGAAAATATATTGTGGCAATGAGTAAACATTTTTTAAAGTTTTTATGAGCGAAGCATTAATATTTATATTTAAGAATGTATTCCGTTAGAAACCACTACGGAAAAATAGCACAAGATAAAATATAATTAATTAATAAAAATTTATTATAATTAGTTAGTTTAGTAATGAAAATTTCTACTATTCCGCAGCCCCCTCAAACAGGCAAGATATTGGGTAAATGAAAATTTTTCGGCCACAGAGGGCCGGAAGAAGGGTCTAAAAAGTTGTATCTCTGCATTGTTTATCTATCACAAGCTGCTGAAAAAATTTGTGAACTTTATGGAAATGATGATAATATTTGAAAAGATTTCGTAAAATTTAACCGTAGATCGAGCTTTAAAAAAACTTCATAATTCTAGCTATGTATCACTTTTGATACATTTTGTAGTAACATAGTATTTTCGCAAATATTGATAGATTTTGTTAAAAAAATTGAAATTTTTTCATTCATTTTGATTCATTTAAATACAATTATTTTATATTTTTATATTTTGTTATCACTTTTCTGAAATTTACGCCAAAATTTTTGCAATGTACATCATGTAGTATGGCCTTTTATATAAAAATCTAAAGCTTCATGTCAGCTTGGTTCTATTTTTTTCTAAATAATAACATTTTTATATCTAGCACCCCTGCTTTGTGACGATTTATAAGTTTACAATTGTTTAGATGGTAATGCTCTCAATTGAGTAATGGCTGAAGCCTGATTGTACAAACCACTTTTGAAAAATATCTCTTTGATTGATTGGTCCATATACTGATGTAAGTAGTTGCTACACACGTAACATGTACTTGAATCTAAAACTGCCAAATCGATTTCAGTGGACTACAAAATTTATAACGTTCAATTGTCATGTTTGTTGCTGCCAATACTTTCTTTCATCAGTTCATAGAACGAGCGTCTGTTTTCTGCTCTTTCAGAGTTTTCAGCAGCATGAAAATTACATACATACATACATACAAAATCGATCATTACAATCTTCGTTGTAAATTGGAAATGTCTGACCTGAGGTTTGAAATAATTTAACACGTTTCATACTCGACTACGACTACTTCAATCAATCTCAAGAATACGTCCAGTACAGAAAATTTAACCTTTTCACTTTCATCCGACACTTAACTTTCAATTCCTTCGCAATTACCATAAATAATGTATTATTTACGATAAAACTACACAAAATATTAGAAAACTTAAAAGAATTTCAAACACAACACAAAAGAATCCCTAGGAAAATTGTATGTATCAAAAATGATACATAAGAAAGAATTATGAAGTTTTGGAATTTTTTAAGTACTGTACAAAATTTTCTTTTTTTATTTGATTTAAAATAATGGCGATAATAATACTAACGAATTAAACAAATATCATGCATCTAACTTTTTCTGTGTTAAAGTTATATCGTCTCAAAAATTGAAATGTATCATTTTTGATACAAAGATCGATCTACGGTTAAATGAAACTTTTACATTATCACAGGGTATATGTATGTGTGTTGGTTAAAATCAAATTTTATTACAACAAGCATTATGACAGCAATGAAGTCATAAACTTTCCTAAAAAATCGTCCAAAAATCATTGAACGAGTTGACATCAAAGCGAGGAAAACTTTTGAATTAAATCGCTTACTTCTTACATACACATACACATATTTGGCCATTACGAACAAACTTCTCACACTAATTATGTTGTGTGTGTTAATTTAATACATTAAATTATCGACTCCGAAGGACACATTTTTGAGAAACTTTCCATGGCAAATTTATTAACTCTCAGAGTTCTTGCTAGAAATCTGCTGAAAGGAAGTCGTTGAAGAAATAATTGTATCATATTTCGATTTGTTCGGTTTGAAATGTGACCTCGCGTTTAATAAGCCAACACACTACCTACTATGCCAACTTGAGTATACATTTATAAATTTTCAAACTTCTACGTTAAAAATGTATATAATTCTATGGGCGGTGGACAATGACTGTCTCTAATTTGTTTGTTCTGGAAATAGTGATTATCAAATTTGAAGGCTTTTACTGGGAAAACATTCGTCCGAAATACATACGTCGAACTGGTAATCAGTATAAATCGTTCAGTGCCAGTTTATCGTAATAGAGTTTAGAATTTAATAATATTTTAGGGTGCCCTGGTAGTCTAGTAAGCAGTGTGCTAGACTATTAGCGTGAGGGTCGTGGGTTCGATTCTCTGGTCTGTGCCACTAAACCGTATATATAGTCAAAGTTACTCAGCTCGTATATAATTAGAATATAATTTGTAATTGTATTGTAATTAATAAATAAATAATAATATTTTAAATATGTTTCCCCAACACGGTCAGCGAGGAGATGTCCTTAGCCTAATATTTGTTATATTTGTCATTAAAAACTAAATAATAAACTTTATTTAATAAATGCTTTAAGTTCTCTATTTAAATCGATAAAATTTCCATAACAAATTTCTTCTTGAATGAAACAACATTTTTATTTCGTTAAATAACTCCTCATCTGTCAACATTATTTGTTAAAATGATTCTAACAACTTTAAACTACTCCTAATAGATAGTATCATCATTATTTAACCATCTTAACCAACCCCTACACACAACACGAAACTTTTTTTAATTAAAATTAAATACCAATTTATCGTATAGTTTACTGAAATCCCTTGATTAATCACAAGACCAAAAAGAGAACAAAGAATAAACTGTGTGTAAAATAAAACCAAAAAAAAACAACAACCACAATATTTATACATTTTTTAATATTAATTCATGTATCCACCACTGGTGCTGTTTATCAAAATATTTGCAGAAACGCATAGCGAACATAAGAGTTTAATAAATTTCTTTAAGTTTTAACTAAAAATTGGCAAAAAGGAAACAAATTACAACAACTATAAATGAAATCATAAAACTGAATATATAGTAAAATACTAGAAGATGTACACACCAACAAATAGCATAGAACTATGTAGAAGAGTGCCCTGTCAGCCTGGGGGTAGTGTTGCAGACAATGAGCATGAGTGTTGTAGATTCGATTCTCACCAGAGACTATGGTCTGTTATACTACATCGAGCGTAACTATTAAAATTTTCAATACAAATAAATATACTCATACTAAATAATAACATGGTGCGGCAGTCAAAATATACCCAGCTAATGACATAGTGTAGGTTGTGAGTTTTATTGCGTAGAATTCAAGAATATTTTTTTTATATTTCTCGAACCCTCCAAACTTATTTTATTTAACAAAAACGGTATTTTTAATACTTTCACACAAAATTATTGTGTACCCAAATACTTTTTAACCTATTTTCAAAATCCAAAATTTTTTGAAAAGGGAACAGATGAGCCTTTAAAATGGTATACATAAACATAAGGTTCAAAGTTACATGCTATGAGATTTGATCGGGTAAACTTGGAAAATATGGTATTTTTCTAATGTTTTCAAGTTTAGCTATTCTCAATTGCAAAATTTATTTAGAAAATATAAAATAAGTGATGACTTTCTGAAGATACATTATCTTGTGAAGAGATTGACACTTCGTCTGATCAAATCGGACAAAAATTACCGTGGTTATTATTTAAATAGTATAACAGTTGTGTTATATTTTTTATATACTCCTATGTCATCTTGTCAAATGAACTTTTAGTTCAAACATTTTTTAAAGATTTGATGGATCTTGAGTGTTCATCGCAAAATGTGTCAATTTCACGTTTACGAGACTACCAGAAGTCGGCAAATATTTGCTTTTTTTGCAAATATTATTATTTCGCTTTGCGCAAACATTGGCCAACTTCTGCTGATCAATCAAACTTGAAATTGACATATTTTCCGATAAACAATCAAGATCAATCAAAAGTTCTGAAAATTTTTGAACTCTATGAAAAATATAACTCGACTGTTAGACTTTTTAAACAATAACTACGGTAATTTTTGGCCGATTTGATCAAACGTAGTGACAATCTCTTCATAAGATAATGCACTTTCAGAATGTCATCACCTATCTCATATTTTTGAATTAAAATTTGTTACCATGGACGAAAAAAATTGAAAAAAAATTAAAAAAAATTGCATTTGTCTAGTTTACCTCATCAAACCTCATAGAATATTAAGTCAAATAATATATACATGCATATCGTTTTAAAGGCCCATCCTTCTCCTTTTTAATAAGGTCTAAATTAAATGGACATCGGTTCAGAAATGTATGTGTAATCAATAAATTTGTGCGTAAAGTCCAAAAAACATTTTTGTCAAATAAAAAAAGTTTGGAGGGTTTGAGAAATATAAAAAAATATTTTTGAGTTCTACTCAACAAAACTCACAACTTACACTATGTCATTAGTTGGTGTATTTCATTTTTTTATTTTGTCGCATATTGTAATCATACTTTTTTGAAGGCATACAACAAAATATATACATCATCATTACAATATTACAACAAGAAGCTGAAGATGTCTGGACTGGGGTTTAAAACATGACCTCACGTCTGATAAGCCAACACAACTACCCGCTAGACTGCATAGTATATACGTATGTATATGAAAAGCCCACCATCGGCACCATCTCTTTATTGTCTGATAAAACCATCATAAGCTAGTGGAGGAAGATGTGCATCGCTTTTTCTAAAACACTCGATTTTAAATATCGATTGTAGTTATTGAAAGATTCAAATAGAATGTATTTGTTGATGCGGTGTCTCTATGTTGGCCATTTCCATTTGTTAAGCATATCTTTTCTTAATTAATGGCACCCAGAACATCACATTGATTGTAAAATTTTTCAAAAGTTGTTCAAGAATGAAAATTCAATCAAAGTAAACGTACATATGTATGTACTTTATTGCACATCACTGTATTCTATTTACATCATTTTTTGTTAATGATTTAATTTATTTCAAAGTTTTTTTTTATTTGCCTGTGGTGTGACTTCCTTCCGTTTCTGTTCAGTTGCATAATTTTTTTTTTTTTTAAATTGCAAACCTTTCTGGAGCTTCAAAGTGTATTTATAGTCTTGGATCATATTGTATAATTCCTCTTTCTTAGTAGATTTTCTTTCCTGTTTTAAAAAGTTTTTGTTTTTGTTTTTTCTCAGCGTTACGAAAACTAAGCTGTTAAAGGAAAATATCGAGATGGAAAGTTTTCTTCTTGTAATTGAATTTTAAGATAAATTTGAAATTATTTTTTACAGGCCAAGTGTGACAAGGTCTCGGGAAAAAAGTAACAAGAGCAAGATGAAGAAAAGTTATGCTGTTGATGCATTCATTCATTAGTTAAAAAAGAAACCAATAGCACCAGAAAATTAAAAAAATAAATTGAAATGACGGAAATCTTTGTGTTATAGCAGCATTCCTTAGAGGTCATTGCCGGAAATTAAAATAACGGCAATAGAAGTGTTACAGCAAAAACAAACATTCTACAGAAGTTTAGTTACAATGAAATCATTTAAGTCATGCCCTGTACGAATAACGTTCTAAAGTCTGTGTTGCTTTTACGGATAATAATGTCTGTTAAGTGTGAAAATATAACTGAAATGAAATGCTGATCTGACTTTAAGTCCAAGGAAAGCTAGTATTATACAGAAATTAGATACTTTAAGGTATTGATGATTAAAAATTCTTAAAATAAAACAGTTTTTAATCTGGTAGTAATGGTTAGGAAATATTTTTTAAAACCGTCAGAACTTAAAACTGTAATACAAGACTGAAATGTTCTTAGAATTTCTGGAAGTTTCTTATTACAATCTGTTAGATAATTGCATGATGTAGTCTATTCGGTTAGTGAAATTTCGACAACTTTTGAGATATCCGCCTAGAGGATTGTATGTATCAATTTTGACAATTTACCGCCCGTACACTACCTTGATTTTCAGATTAACATTTTGTTAGGTGGCAAAAAAAATTAACCACTTTTGTTTGGATTGTGTATATCCTCTGCCTTATACTGATTTAGTATTGATGGAAGTTTGGC
Organism: Sarcophaga variegata; assembly: GCA_932273835.1. Lineage (NCBI taxonomy): Eukaryota > Metazoa > Arthropoda > Insecta > Diptera > Sarcophagidae > Sarcophaga > Sarcophaga variegata. Next base: position 84,532,200 of record OW026358.1, on the reverse strand, counting down.
TTTAAATAGGTTGACATCCTGAGGACTAACGTCACACTACAAAGAATGCTATTTTCCTTATACATGGAGAAATGGCAAACCATAATGAATATCTTTAGCATTGAATTACAAGGCGAATGTCTAAAATATTACCTTTACATAGTCTCACATGCAAAGAAGAAATGAAATCTTCACATAGTGTCTTCACCGTGATTCTACTATGAACCTACTTTGCGATATTTTTCGTTGATTATCATGAGTCAATCATTGTTTCCCTAATTTTAGAAATATAATCATATTTGCTCTCCAATTTAACAACACTTTTTAATAATTCTTGAAAGTCAGAACTATTGTAGATTATTACCAGAATCATAAACTGGCTGTAAATATTGATCTTTATTTACACTTTGGCCAAAAAAATAAAAAATATGTTGACAAATTTAATTCTGTTATATGTAAAGATTAGAACAAAGCCTGAATATATGGCCCAAACATATTTTACCCTTAAATATTAAATCATAATGCGTTTTCTAATTATTTCAATTTGTATATGTTGTGTAAAATGTGTGGTTTCTGTGGTCTGCTTCTAACATGTAATGTATGTATGCTTTTTTGCTTCATATTTACATAAATTTTCGTTAAATCATAATTTATATGGTATTAAATATTTAAAAGGTTTTTAATTAAACAATGTACGTCTGTAACTGTTTACATTGGCACTATGAATACATTTTTAATTTATTTTAAATAAATTACACGAAATTGTAGAATGTTGAAAAAAACAAAATAAATAAGTAATTAATAATAAAGCAGTCTGGTTACGAGTTATTTGGTTTCTTCGATCAGTCCAATTTTTGACAACCTCTTCCATCAATTGTGTCTTTAATATAATCTTTCGATGTTGATTTGTGGGTATGAATGACTTAACATAGCCCCAGAAAAAAAATCCAAAGAACGCATCTTCTTGTGAAAGTAAATTTGTTAGTAAATAGATTTTGCAAGAAATCGAATGTTAAGCGCGATTTATGTAAAGTTGCACCAGCTTGTTTCATCGCTTGAACGAGCTGTATTTTATAGCCACGTAAACTTATATCATTACGTAAAATTTTACACGTTGTCAAAGATAGATTTTGCTCGTTGCCTACGTTTTACATATGATTGTTAGCGTTTGGAGTTGTCGTAGTGAATCCATTTGTCATTGGCAGTGATAATTCGATGTCACTGCCGACAATAATAAAGTCAACTCCGAACGAAGATCGTGGCAATTTTATTTACTCTCACAGATTTTGCCAAAAATTTGCTGAAAAAAGGCGCCGAAGAATTATTTTTTCATATTTAGTTTTGATGGGGATGTCTGACCTATGGCTTGAACCGTGGCCTCAAATCTAATAAGCCAACACAATACCTACTAGGAGACGCCAACTTCAAATTTACTACTAGAAAATAACAAATAAGTAAAAAGTATGTGCTGATCTATTGCGTGCAGAGGTTTTCAAGACCGGAGGTAAGGAAGCGGATAGATAAATACAACAACTTATTGTAACTTTGTAGTTAGAAGAACATAATCTGCCAGATAAATAAAATCTCAGCATCCTTCCTCTTGTATGCAAAAAATGAGATAAAATAGTATCCGCCACCATCGATGTTATTTTTATATTAAAAAACTCCCAAGTTAAACAAATCTTTACAATTCATCTCGTTGTCAACGTAGCAAAAACAAAGGTACTCTGGTTTTTTTGAACAAAGAGTTTGAAAGAATTGGACAACATGTGAATGTTGATTTCCATTACAGTTTCAAGGCTGTAGAAGCTATGTGGAAATTGCTTGAGCTATTCAATTGAATATGACATAAGCTGTGTGGCACGTATCGTCGTTTTGTTTAAATCGCATGTCATTTGAGTCCAGAACAGCCAAAACAGTCAAAAAAGTGCTAATCACAGACCTATTGTGTTCGCTATTAACAGCAGCTGTCGACAGCACAAGTTCCACACTAAACGGTAATATTTTTGGGATACTCTCTACGACGCTCGTGGATCTTACTTGAATTGGTATCGTTTCAAATTTTAAAATTATGTTTAATCACGTACTCATTCATCCGAAAATGAGTCTCATCGCTGCAGATGATTTTTCGATAATTATTATGGTCGGTGTGTTGGCTTATTAGACGCGAGGCCATGGTTCAAACCCCAGGCAAAAACTCTAAGAGGAAAGCTTCTCAAATATATGTCGTTCCAAGTCGACTTTAAAACTAGGCTATAATCTTGACTGAATGCTATGTATGTGTGTAATTAGGGTCGGCTGCCACCTATTTTATTTTAACAATTTTATTATTTAAATGCTACATCCCACTATGGGTATTTGGTAAAACAGACTAGAAGTTCATCTTGGAAGAACCGATAGATACAGAGCATGCCACGTAATATCACATTCAAATTGATAGAGTTGACTTAAAATAAAGTTTGAAAGAATGCATTCATTAAGGAAATGCTAACATTTTAACAGTCATTTAATGGAATGTTTGTATGAATAAATGTTCTCATTAGTAGTTATTGAGGGTGCCATCTAATACATGAAAAACTTTTTAATCCAGAATTTTGTTACTTACGTACCAGTATTTGTAAAGAAAGATGAGGCTGTTTTATCATCCACTGAAAGCACAATGGGTGGCAGTCTAATTATAAAGTAATTCTTTGTAAGTCTGCAAGCACACTTTAATTGAATGGCCACTAAAAGTATTTGTTTTTGTTCATTAAATAAATTTCTTCTAAAATATTTCGGTTATCTCTTATATTTGCGGCCGTTCTATCATAATATTTTGCCGGAAAATAATATTCAATTCAATTTGAAAATAATTTTCAAATCCTCTTGTTAGGCAAATATGGTGGTGTTTTGCATGGTTATCATGGTTGTTTTAATGTCGTTGAGAGTTTTGTTTATGTTTTAAAGTAGCTTTGTTAGCATAAAGGTTTAAACGTTTAGTGCTTCTGTCGTTTATTCCTTATTTAGGCACGTCTTAAACAATTAAAATGACATTTAAGTAGCGAAAGTATTTGTGTCATCAGAACATTTATAGTAATAACTGCTATTAATTTAGCTTATAAAGTGTGTGTTATTTAAGCGAATGTAAATTTTGCCAACACTGAGCATAAAAATAATTAGCAAACTTAAGCGAAAATGCTGAGAGGCTGAAATTAAAGTGGTTTAAATTAAGCAGCCATTTAGTAAGTAAGCCGTTGTGATGATAAAAATAATTTGAAATATTACGAGACAATTAGCTTGAAAAGGTGAAGTGATACAATGGTTCAAATCTCCACCAATACTGGTACATCCAGCTAATCCTTTGTCCTGCTTCCACAGTGAAAATAACATACAATACCTAGATGAAAAAACTGTTATTATTTACAATAATCCTACAAGCTGTTCAGCAGCTAAATACTTGATTAATTGAACACATACAAGGAAAAGAATGTGATAATAGATAGAGAGAAAGAAATAGAGGTGATTGGTGATAGTCCCCCATAGCGAGAGAATAAAATCATAATTTATTCGATACTCTTGCCATTTCCGAGATGACAGTTGAAAAGAACTGAACACTTTTGTTTCTATTATTGAAAGGGACTGTTTAAAAGAAAGTCTATTTTGTGAAGAAGACTTCTGCTGCCAAGCGCCTTAACTTAATATAACAACGATGCCGCTATTGTTTCTTTGTTAAATTGTTTAATATACTTGTACATAAATGCACAACAAAAACAAAACATATAAGATGTTGCTTTAAATGCAATTGTCCATGCCGTATATAAAAGAATCACAATTGCTAATGGATAGATATGTAATAAAGTACAATTGCCATTATATCCACAGAGTCATAAGTCCATATATCTCCAAACATCGATGATGTTCAGAACGTTAGCGTCAATCCGAAAGGTATAGAGCATGATTATAAATTTTCTTGTACCTCAATTAGCTCACTGATATGAGCGTTTTAACTGATTTAATCAAAGAAACCTTTGATGAAAGAATAATTTCACTTAATGGTCCAATCAATTAGCCACTAAAACCCATTGAACGCAATCCACGTGGAACTTGGTCAGTACAGGGACTACGTTCACCCGTGGCATCGCAACGGGCCGCTATGCGTGCTCAAGTGAGCTTCGTGATATCAGAGCTACCACTCCGACCTAAACCTAGACCTAGACCCCATTGGATTATTTCGTTTGGTGTCATGTGAAGTCACTTGTTTATTTGTTTTTTATTGGTTTGATGCCATTATGTTTGAAATATAACATCGTCTAGTTGTCCGCCATGACTTCTCTGGGTGGAGCACATCCCAAATGACCAATTTGCTATAACTTGCGTGCATAAATCAGGCTGAATTTGGCCAATACCAAGATTTATGTTATCTTTGAGGGCCCCTATGGTTTATGGCTAAATCTCAAATGCTTGCGACTTAAGAACTTCCGAGAAATAAAGTTCTAATAGTATCAAATTGCATGATCTCGGCGCGAGTTAACCATGCCCACAATAGATAGACTAGCATGAGCTATATGAGACGTTACACCTTCCCGTTAAACCAGTCATGTTGTTTGTGCCCAGATAATCCAACCACAGCGAAGCCGCGGACAAAATCGTTATCAAGGAAATAAGGATCGATAACGTCAATAAGCAAAAATCCATACCGAACGTTAATATATTCGGAATGCATTGCACGGTCTTGGATTTCATGTGGTTTGGTATCGTTGCAAGTGCGACAATTTTGTTTATTCATTCAGATACGGGCCTTATCGCTTTCTTTGAATATAACGACGAACTCACTTCGTCATCTCTGATGTAGCTTTAACGACATTGTCGTTATCAACTGTCAAATTGTGGAAGTAACTGCAGGTAAACCCTTTTTATTACGGTTGTGTTCCTTCGTATGGAGAGTTCTTGCAATAATTTTAAACCATTATTAGTTACCATTAACCTTGCAATCATCGTACTTTTTGGAAGACTTATAAATATGAACTAAGCTACCCAAAGCATCGCAAAGTATTCTAAAGTCGGGATTTAGAGCGTTAAAGTTTATGGTAAAAGCTGTAGCCTATACACACTGCTTGAATATTACTTATGCAGTGAGCTCTACGAATACAGATCCAAAATTACTGACTCTATTGCATTTAGAGTCTGAAGTAAAATTATTATTTGGAAAATCTTAAGAGTTTGGGCTGGGTTTACTAATCCTAACAGAACAGGTTTTGTGCTATTTAAAAAGAGGTGTAAAAGCCTACAATTTGCTATAGTTGCCAAAGTAGCACTAATACTGTCCAATAACGAAATAAGTCGTAGAATTTTTTAGAATATAAACTTAACATAAACTTAAACACATAATTGTGAACCATTAAGTTGACACCTTATTCAAATATTTTTTACTATTGCCACATACCCCACTGTGGGGTCGAACTCTGGGCAATTTTGCGAATTGGCAAATTGATAATTGACCAGAGTACAAAAACAACTACATTCACCTGTGGATTTGTTTTAATAGAGTCGTTTGGGACGGAAAAACTAATTCCTTCTGAATCTGTGTAATATCAGCCAATAATTACGTTTAGGTTATCGAGTAGCTTAACGTTCACAGGCAACTTCACTCGGTGACCGATATGGCCCATTGTGTTACACAACTAGGCTTAATCGTTTATAAAGCAGTACTCATAACACACATAAATACATAATTGGTCATTACAACCCTTTAGTCAGGATTACGACCTAGCTGCTCATATCACTTATGTTGCGTGTGTTAATTACATTACATTAAAATACATGAGTGAAAGAAGATGGAGCAGCAAATTAGACTAACAGGACATAGTTACAAGCATAGTTGTATACATACATAATCGGTCATTACAACGCTTCAGTCGAGATTACGACATAGTTTCTAACACAACATAATCCCATATATGAGTTGCAGCGACCTACAGTTTAAAGTCGAGTTCGAACGACAGATTTTTGAGCAAATTTTCATGCCAATTTTAATTACTCTCAGAGTATTTGCCAAAAATCAGCTGAGCTGAGCTGAAAGTACTCACATTAGAAAACTCATCCTTTGGTAAATTTTTTTAACACTGTATAGTCCCCATATTTTTTATTTTTACTTCATTAAGTCAGTTACTTATTAAATTTCAAGTGACTGAAGTATTGATTTGTTCTTTAAATTTTCTGACAAAAGACTTGAAACAGTTTCAGGCAACTTTTCTTTCAGATATGCGAAGCTGTTTTGACCAAAAACCTTATTAGTTTACTTGCTTTCCATGTTTCAGTTTTGTTCTTGCGTACTCCTTACATAAAATTCGGAAAAATATTTTGTTTCCATACTAACTAAAGATGAAAATACTACACATTGCAATACATAGATTAAGGCTACTGCTAGAAATGCTTCTATATGTTTGTTTAAGTTTTTGCATACATTTTATGATTCTGTTTGTTAAACAAGAATATTAGAAAAGAGAAAAAAAAAACACATTTCGAGTAGCACAACGGAAATGGTTTGACTTGCTAGCAACGAATACAGTAGTAAGAGAAAAACTTTGAGATTTTTATTCTCTTCCCTTTCCCTCCAGTGCTGTAACTCTTTCAACATCAACTCTTGGCCACAACTGAGCAGAGTATTTGATTATGTTGTTCTCGATGTATTGTTTACAATTTTTTCTCAAAGCTGCACATACAAACCGAATCGTAAGGAAAATATTTTGTGGCAGCCACCATCAGACATTAGCGGGTAAATACAGATTTTTATTTCACAAAAAAAGAAAAAATAGAATCATTAGAATCAGTACACTCTGGACAACAGTTTACGATTATTTATGGTCTTAAGCATAAAAACTTAAATTCTTAAGGGTTTTGGCGTTACAATTTATTTTTTGAAGTTTGTAATGCCTTGACACTTCCAGTACATTACAAGAAAGCTGATATTTATAGGGTTATACGGCATATTTAAGCATTTGCATTATTACGGTAAGCTGATCCATCTTTGAAGTACATTTTTGAAGGTCTAAAACTGCTCTTGAAAAAATTTCAAACAACTCATTGATGCGGAAGATATTACCCTTTGTGTGATGTGTTCTCACTGCTTCAGCGTAACTTTTATTTATTTATTTATTTTATTTTATATATTTATTTATCCATTGGTTAATTCCAGTACAACAAGTATATAATCTTATCGAATAGTACTGTTTATACACTGTTACAATGATTAAGCTAATATATATATAAATTTCATAAAAGAAATCAAAATTATATTAATTAAATAAAAATTAGCCTTGCAAATGAAGAAATTTAAAGAAAAGAGAAGTGTTTTGAAATTGCTGTGTTTAATTGCATTACATTGCTTTCGGAAGTTGGTTCCATGAACGAGTAGCATTAATAAAAAAGTGCCTTTCAGACACTTGTTTCCGGTATCTAACGGCGTTTATCCTGCAGCCCCTGTTAGTCCTAGAAAATTGAAGCCTGCTAAATAGATAATTTGGTTCCCCTACATAGATAATCTTGTGAAGGAAAATCAGCATACGACATTTCAAAAGGCTTTCCAGTGACATATTGTGGATTCTGTATGAAAAATGCGAGATACTACTATATCTATTGCGTCCAAAAATATATTTTGCTATGTTATTATAACTCACGTTTAGTTTATTTTTGCAAAGAGCTCGCACCCATACAAGACGGTAGGAACTAGATATGTTTTTGCCAAGAGCATATGTATATTAAACGGTGTAAATGATTGAGTCATACAGAGATTCCTCAGCATAGCATACGTCCTCCCACAAATAGTGTTAATGTGGTTAGTCCAGGTAAGTTAAATTAGTTATTAAAATAAAACCTAAGTTCTTGGCACTTTGTACCAATGCTATGGGCGAATCCCCGACAACTAATGGTGGCAGTAGGTCTGGCAAAAGGCCAACTTTACCAATTATGATAGCCTTTGATTTATTCTCAATATACAATTGTCGATGACAGATTTATTACAGTTAACGTAGAGTTGGACGTCATCGGCATACATTTGAATCCTCTCTGCACCGGACTGCTAAATGATTTTTCATCACCATGGTGTACTGTCTGACTTCTCTTATACACACATGTACGTAATAGTTTCACTGCTGATGTTGAAAATTCAAAAGTATTTTTCAACTTGTGACAAGGAATGTCATGATCAACACTATCGAAAGCTTTCGAGTGATCTAGAAGTACCAGAAAAGACACCATGTTTTGATCTATTTTTGACCTCAACTCCTCTACAACATCCACTAAAGCCGTAACGCGGCTGTGTTTACGTCTGAAACGAGATTGTCTACTAGTCAGTAGTGAGTTGTCATATAAGTATCTACTGATTTGACCATGGACTATACGTTCAAAAATCTTGGACAAGTATGGAAGTATCGCAATTGGTTTGCAACTTTTGTCAGTTTTTTGTTATGGGGATAATCTTCGCATGCTCCACATTGAAGGAAATTTCGATGTTGTCAAAATAGTATTAAATAAATGTAATATATATATAATAATGTAGTCAAGGATAATCTTTAGAGATTTCGGATGTATTTCATCATAGCCAGATGCATTGGATCTGATGCTCCGAAAGGATTCACGCAAGTTCAAAAGGGTGATGTTCGAAAATTCTAAACCATTGTCATTGAGGTCAGAAGCAATGCTTAGATCTGTAGAGTTGTAGTAACCAATTAACTGGTTGCTTTTATTTATTCGATTTTAATGATATGTACTTCTGTTCTCTATCAGAGGCTGAGTGGTACTCGTTCTCAGTCAGTTTAAATGACAATTAAAAGACTAAAGCAAGGATTTAATTACCCAGTTTCTGAATTTCAATTAATTTTGTAGTATAATGCCAAATCAAGGATTTCAAGCAATCGCCTTCTTTTTAAGAAGAGAAAAAGGTATCATTTCTTTATTACGATTAAACAGTGCGAAAGATATTACCTATAATGGTGTCTTGACGAAATACTTGGAAACAATCAGGACTTTATTAACCTTTTTCATATTTTTAACAGCTTTTATTGGAATCAGTTTTTGTAGCATAAATATTGCTATGCAGAATAAATCTGATTTCTGCACTCTTGCTGCTGTTTTTGAGAGTATGAAAAGAGAAAAAATCAATGAAATAAAAAATATTTAAAATGTCATTGTCTTTATATTTAAGGTTTATTCTTGAATGATGATTATTTTGAGTTTGTTTATACAGTAAGAGCCAGTAAAGACTTCTATTATATTCTAAAGGCTTTTCTAACAGAGGCTTCCAAACTTTCACAATTAATAACTGTAATCTTGTTGAATCTACATCTGTCAAGTTAGTCAACATTACACCTAGCTTCTCGCAACATGTATGTGTTAATATGTTTGTATGTATGTGTTATTGTTGTATTATGGTGGAAAAAACAGTTTAAGGTCCACAAATTTTTTAAGATGTTTTTTATGGTAATTTTATTTACTCTCAGGGATTTTGCCAGAAGAGTTTGAATCACGTACAGGCGTGTAACAAGCCAACACTTTAATATTAGACTACGGTTATTTCTAACTTAACATCTGTCAAGTTAGTTGTCATTTATTCGATCTGTTTTCTACCTCTACTGTGGACGACCCTAAACGACATGTGTTCGCTGAATGTGTTTTTAAACCGTTGGCAACTGTTCCTCATCGTGTTGCATTGAAAAGTTATCTCCAAAGATGAAGCCAATAAATGGTGATAGCAATCCAAATGAAATCCAAGAATGTCCAATTCACTTCGAAAAGTCACTGTATAGTGTGAATTTTGAACTGTCGGTTTTATCAGTCCATATTTCATTAAGCACGATTTTGTCAACTGCGACACGCATATACTTCTGCACTCTACACAAGTCATTTTGCAAGAAACCGATTATGTAGTGCATAATGTACACTTGTCTCCTGTGGGTCATCTATGGGTTTAAATTTGTCACAAAAGTCAGTATATTATCTTCATTGAACGTAACGAATCGATTTATTTATTATTAGACCAAAGCCAAACTGCACGATGCTGTTGCTCCGTTTCATCTTGTTGTGTACGGTAAAAAGCAAAATTGCATAGAGAATCAACAAATGGGCTTACAGAGATACTGTTTGGTGCTGCTTAGGAGGTGGTGAGGAGCAGAGGCATCATTGGCCCATATTTCTTTAAAAATAAGGACAGCGCAAAAATTACGGTTAGGGGAGACACCTATTGTACCATGATAATTGATTTTTGTGTACTCGCTCTTCATGGTATTGATGACAGGTTTCAATGGAATGATCTTGCCACACATCTCATTCCACAATCAATTTATTGCATCAAAATTTTGATTGCCGTTTAATTAACCGAAATGGTGATATCATTTGGCAGCCAAAAAGTTGCAATCGTTGGTCTATTTGCTTGGGTCCTCATTTAAGAAAAGTGTTATGCCCACAAATCAAAGACTATTGAGCATTTGAAGCCAACATTCGTGATGCCAATACCGAGATACGACTCGAAAAAATACACTAAAATTGGGCCGATCGAAATAGGTACTGTTAGACCAGCCATGGTAGCTACATGAATGAAATAATATTCCATTTCTAACCGAAACAGTTGTACTTCACAACAAAAAAGTCATAATTTCAAATCAATTTTGTTTTATTGCATTTTTAAATTTAAACTTTTAAAGAGCCAACCACCCACTACTCATATTTAATATGTAAAATTCAAAATACCGAGACATATGTTACGTATGAGTAATATTTAATTCCAATATTCATATATGACAATATCAAAGAATTTTTATTGCATACTTTTTAGAGTAAATATTCTAGAACGTGTAATATGATGCGTATGAGTAATATTTTTCAAATTACTAGCTATGATATGGCAATTCTAAGTGATTTTTAAAAATTTAAAATTTTTCAAAATATTCCAACTTAAAAGTAAATAAAAAAAAAACCACAATGCATGGTTATATGCTAGTGGGTACTACATCATGGCGTGCATCTTCCACATCTGCACAACAAAAAAATAAATTTGACTAAATCACTAACCGTTTTTGTTTTATTGCATTTTTAAATTTAAACCTTTAAATGGTTATCTGGTCTTGGTATTGATTAGACTCTTAGTCCTTCTTTCTTTAAGTTTGGAATTCTTTTCGTAAACACATCTCTTGCTGAACACATTCCTTCCTCTTCTTCTCAAAAATATTATTTCATGCTTGAGACATAGCGTGTCCATTTTTTCACAAAGTTCAAATAATTTTTGTTGCCTATTAGGATAGACTCATCAATAACAACCAGCGTAGGCCAAAATATTTTGTTCAAAATAGGTTTGAACACAACAAAAATTCTATCGATAACAATAATAATAAGTGACAACAACACACTTTCCATCCATCTAAAGGAATGTCTCCGCAATTCCATTACACAAAAGGAATGGCTCCACTATTTACAGTAAGGCAAATTGTCTATGAAGTTTGGTGGGAAATAAAATTAGAAAAAGGAAATAACTTATCATCTTGCGCTTATCGTAACAACAACCTAGTTTACCATCAAGTTTTTTTTTTCTAACACATTCAAGTAAAAAAAGTGTGATAAAATCAATAAAATTAACATAAAAAACTTGTGTAAAATATTTAATAAAATCACCTAAAAATTGTGCTCCAATATAATTTAAAATACTGAAAATAAACTAAACTACATAATAAATTAAATGAAATTTATAATTAATAAATAAATCAATTTTCTACCCTTAAAAAAGCCATACTTCAAACCAAAATAATTGACATTAAAATTAATTACTTACGAGTAATTACAATCAACATCTCCTAAAGATCTCTTTTTTTAAAGAGATTCAAGGGAGATTTATAAACAAATTAACAACCCCAATTTGTTTCATGGTCCTTCTCACGGCAAACACTTAGCAACCTGTGGATTTGTTTCATGGTCCATCTCCCCGCGAACTCTCCGCAACTTGTGGATTTGTTTCATCCGTTTTTTATGGCAAAAAGAAGACAATCTCTTTAAATACAAATTAAATTAAAAACAACTTCATACAACAACACCATACAACAACTCCATACAAGAGCTCTATACAACAAACTCCTTACAACAAGCCCATACAACAACTCCATACAATGAGGTAAAAAGAATATAAAGATCATCACTACAACATAAACCATCAAAACCGTAAGTGACGTACATTTGTTATACATTACACATAAGATATTGGAAAATAAGTAAAAAAGAAAAGTAAGTGACTAAACTTTTACATACATATATACATATATAGAAATTATTCCGCATAAACTCAAAAAAAAATATATGTAAAAAGAGAGAGAAAAAACAAAAAGTGAACAAAAAGGAAAAAATGATAATAGGTAATATAACATTTAACCCGTTAAAGAAGAGTGCTAAAAAGTGATTACGATAAAAATGAACCTCGAAAAACAGAAAAGAGGTTAAAAGAAGCGTATGGACATTTAGATGGACATATGCTTACGGTAAAATTACATTCTAAAAAGGCACATACATCCCGTTTTTTCTCTCCTTTTACCCGTGTACCGGTTTCACGTTTATCTCGTTTTATACTTATACACATATAAGAAATCATTTAAAATTCGAATATACTTAGGAACAAATTTTCACACTCTAAAATTACACAAACCCGTATAAATACGTATATGTACATATAGTATATAGTATGGTATATTAATACCGTTCTCTATTTCGCGTTTCATTTCTCGTTTTCGAATATAAAATACAGAAATTTCTTTTCTGTATATGTAAAAAAAACCCATTTGAAAGTTCCCCCTTTAAAAAAGGAACAAAGTAAAAAAAAATAATAATAATAAAAAGTGCATGTGATCTCATCTCCCTTAATCGCTGTGTAAGTCAAACATATAGTGTATTAATACACCACTCTCTTAGTCACACATAAGAGAAGTGTGTTTGATTTGCTATATTCCCGGTTGAGAATTCAATTGCGATTTCTCTTGATTTGTAACAAATCTCTTTGTAACAAAATTCGAACAAGAGAATAGCGGATTTATGAAAATTAAAACAACAATTCTGGTTGTGTCACAAGGAAAGCGAACGAAGAAGGACAAGGAATAGACAGAAGGAAAAAACACCACACAGAGTATTAAAGGAATGATATTTATAACAAATATCAACTGCAAATTTTTATTTTTCCCAGTTTTAATAATTATAAATATATATATTATTAAAATAAATAAATAAATGATTATCCCATTTACCTTCACTTGTTTTAATTTTAATTTTAAAAACATAAATTGAAAAATAAAAAATTAATTAACAAATGAAATTTTTCCTTTACACCACTGGTCTTTATTTCCAATGAAAACTATACAGCCCATTGCAAATTAACCCATTGCGGCGCACATCGTGAAAATGATACTACAGGAATAAATTAAAATTTAATAATAAATACATTTTGCAAATTATTAATAAAATATATTTGAAACTGGAAAAAAAATATTTAAAAAATTTTAAAATTTAATGATGAAACATAATTTTTTTTTTAATTTGAATTTTTTTTAAATTAATGAACTAAAGAAAATTTAATGTCACCAATATCTCAAATATATTTGGTTGATTAATATACAAATAGGACAGTGAAATAAATTAATTTTCATATCTCATTTGAAAATTTATATCACAATTATATAAGAGAATTTACATGGCAATTTATTAGAATCCCAAATTTCTTTATTCAATTCTATATTCTATTTTTTTACTTCTTAAACTAGATAACAGGTATCTAGTCTATTCCCATATAGCCCCTAACCCCCTATTCATAGAATATAGAAAAGAATTTTTTTCACCGCGAATTAGCACTTAGAGTTTTTTCTTAACTCTTTTTACGCTAGATAACAGATATCTAGTACTACTTCCCAGTAGCCCAAATCTCCTAAGTGCTAACTTCTCCTGGATTACAATATCCAGTATTGCCCTCTTATATATTCTCCTTAAAATTTGCTAGAGGGCAGTTCTAGTACTACTTCCCAGTAGCCCTAATCTCCTGGATTACAATATCCAGTATTACTCACATATATATACACTCTCTTTGGAATTGACTGGACAGCAGTTCCAGCCCTACTTCCCGATAGCCCAAAGATCTCATATTTGAATTCATCGTATCTCAATACACGAATCTAATATTAGAATCTCATCACTCTTCTTTATCACATTGCATTTTCAAATCTCACATTGAGAAAATGTCAACATCATCTCGTAGCGAGGCAAACAGCTCTCCAAAGGAGAACTTCTTATTCAACTGTGATCAGTTGAACCAATTTTGTCAACAATTTCAACGACCTCCCACGTACGAACAATCGGAATTGGATCTGGGGGTCAAGTTGAAACATTTGGACTCCAAATGGGCAAAACTCGAGAGTTCCTATGAGAGCATAATGTTGTCTCAGGACAAAACGGTAAACGTGGAAGCTAAGGAAGAGGCGAGAAAGAATTATAAAGCGTGTATGGATGCCTACTACCTTTGTACGACACAGCTCCTCGAACTAATAAAGGTGGCTCAAATTAATTCCACTGGAGAATCGGAAACATCCCGAGACTCACACACCTTGACCCAAAATATGTCCGAATCCTCGGACTACTGCATAAAACTTCCCCCTTGCGATACAGAGGTATTTCAGGGAAGTTATGAACAATGGCCCTCTTTCCGTGATATGTTTACAGCGGTTTACATAAATCACTCCAAACTAACCCCTGTAACAAAACTGTACCATCTCCGAAACAAGACGAAATGCGAAGCGGGTGCCATAGTCAAAAGATATACACTTTCTCATGAAAATTTTGAATTGGCATGGAACGCTTTGAAAACCCGGTACGAAAATAAGCGTGTATTGGTTGACAACCAAATAAAAATATTTTTTGATATCCCACCAGCCACGAGCGAGGATAGTGAATCAATTAGAATAATACAGTCTTCTTTAAATGACACTTTGGCTGAAAACTCTCGGAGTGAACGTGGAGAGCTGGGACGCCATTCTCATAAGATTAATCTCGACTAAATTACCCGATTTCACCCTCTCACTATGGGAACAGTCTCTTAAATCACCTCGTGAATTGCCAAAATGGTCACTAATGTCTCAATTTTTAGTAGACAGATATGAGGCTGTGGAACGTCTCACGAGCATCAGAACTGCTAAGGATGACTTTCGTTTAAGCAAGAAACCTCAGCCAAATATACACACATATTCCTCTCAGGAACACTTGCATGTGAGGAACATAATCTCCGAGTGTGTCCGAAATTTCGAGCTTTCACTGTACAACAGAACAAATAAGAACAAATTTTGCAATAATTACTTAGGCTCTTCTCACACAAAAGCAAATTGCAAAAGCAAGCACACTTGCATTTATTGCAAAAAAACCCATCATTCCTTATTGCATATGACAAAAGTGTCAAAAAATTCACCGCAGGAATCTCAAAACTCACACTACAAAGGTAGCAGTACTTCCCCACAATCGGCAAATGCTACCCAGAACAATCATGATGAATCTCGAACAGAATACCCTACCTCAAGTCGAGTACATGCTAATTACTCTACGAGTAATGAAAATATTCTATTGCGAACTGCTCTAATGCAAATAGAATATAGATGTGAATTCTTCACCATTCGGGCTCCTATAGACCCAGGTTCTCAGCGAACATTCTTAACGGAAAGAATTAGAAGCCGACTTCAACTCCCATATCAAACATCTCAGTTTGAAATTGTCGGTATCGGCGGACAAAAGCAGTCCGCAGATAAAGAATGCGAGTTCGTTTTGTACGCAAGAAGGTATAATTTGAGAATACCCATTAAGGCAATAGTTTTGCCGAAAGTCATTAAACAACTCCCTTCTTGTACCTTTGCAAACCCTCACTCTAGCGAACTCGAAGCATTAGATCTAGCTGATCCCACCTTCAACAAATGGTCACAAATAGATCTAATCCTGGGCAATGATTATGAATATCTCGTTAATATTGAAGGTATGAAGAAGAATATTTGCGGTCGCACCTCGGCGTATAACACTGTATTCGGATGGGTGCTAAGTGGCCCTATGAAAGCCCAGGCAATTCAAACGTTCACAACTTCAGTTGTTTCCTCGGATATATCAGACCTCAATAGTATCTTGAAAAATTTTGGGAAGACGAAGAAATTCCCTCAGCACGCCCGCGCTCAACTGAAGATGAAATTTGTGAGAAGTTCTATACACAGACTACGACACGTCATGAGAGTGGTAGATACATCGTACGATTGCCATTCAAGAAAGAATATCCCGAGAAAATCTTTCTAGGCTCGTCTAGATTTATTGCTTTGGCCCAATATTCCAGAATGGAGAAAGCATTGTCCAAGGATCCCGGACTTTATGACGAATATAATAATGTTTTGAGCGCATATTTTTGACCCTTGGTCATATGGAGGAAACTTCCACTCATGAAATTCTATCTCAGGGCAAATATAACTCGTTTTACTTACCACACCATGCTGTAGTACGCCCAGACCATAAGACTACAAAGGTACGAGTTGTGTTTAACGCATCGAGGAAAACAAAATCAAATTTTTCTCTTAACGATGTCTTGCACACAGGCCCTACTCTACAGAGGGACTTAATTACTATTATTCTCAATTGGAGAAAATACAAATTTGTATGCAGCGGCGATATACAGAAAATGTATCGTCAAATTCTCGTACATCCCAAAGATAGATCTTATCAGAAGATCGTATTTTAACCCCAACAGAATGGGCCTATAAAATATTACCAGTTAAAAACGGTAACTTTTGGTTTAAATTGCGCCCCTTATCTAGCAATACGCACCCTTCTACAACTGGCAAATGACTCTGAGGCCCAATCTCCGAGAGCTTCATACATTTTGCGTAAGGAGGCTTATGTGGATGATATTCTTTCTGGAGGTTTTTCTATAGATGATACCCTATCCGCTCAAGATCAACTTATACAAGTCTTGAAATCCGCAGGACTACCTCTGAAAAAGATTACTGCGAATGACTCTAAATTACTCTCCCATTTACCAACGGAGGATCTTTATGATTTAGATTTCCTCCGCTTCCATGAATCAAGCACAACCAAGACTCTTGGTATAAAATGGTATGCGCTCACGGACACATTCTCCTACACTTTCGCGCCATAGCACAGTCATCAAAAATAACTAAAAGGCAAATTCTCTCGGCTGTGGCAAAACTTTTCGATCCAGCTGGTTGGCTCGCGCCTTTAATAATAAGGGCAAAAATACTCATGCAACAGCTGTGGTTAGAGGGATTAGAATGGGACGAAGACATTTCACAGGATTCCCTTCAAATATGGAACAATCTCGTTCAGGATCTCTCTCATATAGAGGAAATCTCAATTCATCGTTGGATCAAATATATGCCTGAGGATATAATTCAGATTCATGGATTTGCTGATGCCTCCAAATCAGCTTATTGTGCTACAGTGTATGTTAGGTGCCAAACAAACACACATAACGCATGTTCAAATTTGTTTCTGGCGAAATCCAAGGTAGCCCCAATTCAGACAGTTAGTCTCCCACGATTGGAACTTAATGGAGCCGTTTTATTGGCAAATCTTGTCCACTATGTTCTAGCATCCTTGAATTTCTCTAACTCGGAAATACATTTGTGGACTGACTCATCCATAGTTCTAGGTTGGCTCTCAAAACCCCCTTCATCATGGGAAACCTATGTGTCTAATAGAATCGCTCGAATTCATCGCTCAATCCCAGATGCAAGATGGCAACATGTGCCAACACACGATAATCCAGCAGATCTTGGAACTCGTGGCTGTAAACCACAAGATCTTGCTCACAACTCCCTGTGGTGGCATGGACCACCATGGTTAACCAAACCCTCATCGGAGTGGCCAAAACGAAACCCGTTGGAAACACCCCAAATCTCTAACGAGGTCCAGACACTGCATACAGAAGTTCGAAATGATGACATTTTGGCTAGATTCTCATCATACAACAGAGCTTTGCGTGTGGTATGCTATATATTTCGATTCTTCGATAATTGTAATAAGAACCTCAGGCCAAACAAACTACACATTACTCAAAATGACTTAACTCACGAAGAAATGAGATTCGTTAAAGTCCGGCTGATTATACTATGTCAGAAAACCTATTATTCAGAGGAATATGAAGCCTTGTCTGAAAATCGGGACATATCTACCAAAAGTGCTCTAAGAACCTTAAACCCATTCCTTGATAGGAATTCACTTCTTAGGATAAATGGCAGATTGGCTCTCTCTTCCCTACCATATAATGAACGCTATCCCATTATATTACCTGGCAACTCCCGATTTTGTCAGCTTTATTTGCACCATTTACATCACTTCCTATATCACACCGAATGCGGCCAAATGTGTCGTATGGTACAAACTGAATTCTATATCTTCCGTCTCAAACCCCGAGTGAAGAAGATAATACGACAGTGCAAAACTTGTATTATTTACCGACAACAGCCTTGTACTCAGATAATGGCACCACTTCCCAGAGAGAGATGTACTCTTTCACCCCCATTTCAGGTCACAGGCATTGACTTTGCTGGCCCATTTGAAATCAAAACTTCAACCTTACGGAATTCGAAAACTGCAAAGGCCTATGTTAGCGTTTTTGTTTGCTTCAGCACGAAAGCAATCCATTTAGAACTGTGCTTAGACCTGTCCTCGTCAGCAGTCCAAGCCGCATTCTCTCGTTTCGTTGGGAGGCGTGGACTACCCCAAAGGGTAGTAACTGACAATGGTCGAAATTTTCTCGGAACTAGTAGAGCACTCGAACGTGAATTCAATGTTTTTGTAAAAACAGCAGCCCAAGAAATAGCACAGAAATACATAACATATGGCTTTGAATGGAAGTTTATACCCCCTCATGCTCCACACACGGATGGTTTATGGGAAGCCGCCGTGCTGGTGCTCAAAAGTTTACCTTTAAGGAATTTTCAACTATTTTAGCTCGCATAGAAGGAAATTTGAATTCTCGTCTATTATCTGCACTATCCGAAGACCCATCAGATTTGACAGCATTAACTCCCGGTCACTTCTTAAGAGGAGCACCTCTGATAGCTTTTCCCAGAACAGAATTGGCAGGAAATGTCTTTGATTAACAGATGGGAGAAGCTCAAAGCACTTCACCACCAATTCGCAATTCGGTGGAAGCAGGATTATTTGAAGACACTGCAGAGGCGCTACAAATGGAGATTCTCAGTACCTAATATGCATGTCGGAGATCTCGTCCTAGTAATGGACGATTTACAACCGCCCTACGAATGGCGACTGGGAAGGGTTGAAAATACATACTCCGGACCGGATAAGAATGTGCGTACAGCGGACATTCGCACATCTTCGGGAACTATCACTCGACCTATAGTTAAGCTATGTCGCCTTCCATTTCTAAACGATGAGAATTCTAGTTAAAATTATATTCTAAACCACCTTCAAATTCTCAACACAAGTCGTCTTTTTTCTCCCGCTACTAACATTTCCTAATACGACTCAATTCTCATTACTTAATCTCTTAACCTTCTCTAATCTGTAAAACTTCTCCCTTAGACACAACCGTAGATTTACCATAATAAGCCGGAACTACAAACCCAATTCCAATAGACGTCACGCGGGCAAGGGTCGTCACCCAAGATCTCGACCAGATCCTGAAATTTATGAATGCAAAATTTGCCGGAAATTCCACGTGTTGAGGTTTTGCCACCAATTCCTGAGAATGTCTATCATTGAAAGGCAGGAACTCGTCGATAGGCATCGATATTGTGAAAACTGCCTAGCTAGGAGCCATGACCTACGGTCCAGCACGTCACTGGACATGTGTAAGAAATGTGACAAATTCCACCACACATTGCTTAACCCAACCCCTGAAAAGTCCAAAAGAAATGCAGCAGTTCAACGAAAGACGTTTCAAAAGATGAAAAGAAAGAAGGTCGTTCAACGAAAGATATCAACGGAATCATCATCAACGGAATCACATCATCATCATCGACTTTGTCCACAACTCCAGATGCCAAAATAATTGCACAAGCCATAAGATCCTTGGCACAAGTCCTTTGTACTACACCTCCGGGAGAGAGGCCATCTTAAGTTTAACCCCAGGGCCGGCGATATGTTCAAACTAGGTTTGATCACAACAAAAATTCTATCGATAACAATAATAATAAATGACAACAACACACTTTCCATCCATCTAAAGGAATGTCTCCGCAATTCCATTACACAAAAGGAATGCCTCCACTATTTACAGTAAGGCAAATTGTCTATGAAGTTTGGTGGGAAATAAAATTAGAAAAAGGAAATCACTTATCATCTTGCGCTTATCGTAACAACAACCTAGTTTACCATCAAGTTTTTTTTTCTAACACATTCAAGTAAAAAAAGTGTGATAAAATCAATAAAATTAACATAAAAAACTTTTGTAAAATATTTAATAAAATCACCCAAAAAATTGTGCTCCAATATAATTTAAAATACTGAAAATAAACTAAACTACATAATAAATTAAATGAAATTTATAATTAATAAATAAATCTATTTTCTACCCTTAAAAAAACCATACTTCAAATCAAAATAATTTACATTAAAATTGTAGAACAAAAAAAAAAACTATACTTACCTGAACTTATATGTACCTAAATTTATACTTACCTCAAATTATATTTACCTAAAATTATACTTACTAAAAGTTATAATAAATTATACTCACCTGAATTCTTCACATATATAATAGTGCTTATTTAAATTCCTTAAATTATAAATTTTACGGAAAAATATATTGTGTTAAAAATTGAACTTCCCTAAGAAATTCTAATTTGGAAAGAAAGTAATAATCTCTCAGCGCTGGAAAAAAAAGGTAAGAAATACTCTCTCTCTCTCAAAACTTCCAAGAAATTGAATTAATTCCATTTCTTTCCTTTTCTCTCCCACAACACGCATCCCAACGATTGCAATTACTTACGAGTAATTACAATCAACATCTCCTAAAGATCTCTTTTTTTAAAGAGGTTCAAGGGAGATTTATAAACAAATTAACAACCCCAATTTGTTTCATATTTTAAGAACGATTTTTCGCTCAAATATTCTGAGACGGCCGTTTTTTTTCAAGTCATTCACTAACAATTCCTTACGTTTTTAAATTGTCAAAAGAGTTGTTGACAGGGGTTCTAAGGCTACATATTAAATAGAACCTATTGCTTCAATTAAATTGAAAGACTCCATCTCGTTGGCAGCAAGAGCGGTATGTGCAAATATTGCTAGAGTCTGCTAAATACGTATGGATAAGAAGGAGACCGACTTACATATATTCTTAAACTGCATGGCCATCCATTGCAAATTAGCGATTCTTTTTGTGCACTCTCTTTTTTATAGGCAAGCCGAGAAGCAGACTGTTTTGCACCTACTCTTGTCGTAGAACGACGGAGGTTTTCGATTTCTCACTTTATAACATTATTGATCGAACTCTCTAATATAAAGATTGCTGCAATAAGATTTATTAACACATTTACAAGAGTAAATCGATATTATATCAATGTCGATCACTACAAAAGCATCGAATTGCTTTGATGTATCGAAAAATATGTTCAGGTATATACATCGTTCACCTAGCTTAGCTGGAAAAACTTGTGCAATGAAGTTGTATGAAAGCAGAGGAATAAAAAGAAGAGGTATATACCATAACTCTTGAAGAAATGAAAATAAACAAAATACATTAAAGAGTACGCGACGAGTAGGGTTGAACAAATATTATTTGGGGACCCACTTTTAATCCTTTTGAATTCAATAAATTCTAGCATATTTGACTTTGTGCAGATTTTCTTAAAATATTATCGTACAAATAACTATTGAATAGTCAGTGTTGGTTTTCTGGTTTTATTCACATTACTTGATTTAATTTATTTAATTTTCATTTTCCTTCAAGAAATTAATTCTTTAAACCAGAAAAATCAATGTGTGTGTATTGTTGAATTTGTAACAAATTGCATTGGTGTGTTCTTTGAAGTTACGACAAAGAATAACAAGAATTGTTAAAATATGCAACAAACCACACAGAATTGGTAAAATTCTTTAACGTTAAATAACTAAACATCTGCCTAAACACACACATGATGTGCAATCATTAGGAAACTAACATCGTCGTTAAACTGATATTGAAATTGAATTTCAAAAGAAAAACTTAAATTTTTCACATTTTCTTTAATAATAATTGCTACATACATACATACATACGTATATGTTAAATACAATACTTCAGTTAGGATTACGACCTAGCTCCTCACACCACCAATGTTGTGTCTGTTAATTTTATACATGAGCGGTTTAAAGTCGATAAACTTTTCCATGGCAATTTCATTTACTCTCAGATTTTTTGAAATTTTTTCTGAGAGCAAGTCGCTGAAGAACTATTTATTCATATTTCGTTTTAGTCGATGTCTAATAAGCCAACAGAATACCTACTAGACAACAACGACTGCTAATAAACATCCTCATCAAACAAACATGCTCATTTGTCGACAGTTAGGAAGTATTTGATCCTATCAACAGGAATTGTATGTGTTAAAACGATGTCCACTATACGGAGAAAAATATCAGAGCTATTAACAAGCGATTCAGGACTCCGGTAGTTGTTAATTATTATGACAACTACCCACGAGGGATGGTTTTTTCTTATGGGAAGATCGATATTACATTAACATTTGTTAAAAGTAGACCGTAGGATTCAAAATGTGTGCTTAACGTCTATATGTACGAGATATTTTTTGCTTTTCTCAACTTTTCTCCAATGTTCAAAGCAATAAATCGATTGTGGTTTGAGATGTGTGGCAAGTTGGACCATCCTGTTGAAACCAGACATCGTTCACATCAATACCGTGAAGAGCGGGTACAAAAAAATCAGCTATCATGGTGCTATAGGTGTCTCCGTAATGGATGCATTGGCTGTAAGACAGGGTATGGGTATTTTCAGCCCCAAATATAGTAATTTTGCTTATTAACGTTTGATGGGCACGTTGAAAATGAGCTTCATCGAAAAAGATGATTTTTTGACACAAACGGCATCATTGTGCAGTTTCTCGTTGGTCCATCTAGAGAAGCAAAAACGAAGCGAATGGTCATGAGGCTTCAACTCTTAGACCAATTGAAATTTGTTGGGCGTCAAACCGAAATCTTTTCGCAAAATGCGACGTACACTGGTGTGTCATATGTTTAATTCTTGAGAACAATGACGAGTTGATGTTAGTGGATTCTCACGTATACTCTCAGTCACAGCTTTGAAATTTTCGGAGGTACTCAACTTGAACAGCATTTTTACCCTTTCTGTAGTAAAACAGTAAGCTTATCGCTCTCCATATTTAAAAGCGGACCAACCAAATACTACTGCGTAGAAGCTATTGGAATTTGTCACACATAAGCCTTACTATATGAGCTCTCAAAGCATATAAAAATTATACAGCTTAAGTGTGAAGTTGGCTGCAAAAAAATCCAATTAAATCCTCTGTCGGGAAAAAACGAAATTAATTTTCAAACAACCCAATATTTTAAAATTAAAAATTTTTAAAGCAATGAAGCTTTTGCTCCGACAGTAAACTCTTATTCACCAGAAATGCGATCCAAGACATGAAATAATCACGATTAAACATGGAGGTAGTAGTGTAATGGTTTGGTAAGGAATATCGTGGTCTTAAGTGGACATTTTTTAAAAACAATAAAATTTGTTCTGATAGTTTGTTGTTAAATTAACAAAAATGAGTAAATTTTGATGTCATTATAAATACACTTTGTGAATTAAGAAAGCCTTGATTACTGAGATCCTAAATAGGTAACGTAATACTGTTATTGATATTATCATTAATACCAGTAGCTAGTATGTACGGTACACTACCTTAATACTTTTATTCAATAAAATCGTGCTTATAGTTCTTTATGGTTCATTATAATGTTGCTTTTGTATGTTTTGTCACCCTCTCTTATCTATTCATTAGGTTGTTGTCAGTGTCGTTGTTTAACACATCAACACAAACAAGGCAGTCAAGCCTAACGATTTCCTGGCATTTAGCACACACTCTCATATCCATTTATGCTGCTCAAATAGCATAGCATACCCCCATCTATTTACTCCCTCACTGTGAGAACACTCCTACACACTCTTAAACTTATAATTCTGATAAAAGCAAATATTAACTCCATTACCCGAGCATATATGTATGTATGCATAGTGTATGTAAACATTTTCGGTTTATATTTTGTATTTGTAGGTATATGAATAAAGCATCAAATCATCAAATATTAGAAAAAAAAATCGTCTAAATCGTCACAATAAATAAATACGTACATTAATTAAAAAAAAATGTGGTGAAACACATAAAGTTAAGTCGATGTACATATTTTAGTTCAAAAATAATTAAAAAAATAAAACATAAAAATTTAACAAGTCTTTTTAACGCTTTAATTATAAAAATAAACTTTAAAAATGAGTGGTTTATACAATATATTTGTATGTTAAAAGCATATAGGTACATAGTTATAGTTATAGTTATATATGCTATATATATATATATATATATATATATATATACATATATATAAAACTAAACATTTTAATCAAATCAGATACAATATTAAAGTCAAAGCAGTTACGACTGCTAAGTTTAAAATAATCTTTTTATATAATATTGCTCCTAAGGAATTTAGATTAATTTAAATTAACTTGGCTTAATACTCTCTCTACATTAGCTGATGAATCTGATAATATTAATATTTTTTAATAAATTTAGTCAAGGCTGGAAAAAGCTACCACTTCTTATTTTCATTTCATATTTTTTTTCAAATTGTATAAGGTTTAAATAGTTGTTTATTGACACCGCAGCAATAATATTGCATCATCTAAATCTATGGGTGGCATAAATATTAACTAGTCAAGAGCTCTTGACTTCTGAGCATGAAAATTCAGTGTGATGTTCGCTGGAACTGACACATTTTTCAGTGCCTTTGCTCCTTAAGACGGTGCAAGAATACTTCACTTCATCTAATCTTCTTGCTATTTACACCGCCTATATCCTAAAGATAATAGAATACAACTCTCACATATATAGGCCGGTGTCTCAACGTCTATTTTGAAACCCTCGACCGCCTACAGGAGAGGGCGAAGTTGCTCGTTAATGACGGTAGAGTATCGAACTCTTTTCATTCATTGGAGCATCGTTGTAATGTGGCTTGTGTTTCACTGTTCTATCGCTATTACAATGATTTTTGCACGAGCAAAATAAGAGACTTGTTCCCGAGAGTCATGTATTCCTACGTAACACTTGTCTTTCTCGGCGAACACATCCGTATGCGGTCGATTGGATAGTGTCTGACTATTCTTATGTCTTTTAAGGGATCAAAAAGCATAAGATACACCTGTGATATCATCACAGATGTTCGCAAATAACTTAATATAATACTTCACTCCTCGTTATTATTAACCTAAATTTGCAATAGTAACAATTACCAAGTAAATACAAAGCTTAAATGGCTTAAATTTTTAATTTCCAAAAAACGTCAAAATAAAGGCGTAAATCGTTAAATGGTCAAAATGATATTTTTGGAGTTCAAAATCGTCAAATTGACGATAAATCGTCAAATCTGGCAGCTATGTTTGTAGGTGTGAGATTAAAATAAAACTATGTTTACTTGTGTAAACAACAAAACAAGGTTTAAAATAATAATGTCACTTGTTATTATTTTTTAAAAATGTTGTCACATTAGTGCGGGAACTACACGCACGTAGACGATAACAAAATTTTTTTATTTGTTTGTCTGTATGTTTTGTTTTATTTTGTTTCGTTTTTAGAAGAGGAAAAACAAACCAACAATAATAATTGAAAAACAGAGAGTACAAGAAGAGTAGGAGCATAAGGTTTCTTTCTGCGAATACACTTCTTTTAATACAACAACATTAATAAACACTTGTATTCGAATAATACGTGATTAGTAAAGGAAAAATGGCTCAAGATCATCTCACAGCTCAGTTATTTTCTTTATATTATATTTTTTGCTTTTAGAAATATTTCCTTAAGTTCACTGAGAATTACTTATACTTGTCCTCGATAAGGTTTTGTTAAAGTTTAGGTTCAAATGCATGTAATATTCGTATGTATATCATAATGTGTATGCCAAATGTGTTTAAAAATTATGGTGCTTTTAAATTCTCTCGTTATTACAACAACAACAACTCTTTTTATTATTAACTATTTATTTCGAATTGCTCTCTTTAACAATTGATTTCCTGCATCAGATTCGCTTCAATACCTTTTCAATGTGCCATTATATGACAGCTACAATATACTCGCATTTGAAGGAAATTGGTCGAATAAAGCTTGTAATGCAAAGGAAACTGCATCCACTGAACTTTTGTAACAAAAAGGTGCCACTGTGATGAACTATCGAATTCTACTGAAAGTCCGAGCTCAGACTTTGCAGCAAAAACATAATTTCTTATCGGGCTATCTAATGCTGCCTTACACTCTACTAAAAGATGATGTGCATCGACGATATTTTAATGGGTATTTTCCAGAATTCAGCGTAATGTGAATATCCGGTCGATGATAGATTTGCCAGGTCTTAAGCGAGGCCACTTTAGTCCGAAGTTGAATTGTTTTCCATTGGAGAAGTTTCATCCTTTTCGTAAATTTTGGCTCAAACCACCGCCTCGAATATACCTCGCTTTTCGGTGAATCATAGTGTATCAAAACTCAAATTTTGAAATGGTACTGAACTGTAACTGAAAGAGTACTTTTTTGAATGAAACGTACTTTTGTAAAAAAAAATAAAAAAAAATATATACATACAAAAGACACAGGCAGACCTACTGTTTAACGTCAACTCCGAACAACAGATTTTTCAGAAACTTAATCGTGGCAATTTTATATAATCTCAGAGTTTTTATCAGAAGGTAGTCGCCGGAGATATATTTTTTATATATCGTTTGGATGGAGATGTCTGACATGGCGTTTGAACTGTGGGCTTACGTCTAGTAAGCCAGCACACTACCTGCAGACTACACACGGAACAGAGAAACTAACGACTTATTCGTATTCCTCACATACAAGACAAAAAACCTGATTCGGAACGTAACAAAACCTAAAAGCCCCGTTTAGTCAAACGTCGATGGAACGTAATGTAGCATACGTTCGGTTTTAACATATGAAGAGCAATGCAAATGCTTACCGAAATAACATTACGGTTCGGCAAGCGTTTTCATTGCTTTTCGTATTCTCAAAACAAATGTACGTTCCGTGGACGTTTGGCTAACCGGGGCTAAAGCCTAATTCTACCTTTAGCATTACGTTGAACATGTTGCTAATGCATTATTTATTTATTTTATTTATTTATTTATTTAAGTCTATGGAATATCCTTACAGACTATTACATTTTATATTTCAATTCATTAAATTTTACATTTATATTTCAATTCATTTTATATTTCAATTCATTTTATATAACAATTCAGAATTATTATTATTATGATTTCAATTCAAAAAATAAGTTAAAAAAGAGACATCATTGAAAATATTAATTAAATGTGTTTAATTGTAAAAGTATATCCTTTTTAATGGATTCCATACTTTTATTAAAATCTATATGATGATACAGACTATTAAAATCATTACAGATTCTACGAAATGAATCGAAGTTCGCGTAGTTAACTGTGTAATATTTTATATTTAAGAAATTATGGTATCTGGTCGGACGAACAGGTACTTTTATGGAAAGTTTTTCTAGAAGAAATTGCGAGTTGATAACACCATTAAACAGCTTCAGAAGAAAGATAGCATTTAGCATTTTACGACGGCTTTTTAAAGTTGGTAATTTAATGAGTGCTAGGCGTTTTTCATAAGGTGGTAACCTTTCATTAGGATCCCATCCATTCCCTAAACCAAGAAGACAAAATAATAAGAACTGTTTTTGAACTGATTCAATTTTATGAGAGTGTACAGCGTATTGAGGGTCCCATATTACAGATCCATATTCAAGAATTGGGCGAACCAGTGTGGTAAACAATTGCTTAGTAACATAAGGATCAGAAAACTCTTTAGCCCATCGTTTGAGAAATCCCAGGGTACATGTAGCTTTGCTAACAGTTGATGTAATATGATTTCTGAAGTCCAATTTACAATCGAAAACTATCCCTAAATCGTTAAAGGTATTAACTAGCTCAAGAGCGGCACCATTCATTGTGTAAAATCCATTGGTTGGTGATGATCGAGTGAAGCACATATATTTACATTTTTTAACATTCAGCTCCATTAAATTAATACTACACCAAGAGGTTAAGTAGGTAATATCCTCTTGTAAAAGTACTTGGTCTTCAATGTTATTAAATGATAAAAATATTTTAACATCGTCTGCATACATTAATGTGTTTGAATTTTTGATAACAGAAGGGAGATCATTTATAAAAAGAGTAAATAGGAGCGGCCCAAGATGACTGCCCTGTGGTACGCCTGACAGTACATCAATAAAGTTAGATTGCGTATTCCTGAATTTAACGCACTGTTTTCTGTCTACTAAATACGAATTAATCCAATTCAATAAAGATGAACTAAAACCAAGTTGATTAAGCTTATGAACGAGTAAGTTATGATTTACTTTATCAAATGCCTTACTGAAATCGATATAAATGACGTCAGTTTGTTTGCCTACAATAAATCCATCATTTACCAAAGTTGTAAATTCAAGAAGATTTGTGATTGTTGATCGAGACTTACAGAATCCATGCTGGGAAGCAGATAAAATAGACGATGCTTGAAATGACAGTGTATCACATAGGAGTTTTTCAAACAGTTTCGGTATAATATTGAGTTTAGCAATTCCTCTATAATTTGAAATATCAGCTTTAGATCCTGATTTAAACAGTGGAATGATAAATGATTGTTTCCAAATGGAGGGAAAATAGCCCAATTTAAGCGATTTATTGAATAAGTAGGTTAATGGAGTACTCAATAATTGAAAATGGTGTTTTAAAATACTGCTAGGAACCCCATCCGGAATAACTACATGCGAAGATTTCAATTGTTGTATATACTTGGAAACAGTACGTTGATCAGTAAAAGATATATCAAAGGCCTTTGCTTCAGGAATATAATTTTGATTATTGGCGTTAAATGTAGATGATGAGTAGGTAGAAGCAAAAAATTCCGCAAACAAGTCACTTATAACCTTATTATCTGAGGATTCATGACTACCAAGCTTCATAACAGAAGGATAATCCGCTGCTCGACGTTTAGAATTAACAAATTTGTAGAATGATTTAGGATCACTCTTGAATTTGTTTTTAGTAGATGTTATAAGCCCTTTGGTTGGCGATGGTGTATTCAGATCTTACTAAGCAGTATTTGGAATAATTTATTAATGATCTATCCTTTTTAAAATTTTTATACAATTTATTTTTCTTGTTTTTTAATCTTGAAAGATATTTTGTATTCCAGGGCGGACCATGATTAGAATGTGGTAAAACTTTTGGCACACATGCTAAGAAACAATTGTGAAGTAGTTGATAAAATTTCATAATGCACTGGTCCAAATCATTGCCATAGCCAGATAATTCATTTAACCAATCGATTTCAGATAGTTGAAGATGCAGTTTATTGTGGTTAGTTAAATTGAAACAAAATGTTTTCTGTTTTTGAGTTAAATTATTTGTTTGAAGGAAAGGATGATGGAAGAAGTTTATTTCAAGCGTCGGATGATATTTGTCTTCGGGATTGGAGATAGGCGTATGACGAATAACTGAGAAGTCCGATGAATCGCTAACAAACACAAGATCCAACATTTTATCAAAATCATTTGGAATGGAATTAATTTGAAAAAGACAGTTCTCAAGTAAACAGTTAATTATATTTGCCGAGGAATCCGAAGAACCAGTGGGGATTAAATAGTTTGAGTCTGGAACAGCCTTCCATGATGTGTGTGACATATTAAAGTCTCCTATTAATAGTACTAGATCCGTTGTGTTTACTTTTCTCAGAAGTGTTTCAATCGCATTTAAGTGATCTTCATAGACAGTGAGTGGTGAATTAGGTGGAATGTACACGCAAACAATGAATAAGGATTGTTTATAAATTTTAACTAATACGCATAAAAACTCAATATGTAGAAATTCATTAAGACTAACTTCTTCAGATGAGAATTCATTTGATATGGCAATTAATACGCCGCCTCCAGATTTATTCGTATTGTATTGCACACAACTTTCTCTATCTTTCCTAAAGATCTGGTATTTAGGGCAAAAAATTTCAGAATTATTAATTTTACTAGTTAACCAAGTTTCGGTGAATATTATTATATGGTAATTAAATCCATAACTATTGCAATAAATTGGAGATAATTTCGAGTTAATACCTCTAACATTTTGATAAACAATGGAAATTAGTTTTTTTGATTTGTATCACCAATGTGAGGAAGACGAGCAATATTTCTTTCACTGTAGATAAATTCCCGAACTATAGCATTTTTAGGCCAAAATTCCGGATTAACGATTTGCTGGAACAGATTATCAGGAACAATTATTTTAAATGATGTCCTGTTTCTCGCATTTATTTTGAAAATAAGAATATCATCTGGGTTGCAATTTCTGATTTTCGATAGAATATAGAATTTCATATCATCAGCATTCGTATCAATTGCAAACCGAGTAGCAAATATTGTTTTCTTAGGGGGAATAGTTCGCAACTCCTTTGGATGATTTTCAGCAGAAGCTATTTGATTATTCACAGATGAAGCATTTTGAATTAAGGGCGATAGAACAGGAGATGCAGCATCCAAATTAATTAAACGGGTAGAGTCGACCGGATCAGGCAATATGGTTATTGATTGTTTGGGGAGCAATTTATTTCGATCAGTATCAGGTATATTATCTGAATTTTTAGGCATGGGAAAGACTTCTTTTGAACCTGCTAACTGGCTAGAATTATCAATAAAACCTTCCTTTTCGATATTATTTGGAGTTTTTTGGATATTGACTGCTGACCCGACGCTAGATGTAGAGGTAGACGCAATTTCATTATTTACAAATCTGGGGCTTTTTCGGCGAGTTGGAGAAGGTGTCGGTGATTGTAAACCATCTAAGGTCTTAAAATCATTGAAAAGTTTTCCATACGCATTAATTTGATCGTTTAAATGGCTGAGATTATTTTGAATTTGTAAAAAGTTGTTTCTAGTGCTTTGAAAAAAAGCGATAAAATTCAGCACCAACTTTCTGACATCCACTACAACGCCAATGCAGATTTTTATTCTTTGCAACGGATTCACCCACCAGACCAGAAAGACCGCAACATTTAAAATGGCATAATCCATGACAAAGCCAACAGACAATCATTCTGTCATCAGGTCCATCCAAGGTACATCCTTTCTTTAAACAAGACATTATGATTTTAATTCACGATGAAAGTAAAAAATATAATGAATATAATTTTATATGAAGAGAATGAATTCGTATATTATTGTTCACTGGGTTATGTTAAAAGAGTATTCACAATAGGTGTAAATTTATTATCCTACTGTACAATAGATGGAGCTGTTTAGTTGGTGATACAGTAATACAACTATATATGAGTGATTTATCTGGTGAGATATGTTGTTGTTTTATATTAATGAGAGGAAAAGAACCGGTTCTAGTTGTTTTTGTTTTTAAGTCCAATTGAAATGTGTGAGAATTTGTAAATTTGTTTTGTTTATTGTTGTTTTTTTTTTGCGTAAATGAATATTTAAAATAATTTATTTTCTTTTCACCGTAATCTTGGTTCAATAATAATTCATTTCATTTTTTCTTTATTTCTTCTGGGAGAAACTCAGTTTTTTCTGTTTTAATTTTTTTTTGAATTACAACCACAAATTATTTTTTCTTTGTTAAACACTGCACTATTTTCACTTTTTGAATAGCTATATATATATGTATTAATAAAAAAAAGTACTGAAAGCTTCGCGGAGGTACTGCCGTATTTTTTGAATGAAAAAGTACTGAAAAAAGTACTAAAGTACTGAATTTTTCAACACTGGTGAACCATGATGCATGTCTTTTCCATACACCAGCCATGTCTCACTCAGAAATCAGACCTTCGCGGGGACTTACGTCATTGTATATTAGGAAGTCCGCTGCATCTTCTCATGTCTGGTTTTAGGGATTTTACATAGCGTTCTTATGCAGGTGGTAACTAAACCGGCATCATATGTCTTTCGAGTGAACTGGTGGCCGATTCATGCATACGAATAGTGCTAAGAAATCGAATTTTCTATATGAAGTATATATAATGAAGTGTTTATAACGGTGTAGGAAGAATACTTTATTAACCTTATTTTATTTATAATTTCGTTGAAATGATATTCAATTCATATTCAATTAAATTTTGAATGTTTCCCCCAATGATTTTAAAAGACCGTTTATTCAATGACAACATAACATTTATTTAAGCCGTCTTTGTTTTCACTTTATTTTAAAAATTGTTTTGCTTTTGAAAATATTTGGTTTTCCTTTTTTCCAATATTGAATAATACAGTTGAAAGCATGCAAGCAATAATTGGTAGCAAAACAGCGACCAGTTTTTATTTCTTTTTTTGTCTTTTGCACTCCAGTTTAATGTCTACAGTGGGAGGACTCATTCTCTTCCGAATATTTTCGCAAAATTTGATGTCTGCAGTATTATATTTGACAGTAATTTTTTTTTAACGAAATTTTTTTTTAACGAAAGTATTACCAATCTTATCATTTGGGAAAATATCTTCCAGTCAATCATACGTGCAACATGTGGCAAAACAACATTGCTCATGTCGTTCCACTCAGCAATCCTTTTATTCAAAGCAAAAAAAAGGAAATGCTTCACCCACTGACTATTTTTCTCGTGTATGGTATAAAATGTTAAAAGGTCCCGCACGTATACAAAGTTTTTGGTTCGTTTTTTTTTTCTTCCAAAATATAGCTTAAGGAGCCAAAGTTAAATTGTGTGAACATAGAAATGGTTGAACCAATTTGTTATGTTTGGTAAATTTAATATTATGTCAGAATAAATTTTCCCTTCTTTTAAATCCATAGGTGAAATAAGTTTAAAATTATAATCAGCGCTACACAAACAGTGATTTACGTACGTAAATATTCCAAGTTAATAGAAACAAAGATAAGTTGTGCAGATTTGAGGACGAGTATAGCCAAAGTGGCTAAGACTAAACACTTAAAAGTTATGGGGGACCATGTCCGTCCCGGCAAAGTAGTCAAAACAAAATAAATAAATGCGTGGCATTGAGAAAGTGAAAATAAACAGAAAAATAGTAGAATCAGATACATAAATATGGATGCATATGGACACCTACGTCAGTGCATTAGCGCGCAGAGTACCTTATAATGGACTCTTGAATTTTATACTGTACCACTTCTAAAAATTTGAATAACATTCCAACGAAACAAAATTTATTACATTGTGTTCAAAAAATGCGATCTGAGTGTTGCGTTTTATGCAAAATATTAATTTTTGAAAAAAAAGAAAATTCCGAACTGAGTAAGAAAAACTACAATATTTTAAATATGATGTGAATATCTGTTGCGTTTTGTATTTTATTATTTGTAAATAAGTATAAAGAATCAGTTGATGTAAAAAAATTATGACAAAATGTAACAAAACGCGTAAAGTGACTTTCAGTGTAATGTCCCCTAAAATGGACACGCTCGTGGTACAATTGTTAAACAATAATTGGGTAAAATTGGGTAACAATTACCGAAATTTTGTTTGAACTGGAATACCTTAACGACAATGAGCTCAATGACGTTCCAATTTATACAATTCCCCCACTAGATAGCGATAAAAGTGATGATGAGCATGAAGAAAATCGTATGTGCTGTTTCTGTAAGACTAGCTGTTTCAAAATAATGTCTGTTCTTATGGTGGGGATGACAGTAACTGGATATAAAATTTAACGGACGGTTTTATGATCCAGTTTGATATATATATACAGAAAAATTGCATATCAAGGAATTTGGTGTAGTTGTTGATATAGTGCTTCATCACCTTTTAAAAATAATGTTCCACGTAATAAAGGATTCAATAATTTATGGAACAGAACTCGTTATATGTATTTTAGATATTCATAGATATTTGTTTTATACCCGTTAAATTACTTCGACACCTATCATCAATCGGATATATAGTTAGGAACAATATGAGAAGGGCCTCTTCGCTCAATATGAAAAAAGATGAAAGTGCATCTGTAGATCATTCATTTAGAAATATTGGAAATATATTGCTTATACGATGGAAGGATAATAATGCTGTCACAAATGCAATAAATGTTGATGTCAATTAAATGGTGCCAACGATTCGTCGAAGAAAGAGATACTGTAAATATTTTCCAACCAAAAGTTTCGATATAATATGGCATGGGAGACGTTGATAAGACAAATCTATTAGTTGTAGTCTACCAGTCGCGAATCAAACATAAGAAATGGTGGTGGCCAATATTTGCATATCTCTTTGACGCCTCTAATGTTAATGCATGGCTGCTGCTATAAAAGTTACATCTCAATGATCTGTAATGTGCGTCTCTTCACATTTTTCGTCGAAATCTTGCTAATTCTTACTTTGAAACGTAGGGCACCCCATGTACAAGAGGTTTGCGCATAAACAAATTCTAAAATTGAAAAACGATGTGGATATTGCGGAAATAAAACAAACTTTATTTGCACCAAATATGAAAAAGGCTTCCATTCCAAAGAATCCTTTAAAAGTTAACATACGCCTAGTGTACCCAGTGCACAGTGTTCCTTATAAGGGACGGTCTATAACTCCAAAACTATAAATTTTTTTAATAAAATGTTTGTTAGACGAATTAATCACATCATTTTTATTAATAATTGATGAAAATTATAGAAGAAGAGTGGCCAGGGAACTTTATTAACTAATGGGTTAACTACAGGACAACCTGAATATGTCTCCAGATGTAGAATTTCCTCTTCAACCAAAATCAAAAGCTAGGGAATCGTCTCCAAATCCTCATCATGTCCACATACTCTTCTAATATCGAACGGAAAATTACCCTATAGATCACAGCCAGCCAACTGAAACTACAATCTCCTACTTATTAAGTAGCAGCTGCGAACCACCGACAATAGATCACCTTCAGCGACTTGAAACTACAATCTCCTGCTTGTTAAGTAACAGCTGCGAA
The DNA here is from genome assembly GCA_932273835.1 of Sarcophaga variegata. Classification (NCBI taxonomy): domain Eukaryota; kingdom Metazoa; phylum Arthropoda; class Insecta; order Diptera; family Sarcophagidae; genus Sarcophaga; species Sarcophaga variegata. The sequence goes on along the minus strand of OW026358.1, from coordinate 84,497,004 downwards.
CCATCGGGAATAGATGGCTAAGAATCTTTACTCATATAACAATCCGATCTATATGCTCCTATACCCAAGTCTATTTACAATGAACAGTTTCTTCAGTAATGTATGAAAAGAGAAACTAATCTGCGTATCATATTGCTGAGTCTCAGTAGTGCACAAAAAATAATTCAATCCGATCCAAAGACTCTTACAGAAATCATTTGAAATCATTATTATGGTGTCCTTCAACACTTAGTTTGCAATTGAGAGTGTGGTAGGTTAGGTTAGGTGAGTGTGGTAGCTTTCATATCAAAAGCTCACTTGAGCACGCATAGCGGCCCGTTGTGACGCCACATGTGAACGCAGTCCCTGTATTGACCAAGTTTCTCGGAAACAAGGAGGGAGAAGTTGGTCAGCACAAGGGCGGCACATTTCAAAGCACGACTACCCCACGCTGGAGAACCAGACAGAAAGCTTGATCAACGAGGCTATATCCTTAACATCAATGGACGATAGCTCCGTCACGCTAACAAGGGTTGGAGAGCCAAATAACCCATATATATACCTCGCAAGAGATGGGCATTGACAAAGGAAGAGGATAATAGTCTCCTCTTCCTCAGCGGAACTGCACCCACAGCAGAAGTCGTTAAATGGGAGTCGCATTCTTTCCGCGTGTCTACCCATAACACAGTGATCTATAAGCACGGCCACTGTGATCGAGATGATGTTACGACCAAGTCCAAGTAACTGGCTGGTGCGGCTTCTATCCATTGAGGGCCTAGTGAGACTAGCGGTGGAGCAGGACTCTTCATTGATCCAGGATAGGTTGGCGTCTCGGAACACTTTCCGCGCGTTGGCCTGCTTGAACGAGGTAAGTGGCATTCCTAAGTGTGTGACGTAATTAAGTCATCTGTTTAATGACAATTGGAAAATTATTTTAAAATAAATGCTCAGATCACATACATAATTGGTCATTAAAACCCTTCAGTCAGGATTATGGTCCTAGTTTCTCACACACCTCATGTTGTGTGTGTTAATTTTATACATGAGTGGCGGGATCTACAGTTTAAAGTCGACTCCGACCGACAGATGTTTGAGAAAGTTTTTCATGGCAATTTTATTTACTCTCAGCGTTTTTACCAGAAATGTGCTTAGAGGAAGTCTTCGAAGAAATATATTTTAAATAAATAAATCTCAAATCTTCTTTAGAGAACTTTACCAAACTACGGCATCGTAGAATAGATTTAATTGTATAAAGCAGTTAATGCTTCTTATGAAACAAACATAATTCGTCATTACAACACTTCAGTCAGGATTACAAGCTAGCTTTTCACACCATTTATGTTGTGTGTTAATTTTATACATGATTGGGGACCCCTACTGTTCAAAGTCAACTCCGAACGACAGATTGTTGAGAAACTCTTGATGATAACTTTTATTTACTCTCAGAGTTTTTGCCAAAAAACTGAAGAAAACAGAAAATATTTTACATTTGCTTGCAAATAGTATCATATCCCTCTGGATTCATTCTATCGCATGCGTTGCTTCCTTCAGATACTAAATTAAGTGAGGATCTCAAAACTTTCGGAATTAAATTTTGAGCTTTGCATGCAGGTGCATTTGATAAGTTGTCTGCTTGAACAAGCAGTTAATCAGCTTGTTTTCCTCTAGCAGAGAATTTCATTTCACAATTCATGGCAGTAAACCTTCTTGTGGTTCATCACTAACTGTAATTTTGAAAACACTTAAGGCGCCTATAATAAATTCAATAAATTAAACAAATGCGATGACAACAAGATTTATATAACGTTGGATGCCAAAAGAGTGGCTTTAATTTCTTTCAATTTTGTTAAACGGTTTTTTCAGTCTACTCCACGTATTTAAATCGCGTAATATCTACTCTTGAAGTCGCCGTAGTCTAGTAGGTAGTGTGTTGGCTTATTAAACGTAAAGCTAGGGTTCAAATCGCAGGCCTTCGGCGACTTCCTCTCAGCAGATTTCTGGCAAAAACTCTGAGAGTAAATAAAATTTCCATGAAAAAATTCTCAAAAAAAAAAATTAACACACACAACAGTGGTGTGAGAAACTAGGTCATAATCTTGACTCAACAGTTGTAATGCCCAAATATGTATGTATGTATGAATATCTACTCTTATTTGTTGGCTGACTGGTTATCCTTATTCGATAAAGATCAATATAGTCAGTTTACATTTGCCAGCCAATTGAAGATAGACTTGAATTAACTGCAGTCATTAGGGCAATAAAATTTTAACAACTATGTGGTGCGCCTTAATAAACTTTTCTTTCGATTATTGTTCATTACAATAGATATAAGAATGCAAGCAATAATATGAAAACCCTTAATTTTATTTGAATATTTTGTTATTAAGTCCGGTGAAAAATTACACACAAAAAAACTGTCGTAGCATGTAGCGTGAAATCAAATTGTTTATAATTTGATATTTAATTTTTACTCAACTTTGTTTAGTCAAACTAAAATATGTAGCAGCACTGTAGAATAGTTTTCAGATTTCTTAGAGCTATGAGGTGCCTTTCTACTAGACAAAGTTATTGTTAAAATGCAGTAACCAGTCTGTTCACAAAAACTCTCCATTGGAAATACAACACCATGCTGTTGCCTCACAGTCATATTTTTCTGTTTCCTTTCCTTTTCATTTCTTCTTTTTCTTTTGTTTGCTTTCTCAACATTATTTGTCCTCTGGTATTTGGTTTTTATGTGTGTTTGAAAATTTTAATTTTATTTATTTATCCGCTTCCGCTAAAACGTGTTAATACCCTCGTATATTGAGACATCGGAAGCAACGGTGGGTTTTACCAAAAAATTGTAAAAAATTTACAAAAATTTTTATTGTGGGCAAATATTACTTCAAAGAAATATTTTATTTAAATTCAATACACCAATTTTATGACGAATATTTATATTAACATTCTCCTGATATTTTTTCACAATTAGTATCAGGTCTACCTAGGAATTTTTCAATCGAATTACACTCACCACATGCCTAATATAATTAAACAAGTTCTTTTGATGGTTGTACTTGAAATGATTGTACAAACTTTGATTCAAAACTTCAGGCAAGGGCCTACCTATCTACTTTAAAAGACCTCTTGATGCCATTGTGTGTGAAATATAACCTCTTTGTAATGTCCGTCACGAGTTATCTTGTTGGAGCTTATTTTAAATGTAAAACTTCACATAAATCTTACGCATAACTTCCTTACTTACTTCATTGGCCGTTAACAACCCGATTAACGGATTTCGGCCTGCCGCAACACATCCTTCCAGGCGACTCTGCTTCTTGCGCGCCTACGCCAGTTGGTCACACCAATCGATGACAGAGCTTCCTCGATGTGGTCCTTCCTAGGCATACAAGGTCGTCCTTTTCACCGACTTCCGCAGATCCCTGCATCAAACACCCGTCTCGCCGAGCATCCTCCGCCATTCGAACTACATGGCCGAGCCAATGCTGCTGCTGGATATTAATACGCTGCTCAACGTCTATGTCGCTGTTGGATCGGATGCGGAAATCATCGCCAACTCGCACTGGATCGAAGATCTTACGTAGAACTTTTTCGTCGAATACTCTCAAAGCTGGTGCATCAGTGCTTAATCGAGTCCATGCCTCTGCGGCATAAAGAAGCACGGGTAGGATGAGCGTCTTGTAGAGCATTAATTTTGTCTGACGCATAATTCGTGTTGAATTTGACCAATGGCGTGGGTTATGTTGGTTAAAAGAATTGTTTTGATTTGTGGCTGAGACTTTAGAAAACACCACAAGAACACTAATAAACTCTATTGAAACTACAGGTCGTTGGCGCACACATTATCCAATTCAGGTCAAAACAAATTGGTAATCATCGGCCATTCGCCCATTCTTAGAGAAATATGGACCGATAATGCCGTCAGATCAAAATCCACACCCAGCAGTGGCGATTCATCTAAAAAACTGAATGGACACACTTAGGCTACATAGGGCCCTTTGTCCTAGAACCAATCTGAGCTTCTGATGAAGCGCCTCAGAATGCTATTGTAAGTGCGTGTCACTTTCTCCATATCATCTATATAGTAGTCTACAAGGTATCTATTATTCTTCGTCATTCCTGCAGCTTCTGCAGAAATCCTTTGCACGGTTTCCAAGACCAGTGAGTGGTGCCCATAACCAAGACAACTCTATTGAGCGTGCCTCTTTGAAGTTTATGCAGACTTATCGTGCGCTCTATATTCGCATTCGAATCCGCCGATATGAACGTATCCGGTTCTGCCCATCTGTTGTTGACAGAATTCAGGAGTGCATTCACTGTGTCCCGGTACCGGACATCTGCTACATCTCTGAGATTTGTGCGCCAGCTATATACCGTCTTTAATAATCGCCTGGCCATCTCGCCTGTAGATGTTTGCGTCCTTTATAACTTTCGTCGCAGCTGACCTTTCATCCGAGAGACGTTATAATTATTCGGCAGCCTTGCAGACTGGGCTATTCTAAACGATTCCGAAAATTACTCCGTTAAACTTAAAGTCATTCGTTAAGATTTGTACGGAGTCTTTTAAGAGGGGCCTTATACCTGGTGTGATGTATTATGTAGTCACTGCTCCCGATACAATAACTCATACAAACCAACGAATTAATAAAAATATGAGCAGATGCTATATTTCTTAAAGAAATGAAGGAGTTTTATATAACTTAGCCGTTGGTGTCATATTTTTTTTTATATATAAGGTGCAGTGAACCCATTGATAAGGTTAGGTTAGGTTAGAGGACGTGTACTTGTCAATTAAGACAAGTACAGTACCCGGAGTTCGAATTGACCCATTGTACAACGTCCTAGTTTCTCACACCACTTATGTTGTGTGTGTTAATTTTATACATGAGTGGTTTAAAGTCGACTCAGAACGACAGATTTTTGAGAAACTTTTTCATGGTAATTTTATTTACTCTCAGAGTTTTTGCCAGAAATCTGCTGAGAGGAAGTCGCCGAAGAAATACTTTTTTGTTTTTTGTCTTGATGTCCGGCCTGGGGCTCAAACCCTGGCTTTACGTGTAATAATCCAACACACTACCTACTAGACGACTTCACCCATTGGTAAACAACTTTAATATTAAAAAGTTTTAAAATTGTACCACAATGGCACAGTAAAGAGTAGAATAAACGAAATAATTTAATTAATCAAGGTTTAATAATGCGACAAAATTAAAAAAATTAAATACACCCGAGTAACTACCTACTCTAAGTCGTTCAGTTAGTTGAGTAGAACTCAAAAATACTTTTTTATTTTTCTCAAACCCTCCAAACTGGTTTTATTTGACAAAAACTGTTTTTTGGACTTTACGCACAAATTTATTGATTACACAAGTACTTCGGAACCGATGTCCAAAATTTAAACCTTGTTAGAAAGGAGAGGGCCTTTAAAACGATATACATATGTATATTATTTGACTTAATCTGTTGTGGGATTTGATGAGGTGAACTAGACAAATGTGAATTTTATTCATAATTTTTCAAGTTGGCAGTTCATAATAGCAAACTTTAATTAAAAAATCTTTTGAAGAAATTGACAATTTGTTTGATCAAATCGGACAAAAATTACCGTAGATATTACTTAAAGAGTCTAACAGACGAGTTATATTTTTTCAAATTAACTTTTAGTTCAAAAATTTTCAGTATTTTTGACGGATCTTGGTTTTTTTTATCGCAAAATGTGTGAATTTCACGTTTGAGCGACCACCTGAATTTGAACAATGTTTGCGCAAAGCGAAATAATAATATTTGCAAAAACACCAATTAGCCGACTTCTGGTAGTCGTACAACGTGAAATTAACACATTTTGCGATAAACAATTAAGATCCATCAAAACTTTTGAAAATTTTTTAACCAAAAGTTCAAGTTGATAAGATGACATATATAAAAAATATAAGACGACTGTTATAGTATTTAAATTATAACTACGGTAATTTTTGTCCGATTTGATCAAACACTTATTTCATATTTTTTAATTAAATATTGCAGTTAAGAATAGCTAAACTTGAAAAAATAAGAAAAAATAATATTTACCAAGTTTACCCCATCAAAACTAAAAACATATAAGCTTGAACAAAACGTTTATTTATACCCTTTTAAAGACTAATCTCTCCCCTTTCTAAAAAACTTTGGATTTTTAAAGGAGATTCAAACATATTTCGGTAGCCAATAATTTTGCGTGAAAAGATCAAAAAACCGTTTTTGTCACATAAAACAAGTTTGGAGGGTTCGAGAAAAATAAAAAAAGTATTTTTGAGTTCTACTCAACCTAGTGAATAACATAGATTATATAGTTACTCGGGTGTATTTTCATATATATATATCCAATCCCACTGTACACATTTTCCGTTCAGTGTACTCATTATTCTATTCATCTTTACGTGGAAGTTCCCACTATTTGGTGGGTATTTTGTTGTGTCCTGGGTTTCGTTTAACCATTTTGTTTTCTGCTTCATTTTGGTTTTGTTTGTTTTTGATTCCCTTTTTATTTCTTTTTTGTTGGCACAACTTATTAGTTTAAGTTTTGTGCCACTCTATTAAACTTTATGATACTTGTGGACTGGCTCTTTCATATTAAATTGTTAATAAATAGCGGCAGAGGATAAATGAATTCTTATTATAAAATGGATAAATTTTGCCGTTGGCATTTTAATTTTATACCCAAATACTTTGCGTTTTATTTTCGGTTTTCCGATTAATCAAGGGATTTAGATAAAAAACACGAAATATTGAACGATTTTTTTTGTTTGTTATGAATGTAAACGTTCTTCAGTTTATTTTGGTGTTTTTCGAATGGTTAATAAAGATTTTAAAATATTGTGATAAAGTGATTTAATAGATTCTCACAACTTTTTACTCCAGAAATTTATTCGACATAATAATTTGAATGAAAAACAATTTGATAAATTCTAATATTTACTTAAGATTTCGCCCAATTGCCAACTTAAAAATTAATAAATATTTTTGAGCAAAAAAATTGCAAAAAAAGAAAGAAAATAAGCTAAGGTCGTATAACTAGTGGTAACAGATGACCGAAAATATATACTAGGCGAAAGGAAACATATAGCGAGATAAAGTCTCAAAAATTATATCGGAAAACTCCATTAAAAGAGAGATTTGAGCTAAACCTTCAGAATAACTTTTGACAGGGCACTATGCACACAAAGTATACTTGTTAAGAATGGGTATTTAGATCCTTTGATGATAAAAATGTAAACACATTCTTGAAGGCAAGGCATTAATACATCCCAGTTGTACACACTTGGAAGCATATCAGATGCTTGTGGACATCGAGCAGCATCCTGAAGTTTGTCAGAGCAATAAACTTGTAGCAGACTTTATGGGGAAGCTCTATACAATTTAGAAGGAGTACTATAGATGGTGTGTTCGCTGTACTACGTCACCTCTTCACGATAATATTATTGTTACGTTTTTACCCTTTAAAAAAGTTTAAAACATGAACTCGTAGATTGCAAAAAAAGAGAAATAAATTTTTATTTAGTTTTAATTAAAATTCTTTATTGTTCGTACAATTCTGTGTGCCACTGTTCACAACTTGATGTAAACAACAACAATTGCTTTGTTTGTTATTCCTCTTTGTACTCTTTTGCATAAACAATAACAATTTCTAGTCAATTGTTCGATAGATCTTTATAACGGAGATCTTCAAACCACGATTACTCTCTTCAAACGCACCGCGTCTTCACACAAGGCTGACTGAACTTTTACTAACTAACTCGCCTGCTTTACCTTGCCTTTTATATGGCAGGATAAACAGTCTGATGAATGTTCTTGAAGCCAAATGTTGGTAACTTCACCTTCCTGAAATGTCTACAAATATAAACATCGTCGTTTACATTTATTATTGTAGTGTTATTTGTGTATTTTGTTTACTTGTTTATAATTTGTTTGTGGTTATATTAAGCAGTACGATAATTTGTAAACAGTTTTGTTTACTGCATTGTTTTGTTTTTGTAGCTTTTGTTTATAATTTTAATGTTAAGCGCTGTAAAAGCAAAACACCAGTATTTAGAATTTTCATTTTTGTAACAATGTTGTCCCAGTAAATTCATTACTCTTATCGTAATTTAAAATTTATTTTCTTTATAAATTGTTTACACTATACTAGTTATCTGCTAAAATTACGTACGTATACGTATAGAACTTCAAATAAATAAATAAATGACGAATAAATATGCAAATACTATTCTTCTGTAGCGTAATAGAAAGTCGGTCTTAACCCAGATATGCCGACGGGCATACTAGTGCAACAATCTTCGTAGTTTTCAAAAATAGAGCTATTCTGACAGATTATATTACAAAACTGAAGAAAAAATAAACAAAAATATTTTATAAATTGGTTTTTGAGCCCGTACTACATGTAGTACGCTCGGCACATATGGGAGCAAAATACAGTAATTTTTTTGTGATTTAATTCAACTTTTTATCATTCAGAAATTCTTATATAGTATATAAGTAAAGAAAAAACTAATTAATAAAAAAAATTATTTGGTGGTGTGGTACTCCACATTACACTTTACATGGAGCCGCACATCATATTTCATGCAGCATGTCTTATTGTGGCAATGATTACAACGCAACTGTTTACATTTTCCATCGGCTTGACGTGTGTTCTCAGTAAGTAAATGATCTTTTCGATCAAATCTGATGATTTCGATAGATAGATATGCAATGTGGCCATGCACCGACGAAAAATAAATGGTCCATTTTACCTCCCATATGTCTATGCAGTTGCCACGTATTGCGCTCTGCAAGATCAATGAGGTGAGTGAATACAATTTTTTACCCCGAATAGATACAAGTTACAAGCTGATATTTCCATCTGGTCGATCGACGCCACCCATGTAGTGATTATATACATGAATAAGACGTGGTTGTTGAATATGTATATGCGTTTTTTCTCTTTTTGAGACCAACGTGAAATATTTTTGCCTGGTTCAACTGAATTGACGTTGGAGGCAAGATTGACTGCACAGCTGTCGTTCCAACAACATACAATTATATTGTTGGTACAAATCTGACGATAGTCATACCCCTTATCTCTCTTTTCTGTAGATATTTTTTCTTTAGCAAAGGACAGTTGCCTAACCGATTGTAACGAATTATTCCAGTGCCTTTCGCGCGTCGTTCTTCTTTTTCGAACAGTTCAAGAGGAGTAGGTAAAATTTCCTGTTCACACGCTGTAACAATAGGCTGGCTCCGTTTCTTCCAGATCGTGCTTTACCCATTTTACTGACATACATTTAGGTTCCTTGGCCTATTGCAATAACGCAAGTGGAATGTCGTCTTTACTAATCGTTTTAGTATAATAAGAATTTCTAAAAAGCATTTAATAATAGGGGAGGTAAGTTTTTAAAATTCACTCCATCTTCTTCTCTAGAATCTTCATCTGTGACGTAGTTGTTCGCACCTTGAATGGGGACAATAGAGATGTCATAAAAATTTTGCGAAAACTTTTTATCACTTTCCTCTAAGGCATTTATTACCTAATTTAATGTTAAAAATCTGGAAAATTTAAAGTTTTCGTATTCACCATTTTTACACACTAATGCCGAGCGTACTACATGTAGTACGTCATCAAATACATCAACTAAAATCATATATAATTTTATTTTCCACATATAATTTTGTCACGTATTTGTTTTTACATCTGTTACAATTAAAACAACATAGAAACGCGACAACAATAAAATATGCATATACAACTTTTTCTTACCGATTACGTGACATCTTCAGACTTTTGCCAATTTTACAAAACTGAAATCTCTGATTCAAAAAAATATACATTAGTAATTACCCTAGACAAAATTTATCAAGGAATGCTTTGTTGACCGTTATGTTCTGCAGCACAACATTAAGTAGATTTAAATATTTAAAGCACAGTAAATGCAGAAACCTGAACTTAACCGGTGTACTACATGTAGTACGGTCGGCATATCTGGGTTAATATAATGAGGCTCTGTTATTAATTTGAAGTATTTTTTTTTTCAATATAAAAATCAACTTCAATTGTTAGACAGTGAACTGGTTTGAAAAAGCGTAAAGAAAATATGAATGAATCAAAAAAGGAGAGAATGAACTTTCTTTTTCTTTTGCTAACGAATTCTTTGAAAATATTCCAAATGCATTTTCACAAATATTAAATTCTTTCGGCGGATATGTTTGTTTAAAAACATTGTATGCCAGTGAAACGAAAAGAACGGATTTAAATCGTACATACGGAAACATATGTGAAGTTCAACATCCAAAACGATATCTATAACGACTAAAAACGTGATGGTGTTATATAAAGAAAATAAACTAAAAGCATTCATTAATTAAAAGCTTTGAACGCTGCACAAACAGATTATAAAAAAATATAGGAAATCTTGTCCTTTCCTTATAATTTTCATTAAACTATCAGTGATGAGACCCCTTTATGGATTAATGGTTACGTGAACAAACAAAATTGTCCAAGTTTAGACGATACCAATCCACACGAGATCCAAGAGCGTCCACTGTATTCCGTAAGAGTCACTGTATGGGGTGGATTTTGGGCTGACGGCGTATTGGTCAATATTTCTTTGAGAAAGACTATGACTAGGCTATCACTGTAACGACGAGCACTATAAGACGGTGACTATCGACTTTTTTGGGCTGAATTGGATGATTGATATACCAATGGCTTACAGGTTTAACATGACGATGCTACGCGTCACATTGTGCATTTCACAATGGAGGTGAGGTGATCTGGCCACGGAGATTTGCCCTAGTTAGGCTTTTTATTTTGAGTTTTTTTCAGCTTGATTTATGCATCAGAATCATGGAAAATGTGAACGATACCAAGAGCTGAACTTTAAAACTTGAGACTGACTTGAGAATTGGGGCAACTCATGAATTTTCCCAGCTGTGAGGCTATGGTTGTAGCGGATTTTGCCGACAAATCGGCTTTTTAATTCTTTGCGGACAACGTTGACCAAGTCATTACTATCATCCTAGCGCTTGCAAACTTTTGTTGGCCTAAATTGGATGATCTGGACCCAATAACATGTGGTTCGAACAGGCTGGTATTAAATGCCACTTAGCTCATGTCACATTGGTTGTTCTGCATGAGCGATTTAAGGACATATCCATCCTAAGTAGAGGTAATATTTTTACGTTTTTACCCTTATAAAAACGTTTAAAATATGAGTTCGTAGATTGCAAATAAAATAACAATAAATTTGTGTTTAGTTTTAATTAAAATTCTTTATTGTTCTCACAATTCCGTGTGCCACCTTTAGCAACTTGATTTAAACAACAACAATCTGCTTTAATTGTTATTATTCTTTACACTCTTTCGCGCAGACAGTCACAATTCTTCGTTACATCTTTACAACGCAGATCTTCAATCCACAATTGTTCTCTTCACACGCAATGCGCCTTCACACAAGACTGACTGAATTCTTTCTGATCCCGTTGCCTGCTTTGTCGCTTTACCTTTTATATCGCTGGGTAAACAGTCAGATGGATCCACTTGAAGGAGAATGACTGCCTTCGCGAAATCTCTATAAATGTAAACATGTTGTTTACGTTATTGTTGTTTGTGTATTTTATTTACGTTTGTCCTTGTAGTGTTGTTGTTGCCTGTTTGTTTACTTGTTTATCCCCTTTTTTATACTGATGATGTTGCTATATTTTTGTTTATTCGTCGATAATGTAAACAAGTCCATTGTTTTGTTTTTGGACGTTTTGTTTACCATTTTCATTTTCGTAACAATATGGACTGGCCAAAGAGGTCATGCAATTTCACCCCGTTATGCGAATAACCCAAACCACAGTGGTCTTCAAAGCCTACATATACCATGTTATCAAAGCCTGATTTATACGCCAGAATCACGACATGTTTGATGCCTTTCACCCAGAAAAACCATGGCGGATATCTTAACGATGCTATATTGCACATATAATGGCACCACTAGGACTGTTAAAGGAATGTTGCACAAATTTTTTATTGAAATTGCTTATTGAAAAAAAACCAAAAAGTAATGTTCAACTCTAATACAAAAAATTTCTTCTAGCGACCCTCTCTGAGAGTAAACTAATTACCACAAAAAAGATGCTAAAATTTATCGGTCTGATTGGACATTGAAGTGGAAGTCACATCACTCAACTTGGAAGATATAAGAAATCAGAAATCAAAAGTTTCTCAAGACAGTTGTCGTACGTTTCCAATTTTTTACTGTAGGTCCCCCCACTCATATACAAAATTAAGTTACACCATATAAGTATGTAGTGTGAGACATTAGGCCATAATACTGACTGTAGGGTTGCAATGAGCAATTATGTATGTATCTATGTAGGTAGTTAACACTCAAGTTGTCTTTCAAATCATGTGCAAACATCAGATTGGCCACTCTGTGGTAGCTACTAATAAGATTGATCTTACAGCGATGATTGGCATCAAGAAGCACTAGATAGATGCGACGAATAGTGTACGAAAAGCTTCAAGACATAGTTTTTAGACTCCCCAATATTTTACGAATGATATATTCATCTTCATCAAACTTTATTGGTCAAAGCGAAGTTGATTGGAAAATATTGTTGGCGAGACTGATATCGATTTCACATGGAATTACGTAGTTGGTATCAAAGATCGGCAATGTATCGTTTTTTTTGCTACTCACAAGCACTTATGAAATTTTGGATATAAGTGAGTCAACAATATTGTAATTTAACTACTCTGATTCATTCGTACTCACTAGAACGTTGGTTTATAAGTATGAGTACAATGAGTATGAGTACAATGTTGTCTTCAAACTCTTAACATTTGAAATATGTTTGACTCATAAGCCTTCTCATTCATATTCGTAACTTTAGAAAAATACTTATAATACATATAAATGATTGGTGTGCCTAGAATCATTCATCAAAATTTACAGTCTTAGTTGTTGTTGCATTTACAAAAAAAGAAAAAGAAAAAGACAAAGACAGCAAGCAAAGCAAACACTTAACCTTCTAGTGAGTATTGTAGTGTTCGTACGCGAATCAAACTTATTTTGTGATTCTTGTAAATGTTGAGTAAAGGAGAGTCGAAATCAACAAGATCATGCGTAGTGTTAAATATGAGTATTATGAGTACTTCAAGCTTTGAGTATGAGTAGTATGAGCATAATATTAATATAAATAAGTATGAATGCGTATACATACATAATTGGTCATTACAACCCTTTAGTCAGGATTACGACCTACCTTCTCACACCACTGATTTTGTGTGTATTAATTTTATACATGAGTGGCGGGACCTACAGTTTAAAGTCGATTCCGAACGACAGAACAGAGCAACACACTACCTACTAGATTACGGCGACTTAGTATCAGACTATGGCATATATGTATCAAAAGTTATGAGTATGATTCGATTCTACTCATCTTTTTGAATACTCATTGCTGATCTTTGTTTGATATATCACATTTGTTGCACACAAAGCACAAAGACCTAACGCTACCGCTTAGGAGTTTATTGATAATGAATCCGAAAATCTACTTGGAAGATGATCTCAACCTATTTGCCGATACTTATTTTTAAAATAAAAACTTATAAAAATCATTCATTCATTCCGTTTCCTTCGCTTACTTTTTTAGCATCGCATTTGTGTTTTGCTTGAAATTTCCAAGCAATTGCTTCAAACATTTTTAGCGGAATTTTTCACTGTAGCTAATACAACGAATTGACTTAAAAATTATTTCCTATCTATGCATCATAACCGCGTTCTATAAAATGTTGTTCCTATTTACATCCAACACAATCTACCTTGAAAAATTATCCTGTGACCTCAATTCACATCTCTTATATCGATGTGTGACAAATTTCCTGCTACCGTATCTAATAGACTTGCCACAAACTCCTACGGTCGCACAAACTTTGCTAATAACGTACATTATGTGTTGCACTGCTTCAAGATGCACGTTTAAGAAACTGTTGCTCAACGTTTCATAGAATTTAGAATCTCTATCTCATCGTTTACGAACTGAAATGCTGATAAATTTTAACGTGATTGCAGCAGACTTCATTATAAAAGCAAATAAATGTCAAATTTGTGTCATAGCAAAACAAATCAAGAATAGCTTAAGGAACGAATGACTCAAATTAAGAAAATAAAACTGTTGTAGCAGAAGAAAAAGGGAAAAGGAGGAAAACAATATTGGCTGTATCACTGCCGTTCGTAATGTTTTTGTTAATGTCTTCATAAGTAGTTTTTTAAGTTTTAGGTTTCCCAGAAAAGAAGAAGAATATCATTTCATTGGGTGTGTTATATTTATAATTTGTATGGTATAAATTGAGAAAGAAATAACATAAATCGCCTTTACCAACAAACATTTTTTCAAGAACTTAATGCTTTAAGCCGTTCGTATTACAATTTTTCTATTAAAGAAATCAAAATATTAAATGAGATCTTTATGATTTTGAGTCTTCTTTCAAATTAAGAAAATAAAACTTAAATAAAGGATTTCTTTTAAAAAAATGCATTTCTCATTCAGTAGCTATTTCGAACTGTCTTACAACACATTGCAATGTATTGGTCTGCACAGAAATTTTCATGACGACAAAACGAGTTTTACTTATGGCTTCTACAGTCATCGAAACTGTGCGAAACTATGCGAAAACAGTTTTCAAAACCCAATCAACATCGTTGAATAAATAGTAGATTCTATGCATCAGCAAAAGACAAACGCATTTAAAATGCTAAACTTTCCATAATTATGGCGCAGAAATCTGACTGAATTTGTTCAATGATATACGTTATGTCGTCTTTGAGGACCGTTGAGGTTGGTGGTTTATTCGCTTACATCTGCGATTTAAAAAGCCAACGGGGCCAATTAACACAATCTCATAGCATAATTCCAAATTAATTCCAAATTAATGGGATGTACTTTCTTTTTAATTGAATTTGAAATATATTACTCATACGCACCATATTACGTATACCTATGTACTGCAATAGTTACTCTGAAAAGTATGCAATAAAAAATCTTTGGTTTTGTTATGCATAAAAGTAATGAAATTAAATACCACTCATACGTCACATATGTACTTGTCATTAAGGAATTTTACATTTTTTTTTATTGTTTGACTGTTTTGATAATATAAAAAACTTTGAATTGATTATGGAGGTCGATCTATTGTGGAGACCTTCTCGAGTTTGGGTCCTATTGGTGACAGAGTATTTAGTTGGCTCTGCACTTCTATGTAAAACCCTACGGCATTGTATTATTTGTAGAGCAGGTGTGCTTTAATCTTAACTTTTGAGCCAGCGTAATAAAAGTGAATGAAGCAAGCAATCGATTAAAATCGATAATCGATATAGTATACAGATGAATGAAAAATACCGGCACAGAATTGAAACTTTAAGAACCCATGGAGAAACTTGGGTATAGTATTCCTTCGAGTGGATGTTAACACTATCAAAAGATGTATTTACTATCTGTAATACTATCTGACAATTTGGTAACTACCCGAGCATTTAGGTTCTTTTAGCTTGACTTGAGATTAGTATATAAGACTCTCTGGAGAAGCTAAGTAAGTTAGTAGTGATCACCCTTTTCTTGATATAAAGGATTTTAGGACAATAGGCAGGCAGATAAGGGAGAGATTATCACTCTGCTTATTGGCCCTGAACATTTTTCTAAGCGTTTGAAATATGTATGCTCTTTATGACTATTCTAATAGCTGTTTGGATGAGGCACTCTCACGCTTTCTGTGTGTCCAGATTGTCCAATTCTATTGAAAACTGGACTAAGGCACCTATACTGATAGTTTTAAGGGGATGTGTTAAAATCGAATTCAATCAGAATATTTAGGAGGACTGGTTATTCTTCTAGTAGGTCATATGAAATTATACAGAAGACAAGATAAGTTGTTTGCCTAATTATTCAAAGGGCATCCAAACTATTACAATAAATTTAAATTTGACTAACAAGTTTTGTCTTTTTCTAAGAAAAGTTGTGCGTGATTGCAAGGCAGCATTAATAAAAAAAAAAAAAATTTTAAATTATTAATAAACTGAGAAACCCCAAATTTATTTTCGTATTGTCTTAAGAAGTAAACTATCTGTTTCTCGTTTTCAACTTTTATAACTTAAAGTAAAATGCCACCGTATAGCCATAGCACCATTATAAGCATTACAACATTCATTAACGTTATTACAAACAGCAAATCGAAAGTACTGTAATTAAAAGCTCTACAAACGGTGTCAAAATAAGGGTTTGACTTCATTGCTCTTGTGTTGCACAATGTTGCAACATGTGATGTTTTCTATAAAAGTAAGTTTTTATAAATAAAGTAAAAATAAACTCTGAATTGATTAAGTAGAGTCTTTCTCGATTTTAAGTCATATGTGTTATACGGAGTTTAGTTGCCTCTGCACCTGCTATGGTGTATCAGTAATGAATCGTTTTTCGCTACTCATAAGCACTTATGAAATTTTGAGTATGAGTGAGTCAACAGTAATGAAATTCAACTACTCTGATTCATTAGTACTCACTACAGCGTTGATTTATAAGTATGAGTACAATGAGTATGACTACAACGGTGACATCGAACTCATACCATTCGAAATATGTTTCATTCATATGCCTACTCATTCAGATGCATAAATTAAAAAAAAAAAACTATAATGATTCGAGTGACTCGAACTGATGTGGTCTAAACATTTCTGTAGAATAGGAAGAGGAAATTGTAAAGGTATGGCGAAGAAGAAAGTAAGTAGAGTCGGAGACTGTGTATCCAAACGCGTTTGGGACTTTCTATTCTTTTGATAAGTAACTATAGTAGGAAAATATGTATACAAATTCGCCGTGGTCTAGTAGGTAGTGTTCAAACAGCAGGTCAAACATCAAAACGAAGTATTAAAAAATATTTCTTCTGCAGCTTCCTCTCGGCAGATTTCTGGCAAAAACTCTGAGAGTAAAAAAATTGCCATGAAAAGTTTCTCAAAAATATGTCGTTCGGAGTCGACTTTAAACTATAGGTTCCCCGCTACTCATACATAAAATTAACGCACACAACATAAGTGGTGTGATAGGTCGTAATTCTGACTGAAGTGTCGTAATGACCAATAATGTTTGTTTTCTATGTAAATATATAAATCTTGTATCAGACTGAAAACAGCAACCTGTCAATTTTCCCGAAAACTGGAAACTCGTGCATTGACGGATATATCATTGAACAAATAAAAAAAATAAAATTATTTTACCAAAACGGATGATCTGTTGGAGCAATGTATGATTGCCATTATCGTCCTATCAAGAGGACTATTATTCGCAACGTGGTATATAAATTCTAGTTTACTGATTAAGTAAACGAGCGTCCAATACCTGTCCATCGTGAGAAATCAAATTTTGCTGAAAACATTGTCGTTGTTCATAATACTGTGCAAGAAAATTCGAGGAAGTTGCTTTCGCGTCTGGCCTTTGGCAGTTTGGAAAATTTTGTGCCTGCAGAATAAAACTGACCTAGTAACTGAAGGTAAACGTTGATAGAAAACGACGCGTGTTCGCTGTATAGATTCTGTAGCAGTTGGTAATAGACCTTAATCTTCATTAAAAAATCAAACCATATCTAGATGAATGGCACCATTTGATACCATTTCGGAAAAGTTATTCTTTGGCGTGCTGGCGCTGTCATCGGTGCATATTTCTCTGAGAAGGTCATTGACCAGTCCATCGCTGTCCACGGCGAGCACTACATATGTATGATTGCCAAATTCTTTTGACCTGTACTGGATGATTTGGACACCAACCAACAAGGACTTCGCTACGTTCGACATAACTTATGCTTACATGGGAAAAACAATTTGGGGACATGGTTATCACACTTTCGAGTTTTTCTTATTATACATATGTAGGTAGCAAGCCAAGCAGTAGGTGCAATATTTTTTTTATAAATTTTACTACTTTCCACAAATATATTACCCTGTTAAATTTTTATAGAATAGTTGCATATACCTTTTAGTGTCATGGAACATGATACACACAGTCTTAAGTGCATCATTTCATACACTGTCATTAAGCGAAAACTAGCTCATAATAAAGCCGCACAAACAAATGTACCCGAAAAGAATGACGCGTAATATTTCAAACTTAAAGTAATAAAATGTACGTGTGGGGTGATATAACTTTTTCACTTCCATTTTAATGCATTTCAATAATGAATACTAAGAACGTCAGTTTCCTTTTGAAACCGAAATACATTTTTCATATTCTAGAGAACAATGTAGAATGGCATTGGATAAAATGAAAAAATAATCTTCTGGTTGTATTCATAGACGTTGCTAACACAAATATTAACGCAATAACTTAATCACTTGCCAGGGAGAAAATCTAGTATAGGTTAGGTTAGGTAAGGTTAGAGGACGTGTATTTGTCAATTAAGACAAGTACAGTACCCGGAAGTCGAATTGACCCATTGTACAACGTCCTAGTTTCTCACACCACTTATGTTGTGTATGTTAAGTTTATACATGAGTGGTGGGATCTACAGTTTGAAGTCGACTACGAACGACAGATTTTTGAGAAACTTTTCATGGCAATTTTATTTACTCTCAGAGTTTTTGCCAGAAATCTGCTGAGAGGAAGTCGCCGAAGAAATACTTTTTTTTTGTATTTTATTTCGATGTCTGTCCTGGGGCTCGAACCCTGGCTTTTCGTAAGCCAACATACTACCTACTAGACAACGCCGACTTCAGTAGAAGTATATGTATGTTGTCTGCAAATAGGCACAGATACCAGCTTACGGTCGATAACCATATTTTCGATGTTATCAAAGTATATACTTATTTGGCTCCTCCTTTACCACTACCAATGATATCAGTTTGATGATCAAGCATAGGATCAATCTTGCCAACATATGCTAATATGATCTCAATAGGCAACTGAATAACAGAGACCTCTCTGGTGCTGTGTAATGCTCCACTAGACACTCTTAAGCTCTGATGCAACAGCCTTGAAAGTATTCGTGATAAAAATCCTACGTAAGATCTTCGGTCCAGTGCGAGTTGAGAGGCAGTTTTTTTTATTGATATTTTGTCTTGGACATAGTGTCCAGAGCCTAGTGATGGAACTTCTAACTATTTCAGCTTAATTAAAATGAAATGAATGTTTATGCAACGACGAATGGTCATTAAGTGGCCGACTTTTTCAATTTTGCACTACATCGTATGTAATATTTTCAGTCCACTGCGATGAGCTCACTACACTACACTGTCTTAGACATATCATTCAGAAGAAAAAGGGTGTTCCAGAGAGATGTCTATTTGATGCGGGGACTAGCGAAAGTTTGTATAAAGTAAAGCCTCTCTGTTATAATAGTCAATTAACCGTAGAACGAGCCTTAAAAGAAGTTCATAATTCTAACTGATGTATCACTTTTGATACATCCTTGAAGTACAATGAATTGTCACGGTTATTGATAGATTATGTTAAAAAATTGAAATATTTTTATTTATTTTAATTCATTTTATTAAAACTTTTTTATATTATTGAATTTTATTATCAATTTCAATTCAATTTCATGTCAGCTTGGTTTTATATTTTTCTTGCTTTGTGGCGATTTATAAGTTTCCAATTGTTTAGATGGGGCAGCTTATTGTCACTCGCATCAGTAACGCACTTAATTGAGAGCTGGCTGAAACTTGGTGGTACAAACCATTGTTACATTTCGTTAGAAAAATTTGTTGCCAACGTCATGTGAGGTAAAAAATTTTCCCGTTGCAATAGAACATCGATTGTGTCAATAACAATGCTCTCTCTTTGCTACCTTTCTAATTTCCCGGATACAGGTTTCCCAAAAAACGGCTATAAGTAATTGCTACGCGCTTAGTATGTACTTGAATCTAAAAGTGCCAATTCGATTTCGGTGGGTCACGACATTTATTACGACCATAAAATTCAACTAGTCACTCATCTACAGCGACAAAATTATTGGAATTATTAAAAGACGAAAGTGTTTCAGCTCAGTTTTCGAAAAGTCTTAATAGGTGTAATTTTTTCGTTACTTTCGAGTAGCACATTATCAAAGCGATTGATTCTGTTATCTCATACGTACATAGTTGTTCGAAATATTATCATCTGTAAAATGTATGAATTAAAACATAGGACGAAATATTTTTTCTAATCTTTGTCTTTTACTTGAGATAAATATGAGAAAAGCAGTAAGAAAGACGATACAACATTTTAGGCAATATGTTCTATTCCCAAACTACAAAAGGCATACGGTTCTCTGTTCCAAGTAATACCATCTTTGGCGACAAACATTCTATTGCCATGTTTGTTGCCAATACTTTCGTCAGTTCATAAGACGAGCTTCTGTTTTCTTCTCTTTCAGAGTCTTCAGCAGCAGGAATATTACATACATACATACATAATCGGTCATAACAACCTTTCGTTGTAAATTGAAAGTAACTGACCTGAGGTTGGAAACCTAACATACAAACTATACTACAAGTGCTTCAATCAATATCAAGAACAGAAAATTAAACTTTTTCACTTTCATCCAACACTTATCAAATTATCAAATATCATAAATAATGTATTATTCCCGATAAAACTTCACAAAATCTTTTGAAAACTTAAAAAAAATTACTTACACAAGACCAAAGAATCCTTAGGAAAGTCGTATGCATCAAAACTGATACATAAGCCAGTATTATCCTTTAACTTATGACATGGTGGTAAATTTTACACTATCTTTTTTATTTTTCTAATAACTTCTATTTGTTATACTCTTTTAAGCTGATATTGCCAGTACCCTCATATTATACTATGCTTTTATTGACAGTATAGTTTCGTCTTTTGATCGTTACAGCATCGCGGAGATTTATGTGTTTGGGTGTAAAATTTACTACACGTCGTCGTTTGTGGAAATTTTTAATAGAAAATATTTTACTACCACGTAGTTGTTTGTGTGATTTTTATATAGAAAATATTCTACTACCACGTCAAATCTAACGTTAGTAATACATGTAAAAAAAAATACTACACGTCTCCGTAAGCGTAAGTATTTTTGTAATTTTTGTTTTCACTTTATTTTGAGTTGCTGAAAAATGTTTAACTTTTTTTGTATTATTGTATAATTAAATAGTTGAAAATGGCACATTCAAAAAATACGGTCTGATTCTCTTCCCCAGCCTGTTATCTAAAAACATACAAAAACGAGCAAATTATGCTATATATGCCCCAATAAATTAAAAAGGAAAACTACACATACATGTTTAGAGTGTAATAAACCACTGTGTATGGGCTGCTATGCATTAATTGTACTAAGAATGAATTTGACGAATGATAATTTTACATCAAAAGACTGATTGTTATTTTTTTATATATATAAGATATTGAAATGTTCCTTTTTATTTTAATAAGTATATAGCTTAGGCTGTTGAAAAATGTCAATTATTGTTTTTGTTTAACCTTAATTTTCTTGATGTACAAGTAAATGATATATATTTTTTTATATATATAAGATATTGAAATGTTCCTTTTTTGTTTGCGTAAATGAGGCTTGTGAAATAAAGTAAAATTTTTTTAAATAAATTTAAATTTGTTTCCTTGTTTTTGTTAATAATGCGTTTAGAAGCAATCAAATTCGAATAATATAAGTATAACATTATTATAAAATATACACATTAAAAATTATATGAAAAATAATTCGGGTGTATAATTTACACCACCTCTTAATATACGCTAAACAATTTCACGTCATAAGTTAAAGGTTATGAAGTTTTTGAATTTTTTAAATCCTGTCTAAAATTTTCTTTTTTTTATTTGGTTTAAAATAATGGCGATAACAATACTAACGAATTAAAAAAATATCAGGCATCTAACTTTTTCTGAATTAAATTTATACAGTCTCAAAAATTGAAATGTACCATTTTTGATACAAAGCTCGATCTACGGTTAAGTAAGAATGTATAGAAGTGCACATTACTTAGCGCATGTCATTTTTATGAGTGATTTTTAGTTTTTCCTTGTTCAGCCAGCAATGATTAAACTGTTAAATAATATTCAATAATAAAACATGTTGTTTGAATATATTGTTGAATGTAAAATAAAATAAATATAAATAAAATAAATAAGTTGAATGTAAAATACTCACGATTATATACATATGTATGTACATATTTAAATGCATGTAATGTTTGAAAATACAACAAAAGACGTTTTATTAGAAAATTTGTTAAACGGAAACCTCTGACCACTCGAAGGTATTCATAAACATTGGTGACTATGAAAACAAACACTAAAAATGGAAGTGTTTATAAGAGGATTATAAGGGAAATGCTTTGTATTGTATATGGTTTCGTATTGCATGTGTATTGTATATGCGTATGCATAATATAATTAGAAGTAGTATGTCATGATATTAATATTAAAACATCATGCAATTGGCAATTATTATTATTTTACTCTTGTACCGTTTGATTAGAATCAGTCAATATTTGACCAACATTATCATTCGAAACGTAACGTAAGGTATGTAACAGGCCCTATTACTTTTCAACTCTTGTGTAAACACTATAACATAATAGACGCGTGTCCACTGTACAAGCGTTTGCCTAAAAATACAATTTTTTGTGTCGGGGTAGATTAGAATAAAGCATAATCAAAAATAAAACCTAACTTGTCGGCTTACACAGTAGTATGAATTAACTCGCTATTGAAGTGGCAATTAATCAGCATTAAACGACGTGTAAAATAAGTAAAACTCCAGATGACTTAGATGAAAAGTTAAGAAGTATGAAAACTCGAAATGAATTCAATTCAATGACCACAATTATTTTTGAACTTTAATTAGTTGTTAATTTATTTATAGAAAAATCAAAATCATCGATGAATGATTAAACACCTCCAGTTGAATCATTTGTCCATACAGGAGGGCGTTTTAAATGAATAAATTCTCATCTACAATTGGAAAAGCAACATCCCTTGTAAAATATTCAGTTTCATTCGCATAAAAGTTACAGTTCACTGCCCGCCAATTTAAATTGGCTTTGAAAAATGAGTTCAAGTTAGCATTTTTCCTTACAAGCATTTTCTATACTGAAGTGGACTGAAGCCACTTTCCAATTAATTGAGTAAGTGCTATAAGCGTGATTTCAGAGTTGATAGATAAGCTCCTGCTCCAAATCGTGGTGAAGGTGAATCTCTTTGTCGTTTATGCCCGAATACCTAAGCATGTATTCCTGAAGTCGAGTAGTCTAGTACGTAGTGTATTGGCTTATTAGACGTATTGTTACGGTATAAACCCCAGGTCAAACACTCCAACAAAAAAAAATATGAAAAAATATTTTTGAGTGAATTTGAGCGAAAAAGTTTCTCAAAAATATTGCCTTCGGAGTTGACTTTAAACTGTACGTCCTGTCACTTATGTATAAAATTAACACACACAACATAAGTGGTGTGAGAAACTAGATCGTAATCCTGACGTGAAGCTTGAACCGTGGCCTTACGTCTAATAAGCCACTACACTACCTACTACACTACTGCGACTCGTCCTATACGTGTGAGTAATTTTTACTTACTAACAAAAAGACGAGTTTGATCCATTATTTGATGTACGGCCGGGCAACTGTAGACAATTCAAAAAGGAACATATCTGTTTCGGATAGGATTTTTGATATTTGTTGTGAATATATTGCCTTTTCTTAGACATAGTATCTGGATCTACAATCTACATAATCCACAGTCTTGAACATGTAAACAATGCTATCAATAACTCTAAAAAAATTTGGTAATTGTTATTCGGAATGCATTGATAAATTATCTGAAGAGAAATATTTTGAAAACAAGTCAAGCAAGTTAGTGTGGTGAGTCTAGGTTAATAGGTATAGGTAATAATTAGAATGTAGTATGGACATATTTGTAATAAATAAAACATATACATGCCTGCATAACCATTACAATCCTCCAGTCATAGCAACTTTCTATCTTCTTATACCACGCACCAGAAATTTTTTTCTTGTAGAAATTATCGATATCCTATAACTGAATCAACAATTCTACTTCGACTTAAGAGTCGAAGTTATTACCGAATACGTCTATGTATTCGGATCAATCGCCGTAAAAGTTCACCGCGATAAAGGCAGTAACGCAACCAACAATTATGATTTAATTGGGAGTAAAAATAATTTTTCTTTTATTTTATAACTTCGTACTTTAAAATCATTTCGTTAACATCAATCGATTTCAATTAAATATTTATAATTTCCTTGGCCGGATTAACATTTGCACAAACTTTAGAGAGTAATTAAAGCCATGAAAATCATACCAAGTTATTCCGTTTTCTTTTAAAGTATTTGCCATTTGATAGTATTTGCCATTTAAATTGCTAAAAACACAAAAGAGGCAATAATAATTATAAACAAAAAAATTAATTAATTTATTAACTGACCTACTATAACACGTATTGTACCACCAGGCACCAGTTTTAAGTTCAGCACAATTAAACTTTTTGAGAATATCATTATCACGATCTTTTGTGGTAAAATTATAACCCACATGACCACTAAGGGAATCCCCAGCATCGCCTACATACGATCCGTCTTTAATAAGTTTGTAATTTTCAGTTTCATTGCCCACTTGGAAATCGTCATACTTGGCGTATTTCGTCGCGATTTCGAAATCCTCCAAATGTATGAGCAACTCCACAGGTTTAAGACTGGAGGTTAGCGAGTGCAATTTGTCTAATCCTATAAAGAATTCACCATCTAAATTGCCAAAACCAGATTTATACTCTGTCCAAGTGCGGTAGAAGTCCACCGCGCCATTGATACGTCGTTGAATAACCGTCCAACCGCCACCGTCTATACTGTTATCACAGGCGATGTAAAATGGTGCAGGTCCATACAGATGATTCTTAATGAGGCACTTATTTATTACACAATAATTGTCACAACTGGTGGGATATGATTGATTGCTGCTTAAAAGTAATTGAAGAAAAGTTTGAAATGAAGACATTGCATTTGCGATTAATTCATGAATTTTAAAAGATTTTTCAAAATGAGAAAATTTTTCTGTAACACATACTTGGCGTCAAATTACATTAGTTTAGAAGGAGTTTATGCATTACCTGCAGTAATGTTAGCAACTGACTGAAATGTATATGTATATGCCCATGATGAATTCCTTCCGAATTTATATTTTTTTTTTTTTAATTTTCCGAAAGTGTGTGTTTTGGAAATATAATCAATTTTTATCAATGCTTTTGAAGAATTCTTGCTTGTTTTTTCGCTTTAATCTGAATTATATTAAAAATATATTTTGTTTCTCTTACTTACGCAATTAGACCGTGCTGCTCACCCTTCAAATATTTTTCAGTGGCATCTGGAATATTGAAGAAAAATGTTGTGAAATGGGATTGAAGTTGAATAATTTTAAAAATAATTCTTACTTAAGTTTTGCTGAATATCCTGATAAAATTTCAATTGATCGTTTTTAGGTATTGAATTATTGCCAATAATCGTAAGCTTCTCGTCTATTTTCTGCATCAAATCAAATTTATCGGATATTGTTGTCTTCAATGACTGGGTATGACCTTCCAAATTTATTTCTTGCAAGAGTTTTTGAATCCTATTCTGATTGTTAATAATCTCTCCTGAGATATTCTTTGGCATTAAATTGCTTTCTATGTTGGTTATCTTTGCATCGATTTTCTGTAATGTAACCATTTTGTCGGAGATTGTATTCTTCAAGGTCTGAGTATGATCTTCCAAATCAATTTTTCTGCAAAGTTCCTGCGTGTCATTTTGCTTATTTAGAATTTTCGCCAATATATTATCATGCTCTTTTAGTTTTTCTCTAATCTCAGTCATAACTAAGATTTTATCATTGGCTGGTGGTGGGACTAATTGAACTTGGCGTTCAGTTTGGTGTTTTTCTAATAATTTTGTTTCAATTCCCCTTATTTGTAAAGACAATACATCCATTTTATTAAATAGTTCCATTTGTTGCCGTAGTAGAGCATCATGATTGATTTTCGCTTGTAGATTCAGTCGTTCCAGTTGAGTTTCGAAGCGTGTATAATCACACGAATGAATCTCTTCATAGATATCATCATTAATGGACTGTATTGATGCAGAAACATATGAAATATTTCTTATTTAATGCTTTTGTTTAATATCAAAACAGACAGAAAATACTTCCTTTTATTTCGCCCACTGCAAAACACTGCACACTCCAAATGCACAGTAAATATAGAAGCTCTACCCAGTACTTCATGTTTGCTATGAAAGTCTTGTATTGATGAGCTTCGCTAAAAAACGATGGTTTTTATAGGATTCTGCAGACACAGCGATGTGAAGAGAATACTGAAATGTTATGCTAAAAATAAACCATTGACATCATTTGCACATTGGCCTCGAACGCAGATTATAAATTTGAAATCAGTTGTATGACTGTGTGTATATAATATTGTGTTATTTTTAATTTTAAATTCTGTAGAATACTCAGTCTTTTGTACTCGTATGTGATCGTTTTGCAATTTTGTGAATATTATCAACTCCAGGCGAATACATACAAGTTAAACACAGAAGCACTACCGTCATATACACATATGTACATATATGTGATTATGTGTGTCCCAATGTTTTTAAAAACATGACAATTTGTTGTACAAATTTCTTTTAATTTTGATAATCAATTTCAAAATTTGTCTAGTAGGTAGTGTGGTGGCTTATTAGATGTAAAGCCATCAGCAGATTTTTGGCAAAAACTCTGAGAGTAAATAAAAATTGCCATGAAAATCTGTCGTAAATCTGTCGTTCGGAATCGACTTTAAACTGTAGGTCCCGCCACTCATGTATGAAATTAACGCACACAATATAAGTGGTGTGAGAAACTAGGTCGTAATCCTGACTGAAGGTTTGTAATGACCAATTATGTATGTATGTATGTATGTAATCAATTTCATAATTTACGTTTTAAGTAAAACCCTTACACGGATGCGGCTTCTTTTATGGCACAACCATTTAAGGTACTCCTTTGAGTTAATTTTAGGACCAAATAATTGAAAAACAGAAGAACTAAACTACTTAAAATTCTCCACAATCTCTTATGCCAAACTAATATTTCAGTTTCATAATTTGGATCTGCTGTTCTATCATGTGGCTGGCCGTGAATACATCTCATGAATACCTCTTTATTCATAAAAAAAATTTCATATTTTATAAAAAGCTTTTTAAAAATTAAATTTTCTGTGATGATTAATGGGTTAATTCTTTCATGGGTGCTGATAAAGCAGTCAGCTCGTGTCTTTAATTAATAAAAATTATCAAAAAATTTAATATTTTTGTATTTGTTGTTTTAATACGTCTGGTGAGAGTGTTTGACAAAGGAATAAAATATGTACTCAAAGTTTATATACAATGGAGGAGGAAATAATAGGGAGGTAGAAAATGCTACAAACATTTTCTTAAATTTTTATTTACCATTGAATTTTATTTACCACAATACAACAAAGTATGGATTTTATTTGGAAGATGCTGATATTGCCGACATACGAATTTTTTTGTAAATCTGCCCTGAAAATAATAGATTGAAAACATAATTGGGTTACTTTACAGCCATAAAAGCAGTATAGGATTTACAAATATTGCCATAAAATCATTTTATTATTTCCATAATTATCTGAAGGGTCCTTCAATTATCGAATCTTTCGAGTAGTTCTGTGAATTTGTTATATTAGATTAAATTTCCATTAAAATTGAATATCAAACTGCATGAATTCCATATTTCTGGCTTATATTGTAGGGTTGGAAGGAAATATTTTATTCTGGTGAACTTTTAGGCGGCGTTCGGTGAAGTTTAACGCCAAAAAATGTGAACAATGCTTGCTCGTACTGAATGTGAAGGAATAGCTGTGTCTGTAAATTGCCTTATCTATTACCGTCGGTTTCTGTCGCCGTACCTTCTGCTTGTGTTCATAAGGATGTCAATAGTTGTTAAACGATTATTGAATTGTTGTTGGTTGTTTTTCCTTTTCCGATTAAGTGAATCATGATTGATGGAATGCGCAAAGTAAAGAATTTTATCTTCGTATCTGATGTTCCACAAACGAAAGCATTTTATTATGTTCCGATACTGTTTGATAGTGTCCTAGTGCCTATTCCGTAGGGTATTATCAATTTTGTATAGCATATCTCTGAATTTGTAATGGTGGAGGCAATTGACTGAAAATTGTCTCCCACATTTATTTCCATACTTACAAGATGACTAACTGAGGATGTTGATATATATAAAGAATAAGTTCGATTTGTCATGAAAATGTTGGAAGTCCTCTGCTCATCGGTGTTAGTGTAAATGTTTGGATGTCAGTAGTATATTGCACCCTGCTTCTCATCTGGGTGTTATATTGAGTAGCTTTCTCCATTGATGATGATATCTATGGCCACTTATGCATCATGACGAATATTGCTCTGGAACGGTAACATCATAGTTTAAGGCGTTCGAAATTATCGACGTTCAATAATCCTAACTAATACGTTTTAGGCTACCTGCTGAGAAAATTTTGACAGGAGAAATAAGCAAGAAATCTAGAATAAAATTCACAGGACTTGAATTCTTATCTTCTGGGAATTTTACTCAAATATTGCAACTTCACGGAACAAATCACAAGATTATGGAAATGAAATGAATATCGTATAGAGTTTCATGGTATTATTCGTCAAACACAATTTGTTTCTGTTTTCCGGATATTGACTTTCAATGATTTCCACGCATGTGGATGATTTGATCATGTTCTAATTCAAACGCATACATTGTTTCATTCCATTGCATTTAATAGTTCCTATAAGTTCTGCCACCACTGTATTAACACTTTTAATCTGTGAAATATTTTGTTTTTTAAAATAGAATTGTGTTGTATTGTTCCATAAATGTTTTCTTCTGTTTTTGTGAAAATAAACTCTCCTAGCTGATAATAGAACGACAGTCATTTTGTTTCTTTTCAAATATCAGCATCCCTTTAGTGCCATTAGGCCTTAAGCCTCTCTAGAAAATTTATTTTAAAAAGTTTTTTATGAGCTTTGAATATTTTTTTAAGAATAAATTTTTATTTTAATTTGTGGAAAATACGTTTGGTTTTAAGAAATAGTACTCTCATGGCATTTATCCGTGCCGAAATACATAATGGAACTAAATAAAAATTCCGTCTTTCTTTCGAATATGTTTCAATGACTGCTATTGTTGTCTTCGGACGGATATTGTTAATTTTATTGTCTTCAGTGTCTGGGTATGACCTTCCAAATTCATTTCTTTCAAAAGATTTCGAATCCTATTTTGATTGTTAATAATCGGTCTTGAGATATTCTTTGGTATTAAATTGCTTTCTATGTTGGTTATCTTTGCATCGATTTTCTGTAATGCAATCATTTTGTCGAAATTTGTATTCTTCAAGGTCTGAGTCGGATCTTCCAAATCAATTTTTTGCAAAGTTCTTGGGTGTCGTTTTGATTATTTAGAATTTTCACCAACATAATCAACGTTTTAATATTCTGCGTTGGGCTAAATATTTAAACGCTGACCTGATTTTAAATTTTTTCCAAAATTCTTTAAATTTATCCATCACTTGATGGGGTGAAATGATCTTTTTGCTTTAAAAATTATGTTTCATGTAAAAGGCTTGTGCTCCTAACAATTGTACCAGATTTTTTTTGTTTCAAATGAATCACTGATTGAATCACTCATTCAGAAAGCATCAGTCTTATATTTAAAATTTATTTCAAAGAAAAAAATGTTGAATTCTCTGATTGCTTAAACATCAAAATTGAAAATTATATTTTTTCCAAATTTGGTGAATTAGGTGTTTTGCTATATTGAAAAATCGGACAGGATTGTAAATTGATATAAAGAAAAAATATTATCTTGTTTAAAAATATGTCTAGAAGCGTTTAGAAATAATAGGGGAAAAATATATTCCGATTCCTTGTCACAGAGCCTCATTTAATAGTTGTATCTTCTAAGATACACTGAGCACTCGCCCCTTAATTTGAAATTCGTTTTTATTTGAATTCTCTGCTGAGTTATTTTTTATTTTCATTCATAGATTGTGCTTTGTAGAAACAGGTTTATTGCTTTCAATCATATATTGTTTATCGTGCAATATAGTTTCTTCATTTTTTTATTTTCATTGAGTTTGTGTTATTTTAAGGATATTTTTGAGGTATGTCAGAATTTAAAAGATCTTGCAAAAAAGGAAAGTTGACGGATGAAGAAGTACGCGAATTGCTATGCAATAGCGATGATTTTCTTTACAATAGCACTGACGAAAGTGACACTGACACAGCCACTGACACTGATTGTTTACTCCGACAATTGGAAAATGAAAAAAAAGAGAGCAAAGACACACAAGAAAAGTCTAAAATGCAACTAATTTTTCAAAAAGATCTCGACTCTGAATCTGACGAAGAAATTGAACTTGAAGGATCTATACATGACTCTTTTGTCAAAATGATGAATGATGATCAGGATATGGACATGAATATACATTACGAACAATCAGAAGAGCTCAATTTAATGCCTTCTACGTCTTCTTTACAAACTAGTCCTTTAAATGTTTGGTCTACATTTTCTTCTGAATTCAGTGGCGTAAATATAAATCCCAAGTCTTCCGAATTTGAAAAGGTTTTGTGGAAAAAGTGTAATCTCCAATTTAAAGAAGAACAAGTTAAATTTGGGGGAGATATAAGTCTTCCAGACAATATTAAAGAATTGGAAACCCCATACCAAGTTTGGTGTCACTTGTTTCTAAAATCTTTGGAGGAACATATAGTTAACGAGTCTATAAAATATTCAGGAATAGATAACATAAATTTAAGCATATTTTTTATATGTCTTACTATAAGCTTCCAAATTCCCGAGATTATTGGTCTGAAAAAGAGGACCGTTGCGTTAATATTATAAAAAATCAAATGACCAGGAGACGCTTCGAAAAAATTCGAGAAATTATTCATTTTAATGATAAGGATAAAAAACCTTCTCAAGATGATCCTAATCGAGATAGACTTTATCTGATCAGACCAATTATTGAATCTCTCAATAGAAATTTTGCCTCCGTTCCAAAATTGAGCAGGTTATGTGTGGACGAGCAAATGTGCTCTTCGAAAATTGGTAGTTAAATGAAGCAATATACATACATACATACATAATTGGCCATTACAACCCTTCAGTCAGGATTACGGCCTAGCTTCTCACACCACTCATGTTGTGTGCGTTAATTTTATACGTGAGTGGCGGGACCTACAGTTTAACGTCGACTCCGAACGACAGAATTTTGAGAAACTTTTTCATGGCAGTTTATTTTACTCTCAGAGTTTTTGCCAGAAATCTGCTGAGAGGGAGTCGCCGAAGAAATATTTTTTTTTTCATATTTCATTTTTGATGTCTGACCTGGGATACGAACCCGGGCTTTACGAATAGTAAGCCAACACACTACCTACTACACAAGCAATATATGCCTAATAAACCCAAAAAGTGGGGCTTTAAATTTTATGTTATGTGCGATACAATGGGATATGCATATACATTTGAAATATATAGTGGATCAAATGAAATTTGTGCTGAAGGAGAACCGGATCTTCAACCTTCTGCGAATATAGTTGTGCGCCTACTTCGTAAATTACCCAGATTTAAAAATTATGTAGTATACTTTGACAATTTTTATACAACAATACCGTTGTTGGTGTATTTGCGTTCACAAGGTATACTTTCAGTAGGTACAATTCGGCGAAACCGAATCAAAAATTGTAAGCTCCCCGATGAGAAAGTCATGATGAAGTATGAACGAGGAACGAGTCAGGAATTTGTTTGTAATATTTATCGCATGGACATAACATCACTGTCATGGAAAGACAACAGAGTTGTTAACCTGGTTTCGACTTACGTTGGGGTTAAACCTATATTGGATAATAAAAATCCAGATAAGGGACCTGGAACAATAAAAAGATTTGATAAAAATGACAAAACAACAAAAAATAGTCCGTGTCCACGAATTATAAAGGAGTATAACTGTAATATGGGAAGAGTCGATTTAATGGACAGTTCCATGAGCCGCCACAAAATCATGATGAAAAGCTGAAAGTGGACCAATCGAATATTTTATCATCTTCTTGATATGAATTGTGTAAATGCTTGGATACTACACAGACGGATAAATAAAGACGATAAAGTACGGAATATCAGACTTATTGATTTTAAATTGGAAGTAGCTGACGCTTTGTTTCGTTGCAACACAAAAGCTTCTTCCCAGCGTGGACGACATACTCTTGAAAGTCAACTTGAGGAAAAACGCCGAAAACCAAATGCTCAAAAAGGACTTCCTAAGGACACCAGACTCGATATGATGGACCACTGGAGTACGATGGATAAAAAAGGTAGATGCAAACTACCAAACTGCTCAGGACCAACAAGAATGTTTTACACCAAATGCAAGGTAAATTTATGTTTAACATCGAAAAAAATTGTTTTTATTTTATTTTCGTATTTTAAGCAAACTAGATCTTTTAAACAATGCTGGTTGCAAGTATTTTTGTGGTAAATACTGCAAGACTGCTTACACATTCTGCATATCTTCGGTGGGTACATATAACATCTACGTCGCATATCTGTCTGCCTTGGCTGGTTTGAGAATACATCCTCCTGTTGTATGGACCGAACATTTGACAAATTATTTTTATTTAATTTTAGAAGACTACGGCAAATAATGGGTGCCAGAACTCTTCGTATCTCATTATAACTCATTATTATATTTAATTTTGTTGTTCACAACAATAGATGTAATAGTTAGCGATCCCATATGTGCCTCATAGGCACATTTTGACATGATTAAGAACGTTTTTGAGTGAAACAAAATAAAAAATAAAAAGAAATTAATTTATTACTAGAAATTTGTAAATTCTAAATAAAACAACTGAAAGTAGGAATTCAAGAAACAGTAAGAACTAGAACCTATATTTAAGGAAGTTACAACATGACCAAGTGAAATATGTGTCGGAGAGGCACATGTTGACTTGATTAGGGTTAAATTGAAATTTCATTTTTTTCCTGCTCAGCGTTGTATTCTTAAGTACTATTTGGCAAAACACATAGTTGCATTTCTATTTTTACTAGATTTTGAGTAGATTTTGCCGAAATCTACTAAATAAGTAGATTTTGTTTTGTATGGGAAATCTGGTTAAAATCAACTAGATTTGGCTCGAAATCTCATCAGGATTATAAAAGTATGAACGAAATATTCTGAAAAAACAAATTTAATACTTGGAGTGTGAACTCTTGATCGTCATTGTCACTTTTCGTTTTCTGGGAATAGTGTTGTCAACATTTTAGTCACTTTATGTGGTATACTTAGCAAATTATTTTTGCCTGTATTTTTATGGTTTAATACTTCTGCATAAATCACTGTTAGAGTAAATAGGAAGTTAAAATCAAGGAACAAGGAATTGAAAAATCGCCCCAGATGTCACGACAAAAATTGTGTAAGGCGAACTCGCTACATTTGTGCGAAATGTGAAGAATATACGTATATGCCTGAACAGGAATCATTTCATTTCATACATAAATTACCATTAACGCTCAGTGGCCACAAATGTGGACGTTATTCCTTTTTGTGAATTTTCATTGTTTTTGTTTTCTGAATTCCTATTTAAATAAAATTAAATAATTTGAAAAGAAAACAAAATTTAATAATTTTTTTGCCACCATAAAAAAATCGTCCCTGAAGAGGTTAATAAAACGATAAGGATTGAAATAAGAAATAAATAAATATTGAAATGAAAAATTTAGGGTTGAAATCTAAACATTTTATTTCAGACATGTAAGCTATGACAATAGCAATTAAAACAAGAAAAAGTTAACAATGAATGCATACTTTATGCGTCAATTGTATACACGCATTTGTTATCAGTAATTAAAGAACAAAGCTGATGCAACATTAAATATGTACTGTGGGTGGGCCATTTAAAAGTTTAAATTTTAAAATGCAATAAAACAAAAATGCGAATTACAACTGTTACGTTTAGAAATGAAATATTATTTCATTTATATAGCTGCCGCAGCTGGCCTCACAGTACCTTATTTCATCGGACTAATTTTTGACAACTTTTTGGAGTGTATGGAGTAGTATCTCGCCAATGGCATTACGATTGTTAACATTCAAATGCTCAATTGTCTTTGCCGCAGCTAATCATCATCATAAAATATCATCATTAATTAAATTATTTAAATTTAAAATTAAACTAATTAAACGACCATCAAACGTTTGACGTAATAAATTAATTGTTGCGCGAGATTTGTGGCAAATTGCACCATCCTGGTGAAATCAAATATGTAGCATAAAACATTATTAATATACAATATACAAAATTGGTAATCCCAAAAACAACTGGGCATACTTATGGCGTAAAATTTATTTTTTTCTTTGTGCCGCTAGATTTGGCTACAAAATTTACTTATGAAATGTTAAAAGAAGATGATCATGGTAAACTACACTACACTTGAGTACGAAAACCTCAAACCGAAGTAGATCTGGATTGCACTGGGAACACCGCAAAACAAATTAATTTTTTTTTTTTAATTTTTTTGTTGTTAAAAGTAAAGTAGTAAAAGTTGTATTATTCTTAATTATCGACCGAAGTTACTTAGTTTTCTATTCTTATGAAGATTAAAAGTAAATTAAACGGAAGTACGCATAGAGAACAAACAGACAACAACAAAACACACACATCGTGTGCTACACAGAATTACGTAAACGAACTTACGAGAATAAGAACAAAACAAAGGCTGACATTAAAATCCATAATTCCAACGACAGTTTGTGAAGCTGCCAGTCATGAAGATGATCTGTAATGAGATGAGAACCTGTGATTAATAACAGAGAATTATATTAAATGGTATTGAATTCGTCGTAGTCTGGTAGCTAATGTATTGGTCTATTAGAGAAAAGGCCACAGTTCATAACCTAGGTCAGAAAATCTTGAACAAAATGAAATAAAAAGTTAAAATTGCAATGAAAAATTTTTAAAAAATTTGTCATTCGGAATTAACTTTAAACTGTAGGTCCTGCCATATAAAATTAACACATTCAACACTGTGATGCAAGAAACGAAGTCGTAATTCTAACTGAAGAGCTGTAATACTCGGCTATATACATATGTATGGTCTAAAGCATCTGAATCGATTAAGCAGCAAAAATAAGATCACCGTCTGCTTCCATACATAACATAATTGGTCATTACAACCCTTCAGTCAGGATTATGGGCCTAGTTTCTCACACCACATGTTGTGTGTGTGATTTTAAACATAATTGGCGGGACCTACAGTTTAAAGTCGACTACAAACGACGGATGTTTGAGAAACTTTTCATGGCAATTTTATTTACTCTCATAGTTTTAGCCAGAAATCTGCTGAGAGGAAGTCACCGAAGAAATATTTTTTTGGGATTTGAAAACTGGCTTTACGTCTAATAAGCCACACACTACCTGTAAGACTACGGTGACCTCAGCTTACTTTACTTATTTCGAATCTGTTACGATGATTTTTTCTCATCGTCGCATCCAGATGTTTCTTTATGGATGATGAGAAAAAAAATTATCGGAACAGGTTCTTGGAACAAGTGAAGCATAAATTTATTCCATAAGAAAACAACTGGATGCGGCATTATTGACATAGTGCAGCATCTTTACATTAGTCAGGCCAACTGACTTACTAGACCCATTATAGACAGACTCTATAATGTATGATTGAAGTAGAATAGATCGTATCAAATTACTAAAGTAATACTTCACTAAATTGCAGAAAATTGTTTCCTGCTCGTAAAATAATTGAAAATAAATTTAAAGTTTAAAAGAAACTGCCAATCAAACACTTACCGTAGGGTTTTCGTAGCTTTGTTTGACGTGTACAGATCTTCACTACTTTAACCAAATATTTTATTTTTTACTTGAAAAATTTTAATAATAATTGAGTGTATTGTTGTAGTTGAAAGCGAAAGTATCTTCATATCAGTTGACAATATACAATTTGTTCAGAAATAAATAGTAGTATGTTTATGGGGTTTCGGGGGCACTTATTCCATACAAAATTTGGTGCATGCATAGCTGTAAAAGAGTAAAAACATTGTAGAATTGTGAAATGAATTGGGTGCGGTCGGTCTTTTGGTTTGTAACATGTATTATGAAAAGGTAATGCTTTTTAATGTGTATGTGTGTGTGTGTGTTAAAATTTGGGAGAATGCATAGCTGTAAAAGAGTAAAAACATTGCAGCATTGTGAAATGAATTGTGTGCGATCGGTCTTTAGGTTTGTAACATGTATTATGAAAAGGTAATGCTTTTTAATGTGTATGTGTGTTTGTATGTGTTAAAATTTGGGAGAATGCATATCTGGAAAAGAATTAAATCATTTTTATTTTCAATTTTTCCCTACAAATTTGGGATCATACCTGCTTTTTGTTGGTCCTTTCATTTATATTGCTTTTCAAACGAATGGTTGGACGGACAGAATGAGTGTGTGCACGTTTCCTCATCTACATCCCAGAGTACAAGTAGACTGTAATGTGAAAATGTATATACGTATGGACGAATTTTTGGACGGACAGAATGAGTGTGTGCGTAACATGTAATGTGTATGATCGTTTTTTTTTTTAATAGTAAATTCTTGGCACGTATTGCTCATGATCACAGGTAGAAGAAATAGAAATATAAACTAAGTACACAATTAAATGTATTAAAATTTTGTTTTCGTTCATAATTATATTCAATAGGAAATTTTAAGTAGTTGACAATCTCAAGTGGTGGTTGCAAGTTTCCAAAGCTATCAAAGTGTTCCTTATAGTTGTGGTTTTTATAATTTTTGAATGGTTTTTCAGGTAAAGAATCACGCATGAAAACACCCCTAAAATGTTTGAGATGTCTTCCATATTTATTCAAATCCAAATCTGTTAATGGGCGATTGGGAAGGTTATCTAATAGTTTTTTGGAGCTGGACTATAGTAGAGACCATATCCAGTTTTATATGGTTTGAGGTACAACCCTTTACCCATTGCAATTGATTCCATATATCTATTATGACGGTTAGCTTCAGCCAACTGTTCTTTTCCATTTTTGATAGCATTTACTGCTTTGACAATAGCGGATCCTCCACTTGCCAAACCACCAAGCGCTGACAATGCTGTTAGTACGGGAATAAGTGGAAGAAATCCTCCAATTTCCGGTACAGGTATAACTCTCGGTATTATAATGTCTGCTCGCTTTTTCCCTTTAAAATTTGAATGAATAGCCTTTTGAGCTATTTTAACAGCATCATTTATATCAAGGGGTTTCTGTTCTTTCAATTGTTTTAAAGTTTTTCTCACAGTAGCTGTGAATAATTTCTTATTACACTTATTCATTTTTCCTTTTCTTTTCTTATGTCTCTGCTCCTTCAAACCTAATCCAAATTTCACTTTAGCTTTCATAGCGTTTGTCACAAACCACGCGTTAGCACGTTCTTTAATATCACTATCTTTAGATTTAACTCGTTGCCAGGCTTTTTCAGCTAATATTTGATCTGCTTGATGTCTTGTGTCTATATCTTTTGATTGTGAATATGCAATATCGTGCTCTCTACAAGCTGCGTCTAATAAATTTATACCCTTATCTCCTCTTGCTAAACGTTTTTCAAGTTTTGTACCAGGTCCACAAAACTGATAACCAGGTAGATGTAATTCAACAGGTACTTTATTTATTAAGTTGTTTACAAATCCTCTTCTCATCTTACACTGGCTGAGGTTTTGTTTTGACCCTAGATTATAACAAATTTTTTTTCGTTACTTTTATACCTCTTCGCAAAAATAGCTGAAATCAAGACGATCTCCTATATATACAGCAATTTATATGATTTCAGTATGGTAATTTTTTGATATTGATTTTGATCTGCTTTGTATCTGATCACGATCTACTTTACATCTGATCACGATCTGCTTTGTATCTGCTCACGATCTACTTTTTTGGTTTTTGGTTTTGTCTATTTTATTTTAATTTATTTTTTTTTTCTTATTATTTTTTTTTGACATTGCCATGTGTTAGGTAAACATGTTCTACCTCAATGTTTAAATTGTTTATTTGATCAACTAGATCATAATATATTTGTGTTATATATTTTTCGATTACAATATTTTTGTTTTTATGGTTATATTTATTAAAACTTTTTCCAAATTTATTAATATAAGACATCTCTTTAACTCTTCTAATAAATTATGTTAGATTCTTTAAGTTCTTCGATAATAGAGATTATTTCGTTTTGATGATTGTTGTGGCCAGCACCTTCCGATGAGAGAAGTAAACGTAGTCTGTCAACTAATTCATTAGGATCATCCCAATGTATGTAATTTGATTTCAGATTATTTTGTAATTTTAGCATTAAACCACTGCCTTTTGTTAAAATGTTTGTTGTTGTTTCGAATAAATGTTTAATTATTCGTATATATTTGAAGGCTCGTGTTCCTTTCACTTGTTCATTAGATTCATAGCGACGTTTATGTGCATTGGTATTAATTAAAATATACCTGCTATAGCTGGTATAGCTTGCTATCGCTACTACTATAGCAGGTATAGCTGATATAGCTGATATAGCTGGTATAGCAGGTATAGCAGGTATAGCTGGTATAGCAGGTATAGCTGATATAGCTGGTACAGCTGGTATAGCAGGTATAGCTGATATAGCTGGTACAGCTGGTATAGTTGGTATACCAGGTATAACTGATATAGCTGATATAGTTGGTATAGCAGATATAGCAGGTATAGCTGGTATAGCTGATATAGCTGATATAGATGGTATAGCTGGTATAGCAGGTATAGCAGGTATAGCTGGTATAGCAGGTATAGCTGATATAGCTGGTATAGCAGGTATAGCAGGTATAGCTGGTATAGCAGGTATAGCTGATATAGCTGATGTAGCTGCTATAGCTGGTACAGCTTGCTAGTATAGCTAGTACAGCTTGCTAGTATAGCTAGTACAGATTGTATAGCTTGCTAGTATAGCTAGTACAGATTGTACAGCTTGCCAGTATAGCTGGTATAGCTGATATAGCTGATATAGCTGGTATAGCAGGTATAGCAGGTATAGCTGGTACAGCTGATATAGCTGATATAGCTGATATAGCTGATGTAGCTGCTATAGCTGGTACAGCTTGCTGAAGCTGGTACAGCTTGCTAGTATAGCTAGTACAGCTTGCTAGTATAGCTGGTATAGCTGATATAGCTGGTATAGCTGGTATAGCAGGTATAGCTGGTATAGCTGCTATAGCTTGCTAGTATAGCTGGTGTAGTGTTTCATGCGAAGAGGTATGAAAGTAATGAAAAAAAATGGTTATAAACTACAGTCAAAAGAAAAACACCTAATCAGTGTAAGATTGGAAGAAGATTTGTAGACAACTTAATAAACAAATTATATGTTGAATTACATCCACCTGGTTATCAGTTTTGTGGACCTGATACAAAACTTCAAAACGAATAGCAAGAATAAAGGAAATAAAGGAATAATTTATTGGATGCAGATTGTAGAAAGCACGATATAGTGTACTCAAAATCAATGGATATAGACACAAGCCATCAAGCAGATCGTGATCAGGTATAAATCAGATCGTGACCCGATAGCAAGCAGTTCGTGATCAGATATAAAGCAGATCGTAATCAGATACAAAGCAGATCATAATC
This sequence comes from Sarcophaga variegata, assembly GCA_932273835.1. Classification (NCBI taxonomy): domain Eukaryota; kingdom Metazoa; phylum Arthropoda; class Insecta; order Diptera; family Sarcophagidae; genus Sarcophaga; species Sarcophaga variegata. The sequence continues at coordinate 84,457,274 of OW026358.1, read as the reverse complement.
AGATAGCGAGCAGATCATAACCAGATCAAATTCAATAAAAAAATTATTATAATGTCTAAAAATTACCATAATAAAGTGTTGGAAGATCTTGTAAAGACAAGGGCTGTTCTAAAGAAAAAGTTAAAAAATATTAAACTGAATCAAATAGATAGAGTTAATTTATTAGAAGATACCTTTCAACCAATAACAAAACCACTTAAAAAAATCATTGGAAAACTTAAAGATAAATATAAGAATACAGACAACACTATTAATGATGACGATGATTATGATGATGTAAATGATGATAATGAAAACATCCCAAAACTTGAACATAAGCATAAGGATATAGACAACACTATAGATGATGAGGAAGATTATTATGACGTAAATGGTGATAATGAAATCATTGGAAAACTCGAAGATAAGCATAAGGATACAGACAACACTATTGATGATGATGACGATTATTATGACGTAAATGCTGATAATGAAATCATCGAAAAACTTGAAGATAAGCATAAGGATATAGACAACACTATTGATGATGACGATGATTACGATGATGTAAACGGTGATAATAACGATTTTCAGTATGAAAATATTTCAACTGATGATAATGATGGTGAAAAAAACTATGGCCATAATAGACCTGTATCAAGTACATGTATCAAAAACTTGGAAAGAAGACAATGTTTAAAGCTGACGAAAAGCTCTCCATTATTTGAAAATATACAAACACTTATTAATAATAAGCAATTGGATAAAATTTATGGTTTTAATCAAGATGTAGACGGTAGTTGGAGATATGGCAAGGAAAAATTAATATTTAATAGAGATAATACTATGCAGATAGGGAATATGAAATTGAAAATGACGCCTGGATTATTTGAACTAGTATTTCATAAAAAACCTCTCCATTATTCTAAAAATGATTTGAAAAAATATAAAGAGATTTTAATTAATACCAATGCACATAAACGTCGCTATGAATCTAATGAACAAGTGAAAGGAACACGAGCCTTCAAATATATACGAATAATTAAACATTTATTCGAAACAACAACAAACATTTTAACAAAAGGCAGTGGTTTAATGCTAAAATTACAAAATAATCTGAAATCAAATTACATACATTGGGATGATCCTAATGAATTAGTTGACAGACTACGTTTACTTCTCTCATCGGAAGGTGCTGGCCACAACAATCATTAAAACGAAATAATCTCTATTATCGAAGAACTTAAAGAATCTAACATAATTTATTAGAAGAGTTAAAGAGATGTCTTATATTAATAAATTTGGAAAAAGTTTTAATAAATATAACCATAAAAACAAAAATATTGTAATCGAAAAATATATAACACAAATATATTATGATCTAGCTGATCAAATAAACAATTTAAACATTGAGGTAGAACATGTTTACCTAAAACATGGCAATGTCAAAAAAAAAATAATAATAAAAAAAAAAAAAATTAAAATAAAATAGACAAAACCAAAAACGAAAAAAGTAGATCGTTATCAGATATAAAGTAGATCGTGAGCAGATACAAAGCAGATCGTGATCAGATGTAAAGTAGATCGTGATCAGATACAAAGCAGATCAAAATCAATATCAAAAAATTACCATACTGAAATCATATAAATTGCTGTATATATAGGAGATCGTCTTGATTTCAGCTATTTTTGCGAAGAGGTATAAAAGTAACGAAAAAAAATTTGTTATAATCTAGGGTCAAAACAAAACCTCAGCCAGTGTAAGATGAGAAGAGGATTTGTAAACAACTTAATAAATAAAGTACCTGTTGAATTACATCTACCTGGTTGTCAGTTTTGTGGACCTGGTACAAAACTTGAAAAACGTTTAGCAAGAGGAGATAAGGGTATAAATTTATTAGACGCAGCTTGTAGAGAGCACGATATTGCATATTCACAATCAAAAGATATAGACACAAGACATCAAGCAGATCAAATATTAGCTGAAAAAGCCTGGCAACGAGTTAAATCTAAAGATAGTGATATTAAAGAACGTGCTAACGCGTGGTTTGTGACAAACGCTATGAAAGCTAAAGTGAAATTTGGATTAGGTTTGAAGGAGCAGAGACATAAGAAAAGAAAAGGAAAAATGAATAAGTGTAATAAGAAATTATTCACAGCTACTGTGAGAAAAACTTTAAAACAATTGAAAGAACAGAAACCCCTTGATATAAATGATGCTGTTAAAATAGCTCAAAAGGCTATTCATTCAAATTTTAAAGGGAAAAAGCGAGCAGACATTATAATACCGAGAGTTATACCTGTACCGGAAATTGGAGGATTTCTTCCACTTATTCCCGTACTAACAGCATTGTCAGCGCTTGGTGGTTTGGCAAGTGGAGAATCCGCTATTGTCAAAGCAGTAAATGCTATCAAAAATGGAAAAGAACAATTGGCTGAAGCTAACCGTCATAATAGATATATGGAATCAATTGCAATGGGTAAAGAGTTGTACCTCAAACCATATAAAACTGGATATGGTCTCTACTATAGTCCAGCTCCAAAAAACTATTAGATAACCTTCCCAATCGGCCATTAACAGATTTGGATTTTAATAAATATGGAAGACATCTCAAACATTTTAGGGGTGTTTTCATGCGTGATTCTTTACCTGAAAAACCATTCAAACAAGAATGCGGCATTGTTAATTTAGATGATTCAAATGGTATGGGAACACATTGGGTAGCATATTATAAAAACCACAACTATAAGGAACACTTTGATAGCTTTGGAAACTTACAACCACCACTTGAGATTGTCAACTACTTAAAATTTCCTATTGAATATAATTATGAACGAAAACAAAAATTTAATACATTTAATTGTGGGCACTTGTGTTTAAAATTTTTATTCAATAAATATAAATTAAAATGAAATAATTCAGAGTACATCGTCCCGCACTAACACAACCTACTATTAAATTTTTAAAGAAGGGGAACAAAAATGGTAACATCAGCTGAATTGGAAGAACTATTAATAAAACATATAGATTTATTTATGAAACTTATAAATGAACTAAGAATATGTAACATTAGTAAAATAAGTAATCCATTTTTATTTATTAATATGTCATACGTTTGTATTATTGTGAAAATACTTATTCACAATCTTTCAACATTTGTCGATGTCAAACATTCTATACACAATATTTGTTAACACTTAAGTTATTTAATCTGTATAAACGTATTTTTAAATTCGAATCTGTAAAAATCTGAAAAAAAGAAATATGTAATAAAATTTTCAAAAAATAAAAAACTAATTTGTTTTAATTAATACCTTTATTCTATAATTTCATTTATTTAAAACAGTAAAACTAAAAAATTCTAAATCCTTAAAAACAAGTCTATTTATACTCTGGGGTGTTGTAGATCAATCAGTAAATTCAATTATGTGAAAACAGATATTACTTATACTTATGCGTGAAAAAAACGCACAGGCACAACTATACATTTCTTTCTCATCAAATTAAAAACAACCGCACAGCCAACCTACCCTTTCTTATTAGTTTATATTTCTATTTCTTCTACCTGTGATCATGAGCAATACGTGCCAAGAATTTACTATTAAAAAAAAAAAACGATCATACACATTACATGTTACGCACACACTCATTCTGTCCATCCAAAAATTCGTACAGACGTATATACATTTTCACATTACAGTCTACTTGTACTCTGGGATGTAGATGAGGAAACGTGCACACACTCATTCTGTCCGTCCAACCATTCGTTGAAAAGCAATATAAATGAAAGGACCAACAAAAAGCAGGTATGATCCCAAATTTGTAGGGAAAAATTGAAAATAAAAATGATTTAATTCTTTTCCAGATATGCATTCTTCCAAATTTTAACACATACAAACACACATACACATTAAAAAGCATTACCTTTTCATAATACATGTTACAAACCTAAAGACCGATCGCACACAATTCATTTCACAATGCTGCAATGTTTTTACTCTTTTACAGCTATGCATTCTCCCAAATTTTAACACACACACACACACATACACATTAAAAAGCATTACCTTTTCATAATACATGTTACAAACCAAAAGACCGACCGCACCCAATTCATTTCACAATTCTACAATGTTTTTACTCTTTTACAGCTATGCATGCACCAAATTTTGTATGGAATAAGTGCCCCCGAAACCCCATAAACATACTACTATAAATCTTTTCAATATTTTTTTTTAGTAAAACTTTATAACAAGAGGTGCACAGCCAACTTCAAATAAATATAAAAGAAAACTTCCAAGTATTTGAAAACCTTAATCATATTCTTGTTTATACCTTCACCAATAACTTCGACTTTCCAAAAGAAAATTTTCATAACATGAATTAACGCTCTAGTTTACAACACCGCCTTTATTTAAAAAAAAAAAACAAATAAAATATTAAAAGTGTCTTAAAGTGTTAAGTGTGTGATAGTGTTAAGAAAACACAAAGAAAAAACTTTCGCAAGCTTTTTATTGATTTGACAAGGTAGCCCGTTAGGAAGCGGCCTTAGGACAATTCAACAAAAAAAATATACCTGCACTAGGCGAATTTGGAAATAGACCATTCAAAAGATAAAAAAAATGTTGTTAATAGACATGGAACGTCGACAAAAGCAAAAGTTGTCATCGCTCTTCTGGTGAAGAAATTGGGAAAATTTTGGATTTGATGAATTTCGAGAGCGATATTGATGTAGAGAAAGATATAGAAGTTGATTTGGATGATGATGCTTGCGAGATCAATGGCCATACCAACGTTGAATTTGACAAGGGGATAAATAGAGCGGTTAATATATCTAAATCAATGCTGGTATCAGAGATTTGCGCTACTCCAAAGTTTAAATTCTCTCGTCATTTTCAAAATTATTATCCCATTCTAATTCGATTCATTCAATTACTCCAGAAACGCAAACGCAATGTGACTGCATAGCAGAATATCATTCACTCTGAAGATAGTATTAAATGTAAAATAAGGGAGTTTATTGCATCTATTTCGGATATAGATCCCATCCCACAATTTTAAGAAAATCTTGTGGCGCCAAAAGAACTTGGTATTAAATAACTCTGCGATTGCATTTTCTGGGCCCGAACTAGGATAAGATATCTCAAAGCTTGATATGTCTTCCAAATGCTTCGAGTACTTTCTGGGCGACACTATTATTGAGCACATTGCTGAACAATTGATTTTATATGCCACTCAACAAGATATAAGAACTTCCTTCTTTACAATCAGTTCTGAAAAAAGTTTGTTGACGACGATTGCCCCGATTGGTGGCGTCGATCTCATGTATGGTCTTATTAGTCGATACAAAATTCAAGTGAAGAGCAACAAGTATACAATTCGCTACATTTGCTTGAATTAGCCATGGTAAGCTCCTACATTTTGGTAAACAGAATCAACAAGCCTAACGCTAATGATACGAGATACCAGCTGTCAAACTTGCGAGCAGAAATTGCATCTGCACCTTGCCAAAAGCTCCAGGGCGCCCAGGTCAATATCAAAAAAAGAAAAAAAATCCTTTCAACCGTCTACAGACGTTCGTTACGATGGAGTCGGGCATTCTCCGCAGTTTTTATCATGCGCTGGTAAAAAAAAAACTTGTAAATGCAATTGCAACTTGGTTGCAATTCCGAAATTCAAATTTTATGTCGATCTAATCACAATATATGTCTTTCTAATTGAACTAACTGTTTTTTCCATTAATATTTATCTGAAGAAAAAAATTGGTGTAAAATTGTTTGGATTATTTTCCCAAAGCCGCCTAGAGGCGGTCTAATATTTTGGCACTATAAAGCCCGATTTGACCAAAAAAATATTTAATTTGAGAACTAGAGGTTATATATATATCCTTTGTGTCCATTAATTGTATGCTTTTGTGGTCTTTGGTTACTTATTTCTTATTTAGTAATCTTGCTTGTTTTCTTTGTACGATTTTTATCAAAATTTCTTGTAAAACTTATTGGTTTAATTTTGAACAACTTTATTAAACTTTGTGTTCGCTGCGCAACCTTATAAATATTGTACGGAAACGGCAATAGTGAAAAGTGAATGCATGAATTCATATTAAAAATTAGGGGTGTCGTGTTGGCACAGCACATATATTTTGTACACAGTCTGTCTTTTGTTTTATTTTCAGTCTTCTGATTAATCAAGGGATTTAAATAAACAAGACGATAAATTGGCATTTATTTTACCACAACAAAAAAGGTTTATTTCTTTCTTTGCATATATTTTTGCGGTTGATTAAGATTTAAATAAAAAATATTGTAAAAGAAATATGAGACAAAACAACAACACTTTAAGACGACATTTAAAATGACGATGTGGGTAGCATTGTGGCATTTTCTTTAAATAAAATTCAATTAGCTTGGGAGGTGGCATGGTGTAGTGGTTAAAGTGCTGAACTACAAACCCGCTCAATTATGACTCAAACTACAGAGAAGTCTATAAATTCTAAACATCTTTATCTAATTAATGGAGTTCAGAGGGTTCTTCTATTCTCTCAAACTGTTTAAATGCGGTATCTCTTTAGTTTATTAATGTCCTTAAAATTGTATTCCTTACACATTTTAGCCACCCTCGGCTAAAAGTATTCAATTATAGTCCTTTCTCTAAAGGAGACAGGGCAATACACAACACAGATTTATTTATTTACGGTCTATACTCGGTCTATATGTCTCCAGTGAGCATAGTTGTGTAGTGCATTGTTTGCAACCAAAAATAAATTTTTAAATAGACTTTGAGACATCAGCCCATACAGGGGAATTAAATTCCATTTGCAGTTTATATAAGCTGTGTGATAATAAGGCATTCAGATAAAAACATAAGGTGCTTCTACAGTAATTGATTGACTCTAGAAAGATATTCTGTTTCCAGTGAATATCGTATGAATTTTTATGCCCAGAATATCAATGTGCCCTTAAACTTCAAAGGACTTGATATACGGTCACTGTTCTAAAGAAAGGATCTTAAAACAAATTACGAAACAAAGTTGGAGATGGAATCTAGTCTTCATTGGATCTGAAGCGATCTGAACTGGAATACTTAATTACTTAATTTCTTGATTGGTCATTAACAACCCGATGCTTTCACATTCTTACAGGGGCCTTTGCTTCTTGCCCGCCTTCGTCATTTGGTCACACCAATCGATGGCAGAGCTTCCTCGATTTGATCTTTCCAACTCAAATAAGATTGCCCTTCGACAACTTCCGCAAATACCCGCATCAAATACTCCTTGCGCTGGAACATCCTTCTCCATTCGAAAGACATGGTCTAGCCAGAGCAGCCACTGGATGTTAACACGACGTACAACGTTTCATGTTGTTCGAAAGCTCATACAGCTCATTTTTGGATCAGATGTAGAAATCATGGCCGATCATTTACTGACAGACCCATCTTAATAGACTCCCGTTTAAAAGAACTAAAGGCAGTAATAACATCTCGCCTGGTACGCTTAGCGTACAAAATCAATATAATTACAATTCCGTGCACGTGCACTGTGCCATATTTTGTTAAATGCTTTATACAATACATTACTTTCGTTCGGTAGTTTAGAGACTTATTGCCTTACCTTAACTTTTTGGCAGAATATGAGGCATTAAAAAAATTAGCCACTCATGTATAAAATTAACACACACAACATAAGTGGTGTGAGAAACTAGGACGTTGAACAATGGGTCAATTCGACCTCCGGGTACTGTACTTTTCTTAATTGCCAAGTACACGTTCTCTAACCTAACCTAACCTACTTCAAAATCAGGTCTTAAACACCTTGTTTAATATAAAAATAACACCGTGCTACAATCAAACTACACCCAGCGAACGACACAATACAGGTTGTTTGTTTTGTTAAGTAGAATTCAAAAATATTTTTTTTTATATTTCTCGAACCCTCCAAATTTCTTTTAGTTGACCAACACGGTATTTTTAATCTTTTCACACATAATTATTAATTACCAAAATATTTTTTAAACTATTTTCAAAATTTAAAGTCTTTTGAAAAGGGGAGGGATGAGCCTTTAAAATAGTATACTCAAACATACGATTCAATTTTACATGTTATGAGTTTCGATCGGGTAAACTTGGTAAATATGATTTTTTTCTAATTTTTTCAAGTTTAGCTATTCTTAATTGCAATATTTAATTATAAAATAAAATAAGTGATGACATAAGTTATGAAAGTGCATTATCTTGTAGAGAGATTGACACTTCGTGTGATAAAATCGGACAAAAATTACCGTATTTCTTATGTAAATAGTATAAAAGTAGTGTTAAGTTTTTTATATATGTATGTCAGCTTATAAAATGAACTTTCAGATCAAAAAATTTCAAAAGTTTTGACGGATCTTGATTGTTTACCGCAAAATGTGTCAATTTCACGTTTGCACGACTACCAGAAGTCGGTTAATATTTGTGTTTTTTGCAAATATTATTATTTCACTTTGCCCAAACATTGGCCAACTTCTGATGGATGAAGATCCATCAAAAATTCTGTATATCATTTAACTGAAGGTTTATTTGAAAAAAAAAAAATAAATAAATATGAAAAATATAACAAGACTGTTATAGCCGACCGTAATTTTTGTTCCATTTTATCAAACGAAGTGTTAATATATTTACAAGATAATGCACTTTCTTAATGTCATCACTTATTCCATATTTTTTAATTAAAGTTTGCTACTATGGATGGACAAACTTGAAAAAACCTGAAAAAAATCGCATTTGCCTAGTTTAGCTCATCAAATCTCATAGAATATTAGGTCGAATAATATTTATATGTACACGGCCCATCTCTCCTCTTTCTAAGAAATTTGTGATATTGGTTCAGAAATGTTTGTGTAATTAATAAATTTGTGCGTAAAGTCCAAAATTATAGTTTTTATCAAATAAAACAAGTTAGGAGGGTTCAAGAAATATAAAAAAAATATTTTTGAGTTCTACTCAACAAAATTCATACTTACACTATGTCATTAGCTGTATGTATTTTTTTTTTTTTTTATTTTGTGGTATAGTGTAATTACTATTAATTTCTTTTTTTCAGTTTGCAGAACGAGTATTTGCCGTGTATAAAAAGAATGGAATTAACATAAAATTTTCTTATTTTTTAACTTAACTTTTACAAATTTGTTTCCAATTTATATAAAAGTTTGTTGGGAAGCCAGAAATCCAAGTTGTTTAATAAGCCGATTTTAAAAACATACTACGTGTCTTTGACCAAATATATGAATACTGTTGTATTTGAATTCTAAAACCAACGAATAATAAAAACCACAAAACAACACATCCAATAATATTAAGCAAGACAGATGAATGTCACAGCATGGCCACCCTGATGAACATAAAAAAGTTCAAAGAACAAAGGAACTGTGGGTAAAGAAAAGTTCATAAATGTCAAAGTATATGAATTTCGTGCATGTGGCTTATCACCGGCATCCAAAAGTACAGATGGAGTTGTAAATAAGTTGTTATTTCATCAACATATTGTGCATGTGTCTTCTGCATGTTAGCAGTACTGCTATTTGTACCATCAGCTTTAAAATCAACGTCTATCATTACAGTTACATGAAATTCAGAATTTACGTGTCAACGAAAGTTGCAAAATATCATCAAAATTGTAATAATTTTATCGCAGCAAGAGAGTTATAAAATTGATTTTGCAATTCGATTTTATGTTTGTACTTAAAAAAGAGTGAAAAGATAAATATTCGAATACATATGATTGCATAATAAGAAATTATAATTTAATATTTAGAGATGAAACATTTATTTGTTATAAAATTTAAGAAGTTAATCTCAATCGTTTTAACCTTTGCACGTCGGACAAAAAATTTTATTATTTTGCAGCTTGTTTTATTGAAACCTAAAAAAGAAAGGAATTTATGAATATTACATTTCATTATTTTTATATTATACCTGACAGGAAAATTTCAACAAGAAAAGCATTTCAAGTACGCATAGCTCGACTAAAGATCAATATATGGTCTATGAGACAGACGAGTAGTCTATAAATACATATCTGCGAAGTATTTTGTCGTTAGTAATAACGTATCGGATTTGAGCCTGCCTTAACACATCCTTTCAGGCGCGTCTGCTTCTTAAGCGCCTTATCCACTTATCCGTATAATAGATGACAAAGAGAAATCGATTTGGTCCTTCCACCGCATTAAATACACTATTCGACAAAATACAAAAAATTAAATACACCCGAGTAGTTATGTAGTTACATAGTCTAATTTATTCAGTTAGTTGAGTAGAACTCAAAAATACTTTCTTTAATTTTTCTCGAAGCCTCCAAACTTGTTTTATTTGACAAAAATGGTTTTTTGTTCTTTTTACACAAAATTATTGATTACCCAAATATGTTTGAACGTATTTTAAAAATCCAAATCTCTTTAGAAGGGGGAGAGATTAGCCTTTCAAACGGTATACATAAACATTGTGTTCAAACTAATGTGTTATGAGATTTTATGGGGTAAACTTGGTATATATTAGTTATTTTTTGTTTTTCCAAGTTTGGCCATTCCTAATTGGAAAGTTTTATTAAAAATATGAAATAAGCGGCGACATTCTTAAAGTGCATATCTGTCTCGCCGAACCGTCAATATCTGTCCACGCGTGTAGCCACGGGACCGCAATGCGCTGCACAAAATCCAAAATCCGTTGAGTAGCTAATGCAGCTAATTTTTGGATCGAATGCGAAAATCGTCGCCAACTCTCTCTGGTCCGAAGATCTTACGTGGGACTTTTATCTCGAATACTCCCAAGGCTGCTCTATCAATATAAATTATGTTATAATTATTACGGGCTGAGTAACATCGATCTTGTGCTCTGTATATATACAGAGCGAAAACTGCCTAATAAAATCAAGAAGTATTTCTCTACGAAGCGTTTTTGGAGTGAGGGGTATTACAGCAGAAAGAAACGAAGATTTTTTCGTAAAGATATTTTATTATTTTTATGTGATAAATCTTTTTAATTTTTTCAAGAAGTAAAACACATACTTTTAAGAAGAAAACTTGTTATTTACCATTTTTTTACTCAAATTCCGTCATTTTTGCCACAAAAAATACAATCCGTAGAGAAAAAGTTATTGATTCTATTGTGTTTTCCTCTAAATTGTATAAAACAAGAATTTCTTATTAATTTCATTGGGCTACCTAATCAATTTTTTCAATCGTTTTAACCTTTGCACGTCGGACAAAAAATTTTATTATTTTGCAGCTTGTTTTATTGAAACCTAAAAAAGAAAGGAATTTATGAATATTACATTTCATTATTTTTATATTATACCTGACAGGAAAATTTCAACAAGAAAAGCATTTCAAGTACGCATAGCTCGACTAAAGATCAATATATGGTCTATGAGACAGACGAGTAGTCTATAAATACATATCTGCGAAGTATTTTGTCGTTAGTAATAACGTATCGGATTTGAGCCTGCCTTAACACATCCTTTCAGGCGCGTCTGCTTCTTAAGCGCCTTATCCACTTATCCGTATAATAGATGACAAAGAGAAATCGATTTGGTCCTTCCACCGCATTAAATACACTATTCGACAAAATACAAAAAATTAAATACACCCGAGTAGTTATGTAGTTACATAGTCTAATTTATTCAGTTAGTTGAGTAGAACTCAAAAATACTTTCTTTAATTTTTCTCGAAGCCTCCAAACTTGTTTTATTTGACAAAAATGGTTTTTTGTTCTTTTTACACAAAATTATTGATTACCCAAATATGTTTGAACGTATTTTAAAAATCCAAATCTCTTTAGAAGGGGGAGAGATTAGCCTTTCAAACGGTATACATAAACATTGTGTTCAAACTAATGTGTTATGAGATTTTATGGGGTAAACTTGGTATATATTAGTTATTTTTTGTTTTTCCAAGTTTGGCCATTCCTAATTGGAAAGTTTTATTAAAAATATGAAATAAGCGGCGACATTCTTAAAGTGCATATCTGTCTCGCCGAACCGTCAATATCTGTCCACGCGTGTAGCCACGGGACCGCAATGCGCTGCACAAAATCCAAAATCCGTTGAGTAGCTAATGCAGCTAATTTTTGGATCGAATGCGAAAATCGTCGCCAACTCTCTCTGGTCCGAAGATCTTACGTGGGACTTTTATCTCGAATACTCCCAAGGCTGCTCTATCAATATAAATTATGTTATAATTATTACGGGCTGAGTAACATCGATCTTGTGCTCTGTATATATACAGAGCGAAAACTGCCTAATAAAATCAAGAAGTATTTCTCTACGAAGCGTTTTTGGAGTGAGGGGTATTACAGCAGAAAGAAACGAAGATTTTTTCGTAAAGATATTTTATTATTTTTATGTGATAAATCTTTTTAATTTTTTCAAGAAGTAAAACACATACTTTTAAGAAGAAAACTTGTTATTTACCATTTTTTTACTCAAATTCCGTCATTTTTGCCACAAAAAATACAATCCGTAGAGAAAAAGTTATTGATTCTATTGTGTTTTCCTCTAAATTGTATAAAACAAGAATTTCTTATTAATTTCATTGGGCTACCTAATCAATTTTTTCAAAAAGGGTTTTCTTATAGATTTCATTAGGCTACTTAATAATTTTTTTTAAAGAGTATTCCTTATTGATTTTATTGAAATATTTGCTAAAACTTTTATTACCAACAGTGGGTTATCAAATGTACTTGTTTAAATTATACTTATTGAATTCAGAAATTTTATATCAGTTTTACCTTTGCATTATGTATTTAAAATAAATTTTCTAATTTTTTTATTGCCGTTTGTAAAATCAACAATTGCAAGATACAAAATGCCAAATTTTTGACGAATATTTTTCAAGAGTGGCCACGATATAATGATTTCTTAGGTTATGAACTTGTAAGTATTGACATTTTTAATCTAATTTAATTTAACTTTTAATATCTATTTTATATTGAATAGGTCGAAATAGATTTTGATTTTTTATACCCGGATAAAACTAATAATTTATTCTTAAAGTTGGAAACTTTTTATAAAAAGTTGCTTAAAATTTTTGACTTTGAAATTAAAGACCAAGCATCAAGGGAATTTTACGTACAATATTTATGTAATGAAAATATTACAAAAGGTACTATATTCTTTGAAATTTTGACATAAGCGATATTTTGATTTTACATTTATTTATGTATATTTCTATTTAGATTCCAAATAGTGTATGTACATGCTTCATGCTTTGTGATAGCCACAACGACTTAATAAGGAATATAAGCCCTCGATAGCCTATGATCAAACAGTTTACTGAAATTAAAGCTAATTTTAATTTTTCTTATTACAAATATTAAATTAGTTTCTAAATAAATATATCAATAAAAAATCTATAATAATATCAAGCAAAATCAAGAAGTATTATTTAAGAAAATAAAGGGATATTCTTATAAAATTAAGAAGAAAATCTTTTTGAAATAAACAAAAAAAGGGCCTAATAAAATCAAGAAGAAACCCTTTTTGAAAAAAAGGAAAGCCTAATAAAATTAAGGAGAAAACTTTTTTAAAAAAATCAAGAAGACTATATAGTAAAATCCCTAAGATTTCTTCTTGATTTTTTCAAAAAGGTTTTCCTTATAAAAATAATAAGAATCTCTTCTTGAAAAAAAAAATCATAGAGAAATCTTATAAACTTTGTTCTAATTTGTTATGTATTTATTAGGTTCAGTTTTCTCTGTGTAGTACCAGTGGAACCTCTGGTGGGAATCGATCCACCACTGCAGTGGACTAGCATTTAATATATACACCTTTTTTGTTTAAAAACTTGTTGAAATCATATTGTTGTTTAAATTTCTTAAAATAGACTTCTTAATTATTGGCCATTTTTCATTAAACCGTAGATCGAGCTTTGTATCAAAAATGATACATTTCAATTTCTTAGACTACAGAAATTTAATTCAGAAAAAGTTAAATGCCTGATATTTTTTTAACCAACTAAAAAAAAAAAAATTTCTAACTGGACTTCAAAAATTCAAAAACTTAATAGTACTGGCTTATGTATCATTTTTGATACATACGACTTTCCTAGGGATTCTTTGGTGTTAAGTATTCCATTTTTTAAGTTTTCAAAGATTTTATGAAGTTTTATCGTAAATAATACATTATTTATGGTATTTGAGAAGGAATTGAAAGTTAAGTGTTGGATGAAAGTGAAAAGGTTGAATTTTCTGAGGTTGTCGTAGTCCAGTAGAAAGTGTGTTAGCTTTTTAGATGTCAGAGCAAGGTTCAAACCTTTGGTCAGTTATTTCCAATTTATAACGAGAGGTTGTAATGGCAGATTATATATGTATGTGTGTAATATTCCTGCTGATGAAGACTCTGTAGAAGAAGAAAACAGAAGCTCGTCTTATGAACTGACGAAAGTATTGGCAGCAACAAACATGACAATAGGACGTTTATTGCCTAAGATGATACTACTTGGAACAAAGAACCGTAGTAGTTTGGGAAGAGAAGAGAATATTACCAATTTTCACGCAGACTGCTAGCAGATGTTTCTTGCAATGTTGAAGAGTCTTTCTTACTGCTCTTTTCATATATATTTCCTGTGGAAGACAAACATTAGAAAAAAGTGTTTCGTCCTATTTTTATTTGATATATATTACAGATGATAGTATTTCGGTCAACTACGTGCGTATGAGGCAACAGAATCATTAGCTTTAATAATGTACTACTTGGAAGTGATGAAAAATTTACATCTATTAGGCCTTTTCGAAAACTGTACTAAAAGTCTTTCAGTTTTTAATAATCCCAATAATTTTGTTGTTGTGGATTGTTAACTGATTGAATTTTATTGGCGTTATATATTTCGGCAACCGAAATCGAATTGGCAGTTTTACATTCAAGTACATGCTACGTGCGTAGCAACGTATTTGGGGTCACCAGAGAGGAATCAAAGAGAGAGCATTGTTATTGACATAATCGATGTTCTATTGCAACGGGGAACTTTTTTACCTCACATGACGTTGACAACATATTTTCCTAACGAAATACAATGGTTTGTATTGAGGTTTCAGCCATCCCTTACTGCTGCGAGTGACAATAAGCTGCCCTCTCTAAACAATTGGAAACTTATAAATCGCCGCAAAGCAAAGGTACTAGATGCTAAATTATTACCATTTAAGAAAAGGAAAATTAAACTGACATGAATTGATTGATTTTTACGCAAAAAACCATGCTGCAATGTACATCATTTGAAAAATTTTGTAGTAAATTTCATAAAAGTGATAATAAAATGTAATAAATGTAATAATAATTCAAAATATTCAAATTTTTTTTAATGAAATCTATCAATAATCGTGACAATTCTATGTACCAAAAGTATGTATCAAAACTGATTCATAAGCTAGAATTATGAAGTTTTTTTAATGCTCGATCTACGGTTAAAGGTATTCCAAGGTATCCTTTTCAGATCTTCAGTAGGCCTTGTGCCTCGGAACTAGAAATCGTTTGTCATGTCAAGAAATAAAAAAAGAAACGTGATCTTTCACGACTAAGTGAAAAGGTTAAGCCTGAGTGTCGATTAACTATGATACACAGATGTGACCAAACGCATTTGTCATGTAACTAAAAAAAAGAGTATAATATAGGTGATCCAAAGTACTATATATTATTGGCTTGATTTGAGCCAAGTAGGTCTTGTACGATCAAAACGAATTGTTGACGGAGGAAAAGTTATGATGTGAGTTTCATGATCGTTCTACGAGACAAACAGTAGAACTCTGACAAAAAGGATTAAATTGATGAAAAAATCAATTGTAGGGATTGCTTACAGGTTTGATAATTATAAGTTTATCCTAAGAACAGCGACATATGCACGATAGCTGCCACTATGTCAGCAGAATTTTTAAAATATACATACATATAATTCAGTCAGTATTATGATTTTTGTTAATTTTATCCATGTTGTGTTAATTTTATCTATAAGTGGCGAGACCTACAGTTTAAAGTCGACTTCGAAAGACGTACTTCTGCTGAGAGACAGACGCCGAAGAAATATATTTTCATATTACGTTTTGGTGGAGATGTCTGACCTGGGGTTTGAACCGCGGCCTCAACGTCTAATAAGCCAACACACTACCAACTAGACTACGGGGGGCTAAAGATTAGTTAAGCAAAACTGAAGGGTGACATAATATGGCATCACAAGGTTTAAATCCCTAATTCTATTGGCATTCTATTGCTGTCGCCATAGTCTTGTAGGTAGTGTGTTGGCTTATTAGACATAAAGCCAGGTCAGACATCAAAACGAATATAAACAAATATTTCTTCTTCTGGCAAAAACCCTGTGAGTAAATAAAATTGCCATTAAAAGTTTCTCAAAAATATGTCGTTCGGAGTCGACTTTAAAATGTAGGTCCCGCCACTCATGTATAAAATTAACACACACAATATGAGTGGTGTGAGAAGCTAGGCTGTAATCCTGACTGAAGGGTTGTAATAACCATTTATGTACATTATGTATTGGCACTCTAAATAGACTGCTCATGAATGTGTAAAAAAGTAAAAAAAACTTATCTACAAACCTCGAAACCTATTGATTTTGCATAACTAATTAAATGAAGCCATTAAAGTCAACAAATTATTCTCTGAAATAATTCTGACACTTCAGTTGCTCATAGGGAAGGACCCAGCTGTCCGTTTTGACTTTTATGTTCATTCTCCTCTTCTTTTTAAAAAATTTATTAAATTTATCTCTCAAGTAAGTTTCATGCTTTTTAGAATTTCATATGATAAAGGAAATATACATACGATATATGTATGTACATGTAAAGTAACAAACTCTATCAGAAAAAGAACACTTGTATGCACATCAGAATTGAAAGCTACCGTTCCATGTAAAAAATAGAAAAAGTTATTGAAGCATCGTTACTAGAGCCAAGGCGGATTGATGATGATTGGCTTTTGCGGTGATGTGATGATGTTGGCTGGCTGTATCCTGGTACCAACCATATAATATATTTGATTAATATTTAACAAGTTTGTCACTTAGTGACGAACGACTTTCGATAAAAGCTTAACTTGTTGTAAAAAAAAAACAAAAAATTAAATACCGAAGTAAATTTAAAAACAAATATTCCAATCAAAAAATAAAAATTTTACCACGAGAAGATCAAGAAGCAATATAGAATGTATACTTTTTCAATAACTTGAAATATTTTTAACAGTGACTAAAAAATAATGATTTATGATTTCTGGAAATATGTCATTGTATTGTATTGTATTTTAATTACGTTTTTATGGATTGCACGACTAGTGTACCATGATAAGGCAGCCTTATTTCAATGATATCTGACGTTGCTAATACGTTTTTGATCGAACCTTTTCTTTGTTATGTTTTTAAATCCTTATATCAGGTGGTGTGATATTATACTGGACGTCAGGTTTGCCATTTAAAAGAAATATTGCTTTCGACGACCTCCTCGTTTAGAGCAATTACTGATTTCCAGGAAATTATCTGGTAATCAGAATTGAAATTTATCTGCAAAATTCAATACTAATTGATAAAATGAACTTACAGTGCTCGCCATTAATAGTGATGACCGACCAACGTCGTTTTCAAACAAATATGGGTCGATTAAACTGTTCGCACAAAATCCACAGCAAGCAGTGTCCTTTACGGGATGCATTGGACGCTCTTGGATCTCATCTTAGTATTGTTCCAAATTCAACAATTTCATTCATCCAGAAATAGGAACCATAACTGAAGTGGACATTTCGATGATAATTAGGGTCAGTTGCCAACTGTCATTGTGGTAACACGATTCCATTATTTGCACGTGTTGTTGGCATTGTGATTTGACAAAAGAGACTGAATAAATGACAACTCTTTTAAAAGATGTACGTAGTTTGGTCATCCTGTTGAAACACCCGTTTCTTATCATGGCTAGATATTGTATACCGCTGTAGTCTAGTAGATAATGTGTTGGCTTATTATACATAAGGTCACGGTTTAAACTCCAGGTCAGACATCTCCAACACAACGAAATACGAAGAAGTATTTCATCGGCGACTTCCGCTCAAGAGATTTCTGGCAAAAACTTTGGGAGTAAATAAAATTGCCATGAAAAGTTTCTCAAAAATCTGTTGTTCGGAGTCGACTTTAAACTGCAGGTCCCACCACTCATATATGAAGTTAACACACAATATAAGTGGTGTGAGAAGCTAGATCGAAATCCTGGCGGAAGGGTTGTAATGTAATGTATGTAACTAACAGTGCATTCTTCTCTCGGTACAAGTTTATTTATTTTCTTTTAACGTATTGAAAACCAAACAAAAACGGCTAGGAACACTTTGAAATATTGTTTACAGGAAAATAAAAAAAATGTTTTTCAACACTTAAGAGGAGTGTACCCAAATTGGCACTGAAGAGTAAAATTTTAAAAGTGTCAAAGCAAATTGCGTTGACGAATTTTTTTACAATTGCAACGACTACTATTGTGGCAGGTTTCACAACGTATGTATATGATGTCCAAGTTTTTCTGGAACGTGATCAGTGCTGTCTAGCGTAAGATATTTAATAATAATGAATAACACCTTTTTTGATAATTACTTTAGGTAAAGCCTAGCTATTGTTCGTCGAAATTGTAATTAATTCAAGTCATTTGCTTTACCGAATACAAACTCTATGTATTTGACATAGCCTTGTAGGTTCATGTATAAAACCTCCAAGCTCACGTCACTACAAGGTGCAGGAAACTCTCTGTTGAGTGGGATAGATGTTTGGAAATGTATACTCAGGGAAAGGGAACATACAAAAATGCTTTTCGAAACAAACGAGTTTAAGGCAATAAAAGCTTCTTCGAGAATTAAGAGAAGATTTGATACATGCATCAGACTATCTAAAGAAAAACCTGAGGTTAATAATCGGAATGAATCTTCAAAGCATTTTACTCGCTACTGTAAGGTATTGATACATTCCAGAAATAAAAACATCTGAGTTTATATCAGCTGCTAATAAATGCTCTCAAATTGGTACAGCGGCCGTAAAAGTGTTAATTTAAGATTCGAAAAACACCAGAATTGTGGGTTTCCAAACCGCTTTGGTTTCAAATTAGTTTTGCATAATAAATTGGAGGATAATATTCCATAATTGATCGGAGATATTATGAAACCTTGTGAAGAGTTTAAATAGTTAAGTTACATATGTACTTACATAATTGGTCATTACAACACTTTAGTCAGGATTACGACCTAGTTTCTCACGCCACTTATTTTGTGTGCGTTAATTTTTATACATGAGTGGTGGGACCTACAGTTTAAAGTTGACTCAGAACGACAGAATCTTTTTATGGCCGTTTTATTTACTTTCAGAATTTTCATAAACCTGCTGAGAGGAAGTCGCCGAAGAAATATTTTGTAATGTTTCGTTTAGTTGGAGATGCCTGATCTGGTGTTTGAACCGTGGCCTTATGCCTAAAAAGCCAACAGACTACATACTAGACTACGGCGACTGTTTTAAATAAGTTGTATTCAATTTTTGTTGTTCAGTGTATAACTCGATTAGCAAAGTATTATGTTGTGCAGACAACACACATAACATACAACGAAGATTGTGTTCTATTGAAATCAATTTTTTGAAGTGTGTATGCAAAGATTTATTACATGAATTAAGGAATATTTACGTGTTATCAGAGTATAAAAAAATATCTTATTACTAAAGTGGGCGAGGTAAGAGCGTATATGCAAAACTGTTGATATGTCTCAAGAAGAATAGAAAGACTGGTGTTTAGTTATCATATTCAATGCCGTTAATTTTTACAAGTTCAATGCTTTCTACCTTCCAGTGTTTTTTAATTTTCTACTTCATTTGCTATCGCATATAATTTATTTTCCTAAGGGAATAAATTAAAAGCAATTGATACAAAGGATCTGTTTTCCTTAAAAAAAATAAATACGTGAACTCTGATTGTGTTGACTTAAATATATACATGCATAATGGTCATTACAATCCTTTAGTCAGGATTACGACATAGATCACACACCATTTTATTTTGTATTCTTTAATTTTATATATGGTCTGAAATGAATGATTTGGGCAGTGACAGCATTTGACTGACCGCCACCTGGCACAGACCTCATGCCACATTGGGTCTTTTATACGAGCGAATTGATAGCAAGGTTAACTTCGGAGGTTACGTGATCGTGCAATTTGACCACGTTAGAGCCTTTCTTGTGGGGTCTCTTAAGTCGTAGGTGAAAGCGAATAAGCTATAAAACCACCGCGGTCCTCAAAGCAAACATAACCAGTACCCTTGGTTAATATCAGATTGAAAAGTATTTGACAACAAATTTTTATCATTGTAAAAATGTGTTGAATTTGTATTACAAAATTTACAAGCAAATACGTTTGATATGCCTCATATCATTGGTATTCTTAATTCAAATGCAGTCGATGCAGTGATGTAGGTTACTTTTACAAATACATGTATGTTATGCACCCAAATACAACACATTAAATAAAAAATTCTCTTCTACAAAACACCACATTAATTTAACGTAATTTTTTAAAACAAAAAATTTTATTAAAATCATACAACATATATTTTTTATATTCTAGAACAATAATAAATGTCAAGTATTTCCAACAACATTCGTTGCTTGTGTCTGCAGTGACATTTACAACAGAAAATAAATTAAAATTCCATTTAAGGATTCAGAAATATTGTTTTAGCAACAAATCCCTAAAAATGAATTATAGGGTGTCTTTTTAAGTGCTGCCTATCTGCAAACATTTTTTATTCGTTCAAAACACAACAATTGTTGCCATTATGTGTGGAATATAAAATCGTTCATATGTCTGTCACAGCTTCTAAATCGTGCTGAATTTGACCTATGGCATGGGTTATGCCGGCAACTTAAGGAAACTCCACATGCAAAAGTCTAACGGCGACAAATCGTATGATTTCGGTGGCGAGTTCATAAAACCTCCACGTGAGTTGAATCTGCCTTCAAATCCAATTTGGCATGAGCTGTGAGGCACGTAGAGCCGTCATGTTAAAACCAAATGTCGATAGAGCCCTTATCATCCAATTCGAGCTGTAGTCTTCCCTTGAGAGTGTAGACTTCGCCAACGTCGTTCCCAATATGGTGACTTTTTCAGGATGCATTAGACATTCTTGCCATACCATACCATTCATACAGAAATGGGCGTCATTGCTGAAGATGATTTCTCAATGAAAATTAGGTTCATTGCCCGTTCGGCGAACACATGTTGTCTTTGTTTTCGAAATTCATTTCGCATAAGTAGTCATTAAAACCCTCCAATCTCAGTCATAATCCTACGATCTAGTTTCTCGCACTACTTATGTTGAGTGTGTTACTTTTATAAATGAGTGGCGTGACCTAGATTTTGAAGTCAACACCGAACAACAGATTATTTTGAGAAACTTTTCATGAAATTTTTTTGTTACTCTTACAGTTTTTGGCCATAAATCTAGTGATAGAAAGTCGCCAAGAAATATTTTTTTTTAGATTTCGATTTATTGGAGATGACTGACCTTGGGTTCGAACCGTTGCTTCATGTCTAAAAAGCCAATACATTTCCTATTAGGCTACGGGATTTCTCATAACAGTCTGAGAACTAATTTGACATATTTAACTTCACTGAGGTCCCCGTTGTCTAGTACGTAACTTTTTAGACATGAGGCCGTGGTTAAACTCTATTCCAGAAATCTCGAACAAAACAATATATGAAAAAATATTCCTTCGACCACTTCCTCTTAACAGATTTCTGGCAAAAACTCTGAGGGCAAATGAAAAATTGTCAAGAAAAGTTTATCAAAAATCTGTCGTTGGCAGTCGACATTATATTCTAGCTTCCACCACTCATGGGCGGTGTGAGAAACTATGTTGTAATCCTGACGAAATGATTGTAATGACCAGTAAGCTTCTACAAGATATGCCTTCAATGTTCCGTAGTTCCTTTTGGGAGACCCTATGCAATTGAGTTAAAAATTTAAATAAATGTTTCCTTTTTTTTATTACGAATGAGAAAAGGGATGAAAAATTTTGAAATAAATGAAATTGAGACAAACGTTAAAAAACTGTCAAAACACCCACTTTAACTGCAAACGCAAAACTAGAATCATCTTTAAATACAAATAAACAAAAAAAAGGACAAAAAACAATAGAAAATTAATTAAATTTTATTAAACATGGTTTATCATGGTTTTCCATTTCATTTTTCAATTTTCATTTACAAATAGTTTTAGAAAAAGTTATTTCAATTCAATAATTTTTGTACATTTCTAATGGATATTTAGACAGATGTCAATGCAAGTGCTTCAAACATAGGACACTTGATTTAATTTCTTAAAAAAAGTTCATTTATTTAATTTTTTTTATTCTACAGTTTCTATTTCTCTTATTTTGACTTCTGTATTACCTTCCATGCGAAGTTACATATGAGATACTATCAGCTTAGTACTTGATCAAGTATGAGTACAGTAAGACCCCGCTTAACGCTGTTTCAGTACTACGCGGTAGTTTTGGGATTCCCCTAAATCACACACTGTATTGATACTTGTTGTATATGTGTGCAAATGAAAAGGCCATGCACCAACCAAAAGCGGTGCACTATATACCGACGGAGTATACCATGTATCTTGTTCAACGCTCTTTTGATGGTCTGTCCAGAATAAGGATTCCAACTGTTTTTTCCGAAGTCGCAATCACAGTACAAACGCATCTTTCTGAGTCACAGTTGATTTATTAGTGGTCCTCAACGGTACTAGGTGTATACATATGTACGTGTTAAGTTGCCTCGTTTAACGCTGTTTCGTTTAGCGATGGAAATTATTGGAACGTATCTCCCGCTTTAAGCGGTGTATGACTGTATGTCAAATGACTGTGTATTCTTACTCGCACAGGATGAAAACTCTGTAGTTCAGATTTAGAATTTTACTCCGATAAGAATTTTTGATGCCAATACCGACCTACAGAATAATAGGTAATCAATTTCTACGCAATGAAGTCATTTACTATTAGTCTTATTGGTTGAATTTATATCCAATATTTGTGTATATTTGCACTTGGTAGTTACGCCTCTTATATCCTTATATCCTCCGTTTCCTAGCTCTTCTCCTGTTCCAATTTCTCTATCCTTTCTTTCTCTCTCTCCTATGACGAATTTTCAATGGGCCATCTCTAGGTATTGTATCAATGACCTAACCAAACCTAGCTACGACTCTTTACCGAATTTCATACAGGAAAAACTTAAAAGTTGCACTCATAGCGTCTTTTTGTACGTTGTTTTAATCTCTATTTTTGGATCCACAATTCAATGATTCGGATGCCCAAAAATTAAGGTGCTGAGTGGAAGGCAATCACTTGTTGTGGGTCGTGGATAGCTTTTAGATATAGAAATCAGCTCCGAATAAATGTTTTAATAAAGAAGCATTTCCGGACATTGGCAAAATCAACAAAATGAGTTTGTACTCTGAGACATCAAGCCAATGTCTGTATATACATGGAACATATACAGCTATTCTTATGGGTAAGTTGGCAGCTCTATCACCATTTGCTTATTTGAAATACCATCATTAACGAAACCTCAAATATTCGTAGACGCCATAGTCTAATCGGTAAAAACCCAAATTTCTGCCTTGCAGCAGATTTCTAGCAAAAACTCCGAGAAAAAGTAAAATTTGCCATGAAAAGTTCGTCAAAAATCTGTTGTTCGGAATCGACTGACAACTGTAGGTCACACTTATAGATAAAATCATCACGCACAACATAAGTGGTGTGAGGACCTGAACAAGTTTTAGTTATGACCAATTAAATATTGATGGAAGCTGTAACTTCTATCATTCTCTCTCTTCTTCTTCGAATTTCCTGAATGATTCTCTGTGGTGCTACTCACACACAATTAAAGAATCTTCTGCGACTGCAACTGCGAAACGAATCTTTTCCGTCTGCCATAAAGTTCAATTGTAGGGTATATCTCTAAAAAAATAAAAAAGAGATATTTTTACGCATTGGGGTACGTATAACTAGTTTACATAAGAGCATAAGTCCGTAACAAAACTTGGATACTTAGACAGTCAGCTGACCTGATCAACAGTGCTTTGTGGTCCATTCCCCTTTGGACTTTTATTAAAGCTGAGTTGGTGGCAGTAAGACTCAATGCAGCTCAATCCTGCCCCAACCTGGATTATATGTTTGTTGCTATTCTGGAAAGATATGGACACATCCGAGTCGATTATATGATCCCATATAATTTTCTAAATACCAAATTTGATTTTAGAATTCCAAAGAGAGATTTTTGCTCTAAAAATACGGAGGTTTCCAATGGCACCCTTAAGTTTTATACCGATGGCGCAAAAATGAGTGGCAAGATAGGGTGTGACATCTTTATTAAGGGTTCTAATAATAAATTCTCGCTACTGTCGTATTTTAAAGGCTGAGCATAGGTACTAAATATTTGGTACTTCATATTGTTACGAAAAAATCAAGATACTGGTGTTTTGGTTTTACATCGTTTAATATTAAAATTATAAACAAAATATACAAAAACAAAACCATGAACTTGTTTACAAATTAGCGCACTGTGTAAAATAACAACAAATACCAGAATTAAAAATGGTAAACAAGTAAACAAAAATATACTAACGAACAGCAGCATAAAAAATGGTAAATAAGTAAACAAAAATACAACGACAAATACTACAAGAATAAATGTAAACAAAATACACAAACAACAATAATGAAACAACGGTGTTTACATTTATATTTAGAGATCTCGATAAGGCGAAGCCACAAACATTCGGGTTCAGGAACATTCAGCAGACTGTTGACGTTGGTACATAAAAGACAAGCAGACGAGTGAGTTAGTAAAGAGGACGTGTACTTGTTAATTAAGACAAGTACAGTACCCGGAGATCGAAATGACCCATTGTACAGTAAAGTTCAGTCAGACTTGTGTGAAGACGCGGTGCGTTTGTAGCGTTACAAAGATGTGTCCAACAATTGTCAAGTAATCGTTAGTGTTTATGCAAAAAGTATAAACAGAGGAATAACAAGCAAAGCAATTGTTGATATTTACATTAAATTGTGAACAGTGGCACACAGAATTGTGCGAACAATAAAAAATTTTAATTAAAACTAAACACAGATTGATTTTTATTTTATTTGCAATCTCCGAGCTCATATTTTAAACGTTTTTAAAGGCTAATAAAATAACAATAACATAACAATACAAAAAACTTCAATTCAATAAAACTGAACTTGAGATGGTGGAAGATGGTTCCTTATTAAAATAACGTTAGCCTCCTCCAAACATTTTTAAATTTAAGGCATTAAGAGCATGTGGTTAGAAGCATATTTTTGTAGGCTCACACGTGTTAGTGTACATTTCTATTGATGTGTATCATGTCACATGTTATTGTCAACATTTATGTTTTTACACTGATGCTATCACAAGCAGCATCTGATAAAAGTGTCAAAATAACAACTATTCTTCACATACATACCTATGTACGACCATGTACAAGCATTTTATCATTCAAAGCAGACACACTTGTATAACAGTTATGTTTATATGTAGTCAAAATATTTTATATCATACGTACAGAACTCTTCATGTAATTTCAACACAATATGACGTCTATGTTTATAAACATACTTCATACATACATATCTCTAACAATTGTTATAAGTATTTATGTTTTCGTAGCTTAAATTTAAATTTATTGTTCTGCTGTGACATGTTTGTAGAATTTTGCTTTTTAAAGGAAGTTTTTTAACAGCAATATTATGCCTTACTTCTCTCGGCTAATATTGTAGATGAAAAATAATTTAAGCAGTATTGCTCACAAGAACTCGGCCTGTCGCAGACAACAACTTGACCAATGTGGCGTCTAGACTTGGAGCCTGCAACCGTATAAAATTCAGTTGACCAATAGAAAACGAATTGTCTTTGCTTAATAGTCTGTGGAGCAGTCAGCAACTGTCCTCAGTTTTCATATAAAAATTAGTTTCTACATTATGTGCGCTTTTTCTGGGTCAAAGGGTATGTGAAGAACAAATTTGTCAAATTTGGAATGATACCAATTCCTATAATGTTCAAGCGAATCCAAATGCATTGGAAAAAAGCTGCTGTTGGTGTAGCTTTTCGGCTAGCCATGCCTTAGGTGCATATTCTCTTGAGTACGACGTTAGCCAGTCGACCATTGTGAACAGCGAGTACTTTAGGTCGATGACTACCAACATCGACGTTGTGGGGTTTCAACAATACGGCGCTTTATGCCACACTATACATGCTCCATTGGATATTCAGCTCTAGAGATTTGAGGTCATAGCCATCGTATCACGAGCAGGTGATGTCAACTTATCTCCGATAAAGTGCGATTTAACCATGCTAGATTTTTTCTTGTGGGGTGTTCTTAAGTCGCTTGTGTATGCGAATAAGCTACAAGCCAATGCAGTCCTGTCATAGAGAGTTAAGTCGCCGTAAGCCAAAGTTCGAGCCCCTCGCCTGACATCAAAGACAAAATACAAAAAGTATTTCTTGGGCGACTTCCTCTCAGCAGATTTCTGGCAAAAACTCTGAGAGTAAATAAAATTGCCATGAAAAGTTTTTCAAAAATCTGTCGTTCGGAGTCGACTTTAAACTGTAGGTCCAGGCACTCATGTATAAAATTAACACACACAACATAAGTGGTGTGAGAAACTAGGTCATAATCCTGACTGAAAGGTTGTAATGACCAATTATGTATGTATGTAATTGGTCATTACAGCCCTTTAATTGGATTACGGCCTAGCTTCTCATACCACTTATGTTGTGTGTATTAATTTTATATATGAGTCCTTGTATACTGTAGGTCCCATTTAAAGTCTACACCGAACGACATAGTTTTTTTTTTGGAAATTTAATTTACTTTCAGGGTTTTTGCCAGAAATCTGCTG
This sequence comes from Sarcophaga variegata, assembly GCA_932273835.1. Classification (NCBI taxonomy): domain Eukaryota; kingdom Metazoa; phylum Arthropoda; class Insecta; order Diptera; family Sarcophagidae; genus Sarcophaga; species Sarcophaga variegata. The sequence goes on along the minus strand of OW026358.1, from coordinate 84,430,341 downwards.
AGAGGAAGAAGATGCCGAAGATGTATTTTTCATATTTCGTTTTGATGGTTCACCCGTGCTTTTGAACCGTGACATCATATCTATCATATCTCATAAGACAACACACTACTACTAGACTACGGCAACTTCGAAGTAGTTCTACTTTCCATAAATAATTGAGTGGAGATTAACAGATCGTTGCTGCAATTAAAGAACGCTGTAAACAGCAGAAAAGCGCGCAAGAGCAAATAATAAAAGAATAATTCATATGAAAACGGATAATAGGGAATCAGTTATGAGCGTTACTATCTGTAGTAGCGGTGGACCACAACAAGGTTTCCAATTTCAATACCATAATAGAAGAGTGATCAAAAATTATTCAATTGTCCTAAAATTTTTTGCTCAGTGTAAGTACTTTATATGTAAATCGATAAATAATGTACAACGTGGTAAACCTCTACATGTGTTATATATCTACAAAGTACACACATAGTATGGATACATATTTCCAAATTTGTGTGACTACATATGCACACATATAACTTTGGAAATGTTTAGTTGTTTATATATTATTGTCTGTGTAGTTGAAATTTCTAGATGTGGCACTAAATAACAAAATTGCATTCATTTCCGGTGATGCTGATCCTTTGATTGACATCCGTTCTAGTTTGATTTACTCTGTTCTCTATCCTTTATTATTTTGATTACGGCGTGCTAAACTATTGCTTTTTTACTATTTTTTGTAAAAAAATTAGTGGTGATGTTGAAGTGCAATTGCTATTTTTTTATTTTTTTTGTTATTTTATTGTAGTCCTTTATTTTAAAATAGAAATTCAATATGTGTTTCAATATAATGACTCTTTTAAACAAATTATTTACTATAAGCATTGAGTTAAATTTAAATTTAAAATTTCTAATTCAATTTTCATCCAAAAAGTTTTATTGAAATGGAATGATGATGTGTTACCTCTCGTACAGTAGGGTGAAGAAAAAATGAAATTGCGGAAATTTGAATTATTGTGAATATGAGATTAAATTTCTACCATTCATGTTAGAAAACTTTATAACTAATCATTTAGAAATTTTGAATGGAAATTGAGTTTTGAAATTTGTAATATATTTATCAAATACCGTTTTCCATCAAGAGATACAAACTCAAGCACACATGCAATACACAGCAAAAATCAAGGTACCACATTATATTTTTTAGATAGATTTTAATGACAACTAGTGTCGATTATGCTGGAAATGCTAGGAATTATATTTATATGAAAAGAGAAGAGGGTAGCAGCTGATCCAAAGATTTTATAAATGAGGTTTACGCTTTTTTTTGGAAATGCTGCAGCAAAATCCCTGTTATCATATAGAAGAGGAAGTTCGCACTGTGAAGAACATTTTGTACAACAAAAAAGTTTGAATTACTTCCACGCTATTTAGTGATTGTTTAAAAATGCATTTTGGTCAATACATTGAGAAATATTGTATAAGAGATAATGGAACTCTGCTTATAACCAACAAGACCACTTCACACATATTTCAACACATATTTTAACACCAATTACAATAGCCCTTATTCGATCCATGAACTAGGCCCTTATTTCTCTTTACGACGAAGTTTGAATAACCTAATCGCACAAATAACAAAGAACCTAACGAAGTTGTCACACAACGTATTTTGGAGGAGGTGTATGCAATAACTGTGAAATGCTTGCAATAACTTATGGCCTGAAATCACAACTGAAGATAAGGAACAAGGACATTATAAACTTTCTGGTATAGAATTTTCTGACATTGCTTACATTGGAGGATGAACAGCGTATAAACTACGAGTTTTTTGAATTGACTATTCCTTCTAATCGATACGGCATGTATCTGACGTACTGGTGTTTCACAAGCCATTTAATTTATTTGACTGCGAGGACCACTGGTGGTCCACAAAAACGTTTATAATTTTATTTCAACCTAGCACTTAAAAAAATTGGAACAATAGCTAACCCTTTTTTGTTCTAAGGAAAATAGCGCAGTATAAAGTGCTTTTTAACGAACTGCTTGTAATCTCGTGCAGGTCGTGTGTAGAGACATCAAAATAATGATATGGGTATGACGTGTTAAGCTTCTTAAAAATAATCGTTTCGCTATACGTCCCGTTTTTGTTAAACAAACGACAAAGGTCGCCGTAGTCTAGTAGATAATGTAGTGGTCCATTTAAAGTGAGGTAACGGTTCAAACTCCAGGTCAAACATCTCCAGCAAAGCGAAAATAAAAAATATTTCTTTGGCCACTTCCTCTCAAAAGATTTCTTGTAAAAACTTTGGTAGTAAATAAAATTGCTATTAAAAGTTTCTCAAAAATCTGTCGAATCGACTTTAAATGTAAACGTCTCTCCAATCATATATAAAAATTAACACACACAACATAAATGGTGTCAGGAGCTAAGTTGTCATCTTGACCAAGGGGTTAAATGACCAATTAAGTAAGAATGTAGTAAAAATAATTCTGGATCTTTTCAAATGTTAATAAAAAAACACAAAAAAATTGTCACACAATACCAACTCTTTCTTTTCTTTTATAAACTATCTTTCATGTATTACAATACAATGCGCTGTATGAAAAGCGGTCACCTCGTGAGAGTTGGTCTGAAAAATAATAATAATTGTGGCTGATCGATAAGGATTTATTTTTCTAGTTTTTAAGGAAAATTAAAAAAGAAAACCCATTAACTTTTATGAGCACGTCAAAAGAAAAAAATAAAGCACATTATAATGTGAAGCAACATGCCTGGGAAGTTACACACACACTTCCATATTTTACTACGCCTTCAAACTACTTTTATAATTCGTGCACAATACTCAACTTAAGTAAGATTATGAGAGAGTAAGTTGCTGTCACATGATTAAATGATTGCATCAATGTCAATGTCGTAAAAAACCAGTTTGACATAATGTCATAACATAAATCGTAAATATTTTTAGCAGTTGCATGTGACAGCAACATGATTAATTTTTATGGCTGGATTAGGGAATACTATAAAATTTTTTGAAGTAAAAACTGCAATAAAATTATGTTTAAACAGTTAAGCTGGATTAAAAACACTTTTTGATGTTTTATACAATTTTAATCTGTAACCTAAAGGACAAACACAAAAAAGTATTTAACATTTGAATGTTTTCAAACTCAAAAGGGTCTTAAGTATTCTAACAAAAAAAATTTTGTCAATGAACGTGTAAAGAACATAAAAAGAGTTTCAAATATGCTTTAAATTTCAAAAAGAAAAGAAAATGTATGTATATATGTATATAATTATAATACAATTATACACTTATAATGTTGTTGCCCTTAATTTTTCATTTTAAACTATCACACACAGGCAGCGCTATGCTCATTATCAAAGTAACCGTTTTCATTATAGTCATTAACTAATGCTGGCAACACTGTAACCTGCACGTTGCAACTGATGTTAAAAAATCTTCCAGCAGTGTCAACATTATGGTTCATTTTAGGAACACGTTAAGTGCAAGGCATTACATCAGGTGGTATTTTTCATAAAAGGAAAATATTAATTTAGTAGCAGAAACACAGAATTATAATCATAAAATGAAATCAAAATAATTCATTAAGTATAATGGAAGGAATATTAAAATAAAAATCTATGCACCAGAAATAGGCGGTTTATCGAAATTATTTGAACAAGATAATTAGAATCGAAGTCGGCAGTAAGATTATTATTATTAGTCATTCCCTAAACCCAATGGTGTTGATTCGGTGTGGTTGCATTGCTACTGTAACCGGAATTGAGATTGGACCTTGATGTCGATGATATCGAATATAGGGGTGAATCAGTCCCGTTTGAAGTAATTGGGCACAATTGTTTTCGCAGTCATAAAGATTTTGTTTTGTGGCGATAACGCAATTTTGTGGAATATAGTCAGGAGAGCCCCAAAATTTGTGCAATATATCGTCTGGGAAATTGAACTTGGACATTTCACTCCGGCTGCCAGACTATTGTAGCGTGTTCCAGGCGGAGGTGGTGGTCATCTACTGGCCGCACAGTGGATCCTCGCACACGGTGTTCCTTTCACCCGCATCTCGATTTTTTTCTGATAGCCAGGCGGAAATAAAGTCTCTGTCGAACGTTGCGAATAATTCCAGGATCGTCAGGGAATGTCGCCGTTGACTCGACCTTCTTTCTGGGTGCTTCAGTGTCACACTTGTCTCTGTCCCCTGAAACTGTGACATTCCGGGAAACTGCAGAGCCGACGAGCTAGCCAGAGCTGGCGCACTACTTCCGTAATCCTCTTTAATCAACCAAGGAATGCCACTTACCTCGTTCAAGCTGGCCATCGCGCGGAAATCTTCCGAGACGCCAACCTATCCTGATTCGATGAGGAGTACTGTTCCACCGCTAGACTCACTTGGCCCTCAATGGATAGAAGGCGCACCAACCAGTTACTTGGACTTGGTCGTAACATCATCTCGATCGCAGTGGCCATGCTTACAGGTCGCTGTGTTGTGGGTAGACTTGCGGAAAGAATGCGGCTCCCATTCTGCCGTGGGTGCAGATCCGCTGATGAAGAGGAGACTGTTATCCACTTTCTTTGTCAATGCCCATCTCTTGCGAGTTGCAGATATAGGTTATTGTGGCATCACCACGGGCCGCTATGCGTGCTCAAGTGAGCTTTTGGTATGAATTGTGTGTTAATTGGTACACTACCCCTCGAACCTGGTGGCGATAGATTCATCGATGATGATGGTAGTTTCTTCGTCGTCATTGTTACTGATTTTAAAGCTACAAGTTGAAGTTCCATAAAGTTACCAGCACCCCTTGATGTAAAATATCCGACATAGGCCATTTTTAAGGCCCATTGCGATACCATAATCAGTATTGAATTCGAGGATCAAATATTATCTAGAGAAAGCCAATTCAAGTCTAAGAAAAAATATTGAAACGTCAGAAAGTAAGAAGTCGAAAACCTCCTCCTTTTTATGACAAGAACAGAGTATGGACTCCTCAGACCCACAGATCCTGTAGAAGACATTTAATGGAATGCCAAAACTTTCGGAATACCTATTGTGCGATATATGGCCAAGTAATTTAAGCATACAAGTGAGTCAGTCCTCTTATTATCCATACGCATCAAGCAGAGTCTAGCAATATTACACGTACTTTTTTACTGTTAACGAGATTAAGCCTCTGTGTAAAACGACCGGATAATATACAATTTAGCTGTGGAAATCGGAATATATGCCCTGTAACATATCATGCTCCGCACCAACCTCATCATCAATGCAATTTCCAAAGATATTCCTATGTTCCGAAACCCATATAGGAGTTGCCTTTGAACGATTCGAAATGTCCGTAAGAAATACTTGGAATTTGAGGACAATCGTAGCCTGGCTGCCAGAATAAATCAACATGTTTCAGAGAATATCCCGCCAACAAAAAGACATTGCGCTGTTTTCAAAATGGTAATAAGGTGAAAAATACTGCAGTAAGCCTGCAGTCTATAAGAAAGTTTAATATCAGAACCTTTAATGCATCTTTAAGCCATGGGCATAAACCTCAAGAGATTCAAGTTCAAACCATCGAAACTTTGGATCAGAAGTTCATAGTTGGAATTCTAAAATCAAATGATGTATTTACAAAGTTATATGGCTCCACTATGGCAGTCGAGACGATGTGTTCGTGAATTGCGGCATGTCCATATCTCAGGTTCGACCAGCACCAGGATAGAAGATACTAAAACAATATAAGAGGTGTTTTGGAGCAGTGATGTTTCAAGTGCTGCAAACCCTTGTAAATCATGCACAACACATCCTATCCAAAAAATTCATTTTGAAGTCCGAGACCTAAGAGCAGCTCTGGAGGAAGAATAGGACGCAGTAGGCAAGGTTCTTCACCAATATAGTAAATCCAACAACCTAATATATTTTCACAAAATGTATTGTGTATTGCAACGATCATCCAGTAAAACCTGCTACATAAGAACAAGCGTGGCTTAAAAAGGTAGTATTAAAGAACGGTAAATAAAACCTAGGAAACAGTTTAAATTATTAATGTGCCCATACTAATTTCTTCAGTATTATATAAACCATTACATTATCCATTGACGTGCTTTATAAGTGTCCATCCCTGTATCTTTGAAATACTTAAGTATATAGTACATACATCTGTTATATATGTATTCGAAGCAAGAACCGAATGCAGTACCGTACTAATTTAACCTGAAGCTCTTACTGTGTATTACCCTTTACAACCGTGTATTCTAATTTTAAACACATTTTAAGTAGAACAGAGAAAAACGTCATGTGCATACACCCTCTTAAATACATAGTTTTATGCTTAGTTATTAAGTGACTACAAAGTCATAAAGAAGTTTAGTTAACGACTGCAACCCGGCAAGTAAATTTCAACACATACTTCAAACTGAAAGCAAAAAGACATAAAATAGGGGCAACAGCTCTGCATATTCTTCTTTCTGCAGAAAATTTATGGAAGTGCTAGGGTAATTTAACTTCTTTGCGTAGTAAATAAATGTAAAATGGTTACATCACTAAATGTAATTATATTGGGTCTTTCGTTAAGGGCTTCCTATTTTCAAATTTAAATCAAATTAAATATGTGTGAGGTATCTAACTTACTGACTTAATTTGTCCTTAAAACACTTTAGTCACGATTACGCCATATCTTCTTACACTACCCATGTTGTTGGGTAGCGGATCCTCCGAACGACAAACGTTTCAGAACCCTCTTAAATCCTTAAAATCACTCGTGTTCTTACAGGCGTATTGTATGGATGACTGAAGCCATTCGTCAAAAAACTGATTGGACCTTATCAGAGGGGGTTCAGACCTGTCAAATTCACCATCAACCAGATCTTCACACTACGCCAAAGACTCACGGAAAACAAGTTGACACAAACCATTTTTTTGTCGACTATAAGGCAGCCTTCGATAGGGATCGTGTTTTTGCCGCAATGTCTGAGCTCGGTATACCTGCGAAGCTGATAATGCTATGCAGAATGACGGTGAGCAATTCCTGCAGCTCCGTCAAAGTAGGAATGGACTTCTCCGAACCTTTAGATACCGTGCGTGGTTTCAGACAAGGCGATCCCTTATTATGCGGCCTCTCCAACTTCGTCATGGAGAGTGTTCTGCGAAAGGCGGGAGTGTATCACAATGGCACTATTTTTCAAAAAAGTGTCCAGTTGCTTGCGTACGCTGACGACATTGATATCATAGGGTGTATCAAGCGAGAAGTTACTGCTGCCTTTAGTGCTAATGAACGGGAGTATACTTAGATGGGTCTGGCAGTAAATAAGGGCAAAACAAAGTATACATATGTTGCCAACAGGTGCTACTATGGTCTCAATAGACAATTGAGTAGCAGAGACCTCTCTCGTACGACAAAAATAATACTCTACAAGACGGATGAGTGCTTCTTTATGGCACAGAAGCATGGACCCTATTAAGTACTGATGTAGCAGCCTTGAGAGTATTCGAGAGAAAAGTCCTACGTAAGATCTGCGGTCAGTGCGAGTTGGCGATGATTTCCGCATCCGATCCAACAGTGACCTGTATGAGCTCCTGAACGACGTAGACGTTGTGCAGACGGCTGCGCTGGCTCGGCCATGTCCTTCGGATGGAGGACGATGCTGCGACGAGACAGCTATTTGATGCGGGGATCTGCGGAAGTCGGCGAAGAGGACGACCTTGTATCCGTTGGAAGAACCAAATCGAGGAAGCCCAGTCATCGATTGGTGTGACCAACTGGCGTAGGCGCGCAAAAAGCAGAGGCGCTTGGAAGAAAATCCGTTAGGCAGAAATCCGTTAATCGGGTTGTTAATGGCCAATTAAGTAAGTAAGTAAGTTAAAGCACTCGTGTAGAATGTCAAATGCAGCATGAAATGGGTGATACGTAGCGGCATCCTGTTGATGTCCACCCCATTCAATTCAGGCCCCAAAACTTTGGTAATTACCGACCTCTAATAAAAAATCCACACAAAGCACTGACTTGTTCGCGACACACTTGAGCCCAATTTGTACAATTTTGTTTGCTCACGTATCCATTCGTTTCGGAATGAATCTCATCGCTAAATATGATTTTACTATAAAACTGAAGGTCAGTTGCTATTGATCGATATCATTTGGAACTGAAATGGAATCCCAATAATTCGGGATTTGGGGCAATGATATTGGTGTTGCTGGAGGTTTTTGCTTGATGTGACTCTTACGCAGGGGAATATATACAACTCTGGGTTGTAATATAGACTGACAGAACTATTTGCTGAACATTCAAAATTTTCCTTGCCTTCTATGTCAATGAAAAGATGAGAAATCTCATGTCTTTTTAACGCAGAAAATTACTGGGCACCAACATATTCTGAATGAGGAATCAGTACAATGCCTTTTTTGTGACCATCATCATCATAGAACTAGATGTTTGTTTATTTCATCATCTGGACTGTCTCAAATATGTGTAATTGGAAGATAAATTATGTCAAGGATACCGATTGGAGGACTATTAAGATTTAGAGTTTTTAAAAAGAGGAGAACTAAGCGTAGGTGGTCTGATGTTGCCGCTTTCATTATACACGTGAAGTTTTTGCCAAGAATTCAATCAGACTCTTTATGGAAGTATATATTGGACACTGTATGACTGGATATACATATGTAAGTCTGTGCACATGGTAGTTTGAATAATGAGGAAGGTAATCGCTATTTCACTTTCTGTATGATAAAGATTAATTTTAGGAGCAGAAATTTATCACTATTGAACTTGGGAAGACTTTTTAAGAATATCAAATGGACTATGAAACCTCAAAGTGAACTTGAGAGGTAAACTTAAAAGCAACATCTTCATTGAATATTAAATATATGAACTGAAAGAATGTCTATGCAAGGTACATTAATACATAACATAATTGATCACTACAACCATTTAGTCAGGATTACGACCTAGTTTCTCACACCACAACAGTTTAAAGTCGACTTCGAACAACAGATTTTTGAGAAACTTTTCATGGCAATTTTATTTACTGTCAGAGTTTTTGCCAGAAATCTGCTGAGAGGAAATCGCCGAAAAAATATTTTTTCATATATCCTTCAGTTGGATATGCCTGACCTGGGGCTTGAGCCTAGGCCTCACATCTGATAAGCCAACTAGACCACGGCGACTTTCATGGATGCATGGAGTTCCATCTATGCATGGTAAGTTAATTTTAATTTCATTGTGTGTAAAGACAATTTCATTACAAAAAGATAGTCATGGCACAGTTCTTTTGTTTTATTCTGTGTAATTGTTCTAAGTACATTCTTTTATTTTTCAATTTTTTTTTTCTCTGTATGTATGTATATACGCGTAACAAAAATGTTTTAATTGCAACTTAAAGTTTATGTTAGTAAAACAGTGCCTAAAACAAAAGTTTTTTAATTGTTTTATTTTCAGTTTTCTCAAGTTTATTGCGATAAGAAGTAGTTTTGAGTTTTGTTTTTTAAAATTTAGTTTCAATAAATCTTTTTTGTTGTTCCAACTTATGTTTGTTTTTATTTGTTAACATTTTCTATTTGCCAGCATAGTGTCTTACAGATCTGGTACACATATATGTACATAGTTTTAAAAGATTTTTTTCTTATTGCAAATTTTGTAATAAATTTCAATTGCTAGCATAGTTTTTTCCATTATAATTACTATTTACATCCTGTCCAGAAAACTTCACACACTATGGTATATTGTTTTATAATATTTTTAAGTTTTTGCCCTTTTAAAAACGTTTAAAATATGAGTTCGTAGATAAAATAAAAATAAATTTGTGTTTAGTTTTAAACCAATTCTTTATTATTCGCATAATTCCGTGTATAACCTTTGGCCACTTGATTTAAACAACACCAATTTACTTTAATTTCTGTTCTTATTTACACTCGTTCATTAGATCTTAGTAACGGAGATCTTCAAACCACGATTACTCTCTTCACACGTGACGCGTCTTCACACAAGACTGTCTGAATCTTTCTGATCTCGTTACCTGTTTGTCTTGCCTTTTATATAGTTAGGTAAACTGTCGTATGGATGCTCTTGAAGGAGAATGACTGCCTTCGCGAAGTCTCTATAAATGTAAACATGTTGTCTAAGTTATTAATGTTTGTGTATTTTGTTTATGTTTGTCCTTGCAGTGTTATTGTTGCTTCTTATTTACTTTTAATCTCTTTTTTATATTGACGTTGTTGCCATATTTTTGTTTATTCGTTGATCATGTAAACAAGTCCTTTGTGTTTGTAGGTTTTGTTTATTATTTTAATGTTAAACGATAACATAATTTCCATTTTCGTTACAATATCTTACACTTGCGTATGTAAATTTGGACGTAAATAAATAAGTGTATTCTACGAAAAAAGTCTTCATATACCGGTGTATGAGCGAAATTAATGGAAAGAACAATAAAAACTAGCAGGTTACACCATTGTATGTAGACTTTTTTCCTTTACTTCATGTGATTTGCAGGATTTATTTCATCAGGGGTAAGTATAGTGATCTGTATTTAAAAGGACAACAAAATATTAGTGGTCCTATAATTATGCAAAGCACTTTATATTAAGGATTTTATAAATGCCTTGGTTATATTGTGAAATAATTCAATGTTTCTTATGTGCCTTTCTTCAAAACGAGGGTTTAACAACTGATGTCATTTCTACTGAACATGGTTGATCTCATTGTAAACATATATATTTACATGACTGAAAGAAATACACATCAAAAAAATATCTGCTTCGGAATTGTTGAATTTTATACTAAGCAAAGTGCAATAGAAGGACTTCGGTTGCTCACCGGTACATACATACATGCATAATTTGTCATTACAAACCTCCAGTCAGGATAACGACATAGCTTCTGACCCCTATACTTTAAACATATACCAGATACAAGAGATCGATGAACATATTCGATAATATCTCACACACAATTTGTTTCATTTAGATTTACAAATAGGAAGTGCTTAAGGATACACCAGATACAAGGGATCGATGAAAATTTTCGATGATATCTCAAACACAATTTGTTTCATTTAGATTTACAAAGAGGAAGTTTTTAAGGATACAACAGATACAAGCGATCGAAGACAATACACAATTTGTTTCATTTAGATTTACAAACATGAAGCCTTTAACTCATTAACGCCCAAATGAGAACCACAAACAATTTTTAAAATTCAATCTTTATTTCTAGATTTAAATAACATTTTTTATAATACTGTAAAAGAAAAAAACAAAAAAATATTCTAAGTTGTGTTTTTTGAGGTGTACTAAGTCTAGTACAATGGGCGGTTACATATGGTATTTTGCAAAACATCCTCTTTCCAAACAAAGTGTTTTCAGTCACTTACAACATGATGTTTTAACTCGATTTGAGCATATGACACATCGAAGTTGATTTGGAATTTTTTGGGGGTCATTATTATTTTTTTCTTCTCCTTCAATTCTGGAAGATGCTTGCCTACATTTATTGTCCTTTTTGTCACTGAGATATGTTCGTGCTATATGTCTGCGAAACCATAATTGATCCACACGATTATTAGGGTTTGCAATGCAATATAGTGAAGTCGCCGTGGTGTAGTAGGTAGTGTGTTGGCTTACTATTCGTAAAGCCCGGGTTCGTATCCCAGGTCAGACATCAAAAATGAAATATGAAAAAAAAATATTTCTTCGGCGACTTCCTCTCAGCAGATTTCTGGCAAAAACTCTGAGAGTAAAATAAACTGCCATGAAAAAGTTTCTCAAAAATTCTGTCGTTCGGAGTCGACGTTAAACTGTAGGTCCCGCCACTCACGTATAAAATTAGCGCACACAACATGAGTGGTGTGAGAAGCTAGGCCGTAATCCTGACTGAAGGGTTGTAATGGCCAATTATGTATGTATGTAATGCAATATAGTCTCCATGCATTTCAAACAGTCAAGTCCGCTAAATAAGTAAACAAGACCCACCACCACTTTTGACCTTTTACAGCAATTCGGTTCATTCCTATAGACTGGTACATCCGAGCTACCCCTCCCATAGCTTCAGTATGTTTTTGATCTGGAGGAGATGGAAAAAACGAATAAACGGGAGCACATTTTCTCCAACTTGGGGACTCAACACTAGCTTCAATTCTTCCTTTTTTCTGAACATTCCGTGAAGTAGATGACACGATCGTTTGTAGGGGCTCATCGCCATCGCTACTCCATACATCTTCAACCGTAGGTCTGTAAGTAACCACCTCTATATTACCGGGCACATCTCGAGATAGTTTATTTTCATATAATTCATCGTCTCCACCTTCCTCTTCGTCAGTGAGAACATCTAAATCGGGTGGCAGGATAACTACATCTTAATTAACGTCATTTTCATTATCTTGGCTAATAATGTCACATATTGCCTTTTCCAACCCAAAATAGTTTTTGCTACGTCGGTTCGCCATTTTATATCTCTCAAAGTATTTTTTAATTAATAACAAAAAAGCAATCAAAAAACCAGGAAAAACTTTTATTCTAAAGCACAATGCCGGAATGAGAACGTCTTCACTCTTCTATTTTATCTTACCTTGAATGCCCAGTGTACTAAACTTAGTACAGCAACACTTAATATGCTATAGCTCAAAAAATTCTATACGAACTAAACCGTTTAAAATTGCTTTTATTAGTAAATAAACTGCTTTTCAACGTTCTTCAAAGTTAACTGATGTAAAATAAAATAACCATTGTAAATAAATAACCATTCACAATCCCAAAAGAAATAAATCGCTAGCCAAAATGGGGTTCTCCTCATTGGTATTTTTGAACTATGATTTACAACAGCTACGTGGATGTTTCATGTACTCTTATTGACTGGTAGCAAGCGTTTCCAGAATAAAAAACTACATTTTGTAATTTTTACTTCGACTTTAAGCTGTGTACTATATATAGTACAGCGGGCGGAAATGGGTTAAGGATACACCATATAGAAGAGATCGAAGAAAATTTTTGATGATATCTCACTCACTCACAATTTGTTTCATTTAGATTTACAAATTAGAAGCTTTTAAGGATACACCATATATAAGAGACCGAAGACTATTTTCGATGATATCTCACACACAATTTTTTTCATTTAGATTTGCAATAAGAAGTCTTTAAGGATACACCATATACAAGAGATCGATGAGAATTTTCGACAATATCTCACACACAATTTGTTTCGCTTAGATTTACGAATAGGAAGTATTTAAGGATACACCATATACAAGATATCGAAGAAAATTTTCGATGATATCTCACACACAATTTGTTACATTAAGATTCACAAACAGGAAGTATTTAAGGATACATCATATACAAGAGATCGAAGACAATTTTAGATGATATCTCACACACAATTTGTTTCAGTTAGATTTACAAATAGGACGTGTTTAAGGATACATCATATACATGAGATCGAAGACAATTTTCGATGATATCTCACACACAATTTTTTCATTTAGATTTACAAATAGGACTTGTTTAAGTATACACCATACATAAGTGATCGAAGAAAATTTTCGATGATATCTCACACACAATTCGTTTCATTAAGATTTACAAACAGGAAGTCTTTAAGAATACACCATATGGAAGAGATCGAAGAAAATTTTCGATGATATCTCACTCACAATTTGTTTCATTTAGATTTACAAATAGGAAGTGTTTAAGGATGCGTTTTCTGTGGACCACGAATTTTATAACGACCATAAAATGCAATTACTTACTCATCTACGGCGACAAATTTATTTGAGTTATTAGAAGCTGAAAGACTTTATGCTCAGTTTTCGCAAAGGCATAATAGGTGTAAATTGTCCATGCCTTCTGTTATCTCATATCTACCTAGTTGACCGAAATATTATCATCAGTAAAGTCTATGAAATACAACATAAGACGAAACAATTTTTTTCGAATGTTTGTCTGTCACGTAAGATAAATATGAGCAGAGCAGTAAGAATAACTCTACAACAATTCAAGAAGCAGCTGCTAGCAATCTGTGTGAAAATTGGTAATATCTTCTCTGCCCAAACTGCTAAAGGCTTTCTGTTCCAAGCAGTACCGTCCTTGGCGATAAACATCTTACTGTCATATTTGTTGATGCCAACACTTTCTCTAGTTCATAGGACGAGGGAAACTCTTTTACTTCACATGACTTTGCCAACAAATTTTTCTAACGAAATATAACAATGGTTTGCACCATCAGGTTTCAGCCAGCCTTCAATTGAGAGCGTTACTGATGTGAGTGACAATAAGCTGCCCGAGCTCAACAATTGAAAACTTATAAATCGGTACAAAGCAAGAGTGCTAGATAACAAAATATTACCATTTAGAAAAAAATAAAACAAACTGATTTTTACGTAAATCGATCAATAATTGTGACAATTCTATGTACAACAAAGTGATACATAAGCTAGAATTACGAACTTTTTGTATGGCTCGATCTGCGGTAAAAAAAAAACTAAATATGAGTGATATTGGATTTTTTTCAAGAGTTTAATAATACTCATACGTTAGTGGACATCAAAGTTATTTAGTTGCAAGTAAATTGAACACAGGAAGAAATCAGGTATTTAGATGCATAAGAAATAATACTGATAGTATAAAAAGAACGGCGCTTGATTAGGATACTCACGGCTCCAGAAGCAATGGGCGGCAAGAAGCTCCTGGAGATGCTCGATACTCCAAGTGTGAGGACAGTGCAATCTCACATGCGGAGATGCAGAATTAACAGCATAAGATGGAAAGGCTTTGTGGAAATCATATAATTCCACGAATTGTAATTAAACAAATAAAGAACAAATGTGAGTATTTCTTTTGAACACAAAAAAAAACCCAAAAATCAATGCCACAATTATTTGTCAGTATGCTTTAAATATTCGCATTACAAAATGAATTTCAAACGAATATCCCTTTGCAATATGATACGATAGATGAGTCTAAACGGTAAATAATAGTTTTGTCTGTTTGAATGCGCGAATGTTCCAACAAAAATAATGTTCTGACGTCACGACCATAAGCAATAAAATCAATTGGAAGTGGTGCAACGTGCTACCACAACTGGCTGCGTTTAAAGAGTAAAAACGCAATAATCAGCGACTGGCAATATCTTCATAAATGAAAGGACTTTTTACATTCTTTATACATTATATATAACATTATACATAACGATTTTAGTTAAGTTTGTATAAAAAACACCATTACAAAGTTTAATAGCCAAAAGAAAAAAGCCAAGAAAATATTGAAAATGTTTTATGTGGGAAAGGTCATTGCAGTGTTAAATATTAAAGTATTCATAGCGATTGACGTTAGTTTTTTGATAAATTAAATCTGCGTGTTAGTCGAAAATATATGTGAAAACGAAATTCACTATTTCAACATACCAAAACTCCTCACAGTTTTCATTTTATCCTGTACTTATAATAGCAATATACTCGTACTACAAAATATACTCCCATGTAGACTTGTTGATTGCAAAGTACTCTTATAGCCTTTAGATTTCGTGTCTGTACTCTTTGGGTCTGTAGATTATTAAATGAGTGCATTGCACTTTTATACATAACAAAATATATTTGCAACGCAGTTTATGAAGGTACTCTTCATCTTAGTGTGTAATTAAGCAGTCAAGTATATTGGTAATTTTTTTCTTTTACACTTTCAAAGTGAGTCAACATTTCATGGAAAGATTGCATGTGTTTGAATGTAAGAAACTGAATAAGGCATATGCCTCTTTTTATCTTCTCTCTTTTTTTACACGGTTTTGATATAACACGGTTTGAAAATAAAATATTTTTAATTTTTGTTACACGATTTTATTCCATTTAGCACGATTTAAAATTTTTTGTGCTTAAATTTTTTTGTCAGATTTAATTTTTGCAAAGTATGTTCATTTAAGGGAATTCCCTTTTTGCGCGACATGCAAATTTACTGGTCAAAGCAAATGTAAATGGCACAAATTTAGGTGAATTCCCTTTTGTGCATACAAGCACAAAGGTCAGAGCAATTGAAATGTGTTAATATTTTGTGTTTGGTAAAGAAATTTTTTATTGGCAAATTTGTTTTTCTATCTTTACATTAAATTTAACGCATTAAGATGAAAGGTAAGCCAAAAAATATTTTATATTTATTAAGTTATTTATATTTTTAATTTTGTTAAATATTTTATGAATCTCTAAAAGAAAATGTCAAATACAAAACTTCTTAAAAAATCCTTGTTTTTCACTAATTTTAATAGGTTTTAGAGATTAGGAACCAATCACCTATTTTTGCATACGATCAGTGTCTTTTTTACACGGTTTTTTTACACGGTTTTTTCTGGAACCAATCTACCGTGTAAAAACAGAATTAGGTGTACTCTCTAAACACTTCCACTTGCCACTTTTACATGATTGTAAGTTTTACGCTAAGAAATAATTATGGAAAAAGTATATCTAACAGATGCAAATATACTTTCGCTTAATACTGTAATGTATTATAATCACTACTTATCTTTTTTTGTTCTGTTCCTTCCCATGACTGAAAGAAAATTTAAAATTATATAAAGTGATCGTAAAATTCGAAGTTAAATACTGTAACGAAAATGGAAACGTTGTACAATCGTTTAACATTAAAATGATAAACAAAAGCTACACAAACAAATACAACGAACTTCCTTGCATATACCAACACCATCAGTATGAAAGAAAAGGAGACAGACAAGTAAGAACAAAAAGCAGCAACAAACAACGTAAGCAAAATAGACAAACAACAATGAAGTAGCGATAGAGTTCTCGAGTAGGCGAAGACAGGAACATTCTATTTCAAGAACCTTCATCAGACTGTTTACGTGAACATATAAAAAGGCAAGACAAAGCAGGCAACGAGTAGTAAGAATTTGTTTAGTCTTGTGTAAAGACGTGTTACGTTTACGTTGCCATATAAAAGGCAAGGCAAAG
Source organism: Sarcophaga variegata (assembly GCA_932273835.1). Taxonomy (NCBI): domain Eukaryota; kingdom Metazoa; phylum Arthropoda; class Insecta; order Diptera; family Sarcophagidae; genus Sarcophaga; species Sarcophaga variegata. The sequence goes on along the minus strand of OW026358.1, from coordinate 84,413,407 downwards.
CAGGCAACTGAGTCAGTAAAAGTTCAGAGAGTCTTTTGTGAAGACGCGGTGTGTTGAAAGAGGGTAATCGTGGTTTAAAGATCTCCGTTACAAAGATCTGTCGAACAATTGACTAGTAATTGTTATTGTTTATGCAAAGAGTCTGAATAGAGGAATAACAAATAAAGCAATTGTTGTTGTTTACATAAAGTTGTGAACAATTACACACAGAATTGTGCGAATAATAAAGAATTTAAATAAAACTAAAAGCGAACTTATTTTAATTTTCTTTGCAATCTACGAGCTCATATTTTAAACGCTTTTAAAAGGTAAAAACGTAACAATATATATGCAAACATATATACATATTCGGCTACATACATATGTACATTGGATATACGAGTATGTTATAATTTTTTTCTGCTTTCTTTTACTGTTAGTATTATTTTGATAGACCTCAAGCATTACCTTTGATTCGCATTTACAAGGATGAATAAATAAATTCAACTTCAACTTGACCCCACTCAGTACAGGTTTGACCATTAATTTATTGATTCAAATTCTTTACTTTATTGAAGAGTATTGTTTGTGATATTGTAGCTGACGTAAACTATTGAACGTGACGTAAATTTCAGGACACTTTGATAAATTGCTCTCTAACGGTGCTATAATCTAAATAAAATGGAAATCGTCTGTATTGTTTTATTTTCACAACGTTTCATTTAATTATTTATAGTTTTTCTTTAATTTCTTTTTTTCTTTAATAGCATTAAACTATAATTTTAAAAGATTGACGGAAAAGTGACGAAGGTTTGATGTTTAATACCCTACTTGTAGACTTACATAATTGTATTGATATAACCAGTGGAGATTACGTACGTACATAATTGGTCTTTACAACCCTTCAGTGAGGATTACGACCTAGCTTTTCACACCACTGATTTTGTGTGGCTTAATTTTATGCATGAGTGGTAGTACCTACAATTTAAATTCGATTACGAACGACAGATTTTTGAGAAAATTTTCATAGCAATTTCATTTTCTTATGGAAAAAAACAAACAACAAATGTTCGTCTGAAACCGCTTGTCTTACAGGAACAGCGCATTAATAATTTTGGCTTAAAATTATTATCTACAGTATGTGAAGTAGTGCAGGATGGTGATAAATGGGATGATAGTGACTGGGCATTTAATTTAACTAACGGTTTTATGATCGAGTTTAACATATGCATATGTGGGAAAAATTGTATAGTCCACTATCAAGGAATCACCTTTTAAAACCAATGTTCCACGTAATAAAGGATTCCACAATTTATAGAACAGAACTAACATACATAGTTGGCCGTTAAAACCTTCAGTCAGTATTACGGCCTAGCTTTTCACAGAACAGAACTCGTTATATGTATATTTTCAGGTATTCATAGATACTTGTTTTATATCTGTTAAATTACTGCGACACCTATTATCGATTGGAATATATAGTTCAAGAACAATACGTGAAGGGCGAACATAAAAATGGCATCTTCGCTCAAACACTGTTATGAAAAAGAGGAAAGGGCATCTGTTATTCATTCATTTAGAGATAATGGAAATATATTGCTCGTACGATAGAAGGATAACAATGCTGTCCGCAATGCAGCAAATGTTGATGTTAATTAAATGGTGCCAACGATTCGTTGAAAGAAGAAATATTTTCCAACCAAAAGGGATTTTTCGATATAAGATTCGATTAAGAAATGGTCGTGGCCAATATTTGCATATCTCTTTGACGCTTCTAATGCTAATGCATGGCTGCTGCTAAAAAAGTTACATCCCAATGATCTGAAATGTGCGTCTCTTCACATTTTTCGTCGAAATCTTGCTAATTCTTACTTTTGAAAAGGTTTGCGCATAAACAAATTGATGACACGATATGATGGTAGAAATAACATTATTGAATATTTTAAAATTTAAAAACTATGTGGATATTGCGGAAATAAAACAAATATTATTTGCAACAAATATGAAAAAGGCTTTCATCCCTAAGAATTCTTTAAAAGTTATCATACGCCTAGTGTACCTACTCTCTCTTATAACGGTCTATAACTCCAAAACTATAAATTGTTTTGAATAAAATGTGTTTTAGATGAATTAATCACATCATATCTTTTTTAATAATTTATGAAAATTATAGAAGGAGAGTGGCCAGGGAACTTCGCCCACTAACGAGTTAAATGTCTCCGCATCCAATAAATCATATTAGTCGTTTTAATATCAGTAAATATGCGTACATCAATATACGAATAAGTAAGTAGGAATTTAATGTTCGCCTTTCCAAAACCTAAAGATAGATGTATATTAAAATACGAAAACTCTGCAATTGTAATTGGAAACCGTAAGTTGTTCAACATTCCTATGGACTCATAAAAACTAATTTGTATTTGAATTACGATTTTAAACCTCCTTATTAAAGCCTTCATTGAACTTTTCGCATATGTATTATAGTGTAGAAATATACAATTAAATTGATTTCTCAGAAATGCAAATGCTTTTTAAGGTACAAGCATATTTTGTGTTGTTGAAAAAACGAAGACTGACAAAATGCCAAAAATAATGCAACTTAAAGCCATACTTATCTACGAAAAACAATAGAAAGAAGAATAAGAAAAATTAATGGTTGAAAAGCAATTGGCCAAAAACGTATTACAAAACACACCCAAAACACTTGAAAAAGAAAGTAAGACGATAAAAATTCGGAAAAGCATAAAAATGGACAACGTAAAATACACATACGTGAAGGAACGTACAACAACATGACATGGTTTTTATGTGTAGTTTTACATTTTTTTTTTCAATAAAATTGTGTTGTTATGCTTACCGTAAAATTTACTGAAATTTTAGAATTTAATATTGTTCTCCACCTTCTCTTTATGTTCTACTGACAACAAATGTTTTCCATTTAAATCGTGTTTTAATATGTTTTTAGTATTCCAATCTAATTTCTAAGAGTAGTGCAATTACAATTTTTAGAGTTTAACAGTTATGATATTTAGTTTTAATTAAAACCAGATTTATTTAATTTTATTTATATTCTTATTTATTCAAAGAAATAATAAATTCTTTTATCAATAGTTCTTATTAATGTTTTAAATTTTAACACAATTCACACGGTTTTATTTATAACAATTTGTTTTTAATGTTGAACACAATTTTCTTTACAATAATTTCAATTATAATAATTCTTATTTTAATTCTTATTTTAATTCTTATTTTAATACTTTCTGTCCAAACGCCAGATCAATAATGTTTCTTTTCTTTCTATGTAACCGATTTAATAGTTTAATGTAAACGATGCCTTCTTGCATTTTCTTCCTACATTCTTTTTACGTGTAGCAAAGTAAGCAAGTATGTACATACATTTACTTCATATGCGTTAACGGTTGTTATGTAAAATCATAACAAAAGAAAGCAAGATTGTACATGCTCAATCATGTTTGTTTAAAAAGGAATAAAAAAGGATAATATCAAATAAATGTTACAGTTGTACCAAATATGTATTTATATTAAAAGTTACATGAAACATGAATAAATAATTACGGTTACCGCAAAAGAAAACAAGATTGTGCATGATCAATTAAAACTGTTATTTAAGAATAGAAAAATAATAAAGTAAATGGTACAGTTGAACCAAAATAATGAAAAGTTACATGTACACATGTATGATTACTACAAAGATCATTATGGGTGTTCACACACATAATTTTTAGCGTTTTCTCTGGTATGGTCATCGAAATAGCTAGTTTCTAACATTACTCTTACTTTACTTTACTTACTTTACTTTACTATATCAGAGTTTTGAGTCTGTAGCTCTATACTAGTAAACAAATATATTTCGTAGACCCGCATGGATTAGAATTTGAATCAACACTGAAAAATAAAATAAATTAATTTTTTAAAATTCTTTTTTTTTAATTTTTTTATTTATTATTTTTTTTGTCTAATCAATCAAATATATGAACTCGACTTTGTTATTTTTGGATGCGTTGGCTCCAAAAAATATATGTACATAATTTTGTATAATATGTACGAATATTTTTTGTGTCTTTAAAAAACTTTTTTCTGTCATTTCTCAATTTATTTTACTTGGACGTTTGTTTTATTTTTGTTCTTAACTCCTTAGAAATATTCCTAGAAATCCAAAGAAATTTTGTATTACGGTCCCAAAGATCTTCAAGGAAACTTTTATACCCACAGGCAATATGTGTGTTCATATCAAAGAAAATTTATGGACGAAAATATTTTTCTAAATTATGTACCCATATGTTTTAGAAACCAACGGATTTTTAGTTCTGCTTTGTAAATAAACATGTTGACAAGATTTAAAAGATCAAGGAAAAAGAGAATTTAAATTTGTTAAAACGAATATTTTTCAAGAATATTAAAATTTTTTTATTTGAATGGCATGATATGATAGGCTATGGTATGAATTGGAATTAATTTTAAGTGTCCGAGCCATTGAAAATGATAAATGTTTAAAGTTTATTGCTATATTTATGTAGGATTTTGCAGATCTTTTAATTTTCAAATTCAATAATTTAGAAATTGACAACAGTTTGCAATGTCTCATTAGGCTATAGGATATTTTCCCTTTAGTTTTAGTTACTGTTTAGTTTTATTTTCTTGAGTTTATTTTTTATATCAAAATTCGTTAAAAAAAAATTAAATGTTGGCTCGCCAGGGTATATAAAATGCTTCAATTCAGGTTTAAAGTATAATAATAGTTTTATGTTTGCAAAAAAATGGGTCTTTCTATTTTGCGTTTAAGTTTATGTTCTAGTAAAAAGACAGTGTAATAACATTTAATCGCTACATTACTGCCTATCACATACATACACACATACATAATTGGCCATTGCAACCCTTCAGTCAGGATTACGGCCTAGCTTCTCACACCCTTCGTTTTGTGAATGTTAATTTTATACATGAGTGGCGGAACCTACAGTTTAAAGTCGAATCCGAACGACAGATTTTTGAGAAACTTTGGCAGTTTTAATTACTCTGCTGAGAGGAGTCGCCGAAGAAACATTTCTTTCATATTTCGTTGTGATGTCTGAACTGGGTTTTGAACCGTGGCCTTACGTGTAATAAGCCAACAAACTAACTACTAGACTACGACGACTTTACTGCCTATCGGCCACTCTAAAATACAGTTTCAGCCATTGTTAAATGCCTGTGCTTTTAGGTGCGTGTGTATTTGTCGTGTAGTTTATAAAATTCGTTGATCAACTGGCTGACCTTCAGTACGTATTTTATCATTATCCTTTATCCTTAACATTATTTTACAAGTACATATTTCAACTGTGTTACATACATTATAAAACAAAAATATATACACGTGTAGATACATATACAGTGAATTTCCGTGAAATTGATAAACCTGTATTAGAAAGTTAACCATTGAACACCAAATCCTTAATAAAATAGGAATAATACTAGCAAAAAAATCACACAGAGTTTGAAAAATTAATGTCGAATAAGAAACAAGCCAAAAATCTGCTCGAAAAAATGTTCAAGGAGCATCAACCGTAAACCAGATCAAAACCAAATGAAGATCAAATTGTGATATATGGTTTCAGAATATTTTGCCTACAAGCTACAAGGTTGAAACAATGCACTTTGAAAGAAAGATTTAAATGGCAACATCGTATGCAAGAATCCATTTATAAACAAAAGAAGTAAACCGATATGATTGCAGTTCTTCACAGTTGCGTTGAAAATTTTTTTTCGATTTTTTAAGGTTGTCTTGTTCACAGACGAAAGTAAAAGTAGTATTTCTGGTGAAAATATTTGGAGAAAACTTGATCAGGAGATGAATCCGAGGCACTTGTGTTCTACTGTCAAACATGGTGAAGGGGTCGCAATAGTATGGGATACTTATACAGATGTCGGTAAGTTGCATTTTATTTAAGAAAATATGGAAAAATATGCAGAAATACTGGATTTTTGCAAAAAGAAAATTTAATACAAAATGAAAAAAAATGCTTGACATAAAGCTGACAATTGATATATAAAAGAGTAATGATACCGGAAATTGGAAATTGCTGTTGAAGAACTGCCCACGACTATTAAAACTTAGTTCAATCACAATATGTGATTGCCATTGAAAATGTATAAAAATTTTTAATTTAAATAAGAAAATAAACTATTTCGAAACAAGCAGAATAGAAAAACGATCCTTTTGGAAAAGCTAAATAAATTAAACCCCTGTACCAAAGCAAATTAAAAATGAAATTCACCAAGGAGGCTATTTCTGCGCACTCCTTAGGACCTTTATTGTGCAAAATGTAATGCATCCACAACATATTGCACCATCTCACCTCAACGCTTATACGTGAGTGTGTCGACTCGGAATTAATCTGTCATTTTCGAGAAACTTTTCATGGCAATTTTTATTACTCTCTGAGTTTTTGCCAGTAATCTGCTGAGAGAAAGTCGCAAAGGAAATATTTTTTTATATTTTCTTTTGATATTTTACCTAGGGTTTGAAACGGGGTCTTATATAATCAATCTAATAAGCCAATACACTACTTACTAGACTACGCCGACTTCATATTATTATGCAAAACATATAGAAATTTTCTGAATAGTTTCAAGTTCTAGTCGAATGATAAATGCTCAATCATTTTAGTTTATTGTTAAATTCTCTGCCATATTTGCAGTCTCATTTATAAGTATTCATACTTATATGAACATCTGTGACAAAATACTCATATTATTCTCCTCTCTATATGCGTGATATGAGAGTGTATTGTTTAAAATATACATAAAGTATATATAATGTATGTGTAATCTGATTATCAAATAATATTGTACATTCGATCGAGGCTGATAAAAGGTACAAAAGTACAATTCCCACACAAATCAAAACTATTGTCTATTATACTGCGTGTGAAACTTTTTATTGCAAAGAATTTAAGAATATTAAGAAAAATAATAATAAATAAATAAAAATGTCAATACAATGCGCAGTCCCTAAGGACATTAAGGGATTTAAATCTGCTCGTTTTTATTTATCAGATACAACAACCCTTTATATGCATACTTGTAAATAACGAATTCATTTCTGTTATTAAATGTGGCGAAAATTCACATGAAATATATGTAAACAACATTTTATTGTGAATATTTAATACACTGAGTTTTAGAATGGTAAAAAAAGATATTTGCCATTGTCGAACACATATAAACTATCCACTAGCAAGTCTTGCAGAGAAAAAAAACTCCAACCTCAGTGGTGGAGTCCTGAAATCGTAGCGTTTTGTGGCGAATGCAGAAGTATTTTTAATAATTTCAAGTTGGTGAATAGTCGCCACAGTATAGAAGGTAGTGTGTTGGCTTGCTAGACGTAAGGCCATGGTTCAAACCCCACTACAGACTTCAATAACAAAATATTAAAAAAAAATCTTAGACGACTTCATCTCGGCAGATTTATGGCAAAAATTCTATGATTAAAATAAAATTGCCATGAAAAATTTATAAAAAATCTGTCGTTCAAAGTCGACTTTAAACTCTAGATCCCGCCACTGATGTATAAAATATAAGTTGTGTGTGTGACTTAAACTTTATTATTTAAGTTACTTGAGTTCAAGAACGTGCCAAGTCAGGAAAAAAGAAAAGTTTTTAAAAGCCTTTCCCGTGGGACTGAAGATTTTCAATGAGGCTAGCAAAGCGATATAGATTCGATTATGATTCCTGGAGGTAGTTAAAATTCTCTTTAAGGCGAATTTACCCGAATAACATTAAACATAGTTACAGCTCAAGCCGATTAAAGAGGCCCCCTTCATTGGGAGTGGGGGAGGATAGAAAGAGCGACCGTAGCATTTTACACCTCTAAACGGCTTGTGGGGAAAATTTGGAAACTTAATCAAGGCCATCCTAAATGGGCTATAACGTTTGTGGTGGAGTCAATGCTTCTTTACGGTGTTAATGTTTGGTGGATGTCGGGCAAATACCAATGACTAGGCTTTTTCTTTTACCGAAATATTCTAATTCTAGGGAAATCAGAATTGTTTGGTTATGGATATTTTCGTAGCTCTTAAAAGGTTAGAGATTGTTTGCAACATTGAACATTTCTACCATCGTTGCAATCTACATACATATTGTTTGCACTTCGGTGTGCTCTAAATTTTTTTGGTCGTCTTTCTCGTTCTTCATTTCTCACATCGAAATTGTTGTCTCTGAGCCATCGAAAACTTCTTCGGCATGTCGGTTTTGATAAAGCATTACCACCATATACATCCACAAGCAATCGATACAATTCTCTAACACTTTTCTGCAAATGAAAACAAAAAATTTATGTTTTCCGCACTTCAAAGTTTTTGGTACAAAATTCTTGAGCACGATGAAAAATATGATGATTTTTGTTCATTGATTTGATGCATACATAATGTCAATAAATATTCCCAATAGAGTTATTTGCATCTTGACGCTCACTTCACACCAGGACACCAAAGGTATACAGAAATTTTTGAAACTCTTAGTTATGTATGACTTCATTTAATACAGCTTCAAGAGTTTTACTTACCACAACCTCTTTTGAATTCTTCTAATTCGTTAGTTTATTCACAGAAGAGACGGTTGAAATGTTTATTCTTATATATAGGGTCTTCCAACAGTAGTTTCTTAATTCCAATTAAAAAATTATGAATTTTCTTAAAATAATGAAATTATTTTATAAGTGTAGCGGTACACATCGTTTTAAGTCCAGTTTATACATCAATATACGTAAATGGAAATAGAATTTTATAATTCTCAATCTCAAATACATAAACAAACAATTTAATAGAAAAAAATACCCAAAATTAAATCGAAATTCAATATATTTCTGTATTCCAATCTAAAAAAAAAAAAAGAAATAATAATATTAAATTGCATGTAAAGCAAACAAATTGTAATAAAACTTTAATATGATGTGATTGAAAGGAGTAAAGCAGAACAGCAAAATACAGCAGCAAACCAATGTGGATGTCAATCAAATGAACAGTATCACCGGCAATTAATGCAATTTTAATGTTTAGCGCCACATCGAGAACTGTTAATGACGTATGTATATGTACTTCAATACATGCACAATTTCAGAAAACATTCAATTTTATGTAGAATTTTTTGCACATGATGACAGTGGGGAATATTAAATCTTTACCATGTAGTAAATAATTTAAAAGGCGTTAATATTTACTTACGTAAACTTGACGAAAAACTAAATACTTTTTCTTTTCAAAATGCGAACGTGAAATTTTAATGATTTGTGTGTGATATTGTGGAACAGGGTGTGAAATGGATGCATTGGTGAATCAATTCTTCGTATACTTTGATAAAATCTTCGAAAGAACGAAAATACCTTGCAAGCTCTACCGTCTTACTGAGAGTTCATACATCAATGCATCGTGCAGAAATAAACATGGCAAATTATCAAATAGAACGGTGGATGTTGGCATAACTATTCGACAAGGCTGTGTTCTATCACGGCTACTCTTTAACATATCGCAAAGGGGAGGTTTTCAATGCCACCTAAAAGACTAATGCAGACTATATATTTTATTTTGACATGTAGCGTATCGGAAATTCGGACAGTACAGGGTCAGCGCTTAGTAGTGGCATCACAACGGACCACTATGCATGCTCAAGTGAGCTTTGGTATCAATGCTACCACTTCAACCTAACCTTTTCTAGCTTATCGGGGGCAGCGGAAGCAGCATATCTGAAAATTAAAAAGCAAAGACGTAAACGCTCTGGATGGTGGTTTGTGATAGATTTAAACGAAATAGATGATATCAAACAGTTCTGTTAACTTGGTAGCATTATGTTCACAAACAAAGGACGTTGACGTGACGTGTGTTAGATATCATCGAAATTTTTAAATTTAAAAGACATGTCATGTGTGTGTGTCTGGCGACTTTACAAAACCCTACAAGAGCCTACAAATGTCTAAAAGGGACAAAACGTACATTCTCGGTAGCCAGTTCAGGTGACCTCCACGTGAGCTGATCATGCCCTCAAAGCGATCGTGCAGAATATCCAATATGCGGCACGTTGCACCTTGTTGAAACTACATATCCTTGGTATGAAAATCATACGATTCAGGCCAAAAGACTTTGATAATTATGGACCTATAATGCTCGCCGTTGACAGTGGTAGACTGGCCAAAATCGTTCTAACGAAAATATGGAGCAATGATGCCACCAGACCAAAATGCTTACCTACGTGTGAGTTTTTAGGGACGTTCTTGGATTTCATGCGGATATTGTCTCAAGTAGTTGCAGTAGTCCAATAGGTAGAGAGTTGGTTCAAACCGGTTCAAAGGTCAGACATCTTCAAAAAAAACAAAATATGAAGAAAATATTATCTCGGCGACTTCCTCTGAGCAGATTTCTGATAGAAAGTCTGAGAGTAAATCAAATTTTGATGAAAAGTTCCTAAAAAAAAAAATCGTCCCAAGTCGACATCAAAGGATAAAATTAATACCACAACATAAGTGGTGTGAGGAACTAAGTCGTAATCCTGACTGAAGAGTCGTAATGACTAATTACGTATGTATGTATGTATGTATGTATGTATGTATGTATATATGTATGCATGTTACTGTTCTCTCAAATTCAACAATTTTATTTATTTGCTTAGCCGCTGGGGAAGATTTTACGATGTAAACTAGGGTCTGTTGCCCTTTCTGTTAACACATATCGTTGTCCATTGTTGTCCATGCTGTTTTGGCAACGGATATTAGAAAAATAACAACTAACTTGACACTTCTAACTGTAAAAGGATAGCGGTTATCAACTATCAAAGTATACAAGTCCATGTTGGATGATACTGCTTTATGAAAAAATAAAATTAATGAAATTTAAAAATCATTGACAAATGCCGTCACATGTCTAATGTAGATTATTGCCCTCACCGTGTTGATATCAAAATTTTCCTAAATAGAGAACAAAATTAAGTGTAATTTAGGTTAGGTTATGTTAGAGGACGTGTACTTGTCAATTAAGACAGGTGCAGTACCCGGAGGTCGAATTGATCCATTGTACAACGTCCTAGTTTCTCAAACCACTTATGTTGTGTGTGTTAATTTTATACATGAGTGGTGAGACCTACAGTTTAAAGTCGACTCCAAACGACAGATTTTTCAGAAACTTTTTCATGGCAATTTTATTTACTCTCAGAATTTTTTGCCAGAAATCTACTGAGAGGAAGTCGCCGAAGAAATATTTTTTGTATTTTGTCTTGATGTTTGGCCTGGGGCTCGAACCCTGGCTTTACGTCTAATAAGCCAACATACTACCTACTAGACTACGGCGACTTCAAAAAAGTAAGTGTTAGTGTAATTTACTCTAGAATTTTTTTAAATTTTCAAATGATGAACATGAAAACCAAAAGAAAGTAAAACACACAGTTCCAGTAAATTTTATGACTTTTATTCCATTTTTTTTAATTTTATTTTGTTTTAATAGTCGTAAGAACTTAAAGAGTAAGAAAAACTCTTGCCATTTGAACCATAAGTAACTGTCTACACTACAGAGAATCTAAATAAATTGCTGCTGGTATTACGAGTATCTTGCCTTGAAGTCTTTCTCTATTTGATTTTCAGTCACGCGTTGTCTAGGTCTGTTAAAAAGGCAAATTTATATTTGTTGAAAAACTGCTGCAAGTAAAATATTTCTATGAAAAGATTTGGTGTAATTAAAACGAATTCAGTGATTTTTAAAACACAACCTTAATGCAGGTAATTATTTAAATTTATTTTATGTGCCACATCAGTTCAAGTACTATTCGCAATATTTCAATTAAGTATTCTTCTGTCGCTAATGTATTTTATTATTTTATTTTATTAATTTTTTTTATTCCATTTCAATTTTCATTTTTATTAAGTTCAGATATACATAACATATATACATAATTGGCCATTGTAACCCTTCAGTGAGTAATACGGCCTAGCTTATCACACCACTCATGTCGTGTGTGTTAATTTTTTAAACATAAGTGGTGGGACCTACAGTTTAAGGTCGATTCGGAGCGACAGATTTTTGAGAAACTTTTCATGGCAAGGTTATTTACTCTCAGAGTTTTTGCCGGAAATCTGCTGGGAGGAAATCGCCGAAGAAATATTTCGTTTTGATGTCTGACTTGGGGTTTGACCCTTGTCTTTACGTCTAGTATGCCAACACACTACCTACTAGACTACGGCGACTTCAGATATCATTTATTTAAATAAATTATTATTTTTTCTTTATAATAAAAAACTAAAATAAAAAAGTGAAAATAAACAAGAATTTATGCTACATGTAGTAGTGCTCCTTTGTGTATAATTTTTCGTTTTTTTTAACAAAAAATATTAAACAATTAATTAAAAACATTTAAAACTCAAATAATTTAAATAAGATTTTAATGATTTGCAAATGCATTAAAAGTTTGATTATTCTTATTGTACACATCAGTGAACAAATTAAACGTAACCTTAACAAGTAAACAAAAATATACCAACAAATAACAGCATAAAAAATGGTAAACAAGTATCTGGTGTATCCTTAAACACTTCCTATGTGTAAATCTAAATGAAACAAATTTTATGTAAGATTTCATCGATAATTGTCATCGATCTCTTGTATCTGATGTATCCTTAAGCACTTCCTAGTTATAAATCTAAATAAAACAAATTGTAAGTGAGATATCATCGAAAATTTTCATCGATCTCTCGTATATGGTGTATCCTTAAACACTTCCTATTTGTAACTCTAAATGAAACAAATTTTGTGTGAGATTTCATCGGAAATTTTCATCGATCTCTTGTATCTAGTGTATCCTAAACACTTCCTATGTGTAAATCTAAATGAAACAAATTGTGTGTAAGATTTCATCGGAAATTTTCATCGATCTCTGGTATCTTGTGTATCCTTAAACACTTCCTATGTGTAAATCTAAATGAAACAAATGGTGTGTGAGATTTCATCGGAAATTTTAATCGATCTCTTTAACCTGATGTATCCTTAAGCACATCCTATTTGTAAATCAAAATTAAACAAATTGTGTGTGAGATATCGACGGAAATTTTAATCGATCTCTTGTATCTGGTGTATCCTTAAACACTTCCTATTTGTAAATCTAAGTGAAACAAATTTTGTGCGAGATTTCATCGGAAATTTTCAACGAACGATATGGTGTATCCTTAAACACCTATGTGTAAATCTAAATGAAACAAATTGTGTGTGAGATATCGTCTGAAATTTTCATCGTTCTCTTGCATCTGATGTATCCTTAAACACATCCTATTTGTAAACCTAAATGAAACAAATTGTGTGTGAGATATCATCGGAAATTTTCATCGTTCTCTTGTATCTGATGTATCCTTAAACACATCCTATTTATAAACCTAAATGAAACAAATTGTGTGTGAGATAACGTCGGAAATTTTCATCAATATCTGGTGTATCCTTAAGCACTTCCTATGTGTAAATTTAAATGAAACAAATTGTGTGTGAGATATCATCGGAAATTTTCATCGATCTCTTGTATCTGGTGTATCTTTAAGCACTTCCTATTTGTAAATCTAAACGAAACAAATTGTATGTGAGATAACGTCGGAAATTTTAATCGATCTCTTGTGTCTGGTGTATCCTTGAACAATTCCTATGTTCAAATCTAAATGAAGGGAATTGTGTGTGAGATATCGTCGGAAATTTTAATCGATCTCTTGTGTCTGGTGTATCCTTAAACACTTCCTAGGTTTAAATCTAAATGAAACGAATTGTGTGTGAGATATCATTGGAAATTTTCATCAACTTCTTGCATTTGGTGTATCCTTAATCACTTCCTATTTGTAGATCTAAATGAAACAAATTGTGTGTGAGATAACGTCGGAAATTTTCATCAATATCTGGTGTACCCTTAAGCACTTCCTATTTGTAAATCTAAATGAAACAAATTGTGTGTGAGATATCGTCGGAAATTTTAATCGATCTCTTGTGTCTGGTGTATCTTTAAATATTTCCTATGTGTAAATCTAAATGAAACAAATTGTGTGCGAGATTTCATCGGAAATTTTCAACGATCTCTTGTATATGGTGTATCCTTAAGCACTTCCGATTTGTAAATCTAAATGAAATAAATTGTATTTGAGATGTCGTCAGAAATTTTAATCGATCTCTAGTATTTGGTGTATCCTTAATCACCTCCTATTTGTAAATCTAAATGAAACAAATTTTGTGTGAGATATCGTCGAAATATAGCAATACAAATTATAAAAATATAACGAAATATAAGAATGGCTTGCGTTGGGAGCATTACTGATGCGAGTGACAGTAAGCTGCTTTATCTAAACAGTTAGAAACTTATTAATCGCCACTAAGCAAGAGTGCTAGATGTCAAATTATTATCATTTAGAAAAAATAAAAGCAATATAAATAATCGTGACAATTCTATGTACTACAAGTATGTATCAAAAGTGATACATAAGCTAGAATTATGAAGATTTTTAAGGCTCGATCTATTGTTAAAAGTGTTTATTAATGTTAGAAATTTTGGAATGCAAATTTCTACGTTCTGTTTTCACAAACAATTTCTGTAGAAAATATATCCTGAATAAATATAATAATAAATTATTGAAAAAATATGTTGACAATAAACACACACATTGATAAATATGTAGAAAAAAATATTTTTCATAAAAGTTTGTAACATATTTTACCCAACATTTATTGTGTTATGAAACATAAAATATGTAAAAATGTTGCATATAAATGTATTGTTATAAAAGAAAATTAAAAAAAAAAATACAAAACAAAGGCATGAAAACAAAAATTTATCACTGTCAAAACTAACATAAAATTTTTTTTATTGTTTTATGGCTACGCTTTCAATGTCACTGCTGCGCTTTATTTATTTATTTTACCGCACGCTATGTTGAATATTGTATCTGTAGTATGCACACATCAACAGTGTTTCAATAAAGCAAACGACCTAAACCTCTGCAGGCAATAAAAAAGTATTTTGCTTACAGGAAAATCAATATGAGTATTATGTTGGGCAAAATAATGAATATTCAAGACAATACGAATACAGACATACAGATGAAACAAATGAAAAGAGTTATTTAAAGTTTCAATTTAAACTTAATATTTATAAGAAATAAAACACGATCTACATTATGCTACACGAAACAAAAAAAAAATTAAATACATCCGTATCACTACGTAATCTAAGTTGTATATTTGGTTTAATTTCAAGCGAGTAATGTTTTCATGTAAAGCAGACCGGTTGGTTTTGTCACCGGCATTTTGTATATTTCTATACATACATACATAACTACATGCGTACTTACTTTTATGATATATTCATGAAATAAAGGATTCATTTTCTTTTTAATAAAATTTATTTCTTTTTATTTATTATTATCTACCATAGGGGTCGCCATACTTGCTTAAGGAGTAGAGTAAAATTGATTTTCTGCAATTGATTTACAAGGTTTTCGTTTCCTTGACACTTATTTCCTGTAATCTTATTTCAAATAAACTTGAGTACTGGAATTATATTTACTTCATGAATTGAATAAAATACAGTTCATACTGGCTGACACTTATTATCTTGTTTGTAGAGATGGAATCCTTTGGTTCTGGTGTAACACAATCCATTGCTCATTTGATATTGTCTGCAATCATATAAAAAAAATTTATAAGCTTAAATAGTTTATCATTAATTCTCATTTATCATTATTATGTTATTAATTATTATGTTATTATGTCAGAAGCGGAAACTAAAATTTACAATTTTCTTAATGAAGTTCTCGATACAATGAATGTTGTGGATTTTTTATATTATAAACAAGCAATCACAATCGATTTTTTCCGTTTAGTGTCTATCAAATTGTGCAAAATTTTATATAACATTTTGTACCTTAACTCGCTTTTCCTATAACCCTTTTACAACCAACCTTATGGTTGTGACTGTGACACTCGTACACTATGATGTGATAAAAAGTTACTGAACAAACCTTTTAATAAATGCTGTTTTATTGAAGAATTTTAAAAATTTTCTATCGTGGAAAAAATAAACAATTGTGACTGATTTTGGCAACTTAACAATTGCTCTATCGAATGACGTATGCATTGATAATTAATGAAGTAATTAAATTAAACTAAAATAATTAATTTTATTAATTAATAGGAAAAACAGAATAATGATAATATGCAGGGCATTCGTGATCTAGTTCTGTAGATTAAACAACAAAACAAATCTGTCATATTCGCTAACTTTTTTATATTTAATATCCAAATTTCATCTAAAACACTGTGCGTTTCATATTTCAGTAAAATATTCAGCGTCTTATGCCGTTCAGTTTGTTATGAATATAAATAAAGCGATGATTGTTGTACCATACTGTCACGAAATATTTGTTTAAACGCAAAACAAGTTAAATAAATGTGATCTGAGGTTTGAAAACCTTACCCTTAATTGAAATTTCATGAAAATATTCCTAAAAATACGTGATGAACAGCATGAATTTGTGTGCCCACATATTAACACAAATATCGGATTTAACACAGTAATATTTTGGTGTCAATGACAGAACCAATATGTATACATATATAATTAATCATTTACAACCCTTTCAGTTAGGAGTACTACCTAGTCTATCACACCACTTATGTTGTGTGTGTTAAATTTATAAACGAATGACGTGACCTACAGTTTAAAGTCGACTCCAAAAGACAGATATTTTAAAATTTTATGTCAGAAATCTGCTAAGAGGAAGTATACGAGGAAATATATTTTGTAATTATTTCGTTTTGTTGGAGATCTATTATCAGTGAAAATGAAATTGGAATGGAATGGAAATCACGGATAAGTTTACGACAAAATTGTGCCCGACTTCGAACCCCAAAAAGAAATTTTAATACATACCGATGGAAAACTACCAAGGGTTTCAGGTCATTGTTAAACAAATGATGGTTACATTTTTATTAGTTCCCATCAAAAATCATAATTGGCATTAAAATCGGAGATAAAGTTTCTTAAACCTTAATTCGATTGAATACGAAATGTCTCATGAAAAAAAAATTATCCTAATATTTATTAATAACACATACACACTTCTTTTTGTTTATGCGGACAGCATGTAGAAACGACTCAACAATTTCTAGAGGCTGTCCAATAAAAGCTTTAAAAAATAATCGACGGCACGGAAGTTTCCTGCAGCAAAGGGGACAAGTATCATGGAATCTCTAATATGTTTCCGCTAACCTGCACTCGTGCTCTTACACCAGTATGCGCTGATAATACAACTATTTTAGGCATTCATAATCATACTTCCACAATCTACCACAAAGTGTCACCATAACAATAAATGATTAATTGTCTTTTATCAGCATTGAAATGTTTCAGTTTTCCAACAAAGATATGAATTCATTTATTAAGGCAAATCTGTTGTGAAAAGGAATTACATGTACAAAAGGTACATCCTTACGTATGAATTATAAAAATATAAGGTATACGTCATATCATATCTTACTTAAGATATTTTTTTTTTTTTTTGATATATTCCTATTTTGAGACGAAATTTCTTTTGATCTATTGAAGGACATACTGTTGCCAATACATGTGGACCTAGCTCTCACACCACTTATGTTGTGTGTGTTAGTTTTATACATGTGTGGCGGAACCTATCGTTTAAAGTCGATTCCGATCAACCGATTTTTGACAAACTTTACATGGCAATTTTATTAACTCTGAGAGTTTTTGCCAGAAATCTGCTGAGAGGAAGTCGCCAAAGAAATATTTTTTTCATATTTTCGTTTTGGTCTAACCTGGGGTTCGAACCGAGGCTTCAAGTCTAATAAGCCAACACACTACCTACTAGTCGGCGACTTATTGTATTGTTAATACGAAAGTAAAATTCATATGACAAATTTTATACGTTTACACCAAATCATGGTAAAATTAATGCATACATGCTCTAATACAGTGTGATCGTTTTTGCAGGATTCAAAAAAACGAAGATCGACATGCGATTACCAAATTTCTATCTGCATTAGCTCCCCATGTCGTACACTGTCATTACATGAATATGAATTGCCATCACCAAATCGTGTAATTACATATGATTCCCAAAAAACTGGATTTATTCATTACCCTACGTTTCCCAGTTCGCACGAAACACTGTTTTTGGATCAAAAACTTTTAGAAAGTTATGGCCTGGTTCCTGCTTTATTCAATTTTGGGAAAATTTTCAGCCAGTTTTATTGAGGATTGTGTTCAAAATTTCTATACTTTACACTTGAAGTTATCGTAGACTGGTTGGTAGTGTCTTAGATTATTAGGCGGGAGACCTCGGTTAAAACCTCAGGTCAGACATTTCCAACAAAACGAAATATGAAAAAGTATTTATCCGACGACTTCCTCTCAGCAGATTTCTGGCGAAAACTCTGAGTGTAAAAAATTACCATGAAAAGTTTCTCAAAAATGTGTTATTCAGAATCGACTTTAAACTATAGGTCACGCCACTCATGTGTAAAATTAACACACACAACATAAGTGGTGTGAGCAACTATGTGGTAATGCTGACTAAAAAGTTGCAACGACCAATTATATATGTATGTATATTACGTTATGCTTAATTTAATTATCTAATTTTAGTTTCTAATTTTAAAAGCATTTGATTTCCTTTTAAAAGACAACAACGTAAACCATTTATTAATATATTTTACTACACTTCCTTGACATACCCGCTCTTTCAATATTCTTTTTAAAACTTGAAATCAAGATGTGAAATTATAATCTCTTTACAGGTGTTATAACAATCTCATGACATTTACACAAATATATTCATTTACATGTAATATTCGTGTAAATACTCTTCAATATGGTCAACACTTGCATTTGTTTTCGTGTTAACATTTTAACAAACATTGCTGCTCACTACTACAAATACATGAGAGTATGAGAGCAAGTGTATTAACATTATTACGCATCTACAGTTTTTTTATTTTCTTCTCTTTGACTGTTCGGTCATTTATCTTTTACATCTTTCACTCACATTTATTTTTCTCACCATTAT
Source organism: Sarcophaga variegata (assembly GCA_932273835.1). NCBI lineage: Eukaryota > Metazoa > Arthropoda > Insecta > Diptera > Sarcophagidae > Sarcophaga > Sarcophaga variegata. Next base: position 84,394,347 of record OW026358.1, on the reverse strand, counting down.
TGTACGAAAGGAACAGAATATTCATATTTGTGTGCGATTTTATTTTTTTTATTTATTTATTATTTATTTAACCAATACGCTTGTGGATCTATTTCTTACGAGCAATTATTACACTTTTATTGTATTTATCCCTCTCCAGTAGTATACCACATTTTTTTGTACTGAAAAGTTTAGGTTTCGAAACCGTATTATAATTATTCTGCACAGTAATTATTCACCTTAAAATACCACTTAATCCTTTGTATTTGTATAATTTCTTCTTATTTTATATATTTTTTAAATTTTTTGTTACATTTTTCAGCTACTTCTTACTGCTTTAACTATCACCAATTTCTGCTACGTATTATAATTTGTTACGAATTACTATTTGCGTTATTACGTTATCCAACCGAACCGTTAGCGACCATGTTGTCTGTAACACTGATTCTACTGTTTCACTGAAAACATCGAATAAGTTCCTGTTATGGTTTTATCATTTGTGCTGTTTTATCAACCCGAAGCTTATAGGAAATATATCATGTTCGGCAAAATATTTCCACTGCTCTCTTATTCAAAATGTTATGCTCTATACTTTAAGGGTGGTTGTATTTCGAAATTTTTTTTTTTTGTTCTTTTCACATCTTTACATGAACAAAATTGTGAGAAAGACATTTACACTTATTGAAATGGATTAAACTAGACAGAAGAGAGAAAGTCGCCGAAGGTATTTTGCATATTTCTTCTTTCTAAACTGATGTTTGCAGCTCTTATCGCTTGTGTGGATGCGTACTCGCGTCTAAGTACACTATCTAATATCTTGTCAAATTCGTAGTTAGACAGTCAAGCTTACAAGCTAATCCTTTTGCTTTTATCATTGCTTTTATTGATGCTTCAGGGCATTGAAAACATGAGATTTGAACGAAATTCTAAAGTTATGTTACTCCACTAACTTTTTCACTTCTTATTCCTTCCTTCAACTACATACATACATAATTGATCATTACAATCCTAGTCAGGATTACGACCTAGTTTCTTACTCCACTTATGTTGTGTGTGTTAAGTTTTATGCATGAGTGACGGACCCAACAGTTTAAAGTCAACACCGAACCACAGATTTTTGATAAACTTTTTATGGAAATTTTAGTTACTCTCAGAGTTTTTGCCAGAAATCTGCCGACAAGAAGTCGCCGAAGATATATTTTTTAATATTTCGTTTAGTTGGAGATACCTGACCTGGTGTTTGAACCGAAGCCTCACATCTAATAAGCCAACACACTACCTACTAGACCACAGCGACTATTTTCTTCAACTTCTTCACTCTTTTTAGCGTGGATTTATAGAGCTTCCGGTTTCACACTACGATCTTTGATGGGACTTTTGTAGTTTGAGTAAAGTAACGGCAAACTATCCAAAAATAACATAACACTCTATATACATACATATAGATTTTTAATAAAATTTGATTTTAAGTATTCACTCCCATTCACGAAATTTAATACGAAATCTTCATATCGATATACATATGTCGTGTGAGTGATATTTAATTCTGTTAGTTTCATACACAGAAAATAAAATACAATATTTTTATAGCATAGTTTTCAGAGTAATTCTTTTATTGCAAGTAATATGATGCGAATAAGTAATATTTTTTCAAATTCAAGTAAATGTAAAATATATCGTTATTTTGGAATTAAGCATTTACAATTTACATATGTATATGTACATACATTTACATTTCTATTGAAATTTATAAAATTTAAAATTTTAATGTTTCATGTTACAGTTATTGTAATAGAGAGCATAAGAGAACTTACATTTGACTCAGAAATAAATTACTGGACCGTTTAGAGTTGTTAGTATTGTTTGTAAGATTTATTTGCATTAACGTTTTGGTACAAACTTATAAACAATATTTTATGATTAAGGTTTTTGAACTTGTATGAAATGAACTTTATTGCCCAGAAATTTTTGAAATACGAAATTTTTTACCTATAAAGAATTTTTAAATTTTTATTAAATTTAGACTGCCTTCCAAAATGTATCAATACAAAGTTTGTATGCAGTTATACTATGTTCAACTATGTATATATGCAAAGTAACCAAACAATGCATCAACTATAAATCCGATGCCTGATTGCTTTTTGACTGCGTTAAAAATACACCTTGACGACGTTTTGAAATAGAATACATTGTATATATTTTGTACAGCGGCATTATGAAACACGATACTTTGTTCAAACATAAAGCAACTAACATTTTGGAAGGCAGCCTTACTATTCCTTTTTCTTCATTTGATTTCAATAAATTCTTATAAATGATAAAAACATATTTTTCAAAATATCTAAGTTATATTACCACGTCATTTTTGAATTACAAAATTAGCAATTCCAAATGTGATTTGATTTATTCTTTATTTTATTTATCTTTAATATTTATCTTTAAATTGTGTTTATTTCAATTCCTCTTTGAAAAGTATTTATCTTCGTATATTCTTACAAACTTTCGTTTATTTAATATTTGTCTAAAAACATATATTTTTACTTTCAACAATGTGTTCCAAATTATGGTAACAGGTTGAAATATTTTACCACTTTTCTAAAAGGCAATAAATTCATCTGTTTCCTTCGACAATATTTATTGACTTTGATGAGGTCAGATTTATTTAAATTAAAAAAATGTGTCTTTCCACAAAAAAATAGTAAGATGTGCAAAAGAAGGAGTAGGCAGAGTAAATAAATGAAAGTTAAAGAAAAAAGTTTGAAAAAGGCCAGACAACAAAATAAAATACAAAAAGCATTTCTTCGTCGATTTCCTCTCAAAAGATTTCTAGCAAAAACTCTGAGGGTAAATAAAATTGCCATGAACAATTTTCTAAAAAATCTGTCGTTCCGAGTCGACTTTAAACTGTAGGTCCCACCAGTCATGTATAAAATTAACACACAACATAAGTGGTGTAGAAACTCCGGGTACTGTACTTGTCTTAATTGACAAGTACACGTCCTCTAACCTAAGCTAACCTAACCTAAGAACTAACTTAAGGTACGTGAGGGGATTTGACAATACGAAATTTAGTTTGTATATTTAACGTGCAGGAGAAAAGAATAAGAGGTCCCCGTTGTCTGATAGGTATTGTGTTAGCTTATTAGATATTACTACACGGTTCAAACAAGTCATTAAACTCCAACAAAACGAAATTTGAAAAAATATTCGGAGTAAATACAATTGCCAAAAAATTAACACAAACACCATAAGTGGTCGCAATCCTGACTGAAGGATTGTGGTGAACAATTATGAATATTTGTCTGTATATAAGATGGAAAGACAATGCCACAGTTCCTTTTCAAATTCTGAATACAGAATACAGCTGTTACCTTTTTAAATAAAATTCTTAATGAATTTTTCTTTTAATTTATCTACATTTAAAGACATTTCTATAGAAGTTTTACTATTCTTGACACGTAGACTACATTGACACATAAGTGACAGGCAATTAACAAAAATAATAAAAAGAAAATAAAATAAATAAACAAAAAAATCAATCGAACTTACTCACACATTTGTTTTCTAGATAAAATTAATAAAAATTTTGTAATTTTGTTTCTTTTTTTTTTGGCCAGACGATGTTTGTAAAAAAAACAATGTGAAAAGATATTTTAGAAGAATAATTTTAGAACTATGAGAGGGATAAAGTATTAATAAAAGCGAAAATCGACAAATAATTGATTGAAGTGCTATTTTAAATAAATCTTAGAAACAATGGCCATAAACTAATTAAGTGGGATATAGTATTGACTCTTGTCGTTTTCATTTCCTTAAGTAGAATAAGATTATCACAAAACATATCCAACATCTTTTCATTAATCCTCTGCTTTATTTCAAATTCCTCAGCGGGGTTCGATATAAATAGGGAATGGGTTTACTGAACTAGCTCCCCTATGACTAGAACCAACGATATCCATAAAAGCTTTTACATTTAGTGGTAAATGAGTAACATTTGCTGATTGAAATGTATTTTTAAATTTTTCAAGACATCTGTTGTTAAAGTTATCTTCTCCCTGCAAATACAGGGGACAACCTAGATGGAGTTTTGATAGTGGATTAAATGAAATTTTTCCTGTCTTCTTCGGGAATTGTCACCTACTCTTCCATATACATACATACATAAAATAAGCAGTCCTATGTTCTCCATTTTATAACACGAGAACCACTCAACCGATCTGCAAAACAGTACATGCGTGGGGAAGGTTTTCTCACAGAAATAGATTTGCTTATGGATATGTTGGGATGGAGTACTTTTCTGTGGAATATTGTGTATAAAGTGGCCATAGTCTAGTAGTTATTGTGTTGGCTTATTAGACTAGAGACCAGGTTTCAAACCCCAAGTAAGACATCTCCAGGAAAATGAAATATGAAAATATATTTCTTAGGCGACAGGAAATCTGGCAAAAACTCTGAGCGTAAAATAAAATTACCATGAAAAATTTCACAAAAAATCTTTCGTTCGGAGTCGGCTATGAACTTTTAGATGCTCCCACCCATGTTTAAAATTAACAAGCAAAACATAAGTGGTATTAGAAGCTGGGTCGTAATCCTGACTGAAATGGGTTAATGACCAATTATGTAAGTATCAGCAATTAATTTTATTTTTTCAATCATAATAATTATAATTCTAGCATCCTGTCCAAAATTTATTCTTGTGCACTCCTCAAATAAAATTCGCCATAATATTCGACATACGAGCAGCAACATTGTAACTAAAAATAAAAAAATATTACATAAATATGGTAATGTAAATATTTATCTATTGTTGTAATATCAAACATGAATTTCTTGTTAAAATTTATAGTTGATGTTGTGTTAAAAAACGTTCAGAACTCATGTTGCACGAACAGTAACAAAACAGTTCACATAAATTTTACGCTTTTGCTTGTTAAATAAGAAGAATGCAAAATAAAACAACGGGAATAGCGATAAAAAAATTTAAGAATTTTATTCTCTTCCTTCTCGTACTTTAACTCTTTTAATAATAACTTAGTGTGAAAATGGAAATCGAAACAAAATTTTTCCAAAGCTAATAACGTATTAAACTCGAAAACCAAAGTGTAAGGAAAATATGGCTGGCGAACACCATCAAATACTAGAGGGTAAATACATGTTTTTATTTTACAAGGATTTGAAATGAAAAAAAAAAAGATTTTTGTAAAGGAACTTACCAGAATCGTATGCAATAATCTTACAATTATTTATACACTTAAGGGGAAAAACCATAATTCTTAACGCTTAATTTAATACTATTTCGAGTTTGTAATATTTTCTTTGCCACATTTTGAGTTTGGATGAACAATTTACAATCTTCGTAAAGAAATTGCTTTTAAATTCATAAGTTTAAGTAGAATTTAGGCCTCAGCTGTTTTCTATTTCAATATGTTTCTATCGTTTTCGTCTAATAAACACTTTCAAACGCATAACTACTGCTTAAACATATTCGAGATACACAATGTTTGTATGTAGTGCAAACTGCTGCAAGTAGAACAATAGCCGGTAGCATTGAACCACTCTTAGCGCCTCTACAAATTGAAAAATAAGCAAATGATTGTTTAATAAATTCGATACAAAGCCAGGCCAAAAATTAACCGACTTGGCAAAGAAAACATAGTTTGAGTTTTTTCTTAACAGGGGGATACATTTCTTAGCGATATATAAAAGCTTCGATATTCTGTTTACCGTAAGTAAGTATGTGACTACAGAAGTCGCCGTATTCTAGTAGGTAGTGTATTGGCTTATTAGACGTAAATCAGGGTTCGGGCCCCTGGCCAGACATCAAAACAAAATACAAAAAGTATTTCTTCGGCGACTTCCTCTCAGCAGATTTCTGGTAAAAACTCTGAGAGTAAATAAAATTGCCATAAAAAGTTTCTCAAAAAAATATGTGGTTCGGAGTCGACTTCAAACTGTAGCTCCCACCACTTATGTATAAAATTAACACACACAAGATAAGTGGTGTGAGAAAATAAGTCATAATCTGACTGGAGGGTAGCAATGAACAATTATGTATGTATGTATGTATGTAAGTATGTGGCTTCCTAAAATAGCCATCAGCCGCAGATTCTACCTCTCCATTAGTGGCAAATCTTTTATTTCCTTTTAGTATTTCCAAATATAGAATTTTTTCTTTGGCCTTAATTGGATGATCTGGACACCAACGATATATCAGCTCATGTCACATTGAATATTCTGCACGAGTGATTTGAATGTATGATCATATCGCATGGAGGTGACGCGATTTGACTCAGTTAGACTCTTACTTGTGGGGCTTTCTTTACACCCAGGCGTGTGCGAAAAAGCCACGAACCACAGCGGTTTTCAGTTCAGATGTTCGTACATAAAACTTTATATAAACTAATAATTCTGTGAACTGTGAAAATATATCTATGTTTGCATGTACAATAGTCATTTAAAATTACCGACAGCGCACTTACAAAACAAAACAACACAATTGACTCGCATGTTGTTGCACACAAAAATATTAAAATAATAAAAATGTACGTATTCGACACAAAAAAAATATTTTTTCACATACTCAATCAATTATTTGTTATTTTCAACAAAATCTTCGTCGAATAATGGCATGTGAGTTAAAAATGATGACAGCAGTAATGATGATGGAAATAATTACACATGAATGAATGTTTACATATATACACCTACAGTAAATGTATTTTAATTTTAGAATAATGGTGGTTTGACATTAAATGGAAAAACAATAAATATGTATGTATGTGTGCAAATAATTTCATTTAGTGGTTTTATACATACACGACGATAATCAAGTCTGCTTTGCGGGATAATGCAATAAAATATATACGTTGACGTAGTTGAATTTTGTATTGCACTCACATCATTAAACAAGGGTGCGCATAAAGCTTATCCTTCAATGAAGGGTTGACCTTTCTAAAACATGTCAAACATTGTCAAGTAACTCGGTTGAGAGTTTCCGGGATTATAAAATGACGAACATAGGAAAACTAACTTGTAAAATTTTAAATTTAAAACTACAATAAAACAAAAACGGTTTGAAATTTTCTCCTAATTTATTTCTTCGCTGTGAAGCGCAATTGTTCCATTTAGAAATGGAATATTATTTCATTCATATAGCTGTGGTAGCTGACCTTACAGTATGTCATTCGATCGTACCAATTTTCGTATGCTTTTTCGAGTGGCATCATCATCATTGCTTGGCAATGGCATCACGAATGTTGGCCTTTAAATACTCAGTTGTCTTTGGCTTGTCGGCATAACACTTTCCATTAAAAGAGTCTAACAGTATCAAATCGCAGTTTCTTGGCTGATTACTCATCACTATTTCGGCTAATTAAACGGTCATCAAACGTTTGGCGCAATAAATCGATAAGTGGCATGAGATGTGTGAAAAGTTGCACCATCCTGTTGAAACCAAACTTTATTAACATCAATACCATGAAGATCTAGTACAAAAAAATCGGAGAGAAACATGGACCATTGATGCTTCCACATTACAAGGCACACCAGACAGCATCTGGTAATGGGTGCATTGACTTATGACTATGAGCTTCATCTGAAAAGATGATTTTTTTGACAAAATCGAAGTCATTGTGCTGTTTCTTGTTGGCCCAATAAATCCCACCGCTGCTCAAGCGTAAATCGATTCACTACGTTCAGTGGAGCTAATATACTAAATTTAGTGACAGAATAGAACGACATATGTATTGCCAGATTCGAAATAACCAATGATTGAAATTTAAACCGATACATGGCTCACCATCCCATTAGTGAATCATAGTGCCATTAATCACATAAATGTACAAAAAAAGCTATATTAAATTTAAAAGTTTAGGCAGCAGCCAGTTCATACATACATACATACATAATTGGTCATTACAACCCTTCAGTCAGGATTACGACCTAGCTTCTTACACCACTTAAATTGTGTGTGTTAATTTTATACATATATGCAGGAACCTACTCTTTTAAAGTCGACTCCAGAGGTTTTTAAGAAACTTTTTCATTGCAAAATTTTCCACCAATTTTCTACCGGATTAAGATACGACGGTTGTGCAGGTCAAGACAGATATTGGAAATTGTTTTCAGAAAACCACTTTATTGTTACCCTAGCCTTATGCTTTGGGTCATTTGTGTAACCAATTGTGAAAGTCACTGTATATTTATCGTTGTTTATTATTTACTTACTTAACTGACCATTACAAGCCTTTAGTCAAGAATACGACCTAGCTCCTCATACCACCCAGCCTGGTTTCTAATAATTTTTCCATCAGCGGCGAGACCTACAGTTTAACATAGACTAGGAACGATAAATGTTTAAGAAACTTTTCACGGCAATTTTATTTACTCTCTGCAAGGCATCACACTACATACTAAACTACAGCGACTGTATTTAAAATCTACGATGAAATTTGTAAATGATAAGTAAGCAAGCATATCGACGCCTCCATTCTATATTTTTAATGTTTTAAATTCTACGTTCTCTGACTTAAATACTGTCAATATTTAGTTAGGATGCGCAGATCCGTTCCGAAGTTATAGGGGAAAATCTACTTAGAATACACATATAGTCGTATGTCGTGTGAAAACTTTGTGAGCTCATAACTCAAAACACACTTTTTCCACTTAGAATGTTATAGAACGGAGGCGTCGATATGTAAATTTCTATACGAATCGAATGAATTGGTCTATGACCATAAGGCTAAAATCAAGCGAATAATCTTCAAAAGTTATGTATGACTGTCACACATTCACATTAACAATCTCTTTGATTACCTCTCTTGCTATGGTTACCCATCTTAAATAACTTCTTTAGAAGCACATGTGCATACATGAAGCACTATAGTATGTTTGAGGCGTGTAAATACGCATCAATAAGCAAAAATAACAGATGAACAAATATGAAAACATTTTTTTTCTGTGCATACTTAAACCAATTTTGTATCAAAAATTGTAAGAGAACGTATGTATCTGCATAAACCAACCCGACTATCAGTGGTTAGCATTGTGATATATATTCTGTAATAAGATATGAAAAAATATTTTTCTTTATAATGTACTTCTCTTTGCAGTTCAGTTTAATAGGCATCTTATCAATTAAGTCGACTGCTGTATGTGTTTATATTTATGGGAAGTGATTTTAAAATATAAACGAATTTAAATTTGCAGATTTTCTACAAACAAACATTTTTAAAAGGTTACGTACATTAAGTATGTATGTATTGGTCATTACAACCCTTCAGTCAGGATTACGGCCTAGCATCTCACACTACTTTTCATTTTACTTACTATCAGAGTTTTTGCCAGGGAGGAAGTCGTTCAGTGAGACACTTCTAATAAGCCAAAACACTACCTACTAGCATACGGCGACATGTATTGTTTTGAAAGGTTGTATTTTCTTTATTGCGTCTGCGTTAAACTGCCCATAAAGAACTATAAATTGGCAGTTAGCCTATAATGATCGGTGCCAAACCAAAGATGCATTCTCTCACCGCTATTGTCTAAGATTGTATTAGAAAATTACGGATTAATAGATGAACCGAATTAAAACCATGATCACTTACTTACTTATTTACTTACTTAATTGGTAATTAACAACCCGATTAACTGATTTTGACCTGCCACATCCTTCCAGACGCCTCTGCTTCTTGTGTGCCATTTCCAGTTGGCCACACCCATCGATGACAGGGTTTCCTCGATTTGGTCTTTCTCACGAAAACAAGGTTGCTTTCTTCGCCGACTTCCGCAAATTCCTGCATCCTCCTTAAGAAATATCCTTACAAATATAACGAAAAATATTTTAATATATTGGTCCTTTAAATTTTAAATTTACTTTGAGTTCTTCTTGGAGGTATCTACACTTTTGCGGTGCAAAAATATGGGGTCATCAGAAACTTTTCTTATTTTTCTTATGGTTCGTGGAAAACTTTGAATATTTTTTGTTTTATAATAAAAGAGAGACAAATAAATAAATAAAAAATATAAAAAATATCTATTATTTTTACACATTATTGCTAAAAATTCATGGAATTGCTAAAAAAAATATATTGGGGTACATAGATTTTTGCAGTCCACCGTATATATAAATAATTTTTGTTTGTTAGTTTTTTTATAACCCGAGCTCTATCCAAACGATTCACGAAATAATATCGGGTCTTCCAATAGGAACTTAAAAGCTTTGGCGGTTGATAATGATCAAACTGTCAAATTTGTTGTCATTTACTCATTCTGTTTTGCTAAATTATTCTGCCATTGATGACAACAGACAACGACATGCGTTCTCTGACTGTGACCTGAAGTAGTTGACAACGGACCCTAGAGTTCAGTGAAAATTCATGTTCTGCAATAAATGAATACGTGAACAAATAAAATAGATGACCTAGAGACGATAATAATTCACATGGGATCCAACATCGTTCAATACATCTCGCTACATGCCCCTCAGTTCATGCCATATTAGATATTCTGCACGAGTGATTTAAGGCCTCACTCAAGATGAGGTGAACTGGTCTTAAAAAAAACTAAGGCCCATGCCTGACCAATTTTTTTTTTCATTTGTAGGACCTGTTAATATATCAATCAAATATCCTCCATGCCTCCAAAGAGCGCTCCCGGGCATATACGTATGTATATCGTGACTGGCAAATAAATCAGATTGAATTTTACAGATGGCATTGATCATGTTGGCTCTGAGGATCGCTATTGTTTGTAATTTATTTGCAGTCACTTGTGACTTGAGAAACGATCACGGTGTCCAGTTCAATACCTTCACATGATATAACCATTCCCTCAAATCATTTGTGCAGAATATTCAATCTGTGTGGCATGTAGGATCGTTCTGTCGAAACCACATGTCGTTGTTATTCAGATTATGCAAGTCAGGCTAATAGAAGTTCTATACTCTCTATTAACTCTTTGGGTATGCGGTGGACGCAACTGGGTCTATAAAAAATGTTGTGTTTGTTATTTTTATACATGAGTGGTGGGACATACAGTTTAAAATCAACAGATTTATTTTGAGAAAATTTTCATGGAAATTATATTTACTCACAGAGTTTTTGCCAGAAATCTGCTGAGAGGAAGTCGCTGAAGAAATATTGAAATTTCATTTTTATGTCTGACCTGGGGTTTAAACCGTGGCCTAACGTCTAATAAGCCAACACACTACCTACTAGAGTACACAAAATTTGCCTTTACCTTAATTCTACTATTTTTTTTTTTTTATCATATTGTTTTTTTATTATTATGCTCGTATATAGCGTGTACATAATCTTATTTCATTTAAAATTTCGTTTCATTTTTATGAAAAACACAATCCGCTATAACAAACTCATTCAGTAAACTTTAAACCATAATGACACTGTTTAAAGAAGTTTTAATTACATCATTTACGACGCCGAGGTCATAGAGTTTCTGCAGTTTTTAATGGCGATAATAATTGTAATAATGGTAATTTATGGGGTACGAAAATATGAAAATGTGACGTAAAATATTTTAACAGGATAAATATTTTATATATATTTTATTTGCTAAAATTATATATTTAGATATGAGTGTACACATGTTTATTAGGGTTCTATAATTCATCACTTTAGACAATGCTTTTTATTGCATTAATTAATTTTAAAAATTAGCTTTTAAAGTTTTTCGGCAGTAAAAAATTATATACAGTGAGCGCCATAAGTGAGTCAACACTTTTGTTCTTAAGTATAAAACAGTTTAAACATAAAAAAAGTTCTTTTGTCATGAATTGTTTTTTTTTTGTTTTAACATTTTATAAGTACTAAATAAACGTTTTTATTTTTGGAAATTTTTTCGACTATTCTCATTTACTTTTCTCGCTATCCTTAGAAAATGAATTATTTCAGTGGTGTTTACTCACTTTTTTCGTTCAGTGTATGGCTTAATTTTATTTTAATAGGAAATTGTTAATCATTTTCTATTTTTTCATTTTATATTGCATTACAATAAAAATGGCAATAAAGGGTCAAAAAAAAGTATTCCCTCCATTTCGAACAGTTTGTGATGAGCTGTTGGACTTAATTCATTAGCGGAGTACCGGGCACTTCGTCCACTCTGCGATTACCAACACCCATTATTGGCAAAATATGTCAAAAATATTGCAGCAGTCCAGGAGTGTGGGCAGCACAATCCAAGGCAGTGAATTAAATAAGAAATCGGCCTTTCACAGACTGCAACTTGCAAAAGATTCGCCTCGAGCCTACACATACATAATTGGTCTTTACAACCCTTCAGTCAGGATTACGGGCCAGCTTCTCAACACCACTCAAGTTGTTTGTGTTAATTTTATACAGTTTAAAGTCAACCCCAAACGACAGATTTTTGAAAATCTTTATCTTGGCAATTTTATCTACTCTCAGAGTTTTTTCCAGAAATCTGCTGAAAGGAAGTCGCCGAGGAAATATTTGTTCATTTTGATCTCTGATGATGTTCATGATGTAGTTTGAACCGTGACCTTACGCCTAATAAGACAACATACCACCTACTAGGCTACAGCGACTTAATTTTACATTTTAATATTTTAAAATATTCGCAAAAGCAAAAATTCTTTTTATAAGTATTTTGGAATTAAAACAGAAACCAATATCAAATTTATATATGAGCATATGTACATGTATTTAAGTTTATATTGTAGGATGTATGCTTTTCTCTGTACAGGATGTAAAGAATTGTGATAATGAAAGAACTTTTTCTATCAATTAGAACTTAAAACAAATCCTGTAGTAACAAATGAGAAGCAAAACTTTGGCAATGTGGAAGAATAATATTGCATATGGCCAAAAATTAAGAAAAACAATCAGTATCTTAACACAATCTTCCAAAGAAAACTTAGAAACACAAAACAATTAAAAAAGTTTTTTTTCTTTTTTGGCAGTGGTTTCGTAAGGACAACTTATAATTTGCAATTAGAACAGGGTGGCAAACGTCGTTTTGTTAACAGAATTTTTTGATATTGGTTACATTCAATACAATAGTTCAGTCAGGAATACGACCTGCCTTCTCACACCACTTATGCTGTGTGTGTTCATTTTATACATAAATGACTGGAGCGCAGTTAAAAGTTAACTTCGAACCATAGATTTTTGAAATACTTTTTATGGCAATTTCATTTACTCTCAGAGTTTTTACGACAAATCTGCTGAGAACAAGTAGCCGAAAAAATATTTTTTCGTATATGGTTTTATTGGAGGTGTCTGACCAACATTTTGAACAAAATTTAATAAGCAAACACACTACTTACTACACTGAGGCGATTTCGTACTCCTCTCTAAATTTCTCTGCTTAATTTAAAATCGTCGAGTGTAACTCTTTTAATATCAATGCATTAGCCCTTACTATTAAATTTTTTTAATAAGAAATACAAAAAAGCAAATCGAAATATTATGTGAAATACTTCGCACAAATTAGTTTAATCACCCACATACCAAACATATGCTTCTGAATGACCATCATATTCTCTTTGTATTTGTCGCCGTACTTCTGCCGAACACAGCAATGAGAAGATAAACCACATTTCACTGTCAACTTAAGGAAATCACATTTCTGTAAGACAATCTTGAGGCAAACATTGAGGCAAATCTCTGTAATTATGTTTGTTTTTGTATTTACCGTTAACATTTGGTACATGTGTACGACGAGAAAATAAGAAAAGGTTTGTATTTATTGTACCAACCAAAATATGCAGGACAAAAACTGTGTAATTACTTTGTACATAAATTGGATCAATATTTGAATTTTAATACAATATTGACAATATTTGCGACGGTAAATATTGTAGTTTTAGTTCTTCATATGAAATGAAAATAATTGTACGGTACTCCAACAGGAACTTTAAAATTTTGAAATTAATTAATTCCCATATTGCTGAAGCTACATCTTTTAAATTGATTTTAATTTATTCAGTGGGTTTTACTAAATCAGAATTGCTGATCGGGTAACATACCGAGCGTTTCGCCTAATTTATGATCGCCATGATCATCCTACATAGAAGACTATTCACAATATCGTGAATAAATTCAAATACCTAAGCTAAGTAAACGATCGACTAACATCCTTATGAAAACGAAGCACTACGTATATCGAAGTGTGGAAGACAGAAGCAGTCGATTTCGGGCGACTCACAAGAACTAGGATTTTGCAGACTACATCTTGAAGAATTTTGCATTGTGACTTTGGCCTGTATCCATACAAAATATAGCTAACACAGAAACTGAAAGCAAATAATCATAAATGACATATGTTCGCTGAATGGGTGGTAGACCATTTGGCAACTGACCTTAATTTTTATCGAAAAATCATTTTCAGTATATTTAGAATGAAAGGGTACGTGAACAAAAAAAATTTTTGGAAAGATATCACACATGTCTTCTAAAATGGAATTTTGGCCTAGTGAGGTCGATAGGTCAGCGGAGAGCACAATAGTTCGATGGTTATCAACTCCTTTTGATATGTATTGGATAATCTGAACACGAAAGACATGTAGTTTTGACAGAACAGAACTAAGTGAATTGAATATTCTGTAAGAACGCCTTCGAGGGCGCGACCAACGTGCAAACCCATTAGACGTTTCTTGTGTCCTTAATTCGCAGGTTTATGCTAAAAAGTCACAGACCCCAAAACAACCCATGCCATCGGTCAAACTCAGTCCAATTTATGCACCAAAGTCGTGAAAAACTGAACACTTGCGATTTTCTACTTTTAAAGAAAGTATTGTATTTATGTATGTATTTATACCACATTTGACGGAAAAGTAAACATTTTTCGAAAAATTTACTAAATTTGTCAACAAATATAATATAAAAGGGTGAAATGAGTATTAAGAGAGAACTTTCATTATCGTCATTGAGTATGTGTTCACTTGTTTTAACCACATGCGCTTTTATCATTGACAGAAGACTGTGGGATTCACAAAGGCACACGCAAACATTCACTTGACACAATGACACATGAAACGCAAATAGTTAATACAATAATATACAAACAATCGGATATATTGTCGTTGACAAATATCTGTAAATAGGTGATCTATATTAGTTACCTGTTTAAATAGTCAACTCGGTTTCTATGCACTTATTATTACTACCAGCCTTGAGGGCCATAACACCATTCGGTCGAACAAAAATATGTAATGTTATCGATAGTCACTCACAATAGTGAAAGAGCAAATACATACATACATACATAATTGGCCATTACAACCCTTCAGTCAGGATTACGGCCTAACTTCTCACACCACTCATGTTGTGTGCGTTAATTTTATACGTGAGTGGCGGGACCTACAGTTTAACGTCGACTCCGAACGACAGAATTTTGAGAAACTTTTTCATGGCAGTTTATTTTACTCTCAGAGTTTTTGCCAGAAATCTGCTGAGAGGAAGTCGCCGAAGAAATATTGTTTTTTCATATTTCATTTTTGATGTCTGACCTGGCATACGAACCCGGGCTTTACGAATAGTAAGCCAACACACTACCTACTACACCACGGCGACTACAAATGAAAAGAGCAAATAAAATAATGAAATTGTTAACCTGGCCCAACTCTCTTCTCCTTTAATTAATTAATAACAAAAAAACAACAAATCTTAAGAAATAAAATTACAGAACTGTGAGATATTCTCATTCTCTCAAGTGTAACTTAGTCGATATTGAGACCAACCATACCCAAGATTTTGGCATGACCATAACTTCTACACTTCGATGCTCTTTTGATGCTCAGAATCATTGCTTTTCACTTAAACCAACCACCAAACTGCTGTTGAGATGTTTTGATGGCCAAAAACAACTACAGTCTACCACAAACAAAAAAGTCGTTTTATTCATTTTGAAAGTGGTTTGGGGTTCTGAAACACAACTTATTTTTCTTGTAAAGTTTGCAAAACGTATTACGTTATATATTCTAAGGTTTAAGGTCTCATAGCCATAAAAACAACTTAATACCAGTTAACAATATTTTTGAAACAGTTCAAACGCAAAGCCTTAAATATCTCAATATAAGAAAAAATGGACTTAAAACACTTTGAAATTAAATGGCTCATATTCTATATGATGATGTTATATTCTATATGATCTCTATATGATCTCTACGCTATTGAATGGAGTGACTTTTATACTAGAGTTGGGAAATTAATTGATTTTGTATCACTTTAGTTTTAACTCAGTTTTGGTTGGGTTTACTTCCAGTCCATATTCGCTACACCATTTCGATAGTAATTCCAGTGCAGATTTCAGAATTACTGAAATTGCAAGTAGTCACCACTACCACGGCATCTGCATAAGCTATAGTCATGCAGCATGCTCTTTCTGCTAAAAGTACAGGGTATTTTTTCAAGGACTGATGATTTTGTCCACTTTTAATGCGGTGTGACCAATGAATTTTTTTCTTTGAATTTCTTTTACTCTTTACGTAGTTTCAAGTATACATCATTGTTTATTACAACCTGGCTTCTCACACCACCCATGTTGTGTGTGATAATTTAATACATGAGCAGCCGGAACAATAGTTTACAGTCGACTCCGAATATCAGATTCTTAAGAAGCTTTCTTTCCATGGCATATTTTATTTACCCTTTAAAGATTTTTCCAGAAATCTTCTGAGAGGAAGTTGCCGAAGAAATAATTGTAATTCGTATTGTTGGAGATATCAGATATATAGGGTTTGAATCGTGGCCTCACGTCTAATAAGAGGATGAATAGACTACGGTGAATTCATAGTACACAACAAATATTTAACTGCAATTAAAACATGTAAAAATGATAAAATTTTGTTGCATAATTGTGCTAATTAGAAGACCACTACTGCATTTTTTCTTCTGATTGCTTTTAAGTAATATATATGGCTTTAACTTTTGAACATTTTTCTGAATATTGTTCCAGTGATTACACATTGCTTCCTTCAAAGCAAAATTGAAAAATTTGTGTGCGTTAATTTTATCCAGGAATGGCGGTATCGACTGTTTAATGTCCGTACTATGGAGCTTTAGGAACCTTCTCATGGCGCCTTTAGAAGACGATAAAAGAAATATTTTTTCAACATGTCTGTCGTCTAATAAGCCTCTGTCTGAACCAGCGTTGCCATTTGCCAAGTTTTCCCTTTTTTCCAAGTTTTTTGAGATGCGAAAAAGTTTCCATTAAAGTTGTTTTCTTACAAAACAAGCTTTTTACGACAAAATTCAAAATTTCAATAAATTCAACAATAACACGATATATTTACATTTTTAAATAAAATATTGTGTATTTTATTAGACCCTGGCAAAAGTAGCGAAGTAATACTAATAGAGGGCACCGGTCTTCGGTGTTTCGTTTAAAAATGTTGCTACTTTTGTAGAAAACAAGTTTTTTTGTAAAACAAAAAAAAAAACATTTCACAAATAAAAAGATTTTAAAAATTAGGCAACGCTGCTCTGCACTACAAGACTACGGCGTTTTCACAATTTTGGCACCTTGCCATTGTATACGAAATGCAATGTTTTTTAAATGAAAGCTTTTTGACGAATTTAGGTTTCCAAATGCTTCCACTTTATGAATCTATCCTTAAATACATGTACAGTTATGTAGCCTCACAAGTCTAACGAAGTTAGCTGACATATTGTTTCGCATATATGTGTAGGGTCTTTCAACAGATATTTTCGATTTTTGAAAGTTGGTAACGGCCATCTAATTGAAGCTACATCTGCCCAACTAGTTTTCCTTTTATACATCTGCTTTACCAAATCATCCTGAACCACCGTAGACGACGATGTGTGACCGTTAAACTGACCTTAGTTTTCATCGAAAAGTCATTTTCAGCAATGAGGCCTATTTCTTGGTATATGAGAACAAACAGAATTGTTGAATTTATGACGGTATCTATCCCTATGAGGTCCAAGGACGACTAATATATTCTGAAAAACTCAATATTTGATATGGATTTTGAGCTTGCCAATGGCGCCGCTTCGTATTTGTTTGAGAACGCTTTTCGAAAGGTCAAGACTGTCAACGGTCAACACTGATCCATGATTATTAATTTCTTTTGGACAACAATATGAACGCGAACTAGTTTCAATAGGACTTCACTTTGTACCACGCAGCTTATGCCGCATTGGACATTATGCATTAGCGACTTGAAGGCATGAACATCTCAGGTGGATGTGCTGTGATCCTGCTACCGAGATCTTGCGGTATGATGCAGTTAAACTTTTTCTTGTGGGATTTTTTAAACCGCACATGTATACGAATAAGTCTCAAATCCAACATACCAACTATGCCATCACGCCAGAGCCAGGGAAGATTTAACATTTGAACGTTGGCGGACATACACATACATTTAAATTAAAATAAGTGTGTAAGTGTGGAGTCGCCGTAGTCTAAGAGGTAGTGTGTTGGCTTATTAGACGTAAAGCCAGGGTTCGAGCCCCAGGCCAGACATCAAAACAAAATAAAAAAGTATTTCTTCGGCGACTTTCTCTCAGCAGATTTCTGGCAAAAACTCTGAGAGTAAATAAAATTGCCATGAACAGTTTCTCAAATATCGGAGTCGACTTTAACTGTAGGTCCCACCACTCATGAGAAAATTAACACACGCAACATAAGTGGTGTGAGAAACTAGGTCGTAATCCTGACTGAAGGGATGTAATGGCCAATTATGTATTATGTATGTGTGAAGTCTAGTAGGTAGTATGGTCTCTAAACGTAGTTTGTAATGACCGATTATGTATGTATGCTTCTCAACCTATTTACATGACAATACATGTTCAGAAAGGTCAACCTTACATTGACAAAGAAGCCTTATATTGACACTTTTTTGTTGATAAGAGTACAATACAAAATTCAACTCAATGCATGAGTGAGTGTGATATCTATGAAATGTTTGATTTGTTTTGATATGTGTGTAGTTTAGAGTACCATCCATTGTTCAAATATTCGCAACGGTTTCTCTGGATGAATTGGAAGCGAAATACATTTTTTATTTACTTTTATTATTGTATGATTAAACCATCCTTCATATCATAGCATAACACATTGAATAAATGACAACCAATTTGAGACATGTAGCTTTCGAATGGTTTTTATCAAATTTTAAAGTTCGAAAATCCCGGTATATGTTACAAATCTAAGGTTAGGTTAGGTTAGAGGACGTGTACTTCTCAATTAAGGCAAGTAAAGTGACTGAAGGTCGAATTGACCCATTGTACAATGTCCTAGTTTCTTACACCGCTTATGTTGTGTGTGTTAATTTTATGCATGAATGGTGGGACCTACAGTTTAAAGTCGACTCCGAACGACAGATTTTTCAGAAACTTTTTCATGGCAATTTTATTTAGTCTTAGAATTTTTGCTAGAATTCTGCTGAGAGGATGTCGCCGAAGAAATACTTTTTATATTTTGTCTTGATGTCTGGCCTTGGGCTCGAACCCTAGCTTTACGTCTAATAAGCCAACACAGTACCTCCTAGACTGCGGTGACTTCAAAAACAAACCTAATGTTACTATGAAATTAATTTGCATAATAATAATAATTTCACTTAACCATTTAATAAAATTTTAAACAATTTTTATCGATAATAAATGAAGTTTTTATTTGACGTAAGTAGAAAATATTTTTTTCCCTTAAAGTAAACATATTTAATGCCATTTATTTATTGAAATGATTATATTTTCAATAATATTAGCAATATTTTTTATTTATATTCACACATTAGCGATAAATATATGCATCCAATTAATAATATTTGAAAAGTAATCAGAATATAATTACCATTTTTTTAATTTTTTTTTTTTTTGAGAATTTTAAAATTTTTTTTCTTTAACCACACAATTAGCGATTGGGACAGCATAGAATATAGTTACGAGAATGGAAAAATTTAGATATTGATGTTTTGCTTTTACATCACTTAATATTAAAATTATAAACAAAAGCTATAAAAACAAAACCTGATTTACAATTTATCGTACTGTTTAATATAACAATAAACACCAGCATAAAATATGGTAAACAAGTAAACAAAAATATACCAACAACACTACAATAACAAACCTAAACAACGATGTTTACATTTATAGAGATTACGTTCCCCTTCACGAACATCCATCAGAGTACTTTGCCATATAAAAGGCAAGGTAAAGAAGGCGACAGAGTCAGTGAAGTTCAGACAGTCTTGTGTGAAGACGAGGTGCGTTTGAAGAGAGTAATTGTGGGTTGAAGATCTCCGTTACAAAGATCTATCGAATAATTGTCTAGCAATTGTTGTTATTTCCATCAAGTTGTGAAAAATGGCACATTTTGTTAGTAAAATTATGACTAGAGAAGCTTATAAAGTTTGCTAAGGAGAATATGACACTATATTGGTGTTTACAGTACGTTAATGACCCAAAAACCGTAAGATTGGAATTGAAATATTTAATGATGAGTTTTAAAATAAAACAAATTTTAGCTGAGGCAAAACAAATTCAAGAGATATGGTGTGTTACCTCCGTTTATATTTACTGGAATGTTATTGTCGTCGACGGTAAAAATTAATGGAAAATTAAACAAAATGCTTAAGCGGTTTGATATTTTTTCTTTATGAATATATTGTTACATTTTTACCTTTTAAAAACGTTTAAAATATGAGCTCGTAGTTTGTGTTTGGTTTTAATTAAAATTCTTTATTATTCGCACAATTCTGTGTGCCACTGTTCACAACTTTATGTAAACAACAACAATTGTTTGTTTGTTATTCATCTTTGTAGTGTTTTGCATAAACGATAACAATTGTTAGACATTTGTTCGACTGATTTTGGTAACGGATATTCAAACCACGATTACTCTCTTCACACAAGACTGACTGAACTTTTACTAACTCTTTGCCTGCTTTGCCTTGCCTTATATATGGCAACGTAAACAGTCTGATTAATGTTTTTGAAGGCGAATGTTGAGGGCTTCGCCTTTTCGAGATCTCTATAAATGGAGACATCGTTGTTTTATTATTGTTGTTCGTGTATTTTTGCTTACACTTATTCTTGCAGTGTTTGTTGGTATATTCTTGCTTACTTGTTTATCATGTTAACAAGTTTATTGTTTCTGTTTTTGTAGCTTTTCTTTATAATTTTAATGTTAAACGATGTAAAAGCAAAACAGCGTTTCCATTTCCGTAACAATATGTTTCCACCGTAAGCCAAAGCGTCAAATGTTGATATAGGGCAGGAAAATCTTCTGTAAGAAAAGAGTTTTACATAAGGTTAGTGCTAAACGACTACAAATAGATAGGCTTTAGAATAACTGCAAATAGTAAATTATTATTTGATTTTAGAGAATAAGTCACTTTATATAACGAAAGCCTTATCCATTGTAGTTACTACCTATCAATAATGCATTAATAAATTTAGATACCATATCGTCACTAGTAAGCACATTCCACCTGCCCTGTATGCGTTCAAGAGCTTCAAAATAGGGTTTGTTTGAGCTGATGTTACTGGATGAAGGAACTGGTGTAAGTGGTAAAGTAAATATATGAAATTAAGCATATCTTGTAGCGTGTTTATAAGAAAGAAATTAAAAATATATCAGTTCCAGACATCACTTTGAATATTCATGACCAGAATTCTAAGAGCTTTAGACTTGCAAGTTTACCTGTAGGTTGAATGCGAGTGGGTTAGTAATATTAAGACAAAACATCCATTCTGATAAAAAAAAATTTATTCTTTGCAGGTATTGTTACACGCTGTGATTTGGCAAAACAGACTTTATAATTGCAACTAATTTAACAGATGTAGTTTCGACGAGATGTCAATGTGCAAGTGCGAAAGTCCTTGTTGAAGGATCCATTTATGTATAACCCTTAAGATATAACTCAGTTTGATTTGGATTAAGGATACATAGTTTATTTATATAAATAAGGACATAAAACAGAACAAATATTTAATGTAAATATGTTTCAAGTTTTTTGGAAGTTTTTCTGTGAACAATAAAAAGAATAAACAAGAATATTTTCGTAATTTTTCAAAAAGCTTAACCACGCATAACATTATTTTGGACGTTAGTTGAATTAGAGTTTTTTTTTTTTTTTTTTTTTTTTTGTTTTGCTTTCCTCATAGAAGAAAGGAAATGGCAATGGTGTCATAACCACTAACTATGACTACACAATCAAAGATGTAGTCGTTTAAATTTATAGCCCATATGAAATTTTAAAACCATGTTATACCACTGATAGCAACATACTTTTTTAAGATTTATGGGTTTGCTTTCTCTTTTCTTTGTAAATGGAATCAGTATGTATGAGTCACTCAGAATGGGAATGAAAATAAAGTAATTCAAGTTGGACAAAACCTAAAAGGAATGTTTAGGAAGGAAAAGGCAGATTAAAAGATGTCGAATACAATACGCTGGAGACTAATAGGAAGTAGGTTGGCTATGAAACAAGAGCCGCTGGGAATTCCAAACAAAATGGTGACTTCCTCTCAGCAGTCTTCTGGCAGAAACTCTGAGAGCAAAGTAAAATTGCCAGGCAGATTTCAATAAATAATACGTGTAGCAGATTCTGAGAGTACAATCATAGGATCGGCACTCAAACAAACTGATAATGGTGCACCTATTTCTGATATTTTAAATATGTTTACTAAGACATACATACACAATTGGCCATTACAACCCTACAGTTAAGATTACGGCCTAGCTTCTCACACAACTAATGTTGTGTGTGTTAATTATACATATATCATATATTATATATATATACATAGTGGCGGGACCTACAGTTTAAAGTCGACTCTGAACGACAGATTTATTAGAAACTTTTCATGACAACTCCATTTACTCCCAGAGTTTTTGCTAGAAATCTTCGAAGAAATATTTTTTTCATATTTCGTTTTGATGTCTGACCTAGCCTTACATCTAATAAACCAACACACTACCTACTAGACTACGACGACTACATGTTTACTAAGAACCTACAGGAAAACTATTGTCCGCATGAAAATGTGGCAATTGTTGAACAATATACAATTTTTACATAAACCATTCCCTTAAATTTGTTTAAATATGAGAGGACCATTAGGCTTCTGTGTTGGAACAAAGATTACATTCCTAAGCCCAATAGATAATTTTGGAGCGCCATGATATGGTTTCAGTAAGAGCGGGACACTTTTGTTTTTGTCTTTTGTAACGAAGGAGAAGAAAAATATATTTAAGGGGAGACTACTTTTAACGGTAAAGATATAAATGACTATTACAATAAGCAAAATGCAGAGTAGATGTTCTGGACCAAAAGGTTTCGACATATACCACTAAACATAAACCAAATAGATCGTTCTGTGCCCTTTTTAATTTAGTTCACGTGGCTAGTTTGCGTTCGTTTTTTATACTCTCTTGCCTTAGTGCAAGGGCCAAAAATCTTCTAATCTCCTGTCGTGAGTTTTTAACACAACTTTGAGTGACATTGACAACTGAAAGTATGAAAAAAGAAGAAGGTAATCGTATACACTAACGCCCTAGCAGCTCTCGTACCAAGGATAAATGGAACCATCTTTAAGGAAGATTAACAAAACAGTGCAGGCCCATCGGAAATAGCAAAGCGGGATAACACTGGCCGACTATAATTAAGCTATTTTCACAGTTTAAGAGATATTTGACTTTATCAGAGATCGTTTAGGTACCGGTTCACCCAAGTTAGGGGGGGTTAGGGTTAAATCTTTCA
The DNA here is from genome assembly GCA_932273835.1 of Sarcophaga variegata. Lineage (NCBI taxonomy): Eukaryota > Metazoa > Arthropoda > Insecta > Diptera > Sarcophagidae > Sarcophaga > Sarcophaga variegata. The sequence continues at coordinate 84,370,661 of OW026358.1, read as the reverse complement.
TTAGGAGTTGATATTAGAGTGTTGGTCTCGCCACTTGTGTATGAAATTAATATACACAATAAGAGTCGAGGTGTGAGAAACTAGGTTGTAATACTGACTATAGGGTTCAACAAATTATTGCGATTTTGGCAGCAATACCTTCTAAGGTAAAAGTACCCTTAATAGTTCCATCTCAGAGCTTCCAATTTTTCAATATAATAAAAACATTTATTTTATTAAAACAACAATAATGTTTTAAAGCAAAATTCCACTTCTCTAATTTATGCATCTTTAAACGAAATAAACTGTGTTGTTTAATAACCCCGAAATAAATACATATTTCCTACGGCACCAACTAAAGACAACAAAATTAGCCATTAACACAGTTAAAACCACAACATTCGCTTGTGTGGGTAAACAAAGAAAAAATAAAACTAACACATATACACAAAACTTACGGTTTACCACAAAAGAGACTGGTGGATATCATCAACATACACTTCCTTAAAAAAACTGGGCAGAAAGCAGCAAAAAGACAAGGACAAATGGGTTTTTAAATGTGGGGCAAAGTTAGTAAAAGTGAAAGGAAATGAGCGAAATTGCCACAAACTTTGTTCGTACCACGTGATATTTTACTCTTTAATAATGGTTTTTAAAATTGTTTTTGTGTTTTTGTATCTAACATAGTACATAGAAATATGCAAAAACAAATTAATTCGAGAAGTAAGAGCGGAACAGCCATTAAAATTCAAAACGTGTCATTGAAAATTCAAAACCATCAAGAAGTTACAACAATTTTAATGCAAAGAGAAAGTTTTAAAATTGATTTTTCATCTCCATTTTATGTTCACAATTTAAATAAAATAAATCGTGTACAATATCGATTGCTTCACTTCGCATCGAGTTCAGGGATAGAAAAATTGTATTGAAAATTTATACAAGCTATAGGTGGTCTGCGGGAAATACTTTTAATATACCACTGCGTTTTCGTGTAGATAGTAGGATAAGAATTAGTTGTTTAACTAGGTCGTAGAAACTCGTAAACAACTTAGCTCGACTCTTTCTCAATCTGCGAAACTTCACATTGTGACTTTCATCGCCTATAATCATTCAAGCTTCAAAGAAATAAATTCCATACGAAAATTCGTTCCAATATATTGTTAGGTTTTTACCTTTTTAAAAACGTTTAAAATATAAGTTTGTAGATTGCAAATAAAAATAAAAATAAATTTACGTTCAGTTTTAATTAAATTCTTTATTGTTCGCACAATTCCATGTAACACCGTTCACAACTTGACGTAAACAACAACAATTTGCTTTATTCGTTATTCTCTTTCCAATCTTCCGCGTACACCCCAACAATTGTTCGTTAGATCTTTACAAAAGAGATCTTCAAACTATGATTATTCTCTTCACATACAACGCGTCTTCACACAAGACTGCCTGAATTATTACTAATCCCGTTGCCTGCTTTGTCTTGCCTTTATATGGCGACGTAAACAGTCCGATGAATGATCTTGAAGTCTAATGTTCGTGGTTTCGCCTTCTCGAGATCTTCATAAATGTAAGCATCGTTGCTTCGTTGTTGTTTGTGTATTGTGTTTACATTTATTCTGGTAATGTTTGCTGTTGTTTTTTGTTAACTTGTTTATGCAATTTTTATACTGATTTTGTTGCAATATTTTTGTTAATTTGTTGATCATGTAAACAAGCCCATTGTTTTTTTTTTGTAGCTTTTGTTTATCATTTTAATGTTAAACTATGAAACACCATTGCCATTTTCGTAACAATAATTTCAAGGACAACGAATGTGGCACTCAAACGTCGAGATTTTTTATGTCATGAGCATTCTTGAAATGGCGGATGAGTACTTACGACAAGTTTTTTTAGAAAGTTTTTCACGGCATTTTTATTTACTCTCGGAGTTTAACATCAAAATTATCAGAACAAGATCAAGTAAACAATTTTGCTGCAATTTCGTCTTCGTAAACTGCGCCGTGTTTCCTAACTTTTCCATATGTTATATTTTTCCGAATCTTTACGCAGTAGTCGAATACTTTTTAGAGAATAATGTATTGTATTGGCTGATGGTATAAATATTTTCAGAGATATTATATATATATGCCCCTCCGTTAAAGTAGTATGTAAAAAATTAATTTAAATAATGCGTAAGGAGCTTCTGATCTATTAGGATAAACTCTTGGCTTAACCGTAGATGATCAAAAGTTATACATTTCAATTCTTCAGATCATATAAATTTAATTCAGAAAAAGTTAGATGGTTGATATTTTTTAATTCGTTATCGCCTTTATTTTAAACCAAATAAAAATAGAAGATTACATACAGGACTTAAAAATTCCAAAACTCTAGAATTCAGGCTTATTTATCATTTTTGATACCTACAAGATTCTTTGTGAGTTGTATGCATACCTGTTAAGTAATGATTAGTAATCGTAATGATTAGTAATTTGATTACTTTTTTTTGAATGGTGAAATAATGATTACAATTACGATTATTTTTGGTTAAAATAGTTAATAATTAATTACGATTACAAAATAATCAAAAAATAATCAGGATTACTGGTGATTCGTCTAATAATCAAAAGGAAGCAAAAGTAATCCAAAAGTAATCAATTTATTTTCAATAATTACATTGAACTCTTTTTGAATATTTGAAAATAATGGAAAAGAATTATTGAAAAAAATTTGATTACTTTTGGACTACTTTTGTATATTTGAAAATAATCAAAAAGAATTATTTAAAACAATTTGATTCTTTTTTAAACTTCTTTTGATTCTTTTTGATTATTAGACTAAACGTCAGTAATTCTGATTATTTTTTCGTAATCAATTAGTAATTGGAAAAAATTTTTCATAGAATTATATAATCATTACGATTCTTTTTAAAAAGTAATGTAATTGATTACTAATCGTAATCGAAATTTAACAGGTATGGTTGTATGTAATTTTTTTAAGTTTTCAAAGATTACGTGAAGTTTTATCGTAAATAACACATTATTTTTGGTATTTGAAAAGGAATTTAAAGTTAAGTATTGAACGAAAGTGAACAGGATGAATTTGTTGCTCTTAATATTGATTGAAGTGGTCGTAGTCTAGCATATTTGACATCAGACATTTTCAATTTACAACGAAAGGGTGTAATGACCGATTATGTATGTATATATGTAATATTCCTGCTGCTGAAGACTCTGAAGAAGAAGAAAACAGAAGCTCGTCTTGTGAACTAACGAAAGTAATGGCAGCAACAAACATGGCAACAGGATGTTTATTGCTACTTGGAACTGAGAACCGTATGCCTTCAGTAGCTTGGGAAGAGAAGAAAATATTACCAATTTTCACGCAGATTGCTAGCAGCTGTTTTTGAAGTATTGAAGAATCTTTCTTACTGCTCTTCTCATATTTATCTCACGTGGCAGTCAAACATTAGAAAAAAGTGCTTCGTCCTATGTTTTATTTCATAGATATTACAGAAGGATAATATTTCGATAAACTACGTAAGTATGAAGCAAAAGTATCATTCTCTTTGATAATGTGCTACTTGGAAATGATGATAAATTTACACCTATTATGCCTTTTCGAAAAATGAGATGAAAGTCTTTCAGCTTTTAATAAATCCAATAATTTTGTCGCTACAGATTAGTAACTAATTTAATTTTATGGTCGTTATAAATTTCGTGGTCCACCGAAATCGAAGTGGCAGTTTTAGATTCAAGTACATGCTACGTGCGTAGCAACTATTTACAGTCGTATTTGGGGCAACCTGTACCCGGGAAATCAGAGAGGAATCAAAGAAAGGGCATTGTTAACCACATAATCGATGTTCTATTGCAACGGGAGATATATCGAAATATATCACTGGTTTGTACCATCAGGTTTCAGCCAGCCCTCAATTGAGAACGTTACCGATGCGAGTGACAATAAGGTGCCAAATCTAAGCATTTGGAAACTTATAAATCACCACAAAGCATGGGTGGTACATTTCAGATTACTACCATTTAGAAAAAAATTAAACCAAGCTGACAGGAAGAGTTTGATTTTTACGTAAAAAACCATGCAGCATTGTACATCATGTTTAAAATTTTTAAAATTTTTTAAATTTAATAAAAAAAGTCATAATAGAATGTTAGAATGTAAAACAGTTTTATTAAAATGAATTAAAATAAAAAAAATATTTAAATTTTTTAACAAAATCTATCGATAATAGTGGCAATTCTGTGTACCACACATAGCTGCCAGATGAATGAGGCATCAAATCGTCAAATATTTGAGAAAAAATCGTCAAAATCGTCGAATCAAAAAATCGTAAGAAAAATTAAATAAATAAATTAAAGTTTTTAAAAACCAAAATTATTTCTATTGTAGTAAAACATATAGAGTCAATGTATGTACGACTACAGTAGGAGTACAGTTCAAAAATAAAACATTTAAAAAAAATTTTAGAAATTAAAAGCTAGCGCCCCTCATTTTCATTTATTAATATTTTTTCGAAAAATAGAGAAATTTGATATCATTTTCAGGAAAAAATTGTCATCTTCATCTTATCTATGGGTGGTGTAAATATTAAGGAGTCAGAGGCTCATTCTGAGCATGAAAATTCAGTGTAATGTTGGCTAGAACCAACACATTTTTCAATTCCTTCTTACGATCTTATCATCTGATCTAACTTTTTACACCATTTATAACCGACCGAGAATGGAATACAACTCTCATGTAAGGGTCGGTGCCTCAACGTCTATTTTGAGGTTTCTTGACCGTGTACAGGAAAGGCCGTAGTAGCTCGTTAAAGACGGTAGTGTATCCATCTTCATTAAGTCATTGGAGCATTGTTGCAATGTGGTTTGTGTTTCACTGTTTTATCGCCACTACAAAAGGATTTTGCTCGAACAAAATAAGTGGACTTGTTCCCAAAAATCATATGTTCCTACGTAAGGCTCGCCTTTCGAGCACATCCGTATGTGGTCGATTGTCCAGTGGATCGCACACTGCTTTACAGTAAAAATACATTTCTGAGTCGGACTATTCGTATGTGGAGCTCAATTCTCATATAAGCCTAGTTTACATAAACGCTGTTCCCTCTTTCCTTCTTCCCATAACAACATATTTTCATAGTTCCAAACACAATGCAATCCATCCCCTGAGTGTTGGTCGTACGAAAAAAATAACGGCGCTTGCCTTCGTTTTCCCGATGTTAATATTAGAAGCTATACTCGAATTTTTTAAATTGTTAGGTTATTTAGGAGTTGCAGTTTTTTGACTTTTAAGGGGTTAAAAAGTATAAAATACAGAAAAATTATCACAGGTGTTCGAAAGTAACTTAGAAATATAAAACTTTACTCCTTGTTTCTACTAACATAAATTTCCAATAGTAACAATGAAAATACAAAGCTTAAAGAGGCTTTTAAAATACTAAAGTAAAGAATATGATGTAAATTTTTAATTTTTAAAAATCGTCAAAATAAGGGCATAATCGTCAAAATGATATTTTTGGAGGTCAAAATCGTCAAAATGACGATAAATCATCAAATCTGGCAGCTATGGTACCACAAGTGTGTATCAAAAATGATACATTAGCTACAATTTTGAAGAATACTTCTGGCATAATTTAATTAGAATACCTTTGCGACTTTTACTATTAATATAATCTTGGCTGTTCATTATTTACAAGTTTTTAACGCTGTTCTTTATATTCTATGCACTTGTTAAATCAATTAAATTTAATTTGATTTCCATTTTCTCAAAAAACAGTGTTTCTTTCTTCAATTATATTGATGGTTTAAACTTTATTGCAACGCAAAAATAAAAATATCTCAACATTATTTATCCACAGATAAATACCTCAAATGGCTCTTTTCCCACATCAGTTGAATGGGGAAAATTATCGTAAGTACAAGTGTTAATCGTTTACTTTCAACGCGCATAAAAGAATTCCATACAATACGAATGAGTGAATGAATGAGCGATTTTTCATATCGTAGGCTTTGAGAAAATCTGAGGAAAAACAATTTTCTGTTGCGAAAAAAAAATTAACGAAAAGAAATCATTTAATTCAAGTAAGCTGCTTAAAATAATATTAAAGTGATAGAAGGATAAGAAAAATATTCAAAAACAACATAAAAAAATACTTATTGACGTTCATATACAAACAGGGTTGGCCATATAATTGATTCGAATGATTTATTCTCAATTCGATTGTGATTAGACGATTATGCTGTGCTGTTTGTAAAATTTATGGTTTGTTCCTCTAAGTAATTTTTCATAGGCCCGAAGTGTACTTTTGGAAATTGTTGTGAATGACCCTATTACAGTGGACAGCAAAAGTCTTAGTACGGCAATATATTTTGACAAAAAAAAAAAAAAAACTTTCCGCAGGCTTGATACTGTTGCACAAAGTCCCGATATGACTTCTAGAGAGTATTTAGGAGATCATTTAAAAGAACAGTTACGTAATCGCTAAACCTCAAACAAAAGTTAACCGAAAAACTTGCTCATGATGCCACCAGAAAACACTAAACAAAACTTGCACATTCAATTCCTAATGGGTTAAATGTTCTACTAAATACAAGGGATAACATTTTCATATATCAGGCATTGAATTTTAAATTTATTCAGTGTTCTCCTTGGGGGTACCTATGGAGTCATCTGAAACTTCTCCTTATTTTTCTCTTGTTTTTTGAAAAACATTAAAAAATTGTTTGTTTTATAATAAAACAGAAATAAATTAATAAAATAAATATATTAACTATAAATTTTTATACAAACTTTTGGCTAAAATTCATGAAATTGTTAAAATATATAGCCGTACTAAGAATTTTGCTGTCCACTGTATATCACGTATGTAGTAGTTCAAAAGTAATTCAAAGTATTTGTAAAAATGTGGTTTCATTCTCAAAATGAATACCATGCCAAGAAAAAGCACCCCACACCATAATCTTGTCGCCATCATGCTAAGATGTTTGTTAAAGCGTGGCAAACTGGACATCAGTATTCTTTCGCACAAATAATAGTTACCCGCTTTGTTACACTGAAACTTATGCAATCTTGTGTTTTGCTTCTAAAAATACTAACACTAAAGTGATGTGTACATATACAAACATAACTGGTGATTATAACCTTTCAGTCAGGGTTACGACCTAACTTCCCATACCACTTAAGTTGTGTGTTTTAGTTTTTTTAAACGAGTGGCGGGCCCTTCAGTGTAAATGATAGAATTTTAGGAACTTTTTATGCCAAATTTATCTTAGAGTTTTACCAGAAATCTGTTGAGAGGCAGTCGTCAAAGAAATATTTTTGCCTATTTAGTTTCATTGGAGATGTCTGACCTAGGGTTTAAACCGTAGCCTCCCACCTAAAAAGCCAACACACTACCTACTAGATTACGGCGAATACTCAAACATTTAATCACCTTTTTAACCTTGTATAAGCATATACAGAAAAAAATCACTGAACCGATTTTTCGAAAAAAATTTATTATTGTCAATGGGCAACTCTAAAGAACCTGGTATCTTCATTTATCTCATAGTTTCATAGCTGTACCAAATATCAAGATCTAGGTTGGCAGTTCACATCACTACTACGTGAGATGTTTAATTTATAGAATCCACATGTTTTTATACATATCTTTTAATTCAAACCAAAAGAAGTCGATAGACATCTACAGTAGTCGCTGTTCTCAAAAAAATATGCCAGACAGCTTAAAGTTCTCACCAAACAGGTGTCCTTACCGCGGAAGGTGAGTTTTCAATGAAAAGTAGGATCAGTTGGTAGCTGTTCCAGTTTCCAATTGGTGAACAAACGTGTTGCCTATGGTGTTTTACCCTCGGTCAGTTGAATTTTGTACGGAAGCCAGTCCACGATGTAAAATTCGTCAAGATGTGATGTGCAATAGCACGAGTTCTTCTGAACGACACCTCATTGCTGAGAAATGGGTGGATAAGACTATTATAACGATGGCAAAATAGGCGAAGCACGCGGAGCAAAATTCAAAATCTAATAGCATTGTTATTTGCACGCGTTTTTGAATGCAAGTGTTATAATGCGTGTTTGATGCATCATTTGTATGAAGAATAAATGAGGGATGCATTTTTCAATTACTGACCAGGAGTACTGCTACTCGTTTAGTTTAGTGATGAATTTTCTCCTTAATAGTATGTCATGTCGCAGTTTAAATCCAAGATGATTGGCAAAAAAAGACTGAATAAATGAAAACTTTTGCTTTTATCATTGCTTTTAGTGATTCAGGGCACTGACAACTTGAGAATTAAACAAAATTTTGAAGTTATGCTAGTACACTCACTTCGTATTCCGTGTTTCAACTGACTCAATCTTTTTAGAATGGATTTATAGGGTTTCCGGTTTCACACTGAGGTTTTTGATGACAGATATGTACATACATACATACATAATTTGTCATTAAAACCCTTCAGTCAGGATTACAACCTAGTTTCTCACACCACTTGTGTTGTGTGCGTTAATTTTATACATGCGTGGCGGGGCCTACAGTTTAAAGTCGCCTCCGAACGACAGACTTTTGAGAAACTTTTCATGGCAATTTTTATTTACTCTCAGAGTTTTTGCCAGAAATCTGCTGAGAGGAAGTCGCCGAAAAATATTTTTTTTTGGATTTTTGTTTTGATGTCTGGCTTGGGACTCGAACCCAGGCTTTACGTCTAATAAGCCAACACACTAACTACTAGACTACGGTGACTTCTTTGGTAATCCCACAGTTATAACAGATATGACAGATAAGTACTTCTTCTTAAAACAACGGCTATTATCACCCAATTTACATGTGTCGTATGAGTGATATTCAATTCTATTAGTTTCGTACACGACAAAATCCAAGCTTGTTGATTGCGTACTTTCCAGGGTAATTATTGTAATAAAGTGATACGGTGCGTATACCTAATATATTTCAAATTCAATTAAATATTAAGTATATCGTTACTTTAGAATTAAACATTTACAAGCACACAATTTCTAAAATTTTAAATTTTTAAGTTTTAATGTTTTATGTTATATGAGACTCAGACAGAAATTATTGGACCGTTAAAGTTGCTGGTATTTTTTTTTTTAGATTATGTTTCATCATTATTTTAAAGGCTAAGTAAAGATTCATTCGCATTACCGTGTTTGTTCAAATAATTTTCTTATAATTCGGCGCCAGCCACCAAGTTTTGTTAAATTTTGAACTTTACTCGTGTAAGACATTTTGCTGGTATATTTGAGGTCCATATATCTAGACACTGTGAAGATCTGAAGATTTTTTGGTTTTACTTTGCGTTCTAGTTTTTGCACCCTGATCTACGTCAAAGGTGTCTACGAAAAACTTATTAATGTCTTCAATATCGGTTTGTTCAACGTTTATTGTATCAATCTGGTTTAATGTTTTTGTGCAGGCAATTAGTTTCAAAACAAACAAACAAAACGGAAATCCAGAAGAATATATCATCTTCATCATTTCTATACCACAGTTAAAAAAATTATTTAACAACATAAAAATTATTAAACTCTGTTGTGCAAAAAACTCGATAGTTTGCTTACGTACATCAGAACCGTTTACGTATAAGATGCAGTGCTTATATATCGGGTGGGTCATCTAGTGGTTTAAATTTGAGCCATCTGTTATTACTAACCTGTTATTTCCAAAACAAAGTCAATTGGTCGAAAATTGCACGAAAATATCGTCCAAAATTTGGTCCCAGATTGAAACGTTTTTATGTTGAGATGTTTATAACTGATGTAACATAATAAGCAACTATTTCGCACGACCTACACAAATAAAAAAATGAAAAAGAAAATCTGTGGCTACAATCAATCAGGGCCTATGTCACCGTTAGAAATGAGATGCAAAATCAAAGACTTGTACCCCTATATAATGCTCAGACAAAGAAATCATAATGAATCCGTAATTTATTACAGAAATGCCTAATACAAACGAATATAAGCCTTTTATGACAGGACTCTTACTTATGGAAATTTATTTCGTGAAAATTATTCAATAACAATTATAAATATTAGAAGCTATTTAAGAACAAAAAATAAATAAAAACAAAATTATACAAGTAGTCGCCGAAGTCCAGTAGGTATTAGACTAGTAGAGGCCACGGTTTAAAGCCCAGGTTCGACATCTCCAACAAAACCAATTATGAAAAACTATTTCTTCAGCGACTTTCTCTCAGCAGATTTCTGGCAAAAACTCTGAGTAAATAAAATTTATATCAAAACTTTTCCCAAGAATCTGTCGTTCGAGGTCAACTGTAGGTCCCAGCACTCATGTACAAAATTAACACACACAACATAAGTAGTGTGAGAAGCTAGCTAGGAACCTAACTTAAGGGTTGTAATGATGAGTTATGCTTGTGTGTGTAAAAAATTGTATATTTAATGGCCTTCTTCAAGACTTAAGTCAATATGGTTCTTCTTAATAACTTTTCCAAAACAGAATATTATTGAGGTATGGATTTAGGTGGTTATTGTTTCTGGCCACAGAAATATAGCCTGACATGAAACAACAGAAATAGTGAGATTCTTCAGCAATAAACGAGATGGTTTATAACGTGTTTGTGTATTTTCTTATATAAAACATATATGTTCGTGTTTTGATCTAAAGTTGTTTGTTGAAAATGTTATTTGCGAAGATTGTCTTTTAATAAAACGTTACTTAAGGGCATTATTTGTTAAAACAACAACAGCAGTATGACCAGTGAGAGAATCAAGGGAAATGTGGTATACACAAGCCCCATATGTACTTATGTACCTCACAACATATCCAGTTGCATTGACTACTACTTAGTGTATCATAAACTTTGAATATTTAATACAAAAATTTTTCATATGATGAGTTATTTTTTTTTCTTTTTATAATCAAAATTTCCAAATTCATACGATCAAGAAATAATGTAACTGATTAGTAAAGTGTGGATGATTTAAAAGTTTAAATTTAAAAATGCAAAAAAACGGTTTAAAATTTTGCCAAATTTAATTTTTTGTTGTAAAGTGCAATTGTTTCGGTTAGAAATGGAATATTATTTCATATATGTATGTATATATGACTGCCGCTGCTGGCCTCACAGTACCTCATTCGTTCGGTCCAATTTTCGTGCACTTTTTCGAGTTTCACATGCTTAATTGTCTCTGGTTTGTCGGCAAAACACTTTTCTTTAACGGCTTCTCACAGAAAATAGTCAAACGGTGTCAAATCGCAGCTTCTTGGTGAATATTTGACATCACCATTTTGGCTAATTAAACGGCAATCAAACGCTTGATGCTATAAATCGATTGTGGCATTAGATGTGTGATAAGTTTCACCATCCTGTTGAAACCAAATATAGTTACCATCAATTCCATGTAGAGCGTGTAAAAAAATGGGTTATCATCGTGCGACAGGTGTCTCCATTAATTGCAAATGTTGCGCAGTCCTCATTTTCAAGGAAATATGTTCCACAACTCGCACCAAGCAGTCACTCGTAAAGGGTACATTGGTTTCTGTAAGCCCACGTGTGGGTTTTCGGAGCCCCAAATATGACAATTTTGCTTATTAACGTGGGCACCAAAATGAAAATAAGCTTCATGGACATCATCGTGCAATTTCTCGTTGGCCCAATAAATCCCAACGTCGCACAATGGGGTTTTTGATGCCTAAAATGAGAATTAAATCGTGGGAGCTTTACTGGTTGCTTTTTTTAACTTTTTTTTTATTGATTTCGCTTAAAGAAGATAAATCCATAATAATAAAAAAAATCGTGACCTGAAATGCATAAGGGCCTAACAACGAAAAAAATTCAAAATTGAGTTTTTGATTGATTCTGATGTACTGCATCAAAATATATATTCTGACAAAATTTTACAATCCTACTCTTAAAGATTATCTACCAACCAGATAAAATTAGAATTGAACATAGAAATGTTAATACAAATTAGAATAAATCATTTTTTGTATCAAACAAGTTTTCATTTCATTTTGAAGTCTTTGTTTCGGGCTTCTTACGCTTCCTCAGTTAACTGCCATATTGGTATTAAAGAGTAATTTATTACTTCTGGTCCGCGCCAGCAAATATGAGGCATTTTCTTTCCTTTACTCTTTTGTCGTTTAGTTTTTGCTTCTATCACTGCAATCCTCGAAATCAATTTTCGATCTACCACGCTTAACACCAGATTGGCGCGGGAAACCTATTGACGAATCTAACCAGTACTTGTTGTTCCGAAGAAAACGCTCAGAAACTCTATAAGATGCATTCCAGCGATTCTTCAATTGGGAAATAAAATTTTTCCATTAAAATTTTTTTATTGCTTGACAATAAACTTGTAAGAAATGCAATTTTTTCAGTAAAGGTTTCAAATCCAGAATTTGCAATTATTTCATAAAGTTCTCTTCGAGAAATAAACATTGTATTCACGTTTGTACCTATGATTGAATAAATATGGTCTTATAATTTTATACAAAAAATTTAATAGATAAATATTATATAGATGCAAAAATATATTTTCATTTTTTTTAATCAGGTGCAAGAAAGTGCAAAAAAAAATTTTTCTATTATTTCACAAGGTGTCTTAGGTTTAAGAAAAGAAAAATTTTTTGCTTTACTTTGCTTAACTCACAACTATTTTTCCATATATGCTACAAAATTTGCAAAATTTATAGACCTTCACAAAAAAATTTTTTAAAAATAGCAAAACTATATATAGTTATAAAACAACGAAGCAAATATAACCTCAATCATCTGTTGTTGAAGGCTCCATATTTTTTTTTAATATTTTACTTAAAAACTTGTTTTTTTTAGTTTTTTTACGAAAGATAAAAAAATATCAAAAAACTCACACTTCAAAAAGACGTTGTAATGTAATGGTACTTGCTAGAGACACATTTTTTTAAGAAAGTGATGCAGAATTTTGTGCACTTTTAGCTCATGTAAAAAAATATTTAGTACTCAAGAATTTCATTTTCCAATTAATTCCCATTTTAGGCATCAAAAACCCCAATGTGCGTCGCACTATGTGGCATTTATCCTGAAAAGCTGGCCAAAAAAGCAGAAATGAATTTAAAGAAATTTAAGAAACTGAGTATGCAGTTCGATAGACAACAAAATTCTGCATTATGTAGTGATTTTTCACGACTTTAAGTTGAGATTTGTAGATTTGAAAGGATGTTAAATCAGGAAAGTGAAGAAAATTTAATGCGTTTTTGGTGTTTTTTGGAATTTTAATAGGTTTATATGATATTTTTTTGTGGCTAAACGAATAGGGATTTTATATTAATTTTTTGGTTTTAATTGCAAGATATGAGCAACTGCTATTTTCATTGTTTTTATATATATATATATATATATATATATCTCACATATCTCTCATATAATAATTTAAAAATAATAAAAATTTCATATTTTTTTACCCTTCCTAAAAAATGATAAGGATTTTAAAGGTGAAAGTAGTTTTTAATAGTTTAATGTTATATACCACAAGAAAATATGAACTCTACATTCAGGAACAAAAAGAAAAGTTTGCGCAAATTTGCGCAATTATTTTTGGCGATTTTTTGAAAATTTTACTTTTTTTGAAAAATTAAAAAAATTAGACGTAGTGTAATAAAGCCATAGGCAATAAAGCCATATGGCATACGAATTATGCGAGGAAATTCTGTAGAAGCGATACCAATCGAGATGTCCTGAATAGGTTACTTTTAAGCAGTGACCCTTTTATAGGCTGCAGTACACAAAAATTGCGAAGGAATTCAGATATTATTAAATTACTGTTTCCTCGATGTGATGATGAAAATGATAACGATTTTAACGATTATAGTTGGTTTCACTTTTTAAGTAGTTTTACGTTAAGTATTAAATAATGTGAAATAAATATTATGAATAAATATTAATTATCATAGAAGCTTAAAAACTTAATTACTTACGTATATCAACTATTATAACAATATGAGATGTATGTTAGATTTTCTTAATGGACCGTATGTGGTACCTAGGGGCACTTATGATCCGATCATAATAAAATGTGGTCATAAATGATTCACATTCATATTAAACATGTTCATGTCGAATTTCGTCGAGGTAATAAAATTTTTAGGGCAATTATATTTGCTAAACATATTAAGGGGCCCTATTTTGGACCAAGGGACAATTATGGACCGACCATAACAATATTTGGTAATATGATTTAGATTTATACGTTCATAAAGAATTTCATCACGATACCGATGTTTTTAAGCCATTTATAAGCGCAAACGTGAATTTCTAAAGGGGACTTTATATGAGGACTAGGGTCAAATGTGATCCGATTTTCACCAAACATTACACCATGATTTCTTAGTACACAGAACTGATCCATGCTAAATTTTATCATGATTGTTGCATAATTAATTTGATTATGTGTAAATAAGTGCAATTTCGAGGTGAATTTGTAATTTGAACCAAAATCAGTTGGGTTCATCTTTGGGCCCAATTATCACTAACACTATCAAAAAATTCCAGCCATTAACTCATAAAACACTTCTATTAATTTTGGCCAGGTTTTCAGGCAAAATGCCACATAATACGTCGCTGAAGCGTAAATAGATTCATTACGTTCAGTTGAGATAATATACTGTGACAGAATAAATGGCATAAGTATTGCCATATTCGAAATAACCGATGGTGCAAATTTAAACCGATAGATGGCCCACTCGATACCTTAAATATGATCCCGACGTCACACATCGGTTATAATAATTTATAAGTTGTTTCGGTAAGTAATCCCCTCCATAGTCGAACAATCATTCAGAAGTCAATGAAATTATGGAAAAACTTGTAAATATCAACATCTGAGCAGCGTAGTCGTTGCTCAGAAATTAAATTTCTTGCATAACAATTTAATGACAATATTTACAACATCATAGAATTTATAGAAAAGAAAAAAAATTAAGAGGTATTTAACAAAATTGACAGTCATTATTGCCATTGCGAGTTTAGTCACCAAACAAAAAGAATTTGTAATGTTGTCCTTAACGATTTAAATTTTTCACAAACAAGTTCCTTCGGCGTATTTGTTTGTTATCCACACTGCTGTAGGTCTTGTTTTACTTTACACTCTGACTCTTCAAAAATAATTAGTAATGAATGCTGAGGCAGGCAGTTTAAAGAACAATCAACTCTAACTCGCCATTTTTTGCTCTTCTCGTTGACAATCACAAAAGAAAGAAGTCACGACAGTGGAAGTAAAAGACAGTTTGTAAAGCGAGGTTAAATCAGCAATAAAATTTTGCTCTCTTTCTTTCTTTCCATTTTTGCTACAGTATTTGTCCTTAAATTCAGTTATAAAGCAAAAGTTTGCGTCAATATTTTTCCTTCAACTGGGTTTGCGAAAAGATAAGAAAAACAAACATAAAAAGAAAGACTTTAAACAGAAAGGAAATTTTAAAAGACAAGCGAATCGGTATGTTTGTGTTATAAGTTATGATAATTTTATTTTGTTTATTGGTAAAAAAAAAATTCTGTTTCTGTTTTCACGCAAAGAAACAAAAAAAAAACATTCTTCCTTGTTTCCTGTATTCATTAAATTATTAAGCTCTGGTAAAACGAAGTCGCCGTAGTCTAGTAGGTAGTGTAAGGCCACGGTTCAAACCCTTTCTTCGGCGACTTCTGCTCAGCAGGTTTCTGGCAAAAACTCTGAGAGTAAATATAATTGCCAAGAAAAGTTTCTCAAAAATATGCCATTCGGAGTCGACTTTAAATTGTAGGTCCCACCGCTCATGTATAAAATTAACACACACAATACAAGTGGTGCGAGAAGCTAGGTCGTAATACTGACTGAAGGATTAAATTATAAAAAAAATTCTGCTTTTGTTTTCACACAAAAAAAAAAAATAATAAAAATAATATTCTTCCTTGTTTCCTCTATTCATTAAATTATTAAGCTTTTGGAAAACAACTACTAAAAGGAATTCTCGTCTCCTCTGACCATAATTATTTCAATTATATGTTCTAAACTAAACGCTCCGTTACATTGTTCGTGGCGCCCTACTTAAAACAAAAAACAGTAACGACAACTAATAGAAACATAAGTAAGGCACGCTCTATAATTTCTTTACAATTTTCATTTTCATAATTTCAATTTAAATACAGAATTAATACAAAACCCTCTATTATAATCAAAACAGAATTAAAAGTGCATAGTACACCGTCTTGGTCGGGTGCAAAAGAAAATTGTAAAAGAAGGACACATATTTCAGGCCATTTTAATGACCCTAATTCCGTTTTCTGAATAGAAGTTCAATTTAAAGAGGAAGAAACCTTTAGTACCTGACTGCTATCTAAATGAGCTGCTTAATTCTCTACCACCTATAGTTTTCTTCGGTGTCTTTCTGGTGGTTCTCGCTGTTCTTTTTTCTTTGATTTTTTGTGTGAAATGTTTAAGTGTTCATTCATTTTTAATAAATTTTATACCTAGCATAACTTAAATACAGAGTATATTTGCTGTAATTAAAATTTAAAGAATTGTGAGCATAGTTCAGAAAAAGAGCAATATCAGGCAGTATAGGCAACATTATATTGCAGTCATCGTGCTCTCCATTTAGGTGACATTTTGGCACACCGAATTTTTTGGATTTTACTTTAATTTTCTATTAATATTTGATTATAGTCTTAATTTAATAAGACATACATTTATAGCACGGTGCGACAGTCAAAATATACCCGGCTAATGACATAGTGGTGGTTGTGAGTTTTGACGAGTAGAACTCCAAAGTATTTTTTTATATTTCACGAACCCTCCAAACTTGTTTTATTTGGCAAACACTGTTTTTTTGTTCTTTTTACACAAAATCATTTAATGTTAATATTTAATTTTTATTTAAATATACCTGAATTTAAACATATTTGTAATCTGATGACATCTTTTATCATAAGCTTTCTAAATATGCCTTTATAAATATAATCAATTTTCTTAAAAAATTATTATTCGTTTAACAATAACACAAATTATTTGGATAAGTTTTCTCTTACACTACATTAGAATTTATTTAAATTTTATCACAATCCATGGCTGTCACAGACAACTTTTTTGTAAGCAAGTGTCATCGCCAAACAATAAATTTCAAACAGCCCACATCTGGTGCCGACACACGTGCTTCGAATATTTAACTAACGAGGCCATGCTCAACTATTTCACGCAAGTTCTTTGGATTGAACACTGATTTATCTTCCGCCTTACGCAGGCATGTCGGATAAGTTTCGGAATTATGTGTTGTGTTCAGGCGATTCCAAATATATAATTTAGTATGAAGGAAAATGAAATGAAGATCTCCATCTCAAGAAAAGTTTAAGAATGGTGGTGGCAGTAGAATGCTGTGAGGATGTGTTTTGACACCAGGTGTAGCAGTTTGGAATTTGTTGAGGAAATAATGAATAACAAAAAGGGTATTTAAACATTTTAAAGAACAAATTCGTTGAAAGTTTGGAGGAATTAAGAATGCGTAATGATTATTACTTCCGACAAGTCAATGAACTCCAACCAACAGTTTCTATTCTCAGACTACTTGTCGATAGTCTAAAAAAGAACTCAAATCATTTCATATTGTAATAAACACCACAGATTTTAGATGGTCTCAGACCAGGGCCCTATTTCACTATGCTGCAAGTTCACAATTACAAGTGTTTTTGCCTGTAAAATTGTAAACTTGTAAATAATTGTGTTTCATAAAAATACAATTACAAGTTTGTGGCTACAAGTGATTTTTACAATTTACAAGTCTATAAGTCATATTCTAAAAGTCGTTATGTTTCACTAAAATAAATTTTCACTTGTGCACTTGTAGAATTGTAGAAATAAACTTAGTGTCGACGAAGACTCTGAAAAAAATTTTACAAGTTACAAGTGAATGATAAATTGAATTAAAATTTGATTTTTAACTATTTTTTAATAAAAATTACTTCAAATAAACACAAAATCAAACAATTTAAATATTAATTAGCATTTATTTATTTATTTTCTTTGTTTTTATTTATTTATTTTTTTAAATATGTGAATATAATAAAACAAACAATATCACAAACTATCGAAAGCGGCAACACCGTTAATCATATGCCATAAACAAATAAACACACGTGCAAGTCAAACATATAAAATATTCAATTCTTCATATTTTTTTTATTGCAAAATGAACCTTTTATACGATTCAAGTGATGAAAGCGATAATGAAATCGCACTAAAAAGAAAAAGAACATTTAGACCACGTCTGGAATACGAATTCCTGGAATCCACGTTGGAGTACAGTGAGCGTTTCAGGCTAAAACAGGACAAATTTCTTTTGCTGATAAATTTGTTGTCTCCAATACTTGAGAGAGAGACAAATAGAAGCCATTCTCTCACGCCGCAACAGCAGCTGCAGATAACGTTACGCTGGCTAGGAACAGGAACCACATACCATGCAATAGGTGACTTGCATGGTGTCAGCAAAGCCACTGTGTGCAGAGTTGTAAAAAGCGTAGTAACTGCAATTAATTCCGTTTTGTTTGCAATGTATGTATGTAAGCTGGCCAGAAAACATGGATCAAGTGGTGTCAAAATTCTTCGCCATTAAAGGCATGCCGTTAGTTTACGGCTGTTTGGACGGCACTTTGATAAAATTAGATGCACCCAAAGAGCATGAAGAAGCTTATGTTGATCGGCATGGTAATTACTCCATTTCATGTATGGTGGTTTGAGGACCCGATCTCCTATTATATTACTCATATGTAAATTGGCCTGGGAGTACTCACGACTCTCGCGTCTTGCGTAATAGTTGTTTGTTCCGCAGAATGGAAAACGGCTGGCGGCCAATTCAGAACGGAATCATTTTAGGTGATTCAGCATATCCGCTAAAAGGTTGGCTAATTCCTCCGTTATCAAATAACAGAAGATTCCTCAATGCACACAAATCAACGAGAAGGGTTGTGGAAAATGCAATTGGCATTTAAAAGTAAAAATTTTCAATTTTAAATTATTTGCGGGTGAGCCCCGAAATGGCCAGCGATGTTTTTAGTTGTGCGGTCACTCTTTGTAATTTTTCACGCACTGAAGAAGATTAAAACTTTATCAAAATATCTTTGTAAAACTATTTTATTTTATTGTGATTGTAATTGTAGAAATTGTAGAAATTGTAGAAATTGTAATTGTAGGAATTGTAGTTTACAAGTACAAAAAGCTACAGGTATTGTGAAAATTTTCATGAAACACAATTCATTAGCACTTGTAAGAAGAATTGTGATTGTAACTTGTAAACTTGTAGAATTGTAGTTTAGTGAAACAGGCCCCAGTTCAACATAAGCAGAATATCCTTGTCGCTTCCAAAACTTTTTTCTGTTTCACGGAAAAGTGAAATAAATAAAGAAAAAACTTATAATTTTCTTGATTGAGTCGAACTAAGGGACACAACTTCTATTCTAACTATTTGTCTTTGAGCTATCCGTATGCCACACAATGTTGCAACTCTTAGAAGTTTGAGGGATCTATGTTGTTCATTTCCCAAAATCATAGAGTTAACTCATTCAGAATGCAAAGAACATATGTGACGTAAGAGTGATATTTAATTCCATTAGAATCATACATGACAATATCAAAAAAATTTTATTGTATACTTTCCAGAGTAAGTAGTTCTGCACATGTAATATAATGCGTATGAGTAATATATTTCAAATTCAATTAAATAAAAAGTATTATTCATTAATTAGGAATTAAATATTTGCAAGCTTTGATATTCTAAGAGATTTTTAAAAGTTTTAAATTTTTCGAGATATCAAAACTTAAAAGTAAATACAAAAAACACAATTCGAGGATTTATTCTTGTGGGTGCTACATCATGGCCTGTAGCTCCACGTCTTGACAACAAGAAAATAACTTTTACAAAATTTCTAACCGTTTTGTTTTATTACATTTTTCAAACTAAACCTTTAAATTTCCCACGCTATACTACAAAATTATTGAATTACAATTCCCGCACAGTACATTAAACGGGAGACCGAAAGTAAAGT
Source organism: Sarcophaga variegata (assembly GCA_932273835.1). Classification (NCBI taxonomy): domain Eukaryota; kingdom Metazoa; phylum Arthropoda; class Insecta; order Diptera; family Sarcophagidae; genus Sarcophaga; species Sarcophaga variegata. The sequence continues at coordinate 84,350,673 of OW026358.1, read as the reverse complement.
TTATTAGAATAACTATACAATACCGCATACGACTTCGAGCCGTTGGTGAAATGATTCTGTTAATCTGTAATTGTATTCCACCAAGGAAGGATCTTCTATGGAAGGTAATCTAATACCGTTCGTGCAAAGTAAACGTTACATGATCCGTATAATTCCTCAAAATGCTGCTCTGACTCCTTAAGCGTTAGTGCATAAATTCATTTTTGAATAATTTTTAATTTTTTTTCTCTTGTCAAATATGAGGAAAATTATTTTCATTTAAGCGTGCACGTTACTGCTCAAGTAGCAAATGTTTAGTGTAATGGACGCAATTTTACGTTGTAAACAGGATGCTCATAGGAGTCGTCGTAGTCTAGTAGGCTTGTGTTGACTTATTAGATGCAAGACCACGGTTCAAACCAATGTCAGACATCAAAACGAAATATGAAGAAATATTTCTTCGGCGACTTTCTCTCAGCAGATTTCTGGCAACAACTCTAAAATTAACGCACGCAACATGAGTGGTGTGATAATTATGGCCAATTATGTATGTATGTATGTAAACATAGTACTCGTACACATTTACATATGTAAGACTACTACGGGTAGAAAATATTGTTACGAAAATGGAAACTGTGTACGTGGTTTATCATTAATTAGAAAAGAAAATGTTGAAATAAGGAATCCTATAGAATACCTCATGCTGTGTCCTTCTAGAGCTAAGGAGTAGCCTTCGATTTTCTTTTGTTTTGGATGACACATATTACTTTGGTCATTACTCATTTGGTCATTACTTTGGAATATTATTGGAATTGAACAATCATTCGCTTAACCACACATTAGAAACCTAAGTAGCAGTTACATATAAAAATTCCAAGAAGAAGGAGATTAAAGGGAGTATTATTTTAAAACATAATTCGAAAGTAAGACTTTATAAAGCACTATATTCACCACCTAGTTTCGCATAGTAGAGTCGCAAGGTGATAAAACTGAAAACACAAAATATTTCTGGTGCATCGTAGTGGATGATCTCCTGACAAAACTCTCTGAGATAGTGATTAACCACCAAGTATATACAGATGATTACACACAAATTTGAAGAGAATCTTTGCTACATCATTTATAGAGGTCTTGAGATTATAAGTCGTTTGTAGTATGACAGGGGGCAACAGGAAGATTTGTACTTCTGAGATAATATCAGAGAAAAAATTAGTGAAATATAAGAAATTACACTGCTCATATAGAGAGCATATTAGAAAAGGTCAGATATACCATAACGGTATGGAGACGACTTGCTGGGAAATTCTGCGGAGGCTACCCAGGAATTATGTACTGTATGTATATCATGAGGATCTGACCAAAAGTGACGTATGGGGCAATTGACGAGGCAGATAAAATAAATTTCCAATGTAGTTGGACAAGATACAAAGACTAGAGTGCAAAATAGGGAACGTGTCCTACTAGCTGTCGTTGCTCTGTTGGCCTTAAGTCCGCTGCAAGTGATAATCAAGAGCAAAGCTTTGGGCTTTAAAATGGCTATCAAACCTTTGACGCAATAAATTGTGGCATGAGATGTGTAGCAATTTGCTTCCTGTTGAAACCAAACATCTATCACATTAATACCATGAAGGGCGGGTACAAAAAATTTACAGTATTGGCTGCACCTTCCTGATTTTCAAAGAAATATGGGCCAATGATGCTCCACAAGCCGCAAAAAACAGTCACTCGTAGTGGGAGCATTGACTACTGTAAGTCCACGTGTGCATTTTCTGAGCCCCAAATACAGCAATTTTGTTTATAACGTACCCACCAAAATGAAATTGAGCTTCATCCAAAAAGATGATTTTTTTTTGGCAAAATTGACATCATCGTGCGTTGGGCCCATCTAGCGAAGCGAAAACAATGCGGTTGATTATGCGACTTCACCTCTTGAACCAAATGAATTTTGTAAGACGTCATATCGAGAACTTTAAGCAAAATTCGACGAAAACTGGTGCGTAAAATACTCAATTCTTGAGGACGATGACGATCTGTTGTTGATGGAATCTCAAGCACACTCCATATTTTCGGCAGTACGCACTGTACGAGCCCGTTCAGATTTAAACCGATAGATGGCCCACACGATAGTGGCCCTTCTGATGTAATATCCTGGTGGTAAAACGAAATAATAACAAGAATAATAATGAATAATAATTTAGATTTAATCCAAAAGTGATTTTAATTTTTTGTTGTTGTAAATAATCTTAAATTTTAGTTTAGTGCATTTTTACAGTTTTTTTTTAGTAGTCACGAAAGAATTTCTCAACACTTAAGTTTGGTTTTTGGTAAGGCAATGGAAAAAAGAAAAGAAAATCAACATTTCTAGGGCAACATAATCATGTACTTCCTTTTCGATATTTAGGTTGGTAACAGAAGGGTTATAGAAAAAAGGGATGGAAAGAGAATATAAATCTGAAGAGTTCTTGCTTTATTTTTAGCATTCGTTTCTGTAGTTTAAAGTGAGTTAATCTATTCCTGTTTCTAACATTGTTTCTTCTTTATTTTTCTTTTAACTACCAAACGCATAAATTTAACTGAAGTGTATTGTAACTGTTGTTCAGCATGAGTTTTTGTTGTAAATGCAACATCGGCAATAAATCTTCAATAACAACGCAAAGCAGTGATGTTTCTGTATTAAGAATATTTTGGCCACAATGTTGACGCACAAACATTCATTATGTTGCTACGAAAGCAATTAAAATTTGAAGAGGAATTTATAAGTACTGTTATACAGCTATTAGAAATGATTTTATTGCTGATGTAGTAGAGCTCTTCAATGTCAATTTTAACTGCGACCTACGGGTCATCACACTCTTTTCGAGCAAACCAAATGGGAGAGGATGGTTATAATCAAATAGTGAATGCAGAAACGATCGGAAGTGATCAGTAATAAGCAATTAAAATAACATGTTAGCATGTCGCGTGCAGTCTTAGGAGATTTTTTTATTTGAAAAGCTGCTGATCTGATCAAATAAATCCCGTAATATCTTGTTTTCATTGTCCTCTCCAATCTATTTGATTAATTTTATCATGAAGTCGCCGTAGTCTAGTGGGTGGTGTGTAGGCTTTAAGACGTGAGGTCACGGTTCAAACCCAGGGCACACATTGCAAACAAAATGACTATGAAAAAATATTACTTCGGTGACTTCCTCTCAGCAGATTAATTAATTAATATCATCAAAAGATGTTTAGCACTTCCAAGTTCTTAATCGAAATCTTTTCTGGGAAGCATTACCTTTAAAAACGGCAACTTACAAGAGGGTGTGAGAAGATTTTTCGATGAAATGAAAATCAATTTCCCATTGCTCCAGAGCCCATTCAGCGAATAAACATCTTCAGCTATGGTAGTCCAAGAAACCTTTTAATTTATTCACTCAAAACTATGAATTTTCTTCAAGAAAAATTTATAACTACTCTTATTAGGTTACTGTTGGTTAAAGTTTTCTTAAACTTGTTGAAAACTTAGTTATGGTTGATGTGAGAAAACTATTTATTTTTACCACGAAAAAACCTGAATATTATTGACCACACTATGTAATTTTAAAAATGCTTTTAATGTAGAATGTATTTTAAGTATGTTAGAGAATATTGTTACGAAAATGGAAATGGTGTTATCGTTTAAGTCACCGTAGTCTAGTAGGTAGTGTGTTGGCTTATTAGACGTAAAGCCAGGGTTCGAGCCCCAGGCCGGACATCAAGGCAAAATTCAATAAGTATTTCTTCGGCGGCTTCCTCTCAGTAGATTTTCTCGTAGAAAATCTGAGAGTAAATAAAATTGCCCAGAAAAAGTCTCTCAAAAATCTGTCGTTCGGAGTCGACTTAAAACTGTAGGTCCCACCACTCATGTATAAATTAACACATACAACATAAGTGGTGTGAGAAACTAGAACGTTGTACAATTGGTCAATTCGACCTCCGGTTACTGTACTTGTCACTTGTCACTGTACACGTTCTCTAACCTAACCTAACCTAACCTAATAGACAAAACAGTGTAAAAAATGGGTTAAACAAGTAAACAAGAAGCAACAACATTATTGCCAGGACAAACCTATACAAAATACACAAACAACAACGACGTAAACAACATGTTTACGTCATTCTCCTTCAAAAACATTAATCAGACTGTTTACCCAGCGATATAAAAGGCAAGACAAAGCAGGCAACGGGATCAATAAAAATGCAGTCAGTCTTGTGTGAAGACAGTCTGCGTGTGAAGAGAATAGTTGTGGTTGGAAGATCTCTGTTATAAAGATTTCAATAGATCTTTTGTTAATTGTTTGTTATTATTGTGTAAGCGGAAGAGTGTAGAGAATAATAACAATTAAAGTAAATTGTCGTTGTTTTAATAAAGTCGTGAAAGTGGCACACGGAATTGTGCGAACAATAAAGAATTGATTTAAAACTAAAAACAAATTTATTTTTATTTTATTAGTAATCTACGAACTCGTATTTTTAACGTTTTTAAAAGGGTAAAAACGTAACAATACTGTAAACATATAATTTTACAGATTTTATTTTAAGTTTTAATACAAATTATACGTATTAGATCCCACCACTCATGGATAAAATTAACACACCCAACATGGGTGGTATGAGAAAATAGATCATAAGCCTAACTAAATAATCTAATAGACCAACTCACTGCTGCTACACTACGGCGGCTTCTAAAGTCAATAAAATACACTTTCCCCACACTATAAGTATCAGATTAACGCTTAGTAGTAGCATCGTCTAAAGTCCTTATGGAAATAGTAATTTCGTTGTATTTTAAAACAATTGTTTAATACGGTTTATTCATTACCGTTTACGCTCCTTGTTATTTTCAATTGTTATTTTGTATTCGCCCATTTACTATGCACCAGTTTCAATTACACAAATTAAATAGCAAATGAACAGAAATTAAATTCTATATTCGAGACTGTTAATACGTATAGAAATGGAATCATAAAATCGAACGTATTAAACATGATGTGCTGTTTTCTAACTTTTATCTTCTACAACTTGCCGGCCGATTGATTTCAATGACTCGCTGGAAATCCAATTACATAAAAAAAATAATTTTATTGGTGGTCTTATAGTCGACAAAAAGATGGTGTGTGTCGACTTGTTTTTCGTGGGTCTTTTCCAGGATTTGGTGCAGTGTGAAGATCTGGTCGATGGTGGACTTGTCAGGTCTGAAGGTGCACTGATAAAATTACCAAAATTACTCTATGTGGAAACATTTTGTGCAAATGAATTGCAGGAAATGTGATTCAATGAATTGCTTTGACTATTTCCGAACTCTTTGGTTTTTTTTTAATTTTTATTGATGATTTAATTTATTGATTTATTTATATTTAATTTCTTAATTAAATTCTTTATTAATTTTGTATGAAATATTACTTTTCACACTCTAAATTTATTCTATATTCAAACTATTTCAAATAAAAGCAAACAAACTTTGGCACACATTCGGGTGCAAAAACCGTGTTAACTTGTGTACTCACTAGTCGAACTAACTAAAAACGTGACTAGTCGGATTTGTAACAGGTTACCGAGAGTTTTAACCCGTTGCAGTGTATGTTTTCATGTTTCAACAGTATATGTTCGTGATAAAAAAAAACGTTTTTTGTTCAGAGTTTTCTCATTTTTCATTGCCTTCTTGCTTGCTTTTTTTAGTATCTAAACCTATAGCGTAGGATTTAATTACAACTTTTATATACAAAAACAATTGGATTAGATATCTACAAAAATAAGAAATTAAGCAAGAGATTGAAATTTAAAGAGATATTTGGTTGTATCTGGCATGATCGTATTTTGCTATTGTTTTAGTACAACAAAAACCACTTTTATAAAACAGAAAGTGTGTATGGCAGAGTGTATCGGCATATCATCGTCAAAGGTGTGTACATGCATGAATTATATACATAATAACACATTTAGGACACAGATATGCTTCATTTTGTCTGTTTGTTAGTAACCTGCTGCTATTTAGAATACGAATTATTTCGTCTTTATTATAAAAACCAACTTCAGTAATTGAAAGTTCGTATCAAACTGAAAATAGACCATTTTGTAAAAAAAAAAAAAAAATTTCTGCTTTATAATAAACTAGCTGTACCCTGCGCGTGTTGCTGCGCTACCAACTAAAATAAATTTGAAGGAAAGTCATTACACAAATGCCCAATTAATTTTGAATCATTTTATTGATTTTGTTTCCCGTTGTCCTTATGATTCAGATGAACGGTCCTGAGTAGCACGCATTTAATCAGTTTGTAATCTCACTTCTCATTGTTCAAGTGGTTCATGCGAACGGGTCTCAGCGGCATATGCACGAAGATTTTCCAGTCTCAATGCTCTTCTGATTCTGAGAAAAGAGCATTTCTTCCGTGCTTGAGGTGTAGGTCGACCAATTGCTTGTTATTCATTTTGAATAATTTTCAGTGACGCCACCTTTCGGAAATTGGTCATACTAACTTAGGAACCTTCGCCGGCTCATGCGCAACAACTTTGCTAAAGATCATAACAAGATAAAATGCATACTATATCTATAACAAACCCACAAACAAATAAACACACATTCATTTATATATATATAGATTGCAAAGAAATTAATAAAAATAAATACAAAAAATATCAATTATTTATAAATGGTAACAATTTGACATCTATCGCCCTTGCTTTGTGGCGATTTATAAGTTTCCAATTGTTTAGATGGGCAGCTATTGTCACTTGCGTCAATAATGCTCTCTATTGAGGGCTGGTTGAAAGCAGATGGTACAGACCATTCTTATATTTCATTACAAAAATTTGTTGCCAACGTCATGTGTGGTAAAAAAGTTTTAGTTGCACTAGAACATCGATTATGTCAATAAAAATGTTCTCTCCTTGATTCCTCTCTGGTTTCCCGGATACAGATTTGCCCAAAAATACGGTTGTATGTAGTTGCTACCCACGTAGGATGTACTTGAATGTAAAACCGCTAATTCGATTTCGGTGGACCATGAATGATTCTGTTATCTCATGCCTGCATAGTTGACCGAAATATGATCATATGTAGGAAATAAAACATAGGAAATAAAACATAGGACGAAACAATTTTTTCTAATGTTGTCTGTAACGTGAGAATGTTGTCTGTAACGTGAGAAGAACAGTAAGAAAGACTCTACAACATTTCAAGAAACGGCTGCTAGCAATCTGCTCGTAAATTGAAAATATTTTCCCTTCCCAAACTACTAAAGGAATACGTTTCTCTGTTCTGGCGATAAACTACGACACCTTCAATCAATATCAAGAGCATATCAAGAACAGTTCGATTTCGGTGTGACCACGAAATTTATAACGACCAAAAGCTGAGCTGAAATACATTCAGCTCATGCGGAAATCATCGTCAACTCAAACTGGACCGAAGATCTTATGCAAGTCTTTTCTCTCGAATACTCTCAAGGCTGCTGCATCAGTGCTTACTAGTGTCCATGCCTAAGCGGCATAAAGATGCACGGGGGGAGTGTTATTTTTGTCGCACGAGAGAGGTCTCTGCTACTCAACCGCCTATTGAGTTCCTGCACTTGGTCTCCAGACTGGCAACATTTTTGATGGTAGCGGTGGCACCAAGATAAACAAATTCCTTAACTATATCAAAAGTATAGTTATCGGCCGTAATCTGGGATCCAATACTCCGCATTTCCTTACTTTTTTATTTTACCTTCACTTACTGTCAAACCCATCTTCATAGGTTAATAAATTCCTTGCTTTAACAACAAAAATTAAATAAATAATTATGATCGAAAAATTAAAACAAAACTTTTGTTTTTAACATTTTGATCAGCTTATGATTTACGATCAATTGCCAACAATAATTAATAATTTAAACTTTTTTATTCAGAAAATATTTATTTTTTTGCCCAAGTCTCTGATACTCATTATGAATATAATGACGGATTTATTTCTTAATTAAAACTGTCCTACAAAAGCAATAAAAAAATCTGCAGTAATAAAATAAATTTTTTTTATTTAAATATCATTAAAAGTAACTAAAAAAACTCATTTCTTTGTAAAGCCATAACAAATAAACACATTTTAATGAGTATTTTTAACTGCTGCTGCTGCTATTTAATTTTAATCCCTTTCATCGAAAAAAAGAAGTTCGAAGCAGTAGCGCATACAGAATAATAAATGACAATAAACTGTAATTACAGTCGAATACCATATTACATACATTCCTTATTGTATTTGGTCTCTATTTTTCGTTTTTCTTCATTTATTCTTATTTCTTCATTTAGTTTTATTATTGAAAAGAATCTTTAAATTCGTCAATGGATTTGCTTAATTTCTTATATTATAGTGAAAATGTCTTATCCCAAGACCCAAGCGGCGTTTCGAATGTTCCATTCCCATTTTTGTCGTACTCTTCGTCTTACTGTTTGTTCTTCGTGTGCTGGCGTCAATGTAATGCGTCTAAAAGACTCGACGTATATTCAGTAAAGTTTTTCCAAAAACTATTAATTCACTGATTTAGTCGCAGTAAGTCGTAATAGATTGTGTGTTGGCTTATTAGACGTAAAGCCGCGGTTCAAACTCCAGGTCAGACATCTCCAACAAAAGGAAATATTAAAAAAAAATTCTGAGGCGAAAACTCAGACGGTAAATATAATGGTCATGAAAAAGTTTCTCAGAAATCTGTCATTTGGAGTCCAGCCACTCGTTTAGAAAATTATGGTGTGAGAATCTAGGTCGTAAAGCTGACTGAAGGCTTGTAGTGACCAATTATGTATGTATGTGTAATTCACTGATTCTGTATTAAAATGTCATTGTTATTCACGCGGTCATGTGTCAGGAACCATAAATCTGTAAGGTATGTTAGTAAAAACAGATTTCATTATAGAATTTTGTAGTTTTAGCAAAAGCCCTTGAAAATTTTTTACATACACTGATTAACAAGCAATTTTATCTACGACAGCCTTCCCAAGTAGACGCAAACTAAGTTCAATATCGTTGCGTTTTTATACTTTTAAAAACGTTTAAAATATGTGTTCGTAGATTGCAAATAAAATTAAAATAAATTTGTGTTTAGTTTTCACTAAAATTCTTTATTGTTCGCACAATTCCGAGTGCCACTTTTCACGACTTAATTTAAACAACAACAATTTGCTTTAATTGCTATTCTTGTTTACATTCTTCCGCGTACACACCAATAACTGTTCGTTAGATCTTTACAACGGAAATAACAGGGTAAACAGTCTGTTGAATGCTCCCGAAGGAGAATGACTTTGCTTCGCGAAATCTCTATAAATGTAAACATGTTCTTTTCGTTATTGTTGTTTGTGTATTTTCTTTACGTTTGTTCTTGCAGTGTTGTTGTTGCCTGTTTGTTTACTTTGTTTATCCCCCTTTTTTTTGTACTGATGTTGTTGCCATATTTTTGTTTATTCGTTGATCATGTAAACAAGTCCATTGTTTTTGTTTTTGTAGCTTTTGTTTATCATTTTAATAACACCATTTCCATTTTCGTAACAATATTATCGATATTGTATAAACCACGGGTAACATATCCGGATTATCTGAACATTTTTCAAAACACAATGAAATGGATTTCAAAAATTATTGAATGGTATAACCAAAGTGTTGGAATCATAAAATATAGGATTCAAATGAGGATTTTTTTTTAATTCAAATTATAATTTCACACGTATGTTAACCAGAAAAAAAGGTTTTTGTAACAAGTATGCAATGAAAAATATAAAAAACTGTATGCTAAGAGAAACATTAGTAACTAGAGATTTAACAAAGTTAACAACACTTTACCGCAATACAATTGGCACACAACAAAAGAAACTATTATTCCTCCGTAACAAACTTGAAAAAACAAATCCAATAGAAAAAACGTTAAGCAAATGAAAGTTAGCAAAAAAGAAATTTATGCATCTGAATAGAAACAAAAGACTGCAAGAAAATTTAATAGGAATGAATGACTAACTTGGAGAATGAAAGAAAGAAGGAAAAAAAGTTTGCAAAAAAGATTGATTGTATTTTTTTTCTTTCATAATTTATTGTGTTTTATTCTGTGAAAACATGGAGAAAAACTATGCGTCCTTGACATTCTTCACTCAGTTAACAACTCGGTAACAGATAAAGATATAGTGTTGTGTTGTTAGTTTTTTTAATTCGTTAGTGATTTATTGCTAAATATTGAATTTAGTTTTAATGATACTTTCTTAACAAATCATATAATGATTTGGTAGATTTTGGGATGTACACAAAATTAGGTTACTGAAGTAACAGTCGGCTTTAAAATTTTAAAAAATATTTTCGTCAGATATGGCCGATTGTGTTTTAGCACCAGCACATGTGTATATTTTGTATACCTCTCATATACGATTTGTATTTGTAGTGCACCTTTTGTTGAAGTATTTCATTCTTACATCATTACATTGAACGCAAGGAACAAATTTATTGCTAAAAGCCATACACACAATATCTCACAAAAGCAATTTTAGTGTAAATGTCGATATCAAGTTCATCTTTCTGGTTGCAATTAACGCCTTCACTTATTTCTGGTTATAAAAAATATTTAACAGTTAAAATGTAAGGCGTTCAGGCATTTCAGTCAAATACTCCTTTTACTACTTAACTTGTAATATTTTATGTTTCTTTTTTTTTAATTTTTTTTGTAAACCAACACACAAGGAATAGCCTCTACTCACGCAGTGCATTGTTTTGGAACTAGGAAAATATGTTATGGAAGAAGTAAAGAGGTATTCATCTGTGGATTCTAGATTATAATCTCTTTAAAGACCTCTGTAGTAAGGGAGTTCCATAAACGAATAGCTCGGCCACAAAACGAATTTTGTTTGGAATGCAGTGTGCTTTCCACTAGCCAATCAACCACAAACGTATGTGCTCTGCGAGAAAGACGAGTGTTACGTAGGAGTACATGATTTAAGTCCCATTATTTTGTTTGAGCAAATTCCGTTGCAGTAGAACACAACGAATAGAGTTGGATATCCTACTGAGCCCCTTTAAACTCTCCTGCACCCTTTCGATAAGCTTCAAAATAAAATTCGATGCATCGGCCATTAGAGTTGGCCATTCTGGGTAGAATATAAATGATAAAAATAAAGAAATTAAAGCCTCTTTTGACACTTGAAAAATGTGCTGGTTCTGTCCCGCCGCTCACGTATAAAATTAACGCACACAACATAAGTGATATGAGAAGCTAGGTCCTAATCCTGACTGAAGGGTTGTAATGACCAATTATGTATGTGAATGATAAATATTGCTGTCATCTGCAAAATAGTAGACAGGCTTAGAAGTTCAAGAAAGGAAGACCTTTAATGAAAATAAAGAATAGAGTTGGACAGAGCCTTGCAGAACACAGGACTTTATTCAGATTTTTGAACATTAAAAATAAGTTTAATAACATCCTAATTTTTATCAATCACTCTAAGGTATCTTTGTGGTATTCTTTTCCAAATAACCTAATGGCAGGTTCGAAAATTCTATTTCCACTCAAGTAACTGAATGGGATAGCTGAATCTTTCTAGAGTATGGCAAATGATAGATATTGAAGGAGCCTTAGTTCAAATTTTTTCGTGGATCACGCATAACACAATTTCTTATCTCGCTGTCTACAAAAAATTCACTTCTATAATAAGAATTATTTATCGTCGTGTTGTCTTTTCCGACTCATCTCTTTCCTCATCCAATTTAATTTCTTCAAAAATTTCCAGAGACTTTTTATCAAATGAGTTTTATCAAAGATTTCAGACAGCTTTCCTCCTTCCAACTCTTTCTTCTGCCGTTCATTGCTAGCATAATTGAGTTGTAAGATCTGTTGTATAACGATTATCGCTTTAAAAATTATTGACTTTAAAATTATTTCCATTCATAAATGCGATGTAAAATGTTTAACTTTTCGTTTAAATTCCTTTTAATATTAAAGACGTTAAAATTTGTGGGGGATATTCGATTTTCTTTCCCCGTTTAATTTTTCTCTGTTAGTTGCGTAGCACATGTTGACGTTGTGGTGTTTGTTCATATGTTACCGCAAAGCTTATTGTGCATTATTGTGTATTCGCCCCTTGTTACTAAAAGTAAGTCACAAAGTCGTTACCCTTTTTTGCTGTCACTACTGAAATATTTTTACGACGTTTGTTCAGGAAGTAAGAAAATTCATTTTATTTTCTCAAAATATTTTTATCAGCTCACGAATATATATTGTATACTCTTCTTACGTCGTCTTAGATAAAAATTGTTGTAATTCCAATAATAAGTACCAAAATGAAAAGTCTAGATACTGGTGTTTTGTTCTTACATCGTTTAACTTTATAATTATCAACAAAAGCTACTAAAACAAAGCGAACAAACCTGGTTACCAATTATCCTACTGTTTTATATAATAACAAACACCAGCTAAAGAAATGGTAAACAAGTAAAAAAAAATACACAAACAACACTACAAGAATAAACGTAAAAAACGATGTTTACATTTATAGAGATTTCGTGAAAGCAAAGTCAAGAACATTCATCAGACTGTTTACTTTGCCATGTAAAGGGCAAGGCAAAGCAAGCGACGGAGTTAGTGAAGTTCACTCAGTATTGTGTGAAGAAACGGTGTATTTGAAAAGAGTAATAGTGGTTTAAAGATCTCCGTTACGAAGATATGTCTAATAATTGCCTAGTAATTGTTACTGGTTACGCAACGGGAATAACCAAAGGAATAACAAAAAAGAAAATTGTAGTTTTTTATTTTTTTTATTTATTTATTTAAGTCCTTACAGACTATTACATTTTATATTTCAATTCATTAAATTTTACATTTATATTTCAATTCATTTTATATTTCAATTCATTTTATATAACAATTCAGAATTATTATTATTATGATTTCAATTCAAAAAATAAGTTAAAAAAGAGACGACATTGAAAATATTAATTAAATGAGTTTAATTGTAAAATTATATCATTTTTAATGGATTCCATACTTTTATTAAAATCTATATGATGATACAGACTATTAAAATCATTACAGATTCTACGAAATGAATCGAAGTTCGCGTAGTTAACTATGTAATATTTTATATTTAAGAAATTATGGTATCTGGTCGGACGAACAGGTACTTTTATGGAAAGTTTTTCTAGAAGAAATTGCGAGTTGATAACACCATTAAACAGCTTCAGAAGAAAGATAGCATTTAGCATTTTACGACGGCTTTTTAAAGTTGGTAATTTAATGAGTGCTAGGCGTTTTTCATAAGGTGGTAACCTTTCATTAGGATCCCATCCATTCCCTAAACCACGAAGACAAATAATAAGAACTGTTTTTGAACTGATTCAATTTTATCAGAGTGTACAGAGTATTGAGGGTCCCATATTACAGATCCATATTCAAGAATTGGGCGAACCAGTGTGGTAAACAATTGCTTAGTAACATAAGGATCAGAAAACTCTTTAGCCCATCGTTTGATAAATCCCAGGGTACATATAGCTTTGCTAACAGTTGATGTAATATGATTTCTGAAGTCCAATTTACAATCGAAAACTATCCCTAAATCGTTAAAGGTATTAACTAGTTCAAGAGCGACACCATTCATTGTGTAAAATCCATTGGTTGGTGATGATCGAGTGAAGCACATATATATACATTTTTTAACATTCAGCTCCATTAAATTAATACTACACCAAGAGGTTAAGTAGGTAATATCCTCTTGTAAAAGTACTTGGTCTTCAATGTTATTAAATGATAAAAATATTTTAACATCGTCTGCATACATTAATGTGTTTGAATTTTTGATAACAGAAGGGAGATCATTTATAAAAAGAGTAAATAGGAGCGGCCCAAGATGACTGCCCTGTGGTACGCCTGACAGTACATCAATAAAGTTAGATTGCGTATTCCTGAATTTAACGCACTGTTTTCTGTCTACTAAATACGAATTAATCCAATTCAATAAAGATGAACTAAAACCAAGTTGATTAAGCTTATGAACGAGTAAGTTATGATTTACTTTATCAAATGCCTTACTGAAATCGATATAAATGACGTCAGTTTGTTTGCCTACAATAAATCCATCATTTACCAAAGTTGTAACTTCAAGAAGATTTGTGATTGTTGATCGAGACTTACAGAATCCATGCTGGGAAGCAGATAAAATAGACGATGCTTGAAATGACAGTGTATCACATAGGAGTTTTTCAAACAATTTCGGTTGTTTACATAAAGTTGTGAACAGTGGCACACAGAATTGTGTGAATAATGAAGAATTTTAATTAAAACTACACAAAAATTTATTTTTATTTTATTTGCAATCTACGAGCACATATTTTAATGGTTTTTAAAGGTAAAAACGTAACAAGATTAATATATTTTTTCGAACGGTAAAAAAATACCGATAACGAATTCTATATCAATAATAAGTACCATTAAGCGAGTAGCTGGTGTATATAGAGATGCCGAAGGTATAATTTTGTTTGTTCTCCTTGGTATTTGCTTCATGGTAATACAGCCGTTTACCAGTGGTTACAGAGTATTTAAGCAGTCTAAAGAATAACTCCTCCTAAAGTTCAAAACAACTAAGAAATCGTAACGATTATTACTTCCAACTGTTCGTAATGTACTACATCATCATAAAGTATACGATATTAAAAGCGATTCAGAAAAAATCTTTTAGACATTTCAAAAATCAATTTATTTTTGAACGCCTCTCGTATATGAAAGTATGCATATTTACAATATCTTGAAATTGTTTGATATTTATTTCAGCCGAAACGTGCAAATACAACCGCTAATACTTCAAAGAAATATTTTTTATTGTTCTACATGAACTATGTTTGAATGCAGCATTTCATAAACTTTAGTTGTACTTCGTCAAATAATAATACGAAAATAAAACTGAATACTTCTAAACTGAAACGAACTGATGGGTTCGTGCGTATTTTGATAATGTTTTATTCGTCAATAATATTTCCGTTGATAAATTTCTGCACGGCTTGTGTATTATTTTATCGAGTAAAATATTTATTTTTCCACAATCTAGACTTAAATAATTCGTAATTTACGATAAGCTTTTTAGTTTACTTTGCACTGACAACAACTATCAGTCGAATTGACAAAGAAAGACTAAAAAATCACTAGTACGGCTTTGATTACGATTATAAGTAGAAAGTAATTGTAAGACAACAGCTATCAAACCTTCTTAATTTTTTATTGAAAATTATTCTCGTAAAGTTTAACCAAAACAATTGATTTAAAGAGAATGAAACAAAGCTCCATTATTTCTCGACAAGCGCCTATCATGCTGCAGTCGGTTTGTTACGAGACGAATGTTGCTAAGAGGAAGTCGCCGAAGAAACATTTTTTCATTTTTCGTTTTGTTGGAGATGACTACTGATCTGGAGTTTGAACCGTGACGTTAAGTCGAATAAGTCGACACTCTCTCTACTGGACTAAGCTGATGCCAAATGTGTTTTTAGCAGAATGAGAATTATCGACAGAGATGTAGCAAATGTTTGACAGCGTATCAAACTATGTTAGCATTTCCGTTCAGTAATTTTTTCCAAGTAATTTAACGCCAGAAAACACTTCCCAATTGGGGCAATTTATTTTGAAAAATCTGTTCTTAGAGCACTCCGTCTATATTACGGTCAGTATAATGGTCCGTTATTGATTGTTGATTGTCTTTTCGTTGAAATATCATCAACAACATAAAGAAAATCTTGAACAAGACGACAATGGACGTTGATTTATTGTCGTTCTCGACTTTTCAGTCTTTGTCATTCATGCTTGCGCAAAAAACTTTATTGTTGAAATAATAAATAAACATTCTAAAGAATTAAGAATTCGTTATGATTACTACTCTCAAGAAGTAAATGAATCCAATCATACTGCTAATCTGATTTGCCTAACATCGTCTCCACAGGCTTAATACTCTTGCACAAAGTCCTGATATGGCTTGAAAACACTACTTAGGAGATCATATGGAAAAACGTTTACAAAGCCGCTAGACCTCTAACAAAAGTCAATTGAAAAACATGCTCATGAGTGCATGACTGCAAATATCAACAGAAAACACAAGGAAAAACTGCGACATGTAATGTCAAATAGATTTAACGGAGTACTTGACCTTAAGGGATATCCTAGTAAATATTGTGTATAGTATCTTAATATATTGGGTCTTTAAAATTTTAATTTAATCTCAGTTCTTCTTGGGGATACCAACACTTTCGCGATGCAAAAATATATAGAGTCACCAGAAAGTTTCCTTATTTCTCCTATGGTTTGTAAAAAACCTTAAATTTTTTGTTTTATAATAAAAGAGAGGTAAATTAATAAAATAAATATAAAAATTATCATTTATTGGTACACGTTATTGCTTAAAATTCATGAAAGTTTTAAAATATATTAGGGTACCTAGATATTTGCTCTCCATTGTACATACAGAGATGAAAAACAAATTTACATTTCAATACTGGCACGTATGCATTGATATTGAAAATAAATTATTCTGCGTTGCCAAGACACATTTTCCTTTTGCGACTACTTTATTTCCCAAAACCAAAAAAAAACAGAATTTACAAATGAAGCAATGAAAGACTGACTGAATGTTCAAATTGTATCACATTTTCTATTTTTCCATCGAAGAAATTCTTGGAATCTTTTCATTTGCATCAATAGATTGAAAGCAAATGTTCCTTTATGTTCTATCTGGGAACTTTAAGTGAAAAATATGTATATTTGGTAGGAGCAACAATAACATTCTCCTTCTATGCAATGACATTTAGATCATGTGCGTATCATTAAAACTGTGCGATCAGACTTTTCTTCCAGAAAAATAAAAATTTACGAGTGTTATTAGAAGGTTATTTAGGCGATCATACAAGTCGTATGACGTCTCAAGTCTTTGTGTAGCCGAGAGCGTGTTGTATCGTGTAAACTATTTATGTAGTGAGAGTGTATGATATACATCATACATAAATAATTGGTCATTATAACCCTTCAGTCAGGATTACGACTTAGTTTCTCACATCACTCATGTCGCGTGTTTTAATTTTATACATGAGCAGAGAGTGTATGACATTAACAGAAAATTCGACAGTCCAACGGCTTTCTTCGTTTTTGGGAAATTTTCAAGAACCATCACACTTTATTAGATGGGAAATGTTTTTGCGTAAACTTTTTATGTGAAAGTAAAAACGTTTAAATCAATTGCTGCATTTGTATTTGTATTGTGTGCAATTTGTGGATTGCACGCCAAAAAGGAGACTGTTCTTCTTTTGAAACTAATCAGTTAATCACCTACTTTTCGACTTCCTCTTGGGAATAGTGGAGCTGCTCAGTCAATACATACCCCATCCATTAAGACCAATAGTAGTCGGTACCCAGTAACAAACAACTCGATGCAAAACTGATTTCCTATCGTGTCTGTGAAACAAAATTTCACGAGTGGTTTTTTGGTTTTCCTTCTGTCAGTCATATAATTTATGTGGCAATCAATTTCGACGTTTTTGGATCTCTTACATAGCTTCTAAATGACGAGGAAGCATTTGTTGTGCAACATATAACATTTCTACCTCACCTTTATACAAAATTGTTCGCAAACCGATGTTCATTTTTTTTTTGGTTGTCTCCCACGTACTTCATTTTCTACACAAAAATCGTTAAGTTATCGAAGCCAGCATTTGCATGTTGCTTCTGCAACTGCTAATGCAACTCTCCAGCGCTTTTCTTCAAATGAAAATACATATTGTTACGTTTTTACCCTCTTAAAAAAATATAAATAAATTTGTGTTTATTTTTAAATCAATTCTTTATTGTTCGCACAATTCCGTGTGCCACACGTAATTGATGTAAACAACAACAATTTACTTTATTTGCTATTCTCCTTTACACTCTTCCGCGTACATACTAACAATTGTTCGTTAGATCTTTTACACGAGTTCTTCAAACCACAATTATTCTCTTCACACGCAACGTGTCTTCACACAAGACTAACTGAATTCTTTCTGATCCCGTTGCCTGCTTTGTCTTGCCTTTTATATCGCTGGGTAAATAGTCTCGGAGGAGAAATATCTATAAATGTAAACATGTTGTTTTCATTATTGTTGTTTGTGTATCTTGTTTACGTTTGTACTTGCAGTATTGTTGTTTCTTGTTTGTTTACTTTGATTATCCCCTTTTTTATACACTGATGTTGTTGCCATATTTTTGCTTATTCGTTGATCATGTAAACAAGTCCATTGTTTTTGTACCTCTTGTTTATTCTTTGATCATGTAATCAAGTCCATTGTTTTGTTTTTGGAGCTTTTGTTTGTCATCTTAATAACACCATTTCCATTTTCCTAGAAATATATAGAGAAATACAGCCTACAAACGATTTATGTATTTGTATGGTCAATTATGGATTGGGGATTCGGAAATCCTATACCACTATTGTCATTATAATAAGGTACCGAATGTCAAGAATAGCAATAGAGAAAGGAAGTTTTAGGAAAAATCTCTTGAAACTCAACTTTGTCAAGATGTTTTTAAAGGCAGCATTTAGTCGTAGTATATTATGAAGTGTTTTAAATCTGCACAAGTCTATGCATTTATTGCAAAAAGCATTGAAAATGTTGTAGGGGATATACATTTTGTCTACAAGCCAAATTTCATTCCGAACTTAGAGCTGTAGAACATCAAATTGTAGATGTATTTCTATGTGTACGAATTAATGCCTATGTGCGTGTGTAAAATTGTGTTTCTTGATTTGTGTTTTAAATATTTTGATTTCTATTGCAACACTGTTGACTTTGTGGCATGGTCAAGCTTGTTGGGTAATTGACATTGACTTCAATATTCTCTAGTTTTTCTGTTTTTAATTTCTTTCTGCTTTAATGAAATTGAAAGGCATGGAATTTAGTTTGTTTATGATTCTTAATTTGCAATTGAAAATAAGTTTTTAATCTATAAGCAGTTTAATCAATAAGTAATGACTGGAGATTTTATTAAGAACGAATATATAGCAATCTGTCAGAACAATATACTTTGAGAAACGTTATACATATACGCTTTACCTATACCCTACCATCATACCTTTGTGGAGCATACAAGAGGTTCTATGATTGCAATACTATTGTACCTCTTCTTTTATACCCATGAGATCGTTATGGATTTAGTTTGCAAAAAAGTGCCTGTGGCTGCATAAATGAAAACTCCAGTCATTACATACATAACATACATAATTGGTCACTACAACCCTTCAGCCAGGATTACGACCTAGTTTCTCACACCACTTAGGTTGTGTGTGTTAATTTTATACATGAGTGGCGAGACCTACAGTTTAAAGTCGACTACGAACGACAGCTTTTTGAGAAACTTTTCATGGCAATTTTATTTACTCTCAGAGTTTTTGTCAGAAATCTGCTGAGAGGAAGTCGCCGAAGAAACTCTTTTTGTATTTTTTTTTTATGTCTGGCCTGGGGCACGAACTCTGGCATTTCGTCGAATAAGCTAACACACTACCTACTAGACTACGGCGATTTCAATATAAGTAAAGTAAGGTTTAATTGGCAGTTGTCTGGATGAACATAGATGGAGTCTATGTAGATTTAATGTAAATTTTAGTCTGCGTATATCTATATCAGACCATATATATATATCTGGCCTCTCTGCGGGTATGTTCGTTATCCCGTTTTTTTGTTTGTTATATAAACAAATGAAGTGGCGTCAAAACCGTTCGTTAGCTTTCCAATGTGATTCCAAAACATTTGAGAAGATTGAGATCTATTCCGTTAATATACCACCGCTGCTCTGTGGTCCAAAACCCCAATCTAGTCGACAAAAGTCATTTTTTTAAATATTTAAAAAGTAAATTTTTTGTATGGTAATATGTTGACCAGTGTCTAAAGTACATAACGGCATATTTTTTCTTCTATAAACAGTACACTAGCATTTATATACTGCTTCAAATACAAGTAATTGCTTCTTTGCTAAAAAAAATTAATATCTCAAGTGACATTTAACAGTGCTAGTAAAATTGTCGTGAAAAAATAATAAGAACAATTAAAAAAAATTTGGTGGTGTAATTAATATAACAAAGCTATGAGTAAAAAAACAATGTTTAAATTTTTCATAAAATATGTTTTGTTTATAAATAAAATGCAATTATGTACATGTGTATTTTAAATGTGAAATTTTTGTTTAATGTCCGAATTCAATTAGAATTTCAAATAGTAATTTATAGTACTTAAGCTTTAGTTTTTATGTTGTCGTCATCTATATATATGTAGCTTATTAATGTTTAAAAAATTAGCTGCCGGATTTTGCTCAAACGATTTTTATTTCATTTAGAGTTTAACATGTCCATTACATGAAAAGAGCTGTATAATACTTAGCGTACTGAAAAACAACTAACTAAGAAAACTGATGCTGTTGTTAAACACGTTGTTGCTAAGATTGGTATTAAGAATGATGGAAAGGATAGCTATTACAGAAAAGTAAGGCAATCTGCTCGAATGTTTGTATGCATTTTTTGTATGCAGAACTTCCTATTGGAATGTTATCAGAAGAAGCTCTTGAATCTAGAAATAAAGATTTCAGAAATATAAGAGATCATCACACAAGAAAAATGTCCCGCGAAAAAACAATGTATGATCTTTTTCATTATCTTCTGTTATCTTCAGGTCCTATTATATCCTCTTTTTCTAAAAAGCCTTCTATTCATTCCCGCAGTACAGAACCTTTGGATGAAGAAGTTCTTGCCTTGCTATCAGATGCGTCAATGCCAGAGTGGCATCTATATTCTGAAAGTGAATCAGATATAGATTGAAATAAACATAATGTATTTCTAGTTTTTTTTTGTATAATTTTATTAAGTACATTAAAATAATTTGTAATTAATCTTTCTAAAGATTCTTCTTTCAATTTAAATTATAATATATATAGAGACTAGCTATACCCAGCGAGCTTTGTTACTCTCATTACAATATAAATAAAATTAGGTGTTCCCAGATATTCAAGTTTTAGTATCCATGTGATATGGAACGTGCTACAGCTACTATTACTAGTCCGCCTATTGTTAACCAAAATACTAATATCGACACTAAATTTCATCATACATGATTTGGGGATTTTGACTGTTAAAGTTTTCTCAGATATACGAATTTTAGTATTTTATTTATATGGGGGGTAACACGCCCACTGTAGCTAGTTCAACTATTTTTCCCACAAATGTTTATGTGGATATCAAAGATGCTAGCTGTTGCAGTTGCCATGATATAAGACTTTTAATATTTAATTCTTAAGGTATGCGTGGCACTTCAGCCATTTAACTTTTAAATTAAACTTTTGAATAAAAATTAGCCTATAATTCCACTCACACATACAGAAATACAGTGTGAAAATTTTAGGAAAATCGGTTCAGTCATTTTGTCGTCTTTAGGCTTCAAACAGACGCCTAAAAAAACAAATTTACATACATACACATACTCATACACACACATATACATTAGATTTTTTTCTCTAATTATTTATATTGATGAAATCTATAAACATTTCATGTCGGTAGGCTTTGCAAAAGCGAGTTATAACTTTTGTCCGGCTAGATTGAGCATTTCGACCACTGTGCGCTGCACCAGTTCTATAGTAATCTCAGTCCAGATTGCAGAGCCATGGTACGTGTAATAAATAATACTTTTGAAATTTATTATCATTTTCAAATATTTCTTAACTACAAATTTTTATAAAATTTTTCATGTATTTGAGTATTAAATATTGACCGCATTGAAGATGTAAATTTAAAATCATAAATTAATGCCATTACGATTGTAATATGAATGACAGTTTGAAATGAACATCAATGTCTAAATTAAGTTTCGCTGTATAGTGATGAGTTTTCTTACGCACTGAAGCTATATTTTATGAATAATGGATAATTATCCGACAAATGTAATTTAATTTATACTCAGTTTTGTATGTTCTGATTCACTTGTACGTCTTCCAAAAAAAAAAAAAACACATAGTTAGGCTGTGATGAGAGAATAAATGATTAACCATTGACCATTAATATTTACTTACACTCTATTGAATTATGGCTTTTACAAAATTTTGCAATTGCTTTCAAATATACACAATAGTGTGTAATGCTGAAAACCATTACAAACACACTTGCATTTTATTATGCTGTCGAATTCATTGATATTGATATATACAGCTGCGATTTGACACCGTTGGACTATTTTCTGTCGGGCGCTGTTAAAAATGTTATGCCGGCAAACCAGATACAAATGAGTATTTGAAGGCTAACATTCGTGATGCCATTGCCGAGATCTAGTAGGTAGTGCGTTGGCTTATTAGACGAAAAGCCAGGGTTCGAGGCCCAGGCCGGACATCAAAACAAAATACAAAATTATTTCTTCGGCGACTTTCTCTCAGCAGATTTCTGGCAAAAACTCTGAGAGTAAATAAAATTGCCATGAAAAGTTGCTCAAAAATCTGTCGTTCGGAGTCGACTTTAAACTGTAGGTCCCGTCACTCATGAATAAAATTAACACACACAACATTAGTGGTGTGAGAAACTAGGTCGTAATCCTGGCTGAAGGGTTGTAATGACCAATTATGTATGTATGTATGTATTGCCGAGATACAACACCATACACTCGAAAATCGAAAGAGGTACTATGAGTACAGACGGTGCGAAATGAAATAGTATTCCATTTTTAACCGGAACAATTGTATTTCACAACAAAAAAAATAAATTTGGCAAAATTTCAAACCGTTTTTGTCTTATAGTATTTTTAAATTTAAAATTGTCCCTCGATTATATTCACTCACATCATGGCTCATATTTAATATGTAAAATTCATTCATGACAACTACCCCAGCCAGTTGAGTCGTTTTTGATTCTTCTGCGCGATTGAAAAGCTAGAATATGCTCTCATTTTCTAATCATAAAAGACTCCTTTGTTGGAGAAAAAAGTTACTTCTAAAAAAGTCATTTTCTATATTAGTTTAGAGTAATTTTCGATTAACTTTCTAATAGTTTTAAGATCATTTTCGAATCACTTTCTGATCATTTATTGGTCTTATTTACCTTCGTTTATGATTCTTTTTCGAGTCGTCTTTCAGTCATCGTTTAATCGCATACGAGTCTTTTGTGAGTAATTTATCAGTATGTTTAGGAGTCCTTTTATTTTCATTTATCAGTCATGTTTGTATTAATTTAGACTCCTTTTTGCGTCATTTATGAATACAATTTGAGTCATTTATTGGTCGTATTCTAATAGTATTTTACTCTCTTCAAGTGTTTTTTAGTCGGTCTTCTGAGTCCTACGTTTATACTGCCGCGATTTCAAAAATCATGTTCGTATGTTAAGTAACAAAGAAAGAATATTAAGTTTATATTCGTGATGTCTATATAACGACATCAAAGTTCATTGAATTACATTTTTCGTTAAAAATAGTACTTAAAATTATTATGCACAAATGCTTACAAAATCCAACTCGTGCAAGATTTGAAGCCAAACAATCATCAAGTAAGGCGTTGATTCGTCGAATGGGCCCAAAACGAGATTACCGTTGTTCCCGATTTTCATAAGCGAATTTTGTTTAGCGATGAAGCGCACTTCTGGTTGAATGGCTATGTCAACAACCAAAACTGCCGCGTTTGGAGTGAAGGTAATACTCAAGTGTATGTGGAAACACCGTTACATCCAGAAAAACTGACTGTTTGGTGCGCTTTATGGGCTGGTGGAATCATTGGTCAGTACTTTTTCAAAAACTATGGTGGCCAGAACGTTACAGTCAATGGTGATCGGTATAGAGCCATGATTACTAACTTTTTCATTCCTGAATTGAATAACCATGATGTCCAGGAGATGTGGTTTCAACAAGACGGCGCAACATGTCACACAGCTCGTGCCACAATAGATTTATTGAAGGACACGTTTGGTGACCGCCTAATTTCACGTTTTGGACCTGTGAATTGGCCTCCAAGATCTTGTGATTTAACACCGCTAGACTACTTTCTGTGGAGCTATGTAAAGTCACTGGTCTATGCGGTAAAGCCACAAACGCTTGACCATTTGGAAGACAACATTCGCCGTATTATTGCCGATATACGGCCACAAATGTTGGAAAAAGTAATCGAAAATTGGACGTCCAGATTGGACTACATCCGCGCCAGCCGTGGCGGTCATATGCCAGAAATCATATTTAAAATGTAATGTCACAAGATTATCTTTTGGATAAATAAAATTCTTGTCAATCGAATAATCCATCGTTGTTTTATTGCAACTTAAAGTTCTATACCTCTATAAAAAAACACCCTTTATAACAAGACTGCTATACATTTCACTTGTTAGACCTATTTTGGAGTATGCGTCTATTATTTGGAATCCATACTATCGTTGTCATAGTGATTCAATAGAATTTGTGCAGAAGCAGTTTTTATTATTATGTTTACGTGGCTTAGGATGGGATTACGCCAACGGATTTCCGTCATATTTGGCTAGATTAGGTTTGATAAAACTTCCAACTTTAGAACGTAGAAGGGCTGTTTTAGGGGTTTGTTTTTAATCTGGTTAAAGGTGATATCGATTCTGAGTTTTTGCTTTGTAACCTGAATTTCAGTATTTCAGCAAGATTTTCACGGCACTATCGTCCTCTTTCTATGGATGTAATTTTCCTTTTCGTAGATTATGTAACGATTTTAACTTATATTATGATTTTATTGATTTTAATAGTAGTGTTTGTAATATAAAACGTAGCTTATATGCTGGCATTAATATGTAAATTATTATATAAAAATGTATTTTCGTTCTTGTCATAGGTAGTTCCTGTTTATTGTTACTTTATTCAGCTTGTGATTAATTTCTGTAGGTGATTTATATTCTCGTTGCCATTACTTTTCCCTTACCTGCTACAGTCCGGACTGTAGAGTGTACGTGTCCCTACGTAATGGTGATGAGCCCTCCGCGGTCGGGTGAGGGTGGGTTAGCGTGAGGCCGGGGACGTTCGAAAAAAAAATTAAAGGCAGTTCATTAAAGTTATTTAATAAAAATGCCTTCTATGCAAAAATACCTTAAATTGCAAAAATCAATAAAATTGTAACATTACCGCCAAATGATGCCAGCAGAAAAACAAATGACAATACCTCCTGAATATCATACACATTGCAAGCGACTCTACAGAACAGAGCAAATCAGTATGGAGTGGAGACGTCAATCAAATGTTCCGCAGCACAGGAAATGAATGCAATTTTGTTGTTTCGTGTCACAAATATATTTTCATAAAATAAATCAACTTTAAATGTGTATATGAGTGTAAAATATTTACATACATTTCACATATTGCAAATGTTTTTCATTCAGTGTATACTTTACCAAGTGTTAACATTGACATGTAAATTCTTGGCAACATTTCCTATTAGAGAAATTGAAACACTTTCAGGCTTTGTATTTACATACAACATAATATATTACATACATACATACATACATAATTGGTAATTACAACCCTTCAGTCAGGATTACGACCTAGTTCCTCACACCACTTGTGCTGTGTGTGTTAATTTTATACATGAGTGGCGGGACCTACAGTTTAAAGTCGACTCCGAACGATAGATTTTTGAGAAACTTTTCATGGCAATTTTTATTTACTCTCAGAGTTTTTGCCAGAAATCTGCTGAGAGGAAGTCGCCGAAAAAATAATTTTTTTTGTATTTTTATTTTGATGTCTGGCTTGGAGCTCGAACCCAGGCTTTACTTCTAATAATTCAACACACTACCTACTAGACTACGGCGACTTCACATCATAATATATTACATTGATGAAACCGGCCAGTTCCATAAGTGGGACGTTCGTCACCATGACCAGATCTTCAAACGGTCTGTCACCTAAAAACCGATGACGCCTGTTCTGAAGTTAAGGCAGTCGCATAAATATTGCACCGATTCCGTTTCACCCACAGCATGTCAGCTTCTGCAGTGATCCTAGTGCCACAGACCTAGTTGGTGAACGAAACTGCCAATAGCGCAGTGTCCCGTTAAAGTTCCTATTAGAATGCAAACCGTTCTCTTGTTCTCTTGTCGAACTCAAGTAGTTCCCTGGTTCTCCTGCTGTCCACTGCTGGCTATGGCAGTTATTAAATTCGGCAGCCAGTTATGTCGGTGCACCCACGGTTTGTGTAATTCCAAGTGCCTTTTTCCATTTTGCAAAAGTATTCCTGTGTGTTGGTTTATTAGACATAAAGCCAGGGTTCAAACCCCAGACCAGACATCAAACCAAAATGCAAGAAGTATTTCTTCGGCGACTTCCTCTCAGCAGATTTCTGGCAAAAACTCAGAGTAAATAAAATTGCCATGAAAAGTTTATCAAAAATCTGTCGTTTATAAAATTAACACACACACAAGTAAGTGGTGTGAGAAACTAGGTCGTAATCCTAACTGAAGGGTTGTAGGTGTAGGTATGTAGGTATGTATTCCTGTAGAGGCGCATATGTCCGCTTAGACACCTACAATCCCTTCGGTGCCAGTTCGATGGCTTTTTTGTTTTCCTAAATGCACAGTGGCCCGGAACACTTTGTTTTATAATAAAACAGAAATAAATTAATAAAATAAATATATAAACTATAAATTTTTATACAAACTTTTGAGTGAAATTCATGAAATTGCTAAAATATATTGCCGTACTAAGATTTTTGCTGTCCACTGTATACCTGAGCGTTTGGTCTGTCCATTTTACAACTATTGTGGGACCTATTTTGGACGAGGAAGAAAAGGAATCTATGTAAAGCTTTCTGTGCGAATATCAAGAAGTATATCTGGGACTGTCCCTGAATGGATGCCATGGAAATCATAGTGAAAACACAAAATACTGGATGGGACACGTAGAGTTTAGAGGGTAACACTATCTGAAGTTATGATTTTTATATTAAATCTCTGAGAAATGTCCAACTAAACAAAAAGTGTACTCTGCTTGCATTTCAGTTCAATCTCTATCTAATCCAAAAAATATTGGTATTTTACTGAATATTCACGCTAAACCTGCAATATCTTCGAAAATTGTGCTACCTTAACACATATTGATGTAGCAAATGGGTGTAGTTGTAGATGTAATTTTATATTACAAGTACACAAATAAAGTAATATTCCCATGTAGTTTTAAATGTACTTTGAAACATGACATAACATGTAAATATGTTATAAATTTCAATGTGTCTAGTTGGCACTATAAAATTGTCATGTGATATACTATACTTATTACAGTGATATCGGATGCTGTCTGCAATCCCATCATAAACATTGACTGTCAAGATGTGACATTGTACGTTACATTAATAATACCAACATACATACACATACAGTGGTGGCCACGAATTTAAGACACGACATTTTACTTATATATTTGGGATAATTTTTACATCTTATCAAAAAAATTTTAGGTCCATGATATTTTTCTTAATATATTAGTAATATTAGGAAGAAAAATTAATAATATTTTGCTACCTATATTTGGTTAAGAATTTTTATTTACATATTATATAGATCAAGACAAAATGCTAGTCAGGATTTGATATTTTTTGACACAAGTGGTTTTCGTTGTGCAATACACCCACGCATGTTTTTCTCATTTAGACATCTTCTTATTGTCCTAGACGAAATATCAATACCAAAATCCAATGCAATTTTATTTTTTATTTTACTTGAGTTCGTGAAAGGATTATTAGCAGCTGCTTTAGGGTATAGTTTTTCGGGCTCTAGGTTGCTGTTTGACATTTTTGGTGGTACCATGTTGCTTGATGTGTTCCAGCGCGTTGTAAATCTTGCAATTAAAACATTTAAGCAGCTTGGATATCTCTATTATTATTTTTCCATCAAATTTTAGTTGTTGGATCAGTTTTCGCTCGGCATCGGTATTCCAAGTACCTCTGGCCACTTATAATTAAATATTTCTATGTATTCCAACATAAAATAAAATAAAACATTCCTTGCTCAACGTTTAGCTTCAAAAAACACCAAAAAACACTTAAAAACCAGATATTTCTGAAATGTCTTAAATTCGTGGCCAATTTCAAATAAACGTTTTTACAATAATATGATCAAAAAGCAACAAAATGTAAAAAGAAACAAAATAAAATAATGGTACTTTTTCTTAATATTACAGGGTACATAGAAGAATAAAGAATATAAAATTTGATATTACAGGATTGCAAATATTATCAGTCATATGTCGTGTCTTAAATTCGTGGCCACCACTGTATATTAGAGTAATATTATATAAAAACCAAACATGCACAACTTAAGGTTGGGTTATCTAAATTATAAATTTTCATAACACAAATGAATTAAGCAGTACATGCTATAGTAGACGAATATCTGGCCTTTTATTAAGCGCTTCCTATCTTTAAATATAAATAAAGCCAAGTGTAATTGAGAGTCCATTGAAATTTTAATTCGTTTGAAAGATCTATTGACACGATTATTTATGGAATATAACATACACTGTCGGACAAAATAAAGTGCGGTTTGAAATATTTTTTGTTTTTTGATTAAAGCATATGTTTATTGCTTTCAAATGTTTATAAATTATAGTTTAATTTTTAATTCGGTTAATATTTTATCTAAAAAGTATCTTATCATTGCATTCTTTCTTTATATTTTCTATTTATAATAGAAACTATATGGCACATAAGGAATTTCAAGTGACAAAATAAAGTAACACTTCACTAGAAAATATTATAAATAATTAAATAACTTCAAAATTTAGTACGAAGTTGCTCCTCCTTTGTTATTTATGACTTCTCTTAATCTTTTCGGCATACTTAGCGCAAGGTTCTTTAAAGTAATTGTAGGAATTGCCCTCCATTCACTTTGCAGTTTTTCCCAAAATGTTTGAATATTTGTTTTGGACTCCATCGGGTTTATGTCATCTGAGGTAGCCCAAAGATGCTCTATGGGGTTTAAATCTGGGCTTTGAGCAGGCCATTCAAAGTTTTCAACATTATTTTCTTCAAAATATGTTTTAGCGACCTTACTTGTGTGCTTGGGTTCGTTGTCTTGTTGAAAGATAAACTCCCCCAAGCCTCCTCCTCCTAACTGCTGTAAAGATTTTCTTCCAAAATATTTACATAGTGCTCTCCAGTCATTTTGGAATCAATTTTAACGCGTCTACCTACTCCTGAAGAAGAAAAACATCCCCACACCATGAGACAGCCTCCACCATGTTTTCCAATATGGATAAGGTTTTTCGATTTAAGCCTTTGTGCTGGTTCACAGCACACTCTTTTCCGAGTTTTGCAATTTTTTAGTTCATATTTTGACTCGTCTGTCCAAATAATTTTGTTCCAAAAACATTCAGACATATTTATGTAAATATTTATTTATTTAAGTAACTTTATGTAAATATTTATTTATGTATGTTCAAATCAAATGTTTGTCATGGTTTCTCTGGGTGGAACACAACCGAAATTTGTATGATACTGTCGCATATATCAACACTTGAACTTGAACTTGACAGATGGCATTGGTTATGTTGACTGTGAGGACCACTATGGTTTGTTGATTATCCCTGAACACTTTCGATTTAAGAAAAGATCTAACTACATAAAATCGCCCGATCCGATGAACTAGTTCACTTCACATCTACGGCATGATCAAGCCCTCAATGGCCTCACGTAGAATGTCCAACGTGGCATGAGCTGTGTGTTACGTAGAGCCGCTCCGTTAAAACAGAACATCGTGGAGAACATCGACATATAGTGCTTGCCGTTGATAGTGATGACTGTGTCAATGCCATTCTCAATGAAATGTGGACCAATGATGCCTTAGATCCGCAAAATATTGCAACAAATTAGATTTAAATATTGCTGCAAGAAAATTGAAGGAGGGAGCACTCCAATAAAGTTGCAAAAAAACCTAAGAATCGTATGTTGTAAAGCAAGAATTGAATTTGAGTAGATCCATTGACACTATAGTGTTGAAGAAAGGAAAAATATGGACAGTGCAAATTTAGCTGTAAAATGTGTGATTAAAAAAAAAACAGACATTCGGAAACCGCCAAATAAGAGGTTACTTCCAAGTATTGTAAGATAGTGGGAATGAAATGGAGTGGGGGTACTTTTCAGTCAACGAAAACGGGCATGCGCATTCTATATTGTTACGAAAATGGAAATGATGTGACATCGTTTAACATTAAAATGATAAACAAAAACTATGGACTTGTTTACATGATCAACAAATATATATCAACACCATCAGTATGAAAAAAAGGAATAAACTAGTAAACAAAAAGCAACAACAACACTGGAAGGACAAACGTAAACAAAATACACAAACAACAATAACGTAAATAACATGTTTATATTTATCGAGATTTCGCGAAGGTAAAGTCATTCTCCTTCAAGAGCATTCATCAGACTGTTTACCCAGCGATATAAAAGTCAAGACAAAGCAGGCAACGGCGACAGTAAAAATTCAGTCAGTCTTGTGTGAAAACGCGTTGCGTGTGAAAAGAATAATCGTGGTTTGAAGATTTCCTTTGTAAGGATCTAAGCAACAATTGATAATGTTTACGCAGAAGAGAGTATAGAAGAATAACAAACAAAGCAAGTTGTTGTTGTTTACATCAAGTTGTGAACAGTGGCACACATAATTGTACGAACAGGAAAGAATTTATATAAAACTAAAAACAAATTCATTTTTATTTTATTTACAATCTACGAACTCATATTCTAAACGTTTTTAAAAGAGTAAAAACGTAACAATTTATTTGTATATCTGTGATCGCCGTAGTCTAGCAGGTAGTGTGTTGGCTTATTAGACATCTCCAACAAAACGAAATATGAAAAAAATATTTCTTCAGCCACAGCCATTCAGCAGATTTCTGGCAAAGACTCTCAGAGTCAAATTGCCATGAAAAGTTTCCCAAAAGAATCTGTCCATCAGAGCCATCTTTAAACTGTAGGCTTCGCCACTCATGTATGAAATTAAAACAAACAATATACTTTGTGTTTCAAGATAGGTCGTAGTCCTGACTAAAGGATTTTTAATGACCAACTATGCATGTGTGTAAGTAAATAATATATTATTTTTTACCAGGTGCTAAATGTATTATTAAATTGAAAATCTATTTCGGTCTTCATATTTTATACTGATTTTTAACATCCATCAAATATTAGTCAAATTATGCTGATTAAAGTGCTTTGATTGTTTAATTTTTTATTTCTAAGACTTTTTATTTGTAAATCAATAAATTCCAGTATATTTTATTATATTCAAATGAAATATGTTTGAATGTAAAAGGAATTGATTATTTATACGTACATAATTATTTGGAATTTGTAGTTTGGACAATTTAAAAAAAGTGTATAAAAAGAAAAATACAAAAATAAGAGAGAAGAAGGAATATTGTTGGTCTGTCATAAATGACCACACATTTATATATTATATATTATAATATAATAGAATACTTAAAATCAGAATATGAATTGGTTTTGAAATCAATTAATTTTTTCAAATATTGACATTCATTTCATATTTTCACAACGAACAATCAATTATTTTTTGTAAACTTCATTTTGCCTCTTTTAAAACCAAGTTTCGACTCCAACCAGTCGAGTCGTTTGCAACCGAGAGCATCCGTTGTAGACACGGAATTAAGATATGTGTTTACGAACTACCTTTTCTCAACAGGTGTCCAGACCGCCAAATATTGTTAACTATTGATATTATCGAGAATATAAATTATGCGCAATCGCTTATAAATTCTACAACAGCTACAACATGTAACAAAATATTTAAAATAATTAAAAATATCAAATCAAGATAAGTTTTAAATTTTTTTTTAAATATTAGTTCTTATATTACAAATAAAATAAAAAAGATAAATTTGTGTTTAGTTTTAGATAAATTCTTTATTATTCGCACAATTCTGTGTGCCACTGTTCACAACTTTATGTTAAGAACAACAATTTACCTTGTTTGCTATTCTTCTTAAAACTCTTCCGCGTACACAATAACAATTGTTCAATAGATCTTTATAACAGATATCTTTAAACTACAATTATTCTCTTCACAGACTTCACACAAGACTGACTTAATTTCTACAAACTCCGTTGCCTGCTTTCATATCGCAGGGAAAACAGTCTGATGTATGCTCTTGAAGGAGAATGACTCGCCTTCTCGAAAGCTCTATAAATGTTAACATGTCGTTTACGTTATTGGTGTTTGTGTATTTTGTGTATTGTTTAAGTTTGTGCTTGCATTGTTGTTGTTGCATTTTGTTTACCTATTTATCCCCATTTCGATAGTATTTTTGTTTGTATATTTTTGTTTACTTGTTTATCATGTAAACAAGTTCATTGTTTTTGTTTTTGTAACTTTTGTTTACAATTTAAATGATGTGAAAGCAAAACACCATTTCCATTTTCGTAACAATACTTTTTCTTTTGATGTTCGAAATATTCATTCAAAGGTAATTGGTCATTAAAACCCTTCAGTCAGGATTACAATCTAGCTTCGCACACCACTTTTGTTGTTGGTGTTAATTTTATACATGAGTGTCGGAAACTACAGTTTAAAGATAACACCGAACGACAGATTTTTGAGAAACTTTTCATGGTAATTTAATTCACTTTTTCAGAATTATTGCCAGAAGAGTACTGACATGCATTGCAGACGAAATACCTACTAGACCACGTTAAGTGTTAACTTTACCGCTCATAAGATTATGGTCATAAAAGATTGAAAATAAGAAGAGACAATTATTGTTTTGAAATTGGACATTACTAAGCCAAGTATTTGTATTTTAAGATTAAAATTGATTTCTCTTTAGTTTCAGTTGTAAATTGTTTTTTATATTGTACAGTGTAGCATTTCAAATTTCCCACCTTAGCTAGTTTTTACAGTTTATATTTGTTAATTTTAGGTGGTTTTTCTCTGCTGGTTTTTCTCTGGATATAGAGTTAAATATTAAAATTTAATAAATTTATTCATGCATAAACTAGTGTTAATGAATAATAAAAAGAAATAATATTTTTGTTCATAAAATAATTTTTATATAAATAAACTGTAATAATTTATATTAACATTACTGATTATAAAAGTTGTCAAATGAATAATTCCAATGGCCACGTATTTAAAGCAATGCAAATAAATCATTAACTAAATAGACTTGAAACAGATACAAAAATTTTTTTCTGGCGCATGCACCAGATTATTTACAAAATATGGCTACAACTACAACTACAAGAGTATAAGCCGTCTCCCTATCGCATGTAAGGTTCTTACAGGTGTATTGTATGAACGACTGAATCCATTAGTCAAAACACTGATTGGACCTTATCAGTGGGGCTTCAGACCTGGCAAATCCACCATCGATCAGAGCTTTACACTGCGCCAAATCCAGGAAAAAACCCACGAAAAACAAGTCGACACACACCATATTTTTGTCGACTTCCCGCAGCTCCCCACACAAACGCCCACTCTATAATACTTCTTAAATAAAGTTACAGTCTTTCGCTAATAGAATTCAAAAATCTGACCGAAACTGTAATAACTATGTTGTCCACGTAGAATATTGCCCACAACCGACCTGTTTCAATATGATTGACTGTTCGCTCAGCTGAACATACAACAACGACAGACTGCTCCTCCCTCGGTCTCAATAGGCTTCTGTATTCGTATTGTAACTTGCATAAAAGCTAACCATTCCAGGTTTGACGTACAAATGATACTCTCCCCGGTCTTCACCCAGAAGGAGAAAAGACTAATGATTTTTAACAGTGATGTGTAGACCACTCCTAATATATAGCATAACTGGTCATTACAACCTTTTAGTAAAGATTACGACCTAGCTTCTCACATCACTTATGTTGTGTGTCTTAATTTTATCCATAAGTGCCGAGTGTAAAGTCGACTCCGAACGACAGGTTTTTGAAATTTTTCTTGGCAATTTTTATTTATTCTCAGAATTTTTGCCAGCAATTTGTTGAGAGGCAGTCGCCGAAGAAATATTCTTTTATACGTCGTTTTGTTTGAAATGTTTTACCTGGGATTTGAACCGTGGTCTCTCTTTTAATAAGGCAACACACTGCCTACTAGCCTGTGGCAACTACCTGATACTGGGAAAAAATGTATATCTAAGAAGATAGGCGTATTTCAGTCTCTGATACTGTAGAAGGGCTGTACAGAATTTTTTCACCAACCTACTCAACTGTTAGTAATGATAGAACGAAATTAAAAAGACTGCTTCAGTATCAGTAGAGCGATGTACCATCCGGCTTAAAAGTTTTGTTTATGTTGAGATCCCATAAGAACGCTTTACGCCGAGCAGCGTCGAGTTCAGAATAACTACTTTACAGGCTATGTGAATACATTAACGAGTAGGACTTAATTTAATTTCCAATTTAAGTTCATCTGACATAATAAAATGAAAAAATTTGGTTTCTCTGAAATTGAAAAACTGATTTTCAGGACAATTTATAATTCTATTGACAATCCTCACTACCATACTGATGTTAAATTTGTTCATACATTTGTTTAACTTATCAGTAGTTTAAGAATTTTAATACAAATAAATTTTATTCATGGAATACATACTTTCAACCTTGACTTACTAATGTTCGTGTTTATTTTTTTCCATGACTTTAAGTTCATTGAAAAGGTATATATTTTTATAAAAGTTTTCCTTTTAAATTGTGTCATCGTTTTTTTCTTTTAATTTCAAATTTGCTATTTAATAACAAACACCCTGCTGATTGTGATTATTAAAAAGCCTTGCTATCCTTGTCAAGTACACAAATATCCCTACACACAGATAGACGGCGACGACCTTGATGATATGCTACGTAGTCAGTCTAAAAAGACAAACGTGACAGTTAAAATAACAATTTAACAATAGACTCCCTATCTTGAATAGTACATCGTATATTATAATTACGGACTGGCTTCTCACACGACTTATGTTGTGTGTGCTAATTTTGTACATGAGTGCTGGGACATAAAGTTTAAAGTCGACTCCGAACGATAGATTTTTGAGGTCCCGCCACTCATGTATAAAATTAACACACAACATAAGTGGTGTGAGAAACTATGTCGTAATCCTGACTGAAGGGTTGTAATGACCAATTATGTATGTATGTATTTATGTGATATAATGAGAGTCACTTTAGTCTAGAAGGTAATGTGTCTTATTTCATGAAAGGCCGATAGAATCAATTCCTGGCTCAAACTCCCTGTCAGGAGTCTTCTGACATAAACTAGCAAATAAAATTGCCGTGAAAAGCTAATCAAAAACTTTGTTATTCGGAGTCGATTTAAGACTGTAGATCTTACCATTTATGCTTAAAATTAACACAAACAACAGGTGTGGTATGAGAAGTTGTGTCGTAATGCGTATTAAAGGTTGTAATGACCAATGCAGTAAGTAAGAATATGTTAATGGCTAAAACATTTTACATCTTTTCG
This sequence comes from Sarcophaga variegata, assembly GCA_932273835.1. Taxonomy (NCBI): domain Eukaryota; kingdom Metazoa; phylum Arthropoda; class Insecta; order Diptera; family Sarcophagidae; genus Sarcophaga; species Sarcophaga variegata. The sequence goes on along the minus strand of OW026358.1, from coordinate 84,315,237 downwards.
CACCCTTATCAAAACGATCATCACTTGCATGGGCCAAACGAGCAAACCCCAAACCTTACAAGGATGTAACAGTCAGTTTTTTGATTACTTCTGCGTTATAGCTTTTTATTGTATTGTTACGTTTTTACCTTTAAAAATTCGCACCAGAGACTCTGGTCTGTGACACTACACCGAGCATATGGTAAAGTTACTCCGCTCGTATATAATTAGAATATAATTTCTAATTGTTTATAATAAATAACTAAATAAATAAATACCTCCTAAAAACATTTGAAATATGAGCTCGTAGATTGCAATAAAAATAAAAATAAAGTTGTGTTCAGTTTTAATTTATTTCTCTATTGTTCGGACAATTCTGTGTGCCACTGTTCACAACTTGATGTAAACAACAACACAACGCGTCTTTACACAAGACTGACTGAATTTTTGCTGACTACGTTGCCTACTTTGTCTTACCTTTTATATCGCAGGGTAAACAGTCTGATGGATACTCTTGAAGGAGAATCAAAATCTATATAAATGTAAATAGCGTTGTCTCATTGCTGTTTGTGTATTTTGTTTACATTTATTCTGGTAATGTTTGTTATTGCTTTTTGTTTATCACCTTTTTTATACTGATGTTGTTGCTATATTTTTGTTCATTCGGTGATCACGTAAACAGGTCCACTTTTTTTGTTTTTGTAGCTTTTGTTTATCATTTTAATGTTAAACGATGTAACACCATTTCCACTTTCGTAACAATATTATAAGCACAAGAATTAATTGAACAATTCAAACTACTGTAGTCATACCAAGCCATTTATCCCAAGTTTTATTCACATATATAACATAATAGGTAATTACAACCCTTCAGTCAGGATTACGACTTAGCTTCTCACAACGCTCATGTAGTATGTGTTAACCTTATACAGGACTGGCGGGACATGCAGTTTAAAGTCGACTCCGAACGACAGATTTTTGAGAAACTTCTAATGGCATGTTTATTTACTCTCAGAGTTTTTGCCAGAAATCTGCTGAGAGGAAATCGCCGATGAAATATTTTTTTCGTATTTCGTTGGGATGTCTGACCTGGGGTTTGAACCGTGGCCTTACGTCTAATAAGCCAACACACTACCTACTAGACTACGGCGACATAGTCTTGTAGTTTTATTCTCCATTTACGAAATACATTCGTAGCCTCTATTGCCTACTTTCTTTCAATTTAATTGTAATATAAATAAATTTTTCGTTTATCTTGAATTCCCATCATAAGTTTTTTGATTTAATTTCCTCAAATAACAGGAAAAATTATAAAAATTATTCAAGGCTTCATAAGCTTGGATAAAGACATACCCTCGTATGCTTGTAAAAAGTAACATTTTAAACTTTTTTTAGTATTTGAGTTAGTAATGTAGAATACATGTGAATTTGAGCAGAGAGGAGGAAGGATTAAATTGAATATAAAACTTTGAAATAGTAGCATCATGAAATCGTGTCTGGCTTTGGAAAATTTAAGAGGACATTTACTATATAAAATTGTCATAAGTTAACATTTAATATTTAATGTTAATAGTATTTAAATATACCTGAATTTAAACACATTTGTAGTCTAATGACATTTTGAATTATAAGCTTTCAAAATATGTTTTTATAAATATAATCCAGTTGTTTAAAGAATTATTACTCGTTTAACAATAACCCAAATGGCTTGGCTATGTTTTCTCTTACAATGTATTTTATTTAAATTTAATCACAATTAAGGGCTGTGACAGAGAACTTTTTCGCCAAACAATAAATTTCAAACAGCCCACATCTGGTACCGACACACATGTCCCCAATATTTTACTACCGCGGCCATGCTCAACTATTTCACGCAAGTTCTTTGGATTGAACTCTTTATTTATCTTCCTCCATATGCAGGCATTTCAGGTAAGTTTTGGAATGATGTGTTTTCTTCAAGCGAGTCAAAATATATAATGTAGATTGAATGAAAATGAAATGAAGAACTCGATCTCAAGAAACGCTTAAGAATGGTGGTGAAAGTACAATGCTGTGAAGATGTGTTTTGGCACCAAGTGTAGCAGTTTAGAATTTATTGAGGAAATAATGAATAACCAAGGTCATTTAAACATTCTAAAGAACAAATTCGTCGAAAGTTCAGAAGAATTAAGAAATCGTAATGATTATTACTTCCGGCAAGTCAATGAACCCAACCAACGGTATCTATCCTCAAACTACTTGTCGATAGTTTAACAAAGAACTCAAATAAACAAGTAATAATAGTGTAATTATAAAAATTCACTCACATTTTATTAAACGTTTTGTTTTGTAGTTATTGTTGATAGGTTCGCAAATGTCTTGTAGAACACTTCCCATAGTCCAAACACTAGTTTCGATATTTTAACGAAATTGCAGGGCTCTACATTATAAGTCAATATATTGGGTTTCCTATGAATGTCTTTAGTCAATAATTATTTCTCGCTAAAGTTTTGTAGATTAACCTGCAGTAAGGTTATCCTCCATCAACGACTAACTAGGGGCACGCCGCAGGGGAAGGGTAATATCACTTCTTCTGTAAAACCTAGTTATTAATCAAATCCTGATGGAAATGGATATAGAATTCTTCAAAATTTTAGCATATGCTGACGACGTGGTGATCGGGTTAATGGAAAGCATCTGGTTACTGGAAAGATCACCGATTTTGTGGAGGTGCACTGGCATAGGTACACAGATGGGCAGAGAACAACGAGTAAAACGGAACTTGGCTTGTTCACTGGGAAATTCAGGGTCCCTATCTTTATCATTCCGAAAATGAATGGAACGGCTCTGAAACTCTTATGGCAAACAAAGTATTTGGGTATCATTTTGGTTTTATACAGCGGTTATACGGGCTATACTCTCTACGAGCTATTTGTATGGTGGAAACCTATGCAAAAGAAGACCTCTCTCGCTACGCTGAAAATGGTACAGAGGTTTGGTATGCTTGGGCATCACGGGTGATCTGAAGTCCACGCCGAATCTGGAATCTAGCTAGTCTCTACAACCCTTGGATATCTTCCTCCGAAATGTGGCTGCTAAAACAGCACTGAGGCTTAAGTTCTCAGATATGTATGATGGGCCAAGTTTATATACTGCATGAAGATGACAGAACCGAATCACCCAGGTTTTAGATGTGACAACATGGTACCAGAAACTATTTTCGGACAAACATACAGAACTCACTCTCCATTGAGGGACTAAACTGAGTCTACAAAAATACTTGCTCTCGCAGCAATCCTTATATTTTAAATGCTCTCAGAACAGATCAAGGTAAGCAGAATATCCTTTTCGCTTCCAAAACCTTTATCCTATTTTGCAGAAAAGTTCTGATCTCATCAAGGGGTAAAAGCTACCCTTCTCTCAAGGTCATTGACGGGAACTCGCACATCAGCTCAGATCCTGCATTGCCTAGCAGATTCAGATTTCTATTCTAACCTGCAGTCGACCATAGAAGCTGAGTGCTCGAATGTGTAGTATTATTATGTTCCGCCCACTGTATTTCCATCTTAGAAAAAACTTGTGAGCTTCGTGATTGACTCGAACTAGGGGACACAACTTCTATTCCACTATTTGTATTGGAGCTATCCCAATACCACACAATGTTGCTACTCTTAGAAGTTTTGGGGATCAATTTTGTTCATTCTTATTAACTCATACGTCTGAGGAAAGTCTAAGGCTCTTTAAAACTTTCTATGATGTAGTTTTATTCGATTACATTGATTAGTAGATAATACCGGGTGGGCAATCGATTCGTTTATTCCGAATCAGGCACATCTTTTGCCATTCTATTCCGTTACAAAATTCCACTGAGCATAATGAATCAATTTACGCTTGAACAACGTTGGGATTTATTGGAAATTTTGGGCCAACGAGAAACAACGAGAAACCAGACACAACCATACACTCTAAAAAATTCACGAAAATTGGTGCGATCGAATGAGGTACTGTGGGGCCAGCCACGGCAGCTATACGAATGAAATAATAATTAATTTCCAACCGGAACAATTGTACCTCACAACAAAAAAGTATATTAGACAACATTTCAAACCGTTTTTGTTTTATTGCATTTTTAAATTTAAACTTTTAAACTCACATTATTCTCATTTTTAATATATAAAATTCACAATGCGGAGAACATATGTGACGTATGAATGATATCTAATTCCATGAGATTCATACATGACAATATCAAAAATATTTTATTGCATACTTTTGCATTCAATTATTCTAGTATCTGGAATATGATGCATATGAGTTATATATTTTAAATTCAATTACATAGAAAGTATGTATACTCCATTAACTTGGATTTTTAAAAATTTTTAATTTTTCGAGATATCCCAACCTAAAAGTAAGTACAAAACCCACAATATGAGACTATTTTCTAGTGGGTGCTACATCGTGGCCTGTCTATCTTCCACATCTTCATAACAAATAAATAAATTTCAAAAATTTCTAACCGTTTTTGTTTTATTGCATTTTTAAATTTAAAACTTTAAATTTATCACGCTATACTACAAAATTATTGAATTACAATTCCCTCACACACTTCGCGGCAGTTCATTAATCGGGAGACCGAAAGTAAAGTTTATTAGAATAACTATACAACACCGTATCCATCTTCGAGCCGTTGCTGAAATGATTTTGTCAATATGCAATTGTATTCCACCAAGGACGAAGCTTCTCTGGAAGGTAATCTAATTCCATTCATGCTACCACTGTTTAAAGTAAACATTCACACGATCCATATAATTTCTCAAGAAGCTGCCCTGACTCCTTGGGTGTCAGTGCATAAATTAGAAGCTAAGCTTTGATTTTATTTTCGAATAATTTCCAAATATGAGGAAAATTACTTGTCTTTTAAGCATGCACGATACTGCTTAAGTGGCAAATACTCAGTGTGATGGACGCAATTTTAAGTTGTAAAGATAATGCTCATATATGTTCATGTACATAAGACTACCACGGGAAGAACATATTGTTAAGAAAATGGAAACGGTGTACATCGTTTAACATTAAAATTAGCAAAAACTACATAAACAAATACAACGAACATGTTACAAGTAAACCAACAATATCAGTATCAAAGAAAAGGGGATAGACAAGTAAGCGAGAGCGCAACAACAAGCAATGTGAACAAAATACACAAACAACAATGAAGTCACGATAGATAGTTCTCGAGAAAGCGAAACCACGAACGTTCGACTTCAAGAATCTTCATCGGACTGTTTACGTGGACATATAAAAATGCAATACAAAGCAGGCAACGAGTAGTAAGAATTCAATCAGCATGTGAAGAGAACAGTTGCGGTTTGAAGATAGCCGTTGAAAAGATCTGCGTTGTAAGCAAAGAAGAATAGCGAATAAGCAATTATTGTCGTATTCGTGAAGTTGTCAACGATGACACACTAAAGCACTGCGAACAATAAAGAGTTTAATTGAAACTAAATATATATTTGTTTTTTTTTTTTGTTTGCAATCAACGAACTCATGTTCTAAACGTTTTTAAAAAGGTGAAAAAGTAACAATATTTTAAGAAGGAATTAAAAAATTAAATAAATAAAATAACAGAAAGAACATAAGATATTTTTGCTACTTACTACTCTGTAATTATTTTTTTTTTATCGATTTTTCTTTCCAGAATTTTCATTTTAATAACGAAATTTAAAGATAAGAAACGTACCCGTTATGGCACTCTGTCAGCTGGTTCAAGTTAATTTTATAACTTTTGTATAGTTTTCTGAATAAGAGTAAGAACTTAAACTGGGCGAAAGGCACTTGCCGATTAAGTTGTAAGTACCTGACTGCACTAAAGAGAAACTGAACAGTGTTTTCTTATATTAATTTTCTCCGGTTTTCATTTTATTTGCTTCTTGACGTTTTGTATTTGCTTTTTGGATTCAACGCTTGAGTTTTATTTGGTAAAAAGACAAATTCATTTGAAAAAATTTGAGTAGACAAGTCCGTAAGCTCGTATGATTAGTTAAGTAATTAAAATTTAATTAAAGATTTTTCAAATACATGCAACCTTATGAAGATAATTATTTTTCCACTCATCATCATTATCATAATTGTATACATTGTGCGAGTGAAGTAAGCTGAGGACGTATTAGAAAGTTTTTCATTGCAGTCATCATGCTGTTATGTTTAATGTACAGTGGCATCTTCCATAATAAGTGGCTTCTTTAAGCGAAAGAGTAGGACGGAGTCATGCATGGAGTCATGATGGCTGCCTCGACGGTCTAGTTGGTAATGTGCAGTACTTCAATTGCCGAGGCCGTGGGTCCGATTTGCACCAGAGATTCTGGGTGTTTGTTGTGTTCTGGGTGTTTGTATGAGATTGTATATGATTAACTACCATAAAAAAAGGAAGTGAGAATTATTACAAAGTTATTCACTACTCATTACAAAAAACAAAAAAACAAAAAATTCAGGCCGACACTACAACACATTGTGTTGGTCTCAAAAAAAAGAACAAAAATCCAAAGCTGGTTATCAATCTTTTGAGGGGACGCTATAGAATCAGAGTACATCTATTCAGAACGGAGGTTATTTCGAGTCCAACATATGGATTATGGTGAACCATCGGAACACATTCCTGAAATGTGTTGGGCATTAACGCATCCGGGCAGGATATACCTAGATGCATATCAGGTGTTATGTGGCCATTATCCTAGTTGACACTGAGCACCATCTTGAAGTTTGTAGGGGCATTAAAGATTGGTACTAAGGCACTACTTCATAATGGTAACAGTAATGGAAGATCTCATCATAAAATAGCAATTTTAAAAACATTTGGAATCCATTTTAACCACTTTATGCAATTGAAACGTTAATCTTATATATATTATAGCCAATAATGTATACGTATCTAATTTTCTTCTGCCCAAACTACGATCTATTTACTGTAGGAAGCCATTCGCAAATATCAACTGAAGGTGCACTAAGCTGGTGATGTACTTCAACAGTTTGATATGAAAGGTTGTATTGTAACCAATATTAACGTCGAGTTAAATTTTGAATTAAAGAAATATTTTTATATGCATGCGACTGTAAAATATTGGACTATTTACCAAGATGTGCTATATGCTACAGTGGTCGACCAAATGGCTTCAGTAACGATAAAAAAATTCCGTTAAATACAACCCTTCAGGAGTACGACATAGTTGTTGGCTTATTAGACGTAAAGCCAGGGTTCGAGCGCCAGGCCAGACATGAAAACAAAATACAAAAAGTATTTCTTCGGCGCCTTCCTCTCAGCAGATTACTGGCAAAAACTCTGAGAGTAAATAAAATTGCCATGAAAAGTTTCTCAGAAAACTTTAGTTTGGAGTTGACTTAAAACTGTATGTCCCGCCATTACATAATTGGTCATTACAACCCTTCAGTTAGGATTACGACCTAGTTTCTCACACCGCTTATGTTGTGTATGTTAATTTTATACATGCGTGGTGGGACGTACAGTTTAAAGTCGACTCCGAACGACAGATTTTTGAGAAACTTTTCATGGCAATTTTATTTACTCTCAGAGTTTTTGCCAGTAATCTGCTGAGAGGAAGGCGCCGAAGAAATACTTTTTGTATTTTGTTTTCATGTCTGGCCTGGCGATCGAACCCTGGCTTTACGTCTAATAAGCCAACAACTATGTCGTACTCCTGAAGGGTTGTATTTAACGGAATTTTTTTATCGTTACTGAAGCCATTTGGTCGACCACTGTAGCATATAGCACATCTTGGTAAATAGTCCAATATTTTACAGTCGCATGCATATAAAAATATTTCTTTAATTCAAAATTTAACTCGACGTTAATATTGGTTACAATACAACCTTTCATATCAAACTGTTGAAGTACATCACCAGCTTAGTGCACCTTCAGTTGATATTTGCGAATGGCTTCCTACAGTAAATAGATCGTAGTTTGGGCAGAAGAAAATTAGATACGTATACATTATTGGCTATAATATATATAAGATTAACGTTTCAGTTGCATAAAGTGGTTAAAATGGATTCCAAATGTTTTTAAAATTGCTATTTTATGATGAGATCTTCCATTACTGTTACCATTATGAAGTAGTGCCTTAGTACCAATCTTTAATGCCCCTACAAACTTCAAGATGGTGCTCAGTGTCAACTAGGATAATGGCCACATAACACCTGATATGCATCTAGGTATATCCTGCCCGGATGCGTTAATGCCCAACACATTTCAGGAATGTGTTCCGATGGTTCACCATAATCCATATGTTGGACTCGAAATAACCTCCGTTCTGAATAGATGTACTCTGATTCTATAGCGTCCCCTCAAAAGATTGATAACCAGCTTTGGATTTTTGTTCTTTTTTTTGAGACCAACACAATGTGTTGTAGTGTCGGCCTGAATTTTTTGTTTTTTTGTTTTTTGTAATGAGTAGTGAATAACTTTGTAATAATTCTCACTTCCTTTTTTTATGGTAGTTAATCATATACAATCTCATACAAACACCCAGAACACAACAAACACCCAGAATCTCTGGTGCAAATCGGACCCACGGCCTCGGCAATTGAAGTACTGCACATTACCAACTAGACCGTCGAGGCAGCCATCATGACTCCATGCATGACTCCGTCCTACTCTTTCGCTTAAAGAAGCCACTTATTATGGAAGATGCCACTGTACATTAAACATAACAGCATGATGACTGCAATGAAAAACTTTCTAATACGTCCTCAGCTTACTTCACTCGCACAATGTATACAATTATGATAATGATGATGAGTGGAAAAATAATTATCTTCATAAGGTTGCATGTATTTGAAAAATCTTTAATTAAATTTTAATTACTTAACTAATCATACGAGCTTACGGACTTGTCTACTCAAATTTTTTCAAATGAATTTGTCTTTTTACCAAATAAAACTCAAGCGTTGAATCCAAAAAGCAAATACAAAACGTCAAGAAGCAAATAAAATGAAAACCGGAGAAAATTAATATAAGAAAACACTGTTCAGTTTCTCTTTAGTGCAGTCAGGTACTTACAACTTAATCGGCAAGTGCCTTTCGCCCAGTTTAAGTTCTTACTCTTATTCAGAAAACTATACAAAAGTTATAAAATTAACTTGAACCAGCTGACAGAGTGCCATAACGGGTACGTTTCTTATCTTTAAATTTCGTTATTAAAATGAAAATTCTGGAAAGAAAAATCGATAAAAAAAAATAATTACAGAGTAGTAAGTAGCAAAAATATCTTATGTTCTTTCTGTTATTTTATTTATTTAATTTTTTAATTCCTTCTTAAAATATTGTTACTTTTTCACCTTTTTAAAAACGTTTAGAACATGAGTTCGTTGATTGCAAACAAAAAAAAAAAACAAATATATATTTAGTTTCAATTAAACTCTTTATTGTTCGCAGTGCTTTAGTGTGTCATCGTTGACAACTTCACGAATACGACAATAATTGCTTATTCGCTATTCTTCTTTGCTTACAACGCAGATCTTTTCAACGGCTATCTTCAAACCGCAACTGTTCTCTTCACATGCTGATTGAATTCTTACTACTCGTTGCCTGCTTTGTATTGCATTTTTATATGTCCACGTAAACAGTCCGATGAAGATTCTTGAAGTCGAACGTTCGTGGTTTCGCTTTCTCGAGAACTATCTATCGTGACTTCATTGTTGTTTGTGTATTTTGTTCACATTGCTTGTTGTTGCGCTCTCGCTTACTTGTCTATCCCCTTTTCTTTGATACTGATATTGTTGGTTTACTTGTAACATGTTCGTTGTATTTGTTTATGTAGTTTTTGCTAATTTTAATGTTAAACGATGTACACCTTTTCCATTTTCTTAACAATATGTTCTTCCCGTGGTAGTCTTATGTACATGAACATATATGAGCATTATCTTTACAACTTAAAATTGCGTCCATCACACTGAGTATTTGCCACTTAAGCAGTATCGTGCATGCTTAAAAGACAAGTAATTTTCCTCATATTTGGAAATTATTCGAAAATAAAATCAAAGCTTAGCTTCTAATTTATGCACTGACACCCAAGGAGTCAGGGCAGCTTCTTGAGAAATTATATGGATCGTGTGAATGTTTACTTTAAACAGTGGTAGCATGAATGGAATTAGATTACCTTCCAGAGAAGCTTCGTCCTTGGTGGAATACAATTGCATATTGACAAAATCATTTCAGCAACGGCTCGAAGATGGATACGGTGTTGTATAGTTATTCTAATAAACTTTACTTTCGGTCTCCCGATTAATGAACTGCCGCGAAGTGTGTGAGGGAATTGTAATTCAATAATTTTGTAGTATAGCGTGATAAATTTAAAGTTTTAAATTTAAAAATGCAATAAAACAAAAACGGTTAGAAATTTTTGAAATTTATTTATTTGTTATGAAGATGTGGAAGATAGACAGGCCACGATGTAGCACCCACTAGAAAATAGTCTCATATTGTGGGTTTTGTACTTACTTTTAGGTTGGGATATCTCGAAAAATTAAAAATTTTTAAAAATCCAAGTTAATGGAGTATACATACTTTCTATGTAATTGAATTTAAAATATATAACTCATATGCATCATATTCCAGATACTAGAATAATTGAATGCAAAAGTATGCAATAAAATATTTTTGATATTGTCATGTATGAATCTCATGGAATTAGATATCATTCATACGTCACATATGTTCTCCGCATTGTGAATTTTATATATTAAAAATGAGAATAATGTGAGTTTAAAAGTTTAAATTTAAAAATGCAATAAAACAAAAACGGTTTGAAATGTTGTCTAATATACTTTTTTGTTGTGAGGTACAATTGTTCCGGTTGGAAATTAATTATTATTTCATTCGTATAGCTGCCGTGGCTGGCCCCACAGTACCTCATTCGATCGCACCAATTTTCGTGAATTTTTTAGAGTGTATGGTTGTGTCTGGTTTCTCGTTGTTTCTCGTTGGCCCAAAATTTCCAATAAATCCCAACGTTGTTCAAGCGTAAATTGATTCATTATGCTCAGTGGAATTTTGTAACGGAATAGAATGGCAAAAGATGTGCCTGATTCGGAATAAACGAATCGATTGCCCACCCGGTATTATCTACTAATCAATGTAATCGAATAAAACTACATCATAGAAAGTTTTAAAGAGCCTTAGACTTTCCTCAGACGTATGAGTTAATAAGAATGAACAAAATTGATCCCCAAAACTTCTAAGAGTAGCAACATTGTGTGGTATTGGGATAGCTCCAATACAAATAGTGGAATAGAAGTTGTGTCCCCTAGTTCGAGTCAATCACGAAGCTCACAAGTTTTTTCTAAGATGGAAATACAGTGGGCGGAACATAATAATACTACACATTCGAGCACTCAGCTTCTATGGTCGACTGCAGGTTAGAATAGAAATCTGAATCTGCTAGGCAATGCAGGATCTGAGCTGATGTGCGAGTTCCCGTCAATGACCTTGAGAGAAGGGTAGCTTTTACCCCTTGATGAGATCAGAACTTTTCTGCAAAATAGGATAAAGGTTTTGGAAGCGAAAAGGATATTCTGCTTACCTTGATCTGTTCTGAGACCATTTAAAATATAAGGATTGCTGCGAGAGCAAGTATTTTTGTAGACTCAGTTTAGAGTGAGTTCTGTATGTTTGTCCGAAAATAGTTTCTGGTACCATGTTGTCACATCTAAAACCTGGGTGATTCGGTTCTGTCATCTTCATGCAGTATTAAAACTTGGCCCATCATACATATCTGAGAACTTAAGCTTCAGTGCTGTTTTAGCAGCCACATTTCGGAGGAAGATATCCAAGGGTTGTAGAGACTAGCTAGATTCCAGATTCGGCGTGGACTTCAGATCACCCGTGATGCCCAAGCATACCAAACCTCTGTACCATTTTCAGCGTAGCGAGAGAGGTCTTCTTTTGCATAGGTTTCCACCATACAAATAGCTCGTAGAGAGTATAGCCCGTATAACCGCTGTATACAACCAAAATGATACCCAAATACTTTGTTTGCCATAAGAGTTTCAGAGCCGTTCCATTCATTTTCGGAATGATAAAGATAGGGACCCTGAATTTCCCAGTGAACAAGCCAAGTTCCGTTTTACTCGTTGTTCTCTGCCCATCTGTGTACCTATGCCAGTGCACCTCCACAAAATCGGTGATCTTTCCAGTAACCAGATGCTTTCCATTAACCCGATCACCACGTCGTCAGCATATGCTAAAATTTTGAAGAATTCTATATCCATTTCCATCAGGATTTGATTAATAACTAGGTTTTACAGAAGAAGTGATATTACCCTTCCCCTGCGGCGTGCCCCTAGTTAGTCGTTGATGGAGGATAACCTTACTGCAGGTTAATCTACAAAACTTTAGCGAGAAATAATTATTGACTAAAGACATTCATAGGAAACCCAATATATTGACTTATAATGTAGAGCCCTGCAATTTCGTTAAAATATCGAAACTAGTGTTTGGACTATGGGAAGTGTTCTACAAGACATTTGCGAACCTATCAACAATAACTACAAAACAAAACGTTTAATAAAATGTGAGTGAATTTTTATAATTACACTATTATTACTTGTTTATTTGAGTTCTTTGTTAAACTATCGACAAGTAGTTTGAGGATAGATACCGTTGGTTGGGTTCATTGACTTGCCGGAAGTAATAATCATTACGATTTCTTAATTCTTCTGAACTTTCGACGAATTTGTTCTTTAGAATGTTTAAATGACCTTGGTTATTCATTATTTCCTCAATAAATTCTAAACTGCTACACTTGGTGCCAAAACACATCTTCACAGCATTGTACTTTCACCACCATTCTTAAGCGTTTCTTGAGATCGAGTTCTTCATTTCATTTTCATTCAATCTACATTATATATTTTGACTCGCTTGAAGAAAACACATCATTCCAAAACTTACCTGAAATGCCTGCATATGGAGGAAGATAAATAAAGAGTTCAATCCAAAGCACTTGCGTGAAATAGTTGAGCATGGCCGCGGTAGTAAAATATTGGGGACATGTGTGTCGGTACCAGATGTGGGCTGTTTGAAATTTATTGTTTGGCGAAAAAGTTCTCTGTCACAGCCCTTAATTGTGATTAAATTTAAATAAAATACATGGTAAGAGAAAACATAGCCAAGCCATTTGGGTTATTGTTAAACGAGTAATAATTCTTTAAACAACTGGATTATATTTATAAAAACATATTTTGAAAGCTTATAATTCAAAATGTCATTAGACTACAAATGTGTTTAAATTCAGGTATATTTGAATACTATTAACATTAAATATTAAATGTTAACTTATGACAATTTTATATAGTAAATGTCCTCTTAAATTTTTCAAAGCCAGACACGATTTCATGATGCTACTATTTCAAAGTTTTATATTCAATTTAATCCTTCCTCCTCTCTGCTCAAATTCACATGTATTCTACATTACTAACTCAAATACTAAAAAAAGTTTAAAATGTTACTTTTTACAAGCATACGAGGGTATGTCTTTATCCAAGCTTATGAAGCCTTGAATAATTTTTATAATTTTTCCTGTTATTTGAGGAAATTAAATCAAAAAACTTATGATGGGAATTCAAGATAAACGAAAAATTTATTTATATTACAATTAAATTGAAAGAAAGTAGGCAATAGAGGCTACGAATGTATTTCGTAAATGGAGAATAAAACTACAAGACTATGTCGCCGTAGTCTGGTACACTACCTACCATGTATATATATATATATTATACTGATGTTGTTGCTATATTTTTGTTCATTCGGTGATCACGTAAACAGGTCCACTTTTTTTGTTTTTGTAGCTTTTGTTTATCATTTTAATGTTAAACGATGTAACACCATTTCCACTTTCGTAACAATATTATAAGCACAAGAATTAATTGAACAATTCAAACTACTGTAGTCATACCAAGCCATTTATCCCAAGTTTTATTCACATATATAACATAATAGGTAATTACAACCCTTCAGTCAGGATTACGACATAGTTTCTCACACCACTTATGTTGTGTGTTAATTTTATACATGAGTGGCGGGACCTCAAAAATCTATCGTTCGGAGTCGACTTTAAACTTTAGGTCCCAGCACTCATGTACAAAATTAGCACACACAACATAAGTCGTGTGAGAAGCCAGTCCGTAATTATAATATACGATGTACTATTCAAGATAGGGAGCCTATTGTTAAATTGTTATTTTAACTGTCACGTTTGTCTTTTTAGTTCAGATACGTAATCAGCATATCATCAAGGTCGTCGCCGTCTATCTGTGTGTAGGGATATTTGTGTACTTGACAAGGATAGCAAGGCTTTTTAATAATCACAATCAGCAGGGTGTTTGTTATTCAATAGCAAATTTGAAATTAAAAGAAAAAACGATGACACAATTTAAAAGGAAAACTTTTATAAAAATATATACCTTTTCAATGAACTTAAAGTCATGGAAAAAAATGAACACGAACATTAGTAAGTCAAAGTTGAAAGTATGTATTCCATGAATAAAATTTATTTGTATTAAAATTCTTAAACTACTGATAAATTAAACAAATGTATGAACAAATTTAACAACAGTATGGTAGTGAGGATTGTCAATAGAATTATAAATTGTCCTGAAAATCAGTTTTTCAATTTCAGAGAAACCAAATTTTTTCATTTTATTATGTCAGATGAACTTAAATTGGAAATTAAATTAAGTCCTACTCGTTAATGTATTCACATAGCCTGTAAAGTAGTTATTCTGAACTCGACGCTGCTCGGCGTAAAGCGTTCTTATGGGATCTCAACATAAACAAAACTTTTAAGCCGGATGGTACATCGCTCTACTGATACTGAAGCAGTCTTTTTAATTTCGTTCTATCATTACTAACAGTTGAGTAGGTTGGTGAAAAAAATTCTGTACAGCCCTTCTGCAGTATCAGAGACTGAAATACGCCTATCTTCTTAGATATACATTTTTTCCCAGTATCAGGTAGTTGCCACAGGCTAGTAGGCAGTGTGTTGCCTTATTAAAAGAGAGACCATGGTTCAAATCCCAGGTAAAACATTTCAAACAAAACGACGTATAAAAGAATATTTCTTCGGCGACTGCCTCTCAACAAATTGCTGGCAAAAATTCTGAGAATAAATAAAAATTGCCAAGAAAAATTTCAAAAACCTGTCGTTCGGAGTCGACTTTACACTCGGCACTTATGGATAAAATTAAGACACACAACATAAGTGATGTGAGAAGCTAGGTCGTAATCTTTACTAAAAGGTTGTAATGACCAGTTATGCTATATATTAGGAGTGGTCTACACATCACTGTTAAAAATCATTAGTCTTTTCTCCTTCTGGGTGAAGACCGGGGAGAGTATCATTTGTACGTCAAACCTGGAATGGTTAGCTTTTATGCAAGTTACAATACGAATACAGAAGCCTATTGAGACCGAGGGAGGAGCAGTCTGTCGTTGTTGTATGTTCAGCTGAACGAACAGTCAATCATATTGAAACAGGTCGGTTGTGGGCAATATTCTACGTGGACAACATAGTTATTACAGTTTCGGTCAAATTTTTGAATTCTATTAGCGAAAGACTGTAACTTTATTTAAGAAGTATTATAGAGTGGGCGTTTGTGTGGGGAGCTGCGGGAAGTCGACAAAAAGATGGTGTGTGTCGACTTGTTTTTCGTGGGTTTTTTCCTGGATTTGGCGCAGTGTAAAGCTCTGATCGATGGTGGATTTGCCAGGTCTGAAGCCCCACTGATAAGGTCCAATCAGTGTTTTGACTAATGGATTCAGTCGTTTATACAATACACCTGTAAGAACCTTACATGCGATAGGGAGACGGCTTATACTCTTGTAGTTGACGCATATCGTTGGGTTTCCCTTTTTCAGCACAGGACAGAGGACACTCTAGCCATATTTTGTAAATAATCTGGTGCATGCACCAGAAAAAAATTTTTGTATCTGTTTCAAGTCTATTTAGTTAATGATTTATTTGCATTGCTTTAAATACGTGGCCATTGGAATTATTCATTTGACAACTTTTATAATCAGTAATGTTAATATAAATTATTACAGTTTATTTATATAAAAATTATTTTATGAACAAAAATATTATTTCTTTTTATTATTCATTAACACTAGTTTATGCATGAATAAATTTATTAAATTTTAATATTTAACTCTATATCCATAGAAAAACCAGCAGAGAAAAACCACCTAAAATTAACAAATATAAACTGTAAAAACTAGCTAAGGTGGGAAATTTGAAATGCTACACTGTACAATATAAAAAACAATTTACAACTGAAACTAAAGAGAAATCAATTTTAATCTTAAAATACAAATACTTGGCTTAGTAATGTCCAATTTCAAAACAATAATTGTCTCTTCTTATTTTCAATCTTTTATGACCATAATCTTATGAGCGGTAAAGTTAACACTTTGTCTATATTGGATGACTCATTAGTTGTCCAAACGGAAGATTTTAAAACCAAATTACCAAAACCAATAGTGATGTGCCGTGTCCCTATGATCATTAATGAAAACAATTTATCTACCTTTTATTTAAGTAAATAAGTAAAAAATTAATTGCTTCTAGTATTTTAGGTGAAGTCTCCGTAGTCTAGTAGGTAGTACAATGGCATATTAGGCGTGAGCCTACTCTTCCACCCCCAAACAGATATTTCTAACAAAACAAAATATAAAAAAATATGTCTTCAGCAATGCCTCTCAGTAGTCTTCTGTCAAAAATCCTGAGAGTAAATAAAAATTACCATGAAAAGTTTCTTAACAATCTGTCGTTCGGAGTCGACTTTAAACTGTAGGTCCCACCACTCATGTATAAATATTAACTCACACAACATAAGTGGAGTTGTTAAACTAAGTCGTAATCTTGACTAAAGGGTTGCAATGACCAATTATGTGTGTTATCTATGTACATACATACCTAAGTCACGACGAAACTTTGTCAAGTTGTGATCTGCGAAATCAACTGCCACGAATTCTCCTGTACACCCGCTCTGTCAAACGGCGAGAGATGTTGCTTTCTGTCGACATACTTGTGTTGGTCGACTGTTTACTTAACGTAGCCCGAACAGAACACCCGTTTCGATAAACAAGAAACTTAATTGACAGATGTAATTCGGAAGACCCTATACACCGACTACATTCTAAAGCTTAAAATCATCATTGGGCAATATTAACAAAATTTATTGATTCCATTTCATAAGGAAAAGATTTTATTATTATATAAACGGCGACTTCCATTATATATCATCCATTAAGCACAATCCATTAATATCATCAAAAAACTGCTATTCATCGCATATTAACAGGCTATGAGAATGCAGTCGCGTGATTTGCTTAAAATGGACCAAAAGAGTGGAACGACAATGTGTGAAATCAGTCTATATTCTTCACAATCTTAATTTTATTTAAATTTTAAAAAGGAAATTGAGTTTGAGAAAGAGCTGATATTCAGGCTAATGTATGATTCAAATGATGTTATTTTAATATCCAGAATGAGAGCAACAATAACAGCACATATTTGGAATGCCCAAATTATAAATATTTCAAGTAGCAAGACCAAAAAAATCGCCAAATATAATTAAGGAAAAAATATTATTCCTTCGGACTTCTTTTATTTTTTATTGCTTTTAGTTTAATACCTTTTAATAAGAACGAAAAAAATTAATTTTTTAAGAGCCATTATTACAGATTGCAGGATTTTAAAGGGCAGATAACTTGATTTTCATTATTATGAGTACACAATAAGATAAAAGTGAGCGTTAAACTAAAGGGAAGATCATTCTACCTTTAACTTTTAACGTTCACTTTATCTTTGAACTTGCCATATTATTTGTGTATATTATTTTCAATATGGCAACTTCAAATATAAGCATGGAAATAAACATTATTATATTAATAGTTTTTCAAATCAAAATGGATATTGGCATATTCATTATATTTATTTCAAAACAAAAACACAAAAATAAAAAGCTATAACCTCAACACACAAATTTTGTAAACAAAAATAAAAAAGCCCCTCGTTGCCAATGCGTTTTTGAAGCACTTGTTTAATGTTAACTTTATTTTATCTGTTGGTTGTAATAACGAAAAGTAGTTAAAGATGACTTTAAAGTTCACTTTAGCTAAAGTTACCTTTAACTAAACCCAACTTTAACGACAAGTTGTAAAAACTGCCCTAAGAGTTTTAAATAAATTTCTCTTATATTGCATTTTTTTATTTTATTTTTTTTTACCCCACTTACATGGCCTTATTATCGGCATCTGATTAAAAGACATTCCACTGTATGTCCGATTTTTGTGTGACTTTAACCCATTTCCGCCCGCTGTACTATATATAGTACACAACTTAAAGCCGAAGTAAAAATTACAAAATGTAGTTTTTTATTCTGGCAACGCTTGCTACCAGTCAATAAGAGTACATGCAACATCCACGTAGCTGTTGTAAATCATAGTTCAAAAACATCAATGAGGAGAATCCCCATTTTGGCTAGCGATTTATTTCTTGTGGGATTTAGTTTATTTTACACCAGTTAACTTAGAAGAACGTTGAAAAGCAGTTTATTTACTGGATAACATCACATTCTAATAAAAGAAATATAAAACGGTTTAGTTCGTATAGAATTTTTTGAGCTATAGCATATTAAGTGTTTCTGTACTAAGTTTAGTTCACTGGGCGTTCAAGGTAAGATAAAAATAGTACAGTGAAGATGTTTTCATTTCGGCATTGTGCTTTAGAATAAAAGTTTTTCCTGGTTTTTTTGATTGCTTTTTTTGAATAGCGTCTTGTTATTAATTAAAAAATACTTTGAAAGATATAAAATGGCGAACGGACATAGCAAAAACTATTTTGGGTTGGAAGAGGCAATATGTGACATTATTAGCCAAGATTAGCAAAATGACGTTACTTACGATGTAGTTATGCTGCCACCCGATTTAGATGTTCTCACTGACGAAGAGGAAGGTGGAGACGATGAATTATATGAAAATAAACCTCGAGATGTGCCCGGTAATATAGAGGTGGTTACTTACAGACCTACGGTTGAAGATGTATGGAGTAGCGATGGCGATGAGCCCCTACAAACGATCGTGTCATCTACTTCACGGAATGTTCAGAAAAAAAGAAGAATTGAAGCTAGTGTTGAGTCCCCAAGTTGGAGAAAATGTGCTCCCGTTTATTCTTTTTTCCATCTCCTCCAGATCAAAAACATACTGATGCTATGGGAGGGGTGGATCAGATGGTCTATACGAATGTACCGAATTGCTGTAAAAGGTAAAAAGTGGTGGTGGGTCTTGTTTACTTATTTAGTGGACTTGACTGTTTCAAATGCATGGAAACTATATTGCACTGCAAACCCTAATAATCGTGTGGATCAATTATGAGAAGAAAAAAAAAATAATGGCCACAACCGCCAAAAAATTCCAAATCAACTTCGATGTGTCATATGCTCAAATCGAGTAAAAACATCATGTTGTAAGTGACTGAAAACACTTTGTTTGGAAAGAGGATGTTTTGCAAAATGCCACACGTAACCGCCCATTGTACTAAACATAGTACACCTCAAAAAACACAACTCAGAATATTTTTTGTTTTTTTTTTTTCTTTTATAGTACTATAAAAAATGTTATTTAAATCCAGAAATAAAGATTGAATATTAAAAATTGTTTGTGGTTCTCATTTGGGTTAATGGGTTAATATCTATTGGAATTTTTTTTTGTGATACGAAAGTATTAAAAAGAAATGCAGACAACAAATTTAAATCCAAAGCATTAATTTCAATTAAAGGAATTTTAAAAGCAAATTATTTAAACGATCTTTCACATATTTAGAAATGCAGTTAGAAATCTTATTTAAACAATTAAAAAATTACACATCTTTAATGCAGATTTAAATTGTTTTATGTATTCCAACATGTTCTGTCTAATTTCACTGAAATTTATAATCAAATAATAGACGCGTGCATCATCGCTAGTATTTCTGTATTAGGTTAGGTTAGGTTAGGTTAGGTTAGGTTAGGTTAGCGTGGTAGCTTTCATACCAAAAACATACTTGAACACGCATAGCGGCCCGTTGTGACGCCACAGGTGCACGCAGTCTTTGTACTGACCAAGTTACTCCAAGGAGGGAGAAGTTGGTCAGCGCAAGGGCTGCACATTCCTAAAGCACGACTATCCTACGCTGTAAAACCAGCCAGAAAGCTTGATAAACGAGGATATATCCTTGACATCAATGGATGATAGCTCCGTCACGCTGACAAGGGTTGGAGAGCAAAATTACCTATACTTACACCTCGCAGGAGATATGCATTGACAAAGAAAGTAGATAACAGTCTCCTCTTCCCCGGCGGATCTGCACCAACGGCAGAAGTCGTTAAATGGGAGCCGCATTCTTTCCGCGTATCTACCCATAACACAGTGACCTGTAAGCATGGCCACTGTGATCGAGATGATGTTACGACCATGTCCAAGTAAATGGTTGGTGCTCCTTCTATCCATTGAGGGCCAAGTGAGCCTAGCGGTAGAGCAGGACTCTTCATTGATCCAGGGTAGGTTGGCATCTGGTAAGAAATTCCGCGCGATGGCCAGCTTGAACGAGGTAAGTGGTAAGTAAGTGGTAAGTAAGTAAGTTGATTGAACAGGATTCCGGAAGTAGTGCGCCAGCTCTGGATAGCTCGTCGGCTCTGCAGTTTCCCGGAATATCACAGTGTCGGGGGACCCAGACAAGTGTGACACTGAAGCGCCCAGAAAGAAGGTTGAGGCAGCAGCGACATTCCCTGACGATCCTGGAATTATCCGCAACGTTCGACAGAGACTTCATGGCAGCCTGGCTATCTGAAAAATTCGAGATGCGGGTGAAAGGAAAACCGTGTACGAGGATCCACTGCGCTTTCTCCCTATTAAGTTAATAACAATAGATAATTTCATAATCTCAAAAAACATATTTAAAATCCATTTTGATAGTTTTTTTATTGTTAGAAATCAAATAATGAAATTTCTAGCAATTAAAGTAATTGCTATTATTGTAGATTATAACAAAAACTTATAAGCAATAAATTCATCCAAAAAATCACATGACTTTTATCGCTTTTTAATGGGTTTAATAAAAAGTTTTATATCGACACAAAACAAATCTTTTTTCTTATTTGTATGCCATGAGCCAATGTGAATAAAATCAACAAATAAAATAAAAATTATTTTAAAAATTTTAAATTTTATTGTTTCATCACAAAATTAGACCAAAACTAATGGAATTAAAAAAACAAAAGAAACATTAACAATTTCGAATCAAAAATTTTATTATTGCGTGTTTTCTATGGTCGGAATAATAAACTCATTTCAACGATAAAAGTTATAATGTTTTTGTCAGTAAATTTGAAATTTATGGCCACATCAGGTTTTGACATGAGTATTAATTTGTTTGACACTTTTTTTTAATTAAAAACAAAAATTGTAATATAATAAAATATAATAAAATGAAGAATATGGAAAACGTGAGTGTTTTGAGAACTTCAGCTATTTAACCATGGACGGTTACTGTTCATCGAATCGACGAAGATCATTTACTCTTTATCATATAACTCTTTTATGTTTGACGAAATTTCGCTCTCTTTTTCAACAACGTTAGTTGATAATGAAAGCTTGCAGTCAGTAGACAAAAAAATTTATTTTATTCGTAGATTCAACAAAGAGTAACCTTACTGTACTAAAATGACCGTCCAAGATTAAAAAAATGGGTGGCCAGGGTACGTTACTCACTACAAGCTTTCGTTATCAACCAACATTGTTGATGAAAAGATCGAAATTTGGTCAAACATAAAAGAATTATATGATAAAGAGTAAATGAGCTTCTTTGATTCGACGAAAAGTAACCAATTAGAGTTAAAATGTTCGTCGATTCAATGAAGAGTAACCAATTAGGGTTAAAGTGTTCGTCGATTCCACGAAGAGTAATCTTAAAGTACAAAAATGAAGAATAACTAATGTAAGTTAGTTGAAAAAAAGAAGAAGTCGCCGTAGTCTAGTAGGTACTGTGTTGGCTTATTAGACGTAAAGCCCGGGTTCGTATCCTAGGTCAGACATCAAAACGAAATATAAAAAAAATATTTCTTCGGCGACTTCCTCTCAGCAGATTTCGGGCAAAAACTCTGAGAGAAAATAAAATTACCATGAAAAGTTTCTCAATCTGTTATTCGGAGTCGACTTTAAACTGTATAAAATTAAGACACCACTCACGTATAAAATTAACACACAACAGAAGGGGTGTGGGAAGCTAGGTCGTAATCGTGACTGAAGGGTTGGAATGGTCAATTATGTGTCTATGTATGTATGTCAGGAAATGAGGCTACACACCATATGGATCTGTATGTCTCTACGTTTCTACGTCTTCTATCTATGACTTCAATTTTGTCGTGAACTTATCATTCTTATTGACAAGGTGTGAAAAATATATTTAACGAGTGTTCCAAGATTCATTGATACGGAAAGTTCTTTTCGTTGCTTTAGAAATTCTGAACTTTTAGAAACCCCTGTACTTTGTAGAAATTATTCTAATGAACATATACATACAATTTACTTAGTCAATTAAGCTTTCTGGTTTTCAGTTTTAATTAGAAGTCTTGCAGATTTATAAATACCGGAGGTACAATACTATGTATTTGTATTCGATTGCTTTTTTTGTACGGCTTTGAATTTCTTTTTAAAATTTTTTATTCAAATTTAAAATCAGATTTTGTAGTTATTCACTAGAACTTTATATTTCTCTTTTAGCTTTTGCTTATTTGCATCCCACTTTGAGGCGTACATTTAATTTATGCTGAAAGGAAGTGTCAAATTTCCGTTGTGGTCTTAAAATTTTCTTAATCTGATTTGCCATTGAAATTTGCATACAAACTAATCTGGATTTGATAGCGGCACTCTAATACTGAAAGAAAATTTTCTTTTTAAAGAGTAAACACAAGAAAAGAAAGAAAGAAATTTAAAATTTGTTTAATTTTTAGTTTTCTGATCATCATCTATTAATGCAATTTAGTTCAAATTCATTTCATTTGAAGGCAATCCATTGTTTAACTTAAAAGTTTTTGCAGGTTTAAGTGCTTAGGTGTCAACCCTCGCAAAACAGAATTGATGCTTTTTAGCAGGCAATATAGGGTACCTGTTTTTAATTTACCATTCCTAAATGAGGTTCAAATTTCTTTATCTAAGAGCGTTACATATGTGTGGATCATTCTTGATCCTAAGCCTTCAAGAAAGGATAACATTATTGATAGGATTAGGAAAATCACAATAACACACTACACCTGCAAAAGGACCGTATGCAAAATCTGCGGTCTTAGGTCAACCATTGCATACTGTCTCTATCAGGCCGTGGTACATGTTCGGTGGACGGTACACAGACACCAATGCCGCTACCGCTAGAGAGCTGAGTTATTGGCAATAAGACTCATTGCGGTCAAATCCTGTTCCAATCTGGAATGTGGATATGCTGCTATTCTGGAAAGGAAAGGAATTTTGGTCTTATGAACCGAAGGTTCCCAAGGGGATTCTTGAAGTTTACACTCTTGGCTCAAAGTGACCGGGATTTTCACTGAAAATCTTCTGATTTACTCGTATAGCCAAGCTGCGGTTAAGTCATAAACGAACGTAGTTTAACCATCCGGCCTTCCCCATGAATGACGTGGATTTCTTGAAGAAATTTCGGATCATTCAAAACTAACTCTTATATGTGTTCCGGGATACAGAAATATCTTTGGAAATTGCATTGCTGATGAATAATCTCCATAATATTACAGGGCATAGGTAGTTCCATTGCCTCGTTTAATTTGGATATTTCTACTCGTTTTACAAGGAGACTCAATCTTGTCGGCAGCGGGAAGGTAGGTACAACATTGCCAGACTCGTTGGACACGTATGGACAAGAAGAGGAGTGAGTCACTTCATTTCTTAAATCGTATGGCGATCCTAATAGGCCATTGTTGGTATTTCAACTATTGTCTTTTGTAGGTCTGTGGGCCTGAGGAGAAGCAAGAGGTTGTCTTGCACCCTCACTTTCTGATATCGTTGACAGTGCTCTCTAATATAAAGATTGCTGCAGTTGCAAGATTTATTTTGGACTCGGAATGGTTTCCCCCACGTCGCTGTAGTCTAGTAGGTTGTCATGAAAAGTTTCTCAAAAATCTGTCTGTACTGTACTGTACGTCCCACCACTCATGTATAAAATTAACACACACAACATAAGTGGTGTGAGAAACTAGGTCGTAAGTCGACTGAAGGGTTGTAATGACCAATTAAAAAAAAAAAGAAATAGTTTCCCCCAGAAAGAATGGGAATTGGCTAAAGTGCGATATCTTCCTTCGATGGGGTCCGCCACCTAACCGACCTAACTAACCTGGTTATTATTTAAAAAGTCTATTTAAGTTTTTTATTGGGCGGGCAGATGATTAGTCTGTGAGAGAAAAATTTATGGTCCCGTTAGCGTTGTTGGCGAGTATAGACATCGGATGAATCATGAGCTGTATAAACTTTATGTTGACATCGACGTCGTTAGATTTCGTGGGTATGAGTGAATATGCTCCAGCGAAAACTTCTTGCGAATATATACGTGAGCGAAAGCGAGGAAAAATCAAAGAAAAGAAAAGAAATAAAAATTCCAATATCTGAGTACAAAACAAAAATAGTAAAGACATCAACGGGGTTGCAAGAAGAGAATGAGTATTTTTTTCTTATTTTTCTCTTTTTCTTTACTAACCAACTATTATTGTGATATGCATGTGTTTATGTTTGTGTTAATGGGAGGGTGTACACTTATAACTTTGTTCTCGTACTCTTTTTGTACTCTTTTTCTTCTGTTTATATTATTGTTGTTTTTCCTCTAAAAACAGCACAGATAAAGAACAAAAAAGGTGGAAAAATACACAAATGTCTGTTACCTTACTTGCTTGTTTTACTGCTCTTTGGCGTGGGAAATTATTGGAAAAATAATAACAAGTGACATTATTGTCCTTTTTGTTGTATTGTGATAAACATCTCACACTTATGTGTACTAAACCTAAATAACATGTGTAATGTATACATATACATGATAATGAGTAAAAAAATAATAAATAGGTGAGGATGTAATGCCATTTGAACAGCATAAATGAATATGGGCATGAGGTCTATGCCAGGAAATCATTATTCACTGCGTGTATTGTTATTGCCTTATTTATTTGATGTGTTAAATAACGATAACGCTAAGAATAAGACATGAAACGTGCAAAAGCACCATTATGACTTATGAGGAACTATTTGTGTATTTGCGTTAAAAAAATCATAAAATATTCACAGTTATCATATATTAAGATTGCATTGATTATATTCCAGCTGCTATTCATATAACCGATTTAAATTTAAGATATAATTTAAAACGTTATCAAAAATGTTTACTCATTTCTAAAACGAAATCAAAAATATGTAACGTTTCTATACAATTTTTCTACTATTTTAAATCGTTTTGCAATTGCTAATCCGTTACACTTGCCAGACTTCAAATGCTTAATTATATCTGCTGCACGACAGACGTCATTCTACTTGTTACTTAAAGTAATCAGGTTATGTTCGCAAGTTCACTCGGTGGCCATATAGCTCATGGTGTTACCTAGAACGGAGCGGGTATGTAACTACAAAGCAACGCTACTGATTGGCTTCAACATGGCGTAGCCCGGGACTATCCTTGCAAGTACATGCCAAGCAGCTCACAGCGTCCGTATCTTAGATCATGCGCTCCCCGGGTACTGGTACTCAGCATCCGCTGGGTACTTGCTAATGTGAGAAGGCAAGATTGGCGATTCGGCACGACCTGGACTATGTATGGAAAATCAATTTTGAAGATGACGCAATTGGGCTGACGTTTGTTGCATTCTGTTACCTGAGTACACCGAATGAAAACCGGTCGAAATAGCTTTCAGGCTAATGTTGCAGACGCCTCCGTTCCGTTAAATCGGTGGCAGGGCTTCAAGTACGTTCGACTATCGTCGCCATTTAGTTGATGATGCAGGTTTAGCTGAGATGACTCCTAATTAGTGTCCGACATGGCTCTGAACGCAGACTCCCATGAAGATCTGCGTCAACCCTCGCGAGGACCTCGCTGATCACCATAGGCACCCTCGGGGTCTTTAAGGGACAACTGCATAGTCGATATGAGATAGCGGCTTGAAGATGGAACCCGAAAGAAAAAATGAATAAGAAAATATTGGAAGTGGAAGAGATGATGCAGGGTGAGGTTGCATTTATGAGCAGTCCGAAAATCAGGCGATCACCTGTGAAAAAACACCAGACAACGGCGAACTCTCAGAGCACAACTGCGAGGAGCACTGGGATTGAGAAGGGTGGCACGACACTAAAATCTGCGCAGGAGAGTGCGCAATCGCATGCACCACAACCAGTGCATGGTGGAACAGGAGAACCGCTTTTGGGGCACAGTTCCCCTAGACAGGAGTTAATATGCAAGATGAGAAACTCAGAGGAGGAGACCTTTACTAAGTGCCAAAGTGTTATCCGCAGCATAAGAGCGGCAATGACCAGAGCAAGGAACAGCAGCATGGATGTTCAGAGCGGAGTATCAGAATTAGAGGAACTCATCGATATAATGAAAAGCTACAGAGAAAACCGGAAGGCTGCAGAAATGGAAAAGGAAGCGAGTAGGGCTCTTGAGATTACCAGAAATAACAGGAACGACAATGTCTCCACACCTGTTAGTTCCCTCAATAAGAGAGGCGCCTCAAGCCCCGCGGATACCCGCCCGGAAAAGAGGCCGAGAGGAAAACCGACGGACACGGCACAGCTCAAGGAAACAGTGAACGAGGAATGGAAAACAGTGAAGAGCAAGAAAACGGCAAGGAAGGAGAAAAAGGAGTGACAAAAAATTTTGAAAGAATCTCCAGAGGCTGTAATCATCCACCCAACCGAGGGGCGCAGCTACGCTGACGTTCTGAGGAACATACGGAGCAAAATAAGACCAGAGGAATCGGAGATAGCGATACGAGCCGTCCGAAAGATGAAAACAGGTGCTATTCTCATTGAAATGGGTAAAGGAGGCAAAAGAGACGAGTTCAGGGAGAACCTAAAGAGCGTCCTAAATCAAGAGGCAACCGTAAAGGACCTTGTACCTACGGTCACTTTGGAAATTCGGGAACTGGATGCCCTCACAACCACTCAGGAAGTTTTGGCAGCGGTACAAAGAGAAGCGGGCGAAATAAATCCGGATATATCCGTTCGTATAACCGGGGCGAACAGCCGTGAGCAGAAAAGAGCCTTCGTAACAACCTCTGCAGGTTGTGCGAATACGCTTCTGAAACTACAAAGGATAAAAATAGGCTAGACACGCTGTAGAATAACTATCAGGGAAGAACAGACACGCTGTTTTCGATGCTTCAGAATAGGTCACAGACGGTGGGAGTGTGGTGGACCGGACAGGTCAGACCTATGTATGAAATGTGGTGAAAAGGGGCATAAGAGAAAAGAATGCCGAAACGAAATGAAATGTTGTATTTGCTCTGCCGAGTCGGGAAGATCTCTGGATCACCTCCCGGGATCGCTGGGTTGTGAGAGGACCTTACGGAAGGCAGCATGAAGATATTGCAGCTAAATATGCATAGAGGGAGGGTGGCTTTTTCTTTGCTATCGCAGATAGTCAGGGAGCAGGAAGTTGACGTAGCTGTTATGAACGAACAGTATGCAGCTAAAAATAGCGGATTCTGGCTGGGTGATGAAACATATACAGCGGCTATATGGATAACGGATAACCAGGGCCCCCGACCGAGGAGATCTGGTAGGGGGGATTGTTTCACCTGGATACAGTTTGACGATATTACTCTAATGAGTTGTTATCTGACTCCCAATGATGACGTGGGAACCTTTGAGGAGAAATTGGCCAGAATCGAGGATACAATAACGCAGATTGGCGGCAACCTCATAGTGGCAGGCGACTTTAACTCCAGAGCTGTAGAGTGGGGAATGCGGAATACCAACCCAAGAGGCAGACGAATTGTGGAGATGGCAGCTCGAACCGGCCTGATCTTCGCGAATTTGGGGAACGTATCTACCTTTAGACGACCGGGATGCGAGGGCACTATCCCTGATATAACTATGGTCTCGGAGAGCATATGTCACAAAGTCAGGGACTGGAAGGTATTGGAAATATATACGGCTAGTGATCATCAGTACATATCGTATACCTTTGCTTCGAGAAATAGAGGAGAGGAGAACAATTACACTCTGAACAGTAGAGGATGGGATGCACGAAAATTGGATAAAAATCGGCTGATCTTGGAGGTTGACAGATTGTGTGGCAGTATTGAGCTCTCGGACGACGCGATTACGAGAGTAGAACAAACTATGAAGATAATAGGACGCGGGTGTAGGAAGGCAATGCCCTTGTTGAGACCACCGAATAGCAGGAGGAAGGCTGTGTACTGGTGGGACGAAAATATTGCAGCACTCAGGCGAGAGTGTCTACGACTACGACGGAGGTACACTAGAGCTAGACCCAACGGACCGGCCGTTGACGAAATGCGATTATACAAAGAGGCAAAGAAATCTCTGAAGGAGGCGATATCGCGCAAGTAAAACCAGGCGTTCCAGGAACTACGCGATGACATAAACCTAAACCCTTACGGATTAGGATACAAAATTGTAATGGACAAACTGAACAGGAGGAAACCAGTGGGAATTATGGACGAACGAGTGATGAGAAATATAGTGGATACACTATTCCCTCCTCATGAATCGAGGATCGAACAACGGCAGAATACACTCGGTATAGAATTCTTACCATTTACCGAAGAGGAGCTGAAAATAGCTGCAGCCGGACTAAAACCCGGCAAGGCACCGGGACCCGATCAAAGACCGCAACTCTTACTGGGAATGTACAACGCGTGCCTAAGAGAATGTATTTTCCCCGAAATATGGAAGAAACAACGACTTGTCTTAATAAGCAAGGGAAAGGGCGACCCGGAGCAACCGTCCGCGTACAGGCCACTGTGCATGCTGGATACGTCAGGAAAGCTGCTCGAGAGGCTTTTGAAGCCACGGCTTACCGCTGCTATTGAGAATAGTGGAGGACTGTCTGCTCGGCAATATGGTTTTCGACCCATTCGGTCAACAATTGGCGCTTTGAGAGAGGTGACTGAAGCGGCTATAGTCACACAGCGTGGGAGTCACTTTACGAGGCCTGTGGTCTGCTTGCCACTTTGGACGTCAAAAACGCGTTTAACAGCCTTAGATGAAGCGATGTACTGGATGCTTTGGAGAACAATTTCTCTGTGCCACATTACATTCTGGTCATAATAAGTAGTTATTTGAGTAACAGGCAGCTGGTGTATAGCACAAGCTCGGGATCAAGAGTGAAACAAGTAACATCCGACCTGTGGAACGTTAGCTATGATGGAATTCTGAGGGAGGATATGCCGAACGGAACTTTCTTGGTTGGATACGCAGACGATATCGCAGCTGTTATCATGGCCAGGAACACGGAAGAGGCACAAAATTGAGACGCGTTATGCTAAGGACAAAAGCATGGTAGGATTCCCACGGCCTAGACCTGGCCATGCATAAAACGGAATTGCTGCTAATCACTGGTCGTCGTATCCCCTTGCATATGGACATGAGCATTGGAAACGAGACAATTAGGACCGAGAGAGGACCGTATCAGATTCAGTACTCGGCTAACAAGGCCCAGAAGATCGTCGGACAGCTCAGCAAATTAATGGCGAATATTGGAGGACCGCTACCGGCGAGACGGAGACTCCTGATGGATGTTGGAAACAGCATTATGCTTTATGGGAGCGAAATTTGGGCCGAAACACTAGATGTTAAGAGGGCAAACTCACTTGTATCGGTACAGAGAACGGCTGCATTGCGTGTCGCGTCGGCGTACCGTACAGTGTCCGCTCCGGCCGTACTGGTGATAGCGGGTATAATCCCTGTGGATCTGCTGGCGGCAGAGCGGATGGAGATTTATAAGGCGAAATCGGCTGGAAATCATATAACCGGTTACTTCAGGGAAAACACCATGTCAAAATGGCAACAACGATGGAACGAGGAGGATAGAGGAAGATGGACCGCGAGACTTATCCCGGACATAAGGCCATGGATCGGTGGGAAATTTGGAGAGATAAACTACTACGTTACACAGATGCTATCGGGTCACGGATATTTTAGGAAATATCTGCACAGAATGGGCAAGGCCGCCTCCCCTTACTGCCTGTACGAGGAAGGGGAGCTAATTGATGACGCAGAGCACACTGTTTTCGAGTGTGCACGCTGGCAGAGCTATCGCTCTATACTGACGTCAATAGTCGGAACGATCACAGCCGCTAATATTGTCGGCGTTATGACTGCGAGTAGTGAAAAATGGACCTCGGTAGTGAATTACATAGAGCGCATTCTGAGACGGAAGAAGATAGATCTTGAAGCTTCAGAACGAGTAAGCATGTCGGCATAGGTGATACTGTCACACGTGTCGGGCGTAACCGAGACGATGATCTAGACGAAAGGAATAGTGGAGACGCTTAGATGACTCCTCAACTTTCGATTCGCAATCCGGACGCAGATATGAACATGAAGGGGCCAAAGGGCCAAAAAGACTCCACTCCGAAGTAATACCACCGTAGTTCCGGAGTGGGCACAAACAAGTCCACAGGAGACGAGGGGGGGTTTAGTGGGTGAGGGCCCCACACACGGAGGATGTGACGACTTTCTCTATGGTGCGGTTAAGTACATTTACCCTTCCTCGGCGAAAAAAAAAATGGTGTTACCCAGTGTGAGGTAAGTCCGTTAGTGGTGGGTTTGAATCAACCCGAGCTTCACATGAAACAGGCCAGTTCCATCAACGGCACATTCGCCATTATGCCCAGACCTTCAAACGTTCTGTCACCCAAAAACCGATAACGTCCATCCTAAAGTACAAGGCACTCGCATAAAAGTTGGTACACCTATTCCGTTTTCTCCACATCATGGCAGCTTTTGCTGCGGCTGACTGAGTTTGTCAGCATAACCGCTAATAGCACAGAGTCCCGTTAGAATTTCTATAAGAATTCGAACCGTTCTCTTATGATAGTCAAGTAGTTCCCTGGTTCTCCCACTGTCCACTGCTAAAAACAACAGTTTTGAAATTCGGCCACCAGGTATGTCGGACCACGATTTTTTGCACTCCATTTTTCCAATTTGAAAAACTATTACTACATACATACATACATACATAATTGGTCATTACAAGCCTTCAGTCAGGATTACGACCTAGTTTCTCACACCACTTATGTTGTGTGTGTAAATTTTATACATGAGTGACTGGATGTACAGTTTAAAGTCGACTCCGAGCGACAGATTTTTGAGTTTTTGCCAGAAATCTGCTGAAAGGAAGTCGCCGAAGAAATACTTTTTGTATTTTGTTTTGATATCTGGCCTGGGGCTCGAACGTTGGCTTTACGTCTAATAAGCCAACACACTACCTACCAGACTACGGCGACTTCGAAAAACTATTACTATATAGACGTATATATCTCACATGTCATTTCCTCCGCCTTTTCGTTTCCCTGTATATACAGTATAGGCGGATGTTGTGGAGACGTATTGATTTGATTTTGATTTGACGAGATTGATTGCTTCTTGACTGCCACACATATGATCAAGTTCGAAGGTTTCACTACACGTGCAGCTTGTTCAGTATCAAATATCTCCGCCTGAAATACAATGTCGTAGATTAGATTAGATAATCTGTATGGTCGTTATATCACCGTCACCTATGACAGCTTCAGCGACTCATTCTCCCGTGTGGGAGTCGGAGTCCTGTATGTTCGTTGCAACCGGAATGTAAATTTTACACATTTCTCGTTTACCCCCTTTTTTCTTTTAAGTCTATTTAACATTTGTTATAATTAGTACAGATAATCGTAAACTACATCATAACTTTGATTCCTCGCCAACTAACGACGTTGATCAGATTTTGTCATGCTTTTCAACACTATAAACATTACAGTTCAAGCAACGAACTGTATATAATAATGGGGTTCAAAAAAGGTTTACATCATATTGTTCCAAGACCAACATTAGCGAATACTTTCACTTATAAGCTAATAATAGTCATTAAAAAATTCAATGAAATGATGTTAAAAATAAAGAAAGACCAGCACGTAAACAATCAGTATAGACATTGGCTGGGAGCATTCATTCACTCGTCCTAATAGTTCAAGTTCCATCTTTGGATTGGCTTCTACTAATGATGTTCAAAAAATTAAAGTTTAATCCCAGCTGTACCATAGTATTAGATCACTCATAAAGATCTCAACTTACCAGCGATTAAAAGAGAGATAGGAAAATGTTGTTATAAATACCAGATAAAGTTATCACAAGAATAGGAGTTTTAAACAGGGACTTTTGAACTTTTACAGTTGATAATGGCCATCTCAATGAGGCGAAATCACCATGGACAACCATAGTCCCGACATGTGTTCACTGAATGGGCTTTGGAACAGTTGCCAGCTAACCCTAATTACCATTGAAAAATCATATTCAGCGATGGGACTCATTGGGTGCGAGGAAGATGTCTTACCTGGGGTTTGAACAGTGACCTCACGTCTAATAAACCAACACACTACCTACTAGACTACGGTAACTTCATGATAAAACAAGTAAAATAGCTTGAGGAGGACAATAAAGACAAGATCAACAGCCGGTTGGTCTAAAGACAGCTTTACTCTAAAGATCTTCTAGGATTGCACATGACATCTTATGTATATTTTAAATGCTAACAACTGATAGCTTCCGAGTTTCTGCATTCACTATTTAATTACAACCACCCTCTGCCATTTAATTTGCTTGGAAAGAGTGTGGCATCGATTAGTTTTATTGCATCATTTATAAAGTCATTTATAACAGTAGTATAACGGCACTTATAAATTCTTATTCAAATTTTAATTTCTTTCGTAACAACATAATGCGTTGTTATTCAAGATTTATAGTCGATGTTGCCCTTACAACAAAAACTCATGCTAAACAACACTTACTATACATGCGTCTGTTAAATTTATGCATTTGGTAGTTAAACGAAAAATAAAGGAAAAACAATGTTGGAAACAAGAACAGATTAACTCACTTTAAGCCACAGAAATAATTGTTAAGGATATACCAAAAGAAAATAAGTAACTGTTGAGATTTATATTCTCTTTCTATCCCCCTTTGTCCTATAACGCTTACGAAATTGAATACCGAAAAGGCAGTCGATGATTATGTTGCCCTAGAAATGTTGATTTTGTTTTCTTTTTCCCATTGCCTTACCAAAAACCAAACTGAAGTGTTGAGAAATTCTTTCGTGGTTACTAACACCAGACAGCAGATTTTTAAAAGAAAATAAATAGGCATGGAAACTTAAGAAAAGTGAAAAAAAACTGTAAATCACTGTGCGTGCACCAAACTAAAATTTAAGATTACATACATACATACTTGGTCATAACAACCCTTTGGTCAGGATTACGATCTAGTTTCTAACACCACCTATGTTGTGTGCGTTAATTTGTATATATGAGTGGCGGGACCTACAGTTTAAAGTCGACTCCGAACGACTGATTTTTGAGAAACTTTTCTTGGCAATTTAATTTACTCTCAGAGTTTTTGTCAGAAATCTGCTGAGAGGAAGTCGCCGAAGAAATATTTTTTCGTATTTCCTTCAGTTGGAGATTCCTGATCTGTGGTTTGAACCCAGGCCTCACTTCGAATAAGTACTAGACCACGGCGATAGATAATTAGATTATTTAAACAAAAAAAAAAAAAAAACTTTAAATAAAATCACTATTTTCTAAACCTTATATTCTTCTTATTATTTCGGTTTACCATTAGTTACATCAGAAGGACTACTATATGAAAAGTAATGAAAAGTAAAATCGTACCTGCAGACGCTAACTTTATTTCGTCTACCCAGTCAATTAAACTTCTCCAGACAGTCCCATGCTATCTTTGATTTAACCCCATAAGAGCCGAGTAGTCGAATTGCGGTCTGACTGTATAGTATTTCTAAATCCCGTCTTTTGTACCAACTATCCAAGTTCAAAGAATATACGGTTTCCAGCTTACTACATTCATTTTTGTTTTTAAGTCTCGTTGCGCAACATTTCCCAAAATCTGCGAGTCTACTGGTATTGTACTGGACAGTTAAAGAGGAAACTGTAAGTAAACCAATTCGCCTAATGAATTTTAGTTTAGACTTGTCTCTAATCTAGCTATAGACATCGCTAATATGTGTAGCGGACTATCATCCAACAGAGAATCCAATGCCGTTGACGAACAAGTTCTTATTGTTCTTGTTATGCTAACACACACTCTGTATATTGTTCAACTCTATTTGAGTTATGTTCAGATTTATTTTATGTGACCAGACAATTGCCTTATAGGTCACTACTGCTCTGAACATTATCAATTGAAACCAGTTTTAACAATCTATGGAGCCCTGTTGTTGTTTATGTGTTATGCGAGACTAAGTGGAACTTCTGAAAACCCAATTATAACTTGAATTAGGAGATCTTGAAATAAATGATCCCCTAAAAAATCTTTTGCTGTGGCATTCTAGATACAAAAATCGAAGGCCATATTGAAGTAAGTATTTTGGAGTCTAACTTGCTCATTTGCCTAATCATACAATAGAAGCCTAAGTAGCAGGGATTAAAGAGAGCATAATTTTCTGCCCCTTCTTGGAAAACAATGCCATGTTCAGGCAGCTTATAAGAAAGTTTAATGTAGGAATTCTTAATAAATATATCACAGTCCATAGCTCATCTCTGATCCATCAGTGTAGACTTCAAATATTCTATAGGAACTTCCGGTTCTTCAAATTGGAACTCTCTAGTTGAAATTCTAAAATCAAATGTTGCATTCAGAAAATTGTAAGGCAACATATAAGCATCCCTAGAGTATCTTTGGCTTCCCACATCAGAAGCATATCCATAGTGTAGATTTGGCTATGATTTGATTGCATTGAGTCTTACTGCTACCAACTAATAGGAGGTAAGAGGGAAGCCAGTTAAGAATGACAAATAATGCCTTGACTTGAGCGGGGCAGACCGCTTTGGTAATGAGATAAGCTTGCATACCCTGTCTAACAGTCCATATTCATGTAAAGTCTTTAAAATATTTTTTTATACTTTTGAAATTTATTCGTCAATAGGATTAAATTAAACCAGTTTGTTTATTTATGCAAGGAAAATTGTCTTCAAGTGATTAACATGCTTACTAAAGCGGAAAAAGTACAATACGTGACAGCGACCACAAATAAACAAGAGAAAAACGAAAAAATAATATTAAAATCACAAAGTGAACTTTTGTTGGGAAACCAAAGCAAAGGATTTAAAATTAAATTCTTTACCCTGACATAAAGAGTATAAAGCCACAGAATTTAAATAAATTATTAAAACTTTGCAGCCCAAAACAAAAAAAAATTATATAAGAAATGCAAATGAAAAGTAGAACATTTTTCATGAAAATATTTTTTATAAAATTACATACATACATACAGTAAGACCCCGCTTAACGCGGGGGATACGTTCCAATAAGTTCCAGCGCTAAACGAAACAGCGTTAATCGACACAACTAATAAATCAGCTGTAACGCAGGAAAAGTGCTTTCGCACTGTGATTGCGACTTCGGAATATGCATTTGACGCACCTTGTAGAACTTATATTGTAATACTACGTTAATCATATTCGAGTTACAATATTGCTCTATCAGGCAAATGCTTTCGAAATCAAAACTAATTTATGGGAGAATAGAATTCATGTATCATTAAATTTCGACTTCAATTGTTTTTGTTTTGTTTTTGAAAGTAAAGCGATTTAACGATTGAAGTCGCCGTAGTCTAGTAGGTAGTGTGTTGGCTTATTAGACGTAAAGCCAGGGTTCGAGCCCCAGGCCAGACATCAAAACAAAATACAATAAGTATTTTTTCGGCGACTTCCCCTTAGCAGATTTCTGGCAAAATCTCTGTGAGTAAATAAAATTGCAAATGAAAAGTTTTTCAAAAATCTGTCGTTCGGAGTCGACTTTAAACTGTAGGTCCCACCACTCATGTATAAAATTAACATACACAACATAAGTGATGTGAGAAACTAGGTCGTAATCCTGACTGAAGGGTTGTAATGATTTTTCTCTTTTTTAACGTTTTCCTTCTTTCGGTTCATTTTATCCCTTTTCAACAATATGATAGAGAGGTAAAGTCTTACCTTAAAATTTGCATTTCATTGGAAATTCTTTAATACCATCGCCGGCAGAAACAAAAAAGTCAAAAATGAAATTGGGATATAATTTATGCTGCTGATGCATCAGATTTTCCAAACTTTATTGTCTTTTTACTGTCACATGTGTTTGTTCATTCTGCTTGCTTGCCAATACACAGCTAACATGTGCGATTTACAAACAATGGAAGGAAAGCTGATGTTTGTCTTGTATTGGTAGCCACCCATCTTTCGAAAATCGTTCTGACTTTTCGTAAATCCGATCTACAGAAAATACTCTTTTAAAATTTCATACAAAGGATAATAATAAAACTTTACTAGCATTGTCATTGATATCGAATAAAAATGTTCCTTATGGGAAAACTTTTCAAAATATTGTTCGAAATGAAATGAAATTTGCTGTTATGCGTGGATGATATTGGCGGCAGCGCATCATATAACGAAGAAAAGCTCGTCAACTGTCCTTTTAACAATAAAACGAATATTTTCTTTTCTTTGCTTTTCAATAAAAAGTTTAATTAAACCATAAATCTGCTGAGAGGAAGTCGCCGAAGAAATACTTTTTGTATTTTGTTTTGATGTCTAGCCTGGGGCTCGAACCCTGGCTTTACGTCTGTAAAGTCAACTCACTACCTACTAGACTACTGCGAAAACAAATAAGGGCTCTTAATTATGAAAAGCAACAAGAGTATATTCGGCAAAGACTTCAAGTGTTACAAGAAGACAATACTGATGCTGAATAATTTACATTTCAAGGTATTGCAGAGGAAAGCAAAGTTGACGTAACCCAGATGATTCCGACTTCGAAGAAATGTATTAATTAAGCTATAATAAAAACATATAATATAAAAGAACGAAGAAACTGAAAATGATGAAGAACTCGCTGAAATAATTTATGAAAGTGAAACAGACTATGTGACCCACAACGGAACAATTCGGTCTTTCATTTGTTTTCTTATAAATAGCCACGTATGCAGCTGTCGACGTAAGGAGAAGGTATGAGAAAATGAGCACAAACATTATTTGACTTGACCAATTTTATTCAAGCATCAGGGTATGTTAGATAAAACTATTCTAGTTAGGAAATCATGAAATTTCAGAATAATATGAATTGTGATACAGAATTTTTCAAATTAAAAATATATCCTGGTATGCAGCTGTTGACATTAAGGCTAAACTTCAGTAATTGTTTGCTTTATTAATTTGTTATAAAATATTTTTGCTTTTGTTCTGTTATGATCAAATATAATAATTATATATGTTTGCTTATATCAATATTAAAGAGCAAATGCTGAATGTTTAATAAAATTTGTTTTTCTTCTTAAAACACTTTTAAGTAAATTTATATTGAACAAGAACATGGTGTTGCTTGTCATATTAATATTAATATTCATATTAATCTTCCATATAGAGTGTTCATATTATTATTATATATAAGAGTGTATAAACTATAATAATGTGTTTCCAAAGATACACTAGGCACAAAAGGTCCGAATATTCAACTTACATTAGAGGCTCTAAAATAAAAGTTACAAAAATACATAATCTCTTTTTAATTTAAATTGCTTTTATGTTAATATGGTGGTCCCAATTGTTTAGAAACATTGTATAGGAGCCACTGTTTCACTTTATTAGTATGGTTGGGTTTATCATCTTGCTGAAAATAGATAAAAAATATCTAAATCCTCCATCAGGTCATATGATCGATAAACCAAGGCAAATCCATTTTGCATGCTGCAATACACCCCTAAACCATTGCAGCATTACCAACATGCTTCACAGTGCTAGAAAATTATATTTATAGATAACAGTTCACATTTACTTTCCACACTATTTGTGTTCATGTGATGCTGAAAACATAAGACTTGCTCCCATTATTGCAGTCGCCGTAGTATAGTAGGTAGTGTGTTGCCTTACTAAACGTGAGGCCACGGTTTAAACACCCGGTCAAACATATCCAACAGAACGATATATGAAAAAAATTCTTTCGTGACTTCTTCTCAGCGGATTTCTGGCAAAAACTCTGAGAGTACACAATATTGCCAAGAAAAAGTTTCTCTAAAATCTATTGACTTGAAACTGTAGGTCCCGCAATTCATGTAAAAAATTAACACACGCAACTTAATTGGTGTGAGAAGCTATGCAGGTCCTAACTCTAACTGAAGGGTTGTAATTACTAATTATGCATGTACATATGTATCATCGGCAAAAATTACATTTTCTAAAAATTCCGGAGGTTTGTTTATATGCTCCTTCGCAAACGTTACTCTCTCTTGTTATTTTAAGAGCAAAATGTACGGATTTCTTTGTGCCATGCAGCTGAAGTAAACATTTTTCTTTTAGTATTTAGAAAAGTATCGCCACAAACCGCTGATTAAAAGTCGAAATCAAAATATTTTTTGCATTCTGAGCAGTGGTCACCTTAAGATCTTTTCGCACTGTCAAAATAATGTACATCTTTCCACATTACGTATATTTGGAGGAATGACTTTGACACAAATTATTTTACTTTCTTGCAATAACTTATTAATCTTTGTGTAGATATAGAAGAGTTATATCTTCATATCGCTTCTGAAAGTTTTTTCCATAATAAAATTTTGCTTTGCTGAATTTGTTTCCTTCCGTTTTCGATTCGTAATTTACAAATGGATTCAAAACCTCTCTTTAATAATGTAAAATAACATAAGAACTTAAAACGTATTTCACCATAACAACTATCCACCGGACATCGTTACTTTTTTATTACGCAGATTTTTTCTAAGGTATTATTTTCTATTTTATATCGATAAATTAATAGTGCCGATAAGTTAATAGTCCTAAATTGATTAAGATATTTGATAGCTTGGGAAAATTTTGAAGATAAGGAGAAAATAAAAGAAGTGTGCGCAAACTTTTTATACTTACTGTATATAATTTATATTGATTTCATTTTAGCAAAAAAATAACAAAATTTATTATACCTTTTAATACATAATTAATGGCAAAATAATTTCAGTTTACTACTGTATTTAATATATTAATCATACGTAGTGCATGACTATGTTGAATATGCCATCTGAGAAAATTTATTTTCTTTCTTATAAGAGCTATTATTGGCAAATTTATTATGGTTACGCATAAGTTATATTATCTCTTGGCAACAGAGAAATTAATTGATATTTTTAATTTTTTTTGTTGCATTTTGTCGACTACCTTACCTCCTTCTCATAATAACCTCTAAGGAAACATTTATTTATTTTTTTTTAATTAAGCCATCTTTATTAAGGGTCCTGATATTTAACTCTCTTTTTGGATACCTGATCACTGCAGTGTTTTCCACGCAGATGTTATGACAATTTTTTTGAAAGCGGCACAATGCTTGTTGAGTGGCTGGATTTACCCTGAAAATTTCTTGATTTACTCGGATAGCCAGATTTCGATTAAGTCCTGAATGGACATAGTCAAGGATGGACTCCTTGTCGATGAACACCGAGGATTTCTAGGAGAAATCATTCAATCATTCAAAGGTAACTCTTATATAGCTTCAGGAACACAGAGATATGGTTGGAGATTGCATTGCTGTAATCTCTGACATGTTACAGGGCATAGGATTCCCATTGCTTCGGTTAATTTCGATGTTATTCACACGTTATACGGGGAGGATCAATCTCGTTTACAGCAGGAGGGTACGTGCAATATTTCCAGACTGTATTGGACACTTATGGACAACAAAAGGACTGAATCACTTCTGTCCTTATATCGTACGGCCATCCATCGCACAATAACTATTCATACGGACCATTATCCTTTTGGTAGACATGCTGAAAGAAAGGAGAAAGGAGCTGTGGGTTTTAAGTGGACGGAAGAGATTGTCTTTTACCTTATATATTAGTGGCCTGATCTTGTCATGAAGAGACGTAGGTTCTGACCTCTCATTTTCTGACATGGTTGTCATGGTAATCAGTTGCTCGTTGTCAAAATGAGTTTTTGTACCACTTGTAATATTTCCTGAATCACAATTGTAATATTCAGAATATGAAATTCATGTGGTAATGTAATGATTATTCTAACACGACGACTATGCGCATAATTTTTGTACCGAATTCCGAATAAGAGTTTCCCTAAGAACATTTTATGCACTTCCTTAAAAATGTGTTGAGTCTTTCAGCCTCATCCACGGTGGACAGTTGGACTAATTACTTTTTTTTTGTAGCTTGTCTTGTAATAACGGAATGATGAGATTTGAATGAAAGCCTTGATTAGAGAGATACCAAGCAGAATTTTATATTAATTGGAAGCATTTCTCTATTTAGTGTCACATAAATTTACGAATTATTTTTATTTAAAATATTTTTTGCTAAAAGAAAATGCACCCTGAAAGCATTTCAATAATTTTAACAAAGAATTGAATTCAATTAAAACAAATATTTTACTTTTATTCGCTTACAGGTAAAATAATATACACCTTTGGTTGTACACATATTACAGGATTGATAGCAGTGGAACAGATGATATACATGCGTTAAGAGATTTAACAGATAGTTTTAGTTCAGCTTTAATTGAAATACGATATGTTTGTATTAATTTCTTATGATTTAAAGTTTCTGTTATTTGCTTTGGGTGACTAAATTTTATTTAAACAAAGTACATCACAGGGATAATGAAAAGCAATCTGAATGTAGGTACCTGTACAGTGACAATAGTAGTAGCGAATCTCTCATCTTTCAATAAAACAAAGTGTATAAGAGATATCATCGACATTTTATTTGTTTGAAAATTTGTATGACTCTGGCTATGGCATCTGTTACCTTAGCTTTTTGGTTGTTTGTATTCAGGTACGACTTAAGAAAATCTCACGAAAAAGAAATGAAATCGCACGACACCGGTGGCCAGTTTACATCACGTTCACATAAGATGATCACTCCTTCAAAGGTGACAAGAACTGCATGCCACATAGCGTCGTCCTGTTGAAATCATGTACACCTGCTATACAGAGGGCCAGAGAGTAATAATCTCTTAAGACGTGAACATGAACTCATTGTTATTGAATATTTTTTATAAACATTTAAGTCCTCACGGGTTTTGGTAAGTATCAAAGTCAAATATCATATAGAGGACAAAAAAAAACTGTCACTACTGACCCCAAGGCGACTGTATTCGCATGCATTTGTGCAGCAAGTGTCTTAAGAGGATAATTGTCTTGTCGGAATACTTGACAAGGAAGCCTACTACTTTACTTACACAGTAGTCGCCGTAGTCTAATAGGTAGTGTGTTAAGTTATTAGACTTGAGGCCAGGGTTTTAAACCACAGATCAGACGTAAACAAAAAAAAAATTTCTTCGGCGACTGACTTTCAGCAGATTTCTGACAAAAATTCTGAAAGTAAATAAAATTGTTGTGAAAGAGTTTCTCAAAAAACTGTCGTTCGCAGTCGACTTAGAATGAAGGTTCCGTCACTCATTTACAAAAATTAACACAGACAACATAAGCGGTGTAAGTAACTAAGTCATAATCCTGACTAAAGAGTTCTAATGACCAATTATGTATAAAGGTTTAGTAGTTCTCTCTTGAGTTTATGGTTTCATTTTAAATAAAACATACCCTCCTATAAGATATAACGAAATCAACTTTTGAA
Source organism: Sarcophaga variegata (assembly GCA_932273835.1). Classification (NCBI taxonomy): domain Eukaryota; kingdom Metazoa; phylum Arthropoda; class Insecta; order Diptera; family Sarcophagidae; genus Sarcophaga; species Sarcophaga variegata. The sequence continues at coordinate 84,273,349 of OW026358.1, read as the reverse complement.
AGAAGAAGTTCGTCGAATCGACGAAGCTCATTTACTCTTTATCATTTACCTCGTTTATTTTTGACCAAATTTCGCTCTCTTTCTCAACAACGTTAGCTGATAACAGTTCACTTTAGCTAAAGATATTTTTAACTAAACCCAACCTTAACAGGCAATTTGTAATAATGCCCCTTAATATGTGAAATTAATAATGCCAAGTACATATGTGACGTATGAGTGATGTCGAATAACATTAGTTTCATACATGACCAAATCAAACAAGTTTTATTGCATACTTTTCAGAGGAATTATTGTAGTACATTAATATGATGCATATGAGTAATATATTTCAAATGCAATTAAATAGAAAGTATACCCATTAATTTCTATTGGATTTTTAAACATTTAGAATTTTTGTACAAGCCAACATTATGTAATTTTTTTTTTCTTATAATCAAGCAATCCTAAAATACAGAACCTTTTTTGGATCATTGCATTACATTTTTTTTTTGCTTCGGAGATATCGTTGATTGTTGAATGTTATTTTCTAAGGTTTTGTTTGGGGCGGCTTGCAGAGCGGAGGCATCGTTGGAGCATATTTCTTGGAAAATGAGGACATCGCAACCATTACGGTCAATGGAGACACCTATCGGACCATGATAACCGATATTTTTGTACAAGTTCTTCACAGTATTGATAAGAAGAATATTTGGTTTCTACAGGGTGGGACAACTTGCCACACATCTCATACCACAATCGATTTGTTGCGTCAAACGTTTGATGGCCGTTTGATGGTTTAATTAGCCGAAATGGTTCTGTCAATTGGCCGCCAAGAAGCTGCGATTTGACACCGTTGTACTATTTTCTGTGGGAAGCCGTTGAAGAAAAGTGTTATGACGACAAACCAGAGATTTTTGAGCATTTTAAGGCCAACATTCTTGATCCCATTGACGAGATCATACACGACTTCATACACTCGAAAATGTGCACGAAAATTGTTCCGATCGGATGAGGTACTTTGAGGCCGTAGCAGCCATTTAAATGAAATAATATTCCATTTCTTAGCGGAACAATTGTACTTCACAACAAAATAATAAATTTGACAAATTTCAAACTGTTTTTGTATCATTGCATTTTTAAATTCCAACCTTTAAGTGGGTCATCCTTTATACAAGACAATTTACCACAATTTACCACTGATACATTTAAATTTCGACTAATAATATCGTCAGATATTTGTTTTAATCACACATAAAAAAGTTCTTGCTTTAAAAATCTACAAATAGTTTCGAAAGACATAAAAACTGATAATTCGAATTGATATGCTGGCAATTAAAAACAATTTAATTTATTACAATAAAAAAGAATTTAAAAAAAGGTGGAAAATATGGAAATATCAATGCATGAATAAATAAAATATTTATTTATGGTAAACAGTTTGTAGATTTTTTAAGGCCAACCGAGGCAAAGATATTAAATCAAATATAAAAACAAAATATGATTAAAAACTTTATACTCATAAGGAATTATGTGTGCTTGTTAGTAAAATAAATTTAAAAATAGTGTTGTAACAATTGTACATTTGGAATGCGTTTTATTAAAAATTGATAACTTATTTTGAACTCTTTCAATAAACACATAATTTTGTTCTAATTTTTTTTCTAATTTTGTTTCTAATGTTCATGCCTTTTAACAGTTTCTCATTAAAGCACTTTAATTGCTATACCCATGATGAGTAGATGGGTTAAAGTATACGGAAAATTTTTTTAAAACATTCTTACGAAAATGAAAAGTCTAGGTACTGGTGTTTTGCTTTTACATAGTTTAACAAAACAAACAAACAAAAGTTCCAAAAAAAAAAAAACAATACAGTAAACAAACTTGTTTACAAATTATCGTACTGCTTAATGTAACAAACACTAGCATAAAAAAATGGTAAACAAATAAACAAGAATACACAAACAACACTACAAGAAGAAGAATAATAAATGTAAACATCATTGTTTACTTATAGTAAGTAAGTATAGTTGTAAACAATGATGTTTACATTTATAGAGATTTCGAAAAGGTGAAGTCATGAACATTCGCCTTAAAAACATTGATCAGACTGTTTGCTCTGCCATATAAAAGGCAAGGTAAAGCAGGCATTTGAATGAGTGAAGTTGAGTCAGTCTGGTGTGAAAACGCGGTGTGTTTGAAGAGAGTAATCGTAGTTTGAAGTTCTCCGTTACAAAGATCTGTCGAATAATTGCCTACTAATTGTTATTGTTTATGCAAAGAGTATAAACAGAGGAATAACAAAGAAAAGCATTTGTTGTTGTTTACATAAAGTTGTGAGCAGTGGCGCAAGGAATTGTTGAATAATAAAGAATTTTAATTAAAACTAAACGCAAATGTATTTTTATTTTTATTTGCAATCTCCGAGCTTTTATTTTAAACGTTTTTAAAAGGTAAAAACGTAACAATATTATTAGTTTTTACAAGACTGCACACACTATCAAAAATTATCTTTCTGTGATAATTTCCTATTAAATCTATAAATATCAAATTAATTCAAATACTGACTTTTTATGATTAAAAATTCATTTCTTTACAGAAAAAAAAAATCAATTTGCCTAAAAAAATTTGTACAATTAAAAGTCATATGCATAAAATATAAGCTTAAGGCAAAAAAAGCAAAAAGTGATAGACGGTCGAGTTGGACAGTGAGATGCCATTAAACATGAACACAGCATTCTTCAGCGTTTGAAAAGAGCGTTTGTTTTCAAGATTATTGCATACATGCATTTTAGTATTATAATACAGAGATGACCTAAAATATTAGCTATTTCAAGATACAAATTTTATTTTGGTTTGTACAAGGAACTCGATAAAGCCTTAGAAATTACCGTTTAAAAATAAGTGAGCATTCTGTTATTCTTCGGATACTTATGTATACATATATATCTACTGGTGTTAAGTGTCAAGATCCAAATGCCTTCATATGGAATGTTTATTGTGAGCGAGCCGTAATATTTTTTGTGTTGGGGATCTGTCAAACATATGCAGTCTACATTAAATCAGTGAGCAAACAACATCATATTTTTCGTCGATTTATAGCTAGCGAGTTTTGTACCAGAAAATGATGAATTACGGAAAGCATTAATTATTTCATATGATCATATGCTGATCATGCTCTCTCAGAGTTAACCTGCCGAAGATGGTTTCAATGGTTCAGAGGTAACAATTTTAATGTGAAAAATGAAAAACTTGGCAGACATTCAAACAAGTTTGAAGACGTTGCCACTTTAAGTCAGAAACAAATGACAGAAATGCTCATTGTTGCACAACAAACAAATTCAAACCATTTTAATGTCGCGGAAAAGAACCAAAAGTCTGAAAAATAGATGCCACGTGAATTGTATGGCAAATAGATGAAAAACCGAAAAACCTCTACTGAAATTTTGCTTTGAAGACACGATAGAAAAACAGTGTTGCATCGAATTGTTACAGGCGTTGAAAAAGGATTTTTTTTTTAAATCCTAAATGCAGGAATACAGTGCTTTGTTTCTGTTGCGACCAGACAGGTTAGGTGAACCTCAAAAATGTTTAAGAAAATCACTACCGACAACAAATAATCAATTTGAAGCATGCATTTAATCGAAAAACGACTAGAATGGGCTACAAGGTTAACTTAGGTTAGTGTGGTAGCTTTGATAATAAAAGCTCACTTGAGCACGCATAGCGGCACGTTGTGACGCCACAGGTGAACTCAGTCTCTGTACTGACCAAGTTCCTCCGAACCAGAGAAGGAGGAGTTGGTTAGCACAAGGGCTGCACATTTAAACACAACTACCCCACGCTGGAAATCCTGCCCGAAAGCTTGATAAACGAGGCTAAATTCTTGACATCAATGGCCGATAGCTCCTTCAAGCTGACAAGGGTTTGATAGCCAAATAACCTGTATCTGCATCTCGCAGGAGATGGGCATTGACAAAGAAAGTGGATAACAGTCTCCTCTTCCTCAGCGGATCTGCAGCCACGGCAAAAGTCGTTAAATGGGAGGAGCATACTTTCCGTGTGTCTATCCATAACACAGTTACCTGTAAGCATGGCCACTGTGAGCGAGATGATTTTACGACCAAGTTCAAGTAACTGATTGATTCGCTTTCTATCCATTGAAGGCCAAGTGTGCCTAGCGTTGGAGCAGGATTCCTCATTGATGCAGGATAGGTTGGCGTCTCGGAAGAATTTCCACGCGATGGCCAGCTTGAAAGAGGTATGTGGCATTCCTATGTTGATTGAAGCGAATTACGGAAGTAGTGCACCAGCTCTGGGGAGCACGTCGGCTCTGCAGTTTCCCGGAATGCCCGGCGACCTAGATAAGTGTGACACTGAAGCGCCCGGAAAATGGGCAACAAGACATGGCAAAGAAATTTTGACAAATTAATCGGTTTATTTCAAAAGACGAACATTTTGATTGACATGTAAACCAATAATTGATGGAAAAAAAGATGGAAACAATTTGAATGAATGTTTTTTACTTTCCTATTATAAATTAGTGTTATTTTATTAAAAACACCAGGTAGTTTCTATTGTCGTAGCTAACGTACTAACACATTCACCACACATATAACTACACTGCCATCTTCATGGCAACTTTGCTCTCTAAGGTTATATATGAAGCCTGCTAAGTGTAGATTTCAGATATTGTTGCTAAGGTTTGAACAATTATTCTTGGTCTAGTTAGCCATTACTTATTATTAAGTCGCCGTAGTCTAGTACGTAGTATGTTGGCTTATTAAAGCCAGACTTCGAGCCCCAGGCCAGATATCAAGACAAAATACAAAAAGTATTTCTTCGGCGACTTCCTCCCAGCAGATTTCTGGCAAAAACCCTGAGAGTAAATAAAATTGCCATGAAAAAGTTTCTCAGAAATCTGTTGTTCGGAGTCGACTTTAAACTGTAGGTCCCGCCACTCATGATAAAATTAACACACACAACATAAGCGATGTGAGAAACTAGGACGTTGTACAATGGGTCAATTCGACCTCCTGGTACTGTACTTGTCTTAATTGACAAGTACACGTCCTCTAACCTAACCTAGCCATTACAGCATTCACTAGGCTACGGTGGTCACAGTAATGTTTAATGTACCTATTTTTAGAAAACTACTGGCAAAACAAATGAAGAAGTATGTTTGTAATGAAAATTTTGCATGTGGTATACGTATGTCTACTCTCTCCGACTCTTATACGCGAGCAGAAGGATTACAAAGTTTAGCCAAAGTTATTACAGAAAACATATCAACATGGATCTCCAACCAATCAATAAAACAAATCGAACACAGGAATAATATCCCATGGATTTTGGCACCTGGGAAAACCTAGGATAGTATAACAAGATGACAATATTTTGTCGAAGCTAAACACAACCGTATATGGAGGGTAGATATGGTAGGGTATCTACAATCAAATACTCACACATGATTAAAATTGAAATGACAATAAACTGGCAAACAAAAAATGTAATAAATATTATTAAATTCAATGCATATCAATTGGTATGTAAATAATCATAAAACATTAAATATTTTTATTTATGTTTATATTACTTAAATCACAATGTAAAGTATTACAAAAAAAACCCTTTTTTAAATATAAGTTATTTTTTATTAAAATTACAATTTTAAACTGAATGACCAATAATTATTTAAGTTTTAAAAAAAAAATAAAAGTTTTAATTTAATCAATATCAGAAATAAAATTACTTACGTACTTACTTAATTAATCAGTGCAGTCCTTTAGTTAGGATTGCGACCTAGTTTCTCACATACACACAACCATTTCATGACAATTTTATTACACATACATGCACACTTAATTGGCCATTACCACCCTTCAGTCAAAATTACGGCCTAGCATCTCACACCACTGAATTTATGTATGTTAATTTTTATACATGAGTGGCGGGACCTACATTTTAAAGTCGACTCCGAACGACAGATTTTTGAGAAAATTGTCATGGCATTTTTATTTATTCTCAGAATTTTAGCCAGAAATCTGCTGAGAGAGAGTCGCCGAAGAAATACTTTTTCATTTTTTCGTTTGATGTCTGACCTGGGAGAAGATTGCTGTATACTTATTAAGCATTCTGATATTGAATATTTTTTATAGACCTTGTGAAAGAGACAAAATTCTTGGGGATTTTTCCTGAAAACCTTTTAATTTACTGGTCAGGACAGATAGACTGCGATGAAATTTGTAACGAATGTAATTTCAACGTCGGTCAATGTATGTCAGTGATTTCTTACGGGATTTCGGGCTACAGGGATAACGTTAAGAAGCTTGCAAATTTGGACATGTCACAGGAAACAGGTCACCGTTTGCCTCAGTTGAAGTGAATGTTATCCGCTCGTTTTATGAGAGGGCTCAATACCGTTTACAGCATCAATTCTTACATGATCACCCTTCATGCAAAAGCGAATTTCAAGAGCTAATGACTTTTTATTGGCATGCTGTAAATCTTGGCATTCTTGTGCAGCAGCTGTGGGTCTAAGAAAAAAGAAGGGGCTGTCTTTCACATCATGTTTCTGTGTGCAAACATGTCTTCAACATGCATTCAAATAAAAGCCAATGAAATTTATTTTATTTTATAATTTTTATTTTCATTGTATTTTCCTTAAAACATATTAAATCTCCCATAATTTTGATTTTATTGAAATAGATAAAAATCAATACAAGATTTATTTAAATCTGAGAAACGTAAAAGAGCAAAAACAACAGAATTTTCCAACAATATTGAATGTTTCAATAGGAAATAAGTTTTGACTGCATGTTAAAATGTTTTCGTTATCAACCGCAGAACATAACTTTTTATGTTTTCTTTTTCATCTTCTTTTTGTTAAATCCTTTTTATAAAAACACACTCATTTTGAGTAAAAATGACCATAGCCATACCATAGCTAAAGGTGTTTGTTTGTTGTTACTTTTCTGCAAACAATTTGTAGAATAAATTATTTGACTAAAGTATGAAAAAGAAAATATTGTGTCAAGAAATGTTGACAGCAACTTTAAGTTCTTCGAATTTTGTGGAGTTTTGTTGCAAAAAAAATAAGCAGATTAGGATAACAAGGATGAAATTGGGTTTATCGACATGTTTAAATTTATAAGGAACATTTTTAAAAGAACATTTAAATTTATAAAGGACATTTTTAAAAGAAGTTTAAATACCACTTTTAATTTAAATATGTTACTTCAACATGACAAGTCATACATAACTGGTCATACATAATACATACATAATTGGTCATTACAACATTAGTTTCTCACACCACTTATGTTGTGTGTGCTAATTTTATACATGAGTAGTGGTACCTACAATTTAAAGTCGACTCCGAGCGACAGATTCTTGAGAAAACTTTTCATGGCAATTTTATTTACCCTCAGAGCTTTTGCTAGAAATCTGCTGAGAGGAAGTCGCCGAAGAAATACTTTTTACATTTTGTTTTGATGCCTGGCCTGGAGCTCTAACCCTGGGATCTAATTCTCGGAGTCGTGATCGAAATTGCGTTCGAATAGAAAATAATTTCGATTGCGAGAAATTTTCTGATGATGTTACTCGATAATTAATTAATTTCGTTTTACAGCACTGACTAAAATGCAAAAATAACAAAAACATATGTTTTCTTACAAAAATAAAATAAATTTAATTAATCCAAGGAATAAAAGTTTTATTAAAATTGTAATATTTCGTGTAATGGATAATATGAGCTGTTCATTTTGAAAGTGACTTCATTTATGTTTAATTTGAAATACTTAAGGTATTTCGTTTTTACAAAATTAAAAATATACGTAAGATATATGGTTGACTTGCAATGTTAAATCGCATTTAAGGGATTTAATTTTATAAAGGGTGTGTTTTATAGAGGTATAGAACTTTAAGTTGCAATAAAACAACGATGGATTATTCGATTGACATGAATTTTATTTATCCGAAAGATAATCTGGCATTACATTTTAAATATGATTTCTGGCATATGACCGCCACGGCTGGCGCGGATGTAGTCCAATCTGGACGTCCAATTTTCGATGACTTTTTCCAACATGTGTGGCCGTGTATCGGCAATAATACAGCGAATTTTATCTTCCAAATGGTCAAGCGTTTGTGGCTTTACCGCATAGACCAATGACTTTACATAGCCCCACAGAAATTAGTCTAGCGGTGTTAAATCACAAGATCTTGGAGGCCAATTCACAGGTCCAAAACGTAATTAGGCGGTCACCAAACGTGTCTTCAATAAATCTATTGTGGCACGAGCTGTGTGACATGTTGCGCCGTCTTGTTGAAACCACATCTCCTGGACATCATGGTTATTCAATTCAGGAATGAAAAAGTTAGTAATCATGGCTCTATACCGATCACCATTGACTGTAACGTTCTGGCCACCATCGTTTTTGAAAAAGTACGGACCAATGATTCCACCAGCCCATAAAGCGCACCAAACAGTCAGTTTTTCTGGATGTAACGGTGTTTCCACATACACTTGAGGATTACCTTCACTCCAAATGCGGCAGTTTTGTTTGTTGACGTAGCCATTCAACCAGAAGTGCGCTTCATCGCTGAACAAAATTCGCTTATGAAAATCGGGAACAACGGTAATCTCGTTTTGGGCCCATTCGACGAATCTACGCCTTACTTGATGATCGTTTGGCTTCAAATCTTGCACGAGTTGGATTTTGATCCATTCCGCAAAATCTTCCATAAAGTGGATGGACACAGATCCAATTCCTGTGCTCGATGGCGGATGGACTCATTCGGGTCTTCCTCAATGCTACGCTCTACAGCAGCAATAGCTTCTTCTGTACGCACCGTATAGCGTCTCTGGGGATGCGAGTTATCAATAAGAGTAAATGTGGTGCGAAAACGTTCCATGGTTAATCGAATTAACTGCTCTGATGGACGATTTTGTCGACGATAAAATGGACGTAGTGCGCGATACGTTTTCCGCACAGAACCATTATTTTCGAAATAAAATTGCACTATTTGCAAGCGTTGTTCAGGCGTGAGTCTATTCATGATGAATTGCCAAACCAAACTGAGAATAAATCACTTGACAGCTGTTAAATCGGTCGCCATCTTGAAAAGTAATGCCAACTTAAAGTTCTATACCTCTGTAAAAAAACCCTTTACATCCTACTAAAAAGTGGCTATTATTAAGTGTATAATATGACCTTGCTTACCTTAAAATGACTTAGGTCACTTTCAAAATAACAATTTGTTTTGTTACAAAACGTGAAAGAGCTTAAGTCCATTACATATAGCTTAAAAAATAGAAAAAAAACATTTAAATTATATTTTTAGATGATAGAAATAAATTTAATAACAAGTTATTCGTTAAAATTCACAATATTCGGGAGTGATTTGAAGTAGTTATGGTGTTCCGGAGGTATATACAATAAGTCCATCATGTGTCGGTATTTTAGTGATGTGATGCTTCTTATACTTTTACATTTATATTGCTTGCTTTTATTTGAGAGTTTAGTTCATATTCCATTTCTTTAATATGGAGAGCTTTTTTTAATTCAAACAATTGACCAGCATGTTCACACTCCATTTCCTTTAATTTAAATTCTTTGTTTTTTATTTCAATAAGTAAATCCATTCTTTTAGGCATTTTCTTTTGATTTAATTCTGTTGTAACCATGTTTTTTTTCCAACGGTGAACTTTTGCTCTCTCTTCCTCTGACGTTAGCATTTTGTGGAGCCTCTTTTTTCTTTATTATTAGATAGGGCTGAAGTTTCTCCTGCAGTATCATTCTCAAATTCTGTAAAAGAAGACATGTTAGGTTCCATTTTGTCTTCTTCATAATCCGATAAACAGCAGGGGATACGTCAAGAATACTATTTTTGTTGGGGTAACATTTTCTTTGTCGCAATTCTCTTTTCTCTTCTGATGTTTTTGAAGATCCAAAAGTTTGGACATTTTTTAGACCCTCAGCAGAAACTTCAATTCCAGCAGCAGACAGTATCTGTTCTTCCATTTGTGAAAGAACTTTTTCCTCATACGGTCCGCCACCCGTTTTCTTTTTTGAAGATTTATTGAATTAAACCTTCTTTTTAACATTTTGCATTTGGTCAGCGTCTACCTAAAGACATACATATATTTATACATTTATTATTTAAACTAAAACAAGAGTTTGTTAAACTACCTTGCTCTACATTTTTGCATCTTTGATTGGTGGGCCGAAAGCATTGAGCTTAGCTGTGAGCTGTCCCCATAGCTGATTAGCTCTTGCCTTTCCCTGAAAAGTATTTGGTATAATACTCTTTGCCAATTCTGAATGCTTAACCATGATATTTCCAAGAATTTCATTCTGGGTTTAATTAATTTTTGAAAGTTTTGACCTACAAATACTGGAACTAATTTTTTATTCATAAATTATTATAAATTTGTTACTTACGTTTTCTTATATTGTTCTTTACAGCAGAAAAACGTTAATTCGAAAGCTTTAGTGCTTACGAGTAAAAACACGCAAGGTGGCATTCGAATGATCACACGTTATCAAATGCCATAATTAGAAATTTCGATACCCTTTACTCGATAACGAATAAGAGATTCCCAAAACTAAATAAACTCGCACGTTCGAGTAAAAATTCGTTCGTATACGTCTGCCAGAATTAGCCCCCTGGCTTTACGTCTAATAAGCCAACACACTACCTACTAGACTACGGCGACAAGTCATAGAATTTACAAAAAACTACAGGGTATGTTCGAAATTTGACAGTTGGTAAGAGACATTTTGTAAAAGCTATCAAAGCCATCAAATGGCAATAAAAATTCCCATTAAAACTTTCTCAAAAATCTGTCATTCCGAGTTGGATTAAATTAACATACACTGCGTGAGTGTTGCGAGAAACTAGATTGTAATCCTGACTAAAGGGTTGTAATTAGTTATTAGTTAGGTAATTCAAATGTTAGTGCCACTGCACAAGAATTAAATTTTCCTCATATTGATCATTAGTACGATTGTATAACAATTTTTGAGAATACATGATGTTGAGATATACTCAAACCGATGAGAGGTAAGACCAACATCGCCTAACGTCGGTTGTTATGTGGCCATGTAGTATGTCGGCAATTGTTTGTTGGATCAGTGAGAATAGGGTCTGAGAAATATATTCCCATTTCACAACCTGTATTCGTTTCGAAACCTGCATTTTGCTTTTGATTAATGTTCGCCTATAAAAATAATAGTTTTCATCGGTATTCCCTTGCTGTTTTTTGCATCTTACCAGAAGAGATAAATCGAAATTTTCAAGAGGTTTAATAAACACAAAAGCACAATACCCTTTTCAGTAGAATAAAACGTCATTTCAGGTAAAATTCCTAAAAAGAAACAGTTCCAGGAAGAGGTATAGGCAATGGTTCTTTTCTAACTTTGTTTCTTTCACTTGTTCATGGCTCTTTCTTTTCGGAAAAATAAATAATTCCTGAGTTCTGATTTAATTCGTTGTTAGAGAAATGTGTTTAAAATTCATGCTCAAAATTATAAAAAAATCCCTTAATTGAATGAAATTAAATTGTAAATGAAATTTTCTTCAAAACCCAAAAACACACTTCATTTTTATCTACATATCCCTTTGGGGAAAAATAAAACTTTTTTATGTAATTTATTTTTTTGCACAAACCACACTTTCTCTTTCACCAAATGTTGAAAATAAAAACAAGTAATATTAAGCAAGGGGAACAAAAAATTATTATCCAATTACTGCATTTAATTTTAATGTTAAAATTCAATTAAAAGGCTATCAATTACTACTACTTACCTCATTAATAAGGAAAGTAATTAATTTTTGTTACTGGGTTTTCAAACATATTAAATCCTAAAAAAAGAAAACAAAACGAAATAAGAAACATACGATGCAAAGCACTTTGAAACCAAAAGTACCAAATTTATTTCCAAAGATCTGCTTCGACATAAAAGATTTCCTTTGCTATTCATTATCTGTAACGTTGAATTGATGGAGGATAGAATAATAATCATATAAGAAAATAAGAAAATAAATTAAAGACTGAAACGATAAAAACTTATTGTTCGCATTTAACTGGAAGAGATAATGTGCTTTTGAAATTTGTTGAAATTGTAGACGTTTTCATATAGAAATTTTATTCAGGTACTTTGATTCCATCTTTAAGGCCATTTATAAAGAAAAAATCATCAAAGTTTTAATAAATATGACACTTAAATGCATTCTGTATGATGATCTTTAACTTCTGTTTCAAGCAGAAGTCTTCTGGCCCAGATTTCTATATGAGCGCACATATTCTCATACATCTATTAAAGTGTTTTTCAATTACGTAAATACCATGTTATTAAGGTAATTACGTAATTAAGTTCTTATAAAAATCCACAAATGTTGTATTGGAGAATCCGACCTAAAGTCTTTTTTGTATTACAAAATAACCATTCTTGATATTTGAGGAGATTAAAACAAATTAATTTCAAAAACATTTAAATTTGCATAACAGATGCTGTTATTAATACTTTATTAAAAATGTTAGTCAATTCTACTACATACATACATACATACATACATTACGACCCTAAAGCCAGGTTGTGTGTTAATTTTATTCACGACAGATTTTTGAGAAACTTTTTCGCGACAATTTTATTTTCTCTCTGAGTTTTTGTCAGATATCTGCTGAGAGTAAATCGCCGATGAAATATTTTTCATATTTCGTCTTGCTGGAGATGTCTGATAAGCAAACAAGCTACCTACTAAACTACAGCTTCAATGTACTTCTGGTTCGAAAAATGTGACGGTTTTCTCAAGTTTTATATGGCAAGAAAAAACATTACTAAACAGCGCGTGTAACGCATAAGACGACAGCCTGCCACTGCATGTACGGCTTCGTACATCAGTTGATTGGTTTTCATGAGTTAATATATAACAAACACAAGAAAGTTTTACATTACTTTCGAAGACTAGTTTCTTTTTTTGGTATATGCAGTAAAAATTATTCACAAATTTTCAATTAAATGTCGTTTATAATAATAATATAATAGTATGACGGTTTTACCTTTTAAAAACGTTTGAAATAAGAGCTCGTAGATTGCAAATAAAAATAAGAATAAATTTGTATTTAGTCTTAAATAAATCCTTTATTGTTCGCACAATTCTGTGTGCCACTGTTCACAACTTGATGTAAACAACAACAATTGATTTGTTTGGTTATTCCTCTTTGCAATATTTTACGTAAACCATAACAGTTACTAGCTAATTTATTCGATAGATAATTATAAAGGAGATCGTCAAACCACGATTACTTTCATCAAACACCACGTTTTCACACAAGACTGACTGAATTTCTACTGACTCCGTTGCCTGCTTTGTCTTGCCTTTTATATGGCAGAGTAAAAAGTCTGAAGGATGCCCTTGAAGGAGAATGACTTCGTGTTCTCGAAATATCCATAAATGTAAACTTGTTGTTTACGTTATTGCTGATTAGGTACTTTGTTTACGTTTGTTATTGCAGTTTGGTTGTTGCCTTTTTGTTTACTTGTTTACCCCTTTTCATACTTTTTTTTGTTTTTCTATTTTTTTTTTACTTGTTTATCATGTAAACAAGTTCATTGGTTTTGTAGCTTTTGTTTACAATTTAAAGCAAAACACCATTTCCAATTTCGTAACAATACAATAAAACATCCGATGATAAAGCGGTTAAATTAGACTTTAGTAAAAACCTTGGCATCTATTTATTCTTACACAAGATTTCTAAAACCATGTATTGAAAAACTATTTTATTACGTTTTAGTGCAGCACACATAATTTCTTTATTTTATACTATGGCGTATGAGTGATTAAAACTCGTATTACATTATGATATTACTCATACGTCTGTGATTGCATTGACGATAGAGGCGAATATATAGTACATAATATGCATGTATCTATCAGAGATCAGCAATGAATCGTTTTTTCGCTACTCATAAGCACTCATGAAATTTTGAGTATATGTGAGTCAACAATATTAAAATTTCACTGCTCTGAGTCATTCGTACTCACTACAACCTTTATTTATAAGTACGGGTTACAATGGAGTATGCGTACAACGTTGACATCAAACTCATATCATTCGAAATATGTTTGATTCATGAGCCTACTCGTTTAGATTTAGAACTTTAGAAAAATAAAAAAATAAAAAGAAAACGACAGCAAGCAAAGCAAACACTTAACCTTCTAGTGAGTATTGTAGTGTTCGTACGCGAATCATAATTATTTTGTAATTCTTGTATATGTTGAGTATATGGAGAGTCGAAATCAACAATATCAGACGTATTGTTAAGTAAGAATATGATGAGTACTTCAAACTTTGAATATAAAAATAAGTTCCATGATATTAAAATAAGTATCAGAAGTTATGAGTATGATTCGATTCTACTCATATTTTTGAATTAGTATCGATTCAATTAACACTCTCTTATTTCAGGTAAAACACATGCGCACATTATTTAAGAAACTGGCCAGCCACTCTAGTAACAATTGCCACTTGTTATTAAAAATAAAAGATACAGTGACGACTGGTTTATTTTATTTTTTTTTTTGCACGTTTGCATAGAATATCAAATGTGGCATACGCTGTGTAGCACGTAATATCGTTCTGTTGAAACCACATATCGTTGGTGCCCAGAACTTCGATTCAGGCCAGTAGTTGGTAATAATTGACCCGTAGCTATGGCCATCGATGCGGCCGATATCCCAAAATACACACCAAACAGTGAATTTTTCGGAATTCATTGAATATTGGATGCAAGTAACTTAAGTATGTACTCATATCAAAATTGTTCTCGAATTTAAAAATTTTCAGGAGACTAGTAATCTGTTTTTCTCAAATACATTTTAAGAAGTAGCCGTGGTCTAGCGTTGGTTCAAACCCCAGGCCAGGCATCTCCAACTAAATGAAATATGACAAAAAAGTTTCTTAAAAATCTGTCGTTCGAAGTCAACTTTAAACAGTAGGTTCCGCTACTCATGTATAAAATTAGCACACCCAACATAAGTGGTATAAAGGTAGGTCGTAATACAGACTGAAGGGTGTAATGTAACGAATACACCGGAGATACGCAAATATATTTCAGATTCTAATTCTAAATTCTAAAGCTGAAGATCCATTTTCTTAAGAAATCACTGTATGAAATGTAGTACAGTACAGTTTATAAATTCAGTATAGAATAGATGGAGGGATAATCATGTGGACACAATACTTTGGTTAAATATAAAATTTGCATTATTTTTCTCTAAATTTGAATATCTTTATCACATTTACCATTATAAAGCCTTTTTCGTTATTTTATTAGTTTGTTTATATGTTTGTAACTTAGGAAATTCTTATGAAGGAATTTGTACGTACGTACAAAACAAATCGTTTAATTATAATATATTCTGTACATTCCTTGTAGTTTTTTTTTTCACTTCATTTAGTCGTTTCGTTTATTAGCTTATTCTAGATTTGTATAGTACTACGACATTAAATTTTTTGTTCATTTGTCGTCATAGTGAAGACAGCAATAGACGACTGTAAATATTTGCAAAAGACAACAGAGGAACTTTTAACTGAAGAAATACAAATTCAAGCAAATGTTAAAGCAAGCGTGCATCAAGCTATACTACAATATGTGCGTAAAGCATGTGTGACGGAAATAATCTGTGGCAAGATTGTGATTTAAGAGGAAATAACATAAGATATGTCACAAACTAGAGTATAACAAAAGGAGATAAGAGATACAATATACTCGTATAGACAAACATTATGAAACAATTTGGTATGACAGATTGCTTAGATTGTCTAAAACGTACAAAATGAAATAATTCTGATAAAAGAGAAGATAATAAAGCAATTTTGTGGAGTGATAATTTCAGTAGCAAATAGTTTTAAGACAATACTGTAATATAACATAATTCGATAGTACAACGCTTGATAATCGAATTTCGAAAGGAGTGTATTTTCCTGCCACTTAGAATTGAGTAAATAGAATATCCAAACTCAATATTTATTCCAAAAATATCTAAAATAAGTTATGTACAACAAAAATTATGTTTCTAAGTTTTGGATTTGCTAACTGTTTTGAAAAATGTTTTTAATTCGCACGCATTGACAGCAGTCTATCTTAGATTTGATTTTCGGCATATAAAAATAATTACATACTTACATACATACATAATTGGTATTACAATCCGAACGATAGATTCTTGAGAAACTTTTCATGGCAATTTTATGTTACTCTCAGAGCTTTTTCCAGAAATCTGCTGAGGGGCAGTCACCGAAGAAATATTTTTTTCATATTTTCGTTTTGATGTGTGCCCTGGGATTTAAACCCTCGCCTTAGGTCTAATTAGCCGACACACTACCTACTAGACCACGGCGACTTCGATATAAAAAAAAACAATTATTGTTAGCAAAGAGAGCTACTTCGTATTGTGGTGAGAGTTAGGTTAGGTTTTAGTGTTAGCTTTGATTACCGAAGTTTACTTGAATACAAATAGCGGCCCGTTGTGACGACATTGGTAAGCCCCTATACTAACCAAATTTCCGTAAATTAATCGAAAAAGTTTATCAGCGGCTGTACATTAAAGGACGATGAGAACTAGCCTGAAAGTTTTAATGCTATTAAGCTGACAAGGAATGGAGATCCAAATAACATAAATCTGCACCTCGCATTAGATGAGCATTGACAAAAAAAGTTTACAACTGTTTCCTCTTCTTGAGCAATCTCACATATTCAGCAGAAGTCATTCGATGGAAGCTGTAGTCTTTCCGCATGTCTTCCCAGAATGCAGTGGCCTGTAGGCATGACCACTGTTATCGAAATGAGACTGCCATCTAGTATGAGTAGTTGGTTTGTACGCCTTTTATCTATCCTAGTGCTCATTGGCCCAAGATATTAAACAGAAACCGAATTTAATCGAGGAACTGTACCTTCTCTAGCGAGCTCATCAGCCTTACAGTTGCCTGGAATATCCCTGTGCCCAGGAACAAATACAGATGAGGCACTGAAGTGCCCAGATGAGGCACTGAAGCGCCCAGAGAAAACGCGGAAACAATGGCGACACTCTAACGAGATTAGAGTTGACATTAGCGCTCGAGGGTGGTGAGATACTAACCTGAAATTTGCAAAGACTCGTTGATTTTAATAATACTAAAACCTAGAAGATATCATCCAAATGTGTGGCCTTATACACCCATAAATCTTTTGAAGATTTATATTATTGATTATTAATTTGGCTCAGATACAAAGTAAAGGTATTAATAATAGTGTTCGGCATATTTTATTAATGTCCATCCACAAAGACTGACAAAAAGGCACATTTTTGAGAAAAAAAATCATTCCTTAATTTATAACACGACCATCCCCATCAAGATGCATCTGGTAGTCATTGTGATCAAAACGAAGTATGTGTTTTCGATAAGTACGGACATGCGGCGTATCGGATTATCGCCGATAATTAAACTTTAGATCTTGTCTATTAATTTATTTATCTTGACTCGGCCGTTACCAACTAGAACGATGTCAATCTTGAGATCAAGCTATTATGGTCTCAATATCTAATTGAGTAGCAAAGACCTTTCTCGTACAACGGAACTTATACTCTACAAGTTGCTCATTCTTTCTGTGCTTCTTTATGGCGCAGAAGCATGGACACTATTAACCACCGATGCGGTAGCCTTGAGTGTATTCGAGAGGGATGTCCTACGTAAAATCTTCGGTCCAGTGCGAGTTGCCTATGATTTCAGCATTCGATCTAATAATGCACGTTGTTCAGTGCATTAACATCCAGCGACTGCGCTGCCTCGGCCACGTCGTTCGGATGGAAGAGAATGTTCCGGCGAGACGTATTTGATGCGGTGATTAGTGGACGACCTTGTCTTCGTTGGAAGAACCTGTCATCGATTGGTGTAAACAATTGGTGATGTCGTGCAAAAAGCAGAGGCGCCTGGAAGGATGTGTTAAAGCAAGCCGAATGCCATTAATCGGGTTGTTAATGCCCAACTAAGTAGGAAAGCATGCACATTACAAACCCAGTTATCTTTCTGAAAAATATAATTATCTTTAAAATTTCCGTCAAGTTTTTTGATAAGAATACCTTCTAGAAGTTCCAAATATGTTTCATTCTGGTTAGCACCATGAAGCAAACAAAAATTTATAAAAAACAATCTTCCTCGGACCATAACACTTTTTCCACCAAAAATTTGGCATGAATCCAAATCAAGACAATAATAATCAAACTAAAATGTTATCGTTGGCAAAGCAAAGTTTTTCCATTCATCCACTCATGATATGTAAGTTTAGACGAGTCCAAGATGTCTTTCAATGTGTCTCTTAGCTAAACGTACTTAACTTTTTTACGACTTAATTTTTTTTTCATTTAATCGACGGGGCAGCAGTTCAAACAAAAAGCCATAGATCTTGTAGTAATTGGAAGATTAGGTTTTTTTATTTTTCTACATGATAAACGATCCTTAGTGGTATCGTGTTTAAGCCAAGTTTTTGGTCATATTTTTATTTATTTGTTTGTTTATTAATTATAATACAATTACAAAATATAATATAAATATTACCATGGGAGTAACATAGACATTCTGCTAGGTGCGACAGACCAAAGCCTCTGATGGGAATCGAACCCACAACCCTCACTATAATAGTCCACCCCACTACCCACTAGACTACCAGGCACCCAGGTCATTATACATGATACATAATTGGCCATTAGAACCTTTCAGTCTGGATTATGGCCTAGCTTCTTACACCACTCATGTTATGTGTGTTAATTCTATACATGACTGGCGGGACCTACAGTTCAAAGTCGGCCCCGAACGACAAATTTTTGAGAAACTTTTCATGGCAATTTTATTTACTCTCAGAGTTTTTATCAGAAATCTGCTGAGGGGAAGAAATAATATTTTTCATATTTTGTTTTGATGTCTGACCTGGGATTTGAACCGTGGCCTTACGTCTAATAAGGCCACACTACCTACTAGACTACGGCGACTTACGAATCTATAATTCATAACAATTAGTATTCCAGAAATTTTTATCTTTTTTAAAAGAACACCCTCTTGTTTTAAATTATCAATCAAGCACTTTTCGGTGATATTTAATCCCTTTCTTGAGCTATTTCCACGTCAATTAAAATTTTATTTTTATTCGCCATATTTTATTGTCTTCAATTATATTTCGACAGCAATAGACTGCTTTTACTTATGTTTTAGAACTTAAGATTTTATTGAAATAACCCGGACATACTGGCAATAAATACTTTAGTATTTATGTTGTTTTTATGACCATAATTAGGATTATTATTTATTTTTGTATACGAATAAAATATTTACAAGTGGTATTACAACTTGCAGTCATTTAATTTAAATTTTATTTCCTTTTTATAACGTGATAATGCTCTATAGGATAACTGCCATTAAAAGATGAAATTTTTTATTCATTTTTGTCTAATAAAAATGAAGTCAGCTGAAAATTATGAAATAAGATTTGCATTAAGATAATTGAGAAGTAAAAATGATATCAACATTTTTTACTTATTTTGATTTCGTACTTTTTGCCACAATAGGGAATTTCGCCCAAATTTTTCTTGATTTTTTCTGATTTTTGTCTGTGTTAGCAAAAACACATTATAAATTATTTTTAAAAATTTCATGACTTGTTTTTCGATTATATTTAACCCTTGTCAGTTACTCCCCATTTTTGTACATTAAGGTTACTCTTCGTTGAATCGACGAACTATTTAACCCTGTATGGTTACTGTTCGTCGAATCGACAAGGCTCAATTACCCTTTATCATGTAATTCTTTTATGTTTGACCAAATTTCGCTCTTTTTTCAACAACGCTGGTTGATAATGGAAGCCTGCAGTGAGTAAGCTTACGCTGGCCACCCATTTTTTTAAACACTTCCTATTTGTAGATCTATATGAAGCTAATTGTGTGTGAGATATCGAAAATTCTCATCGATCGCCTCTATCTGGTGTATCCTTAAATACTTAATATTTGTAAATCTAAATGAAACAAATTGCGTGTGAGATATAACGAAAAATTTTTATCGATCTCTTGTATCTGGTGTATCCTTAAACCCTTCCCATTTGTAAATCTAAATGAAACAAATTGTGTGTGAGATATCATCGAAAATTCTCATCGATCTCCTTTATCTACTGTATCCTTAAACCCTTGCTATTTAAAAATCTAAATGAGGCAAATCGTGTGTGCGATATCACCGAAGATTCTCGTCGATCTCCTCTATCTGGTGTATCCTTAACCTTTATGTCAACAGATACATACCCGGGTATGTTTTGTGTTTTAAATCGCCGTATCTCAGGAAGTAATAATTGTATGAACCTGAAATTTCCTGATGTCCTCACTAGTAGTGTTTTGTACCTTATTTCTAGACTTCAGTAAAAATGGCGAATGGGGGTCAAAGATGTAGCCATTTTTTGATTCATATCCCTTACGTCAACAGTTGCATACCTGGGTCCTTATAATGAAATATATGAAAATATTTTGATATTTGATTTTTGTTGAATTTAATTTACAAGTTCTTAATAATAAGATTAAAATTCAATCAAATATAGGAAGACATAAAAAAATATTAAATGCTAATTTTTTACTTGAATGAGCGGCACTCACGGGCTTGTTGCATAACGTGCAGGATTTGCTGGTTGGCCGACGTTTTGTACATAAGTGGCAATTATCTTTTACTTTCATTCTACCAGTGCTGTCAGGTTCGTCCACGCTTTTATCTGCTGCAACATGTTTATTTATATGTCTGTGTTCTCTTTCCGGCTTCACCAGTTGTTCGCTGAGGCTGTGTAGGAACATTCTACGGCGGCTTGTGGAAGCTTTCAACATTAGGTTATTCTCAACGTAAATTATAGGCAACGAGGTCTAGTATATTGTAGAATAAAACCAAGGGCCATCTATTTGTTCGTCGCCTTGTTCAATATTCTATGTAGTTCTTCCCGTCCTTTAGATAAAGTGAAATATGGTGGTACAAACACTCGTCTTCTGTTCACTGTACCTAACATTGGTAAACTGCTGTCCATCATTAAAATTTTCGCTACGTTCCGTCCATTTCCACGAAAATGATTGACGAACAAGTTCTCCACTACCCTCACACCTACCTTTTTTCCCGGATGCCGCCAATACAGTATAAATTTGTCCCTTCATTGGATAGGATGAGACGGAGTCACATACCCACCATGCTTTAATTCCGTAATTGGCGGGTTTCGATGGTAGGTATTGGGTAAACGCGGTACCACGTTTGGATCTGCTACGTAATTGCTGCGTAGATTATCATATCATCATCATTCATTTGTAGATATAGGTTATTTGGCTCTCCATTGCTTGTCAGCTTGACGGAGCATTCATCTATTGATATCAAGGATATAGCTTCGTTCATGAAACTTTCTGGCTGGTTTTCCAGTGTAGGGTAGTCGTGCTTTTAATGTGCAGGCCTGGCGCTGACCAACTTCTTCCTTTTCCCTGATTTTGGTGGAACTTGGTCAGTACAGGGACTGCGTTCACCCTTGGCATCACAACGGGCCGCTATGCGTGCTCAAGTGAGCTTTGTGATATCAGAGCTACCACTCCGACCTAACCTAACCTATCATTCTGTATTAAAAATAATTCCGTTATGGCTGCAGCTTTGTCGGTTTTTTACGCTATTGACGTGTGTTTCCGTTGTCGAAAAGTATAAAGCGGCTTATATCTCAAAAACGCCGTACGCTCACGGGAGCACGATGTAAGAGATGTGAGGTCGTTTTCCATAAGTCTTTAGTATGTACGTAACCAGAGTGCGTTACACCACCAAAAAAGTAAGTAAAACCAAATCAACGCCGAAATAAGCTTAGCAATAAAAGAAATTCCATAGCCGGGTATGCTTCTGTTGACGTAAGTATAATTTTTTATCTGTTGACATAAAGGTTAAACACTTCCTATTTGTAAATCTAAATCAAACAAATTGTGTGTGAGATAACACCGAATATTTTTTAGCGATCTCTTGTATATGGTGTATCCTTAAACACTTCCTATTTGTAAATCTAAATGAAACACACCAATAACAATGTCCACATGTTATTGAAAATAAAAAAAATACAGTGACGGCTGGTTTATTATTATCATTTTTTTATTTTTTGGCAAGTTTTCAAATCTGGCATACGGTGTGCAGCACGTAATATCGTTCTGTTGAAACCACATATCGGTGGTGATCAGATCATCCGATTCAGGCCAGAAGTTGGTAATGATTAACCCCCGACCATGGCCATCTATGTGATCAATGACCCAAAATCCACACCAAACAGTAAATTTTTCGGAATTCATTGAATATTGGATGCAAGTAACTTAAGTATGTACTCCTATCAAAACGAAATATGAAAAATATTTCTTCGGTGATTTCCTCTCAGCAGATTTCTGGCAAAAAATCTGTCGTTCGGGGTCGACTTTAAACTGTATGTTCCGTACTTATGTATACAATTAACGCACACAACATGAGTGACGTGAGAAGCTAGGCTGTAATCCTGACTGAAGGGTTGTAATGGCCAATTATGTAGGTATGATAGCCTGGCTGTGAACAGTCTTGGATTTCATGTATATTGTGTAACGTCCGAAATACGACAATTTTTTGATGAAAGTTTGGGTCCAGAGAGCATTCAGCGAGTGCACGTCATTGTCTATGGTCGTTTATATTCAGATCATGAGTCACGATGCAAAATTCACCACATTGTGGTTAACGAAAGGCGATGATTTCTGAGCGTGAATAGTAAATTCAGGCTTGATTGACATGTGCTTTAAACCGAACGGCGTCACGTAATTGCATAAATTTGCACAATCATGAAATTTTACCGCACAAGAATGGTTTTTCTGAGTATGAGTTAAGACTCTCATATATATGTAGCTTGCAGTACAGAACCCAATATTTGCATTGAATAACCAAATAACGCCATCAATAAGTATTTTCTTTACTTTTAAAAAGTTTCCAGATGCTTCATAAATAATCTGCTACATATATTTCTCTAAATTTTTACTTTTGCTTATATTTCAATATATATTGTATGTGTGTAGTTATAAAACTTTTGGGCTGCACTAAGCCTTTCAATTTTATGGTGGCTGGCCGAGTGTACTATAAATATAAATTATAAATTTTCTAATTTTTGTGAGAAATGTGAAATTGAAAACATTTAAGCAAAACTCATAATTCAAAAATTAAATTTAATGCTAATGGTCAACCCTTTGTGGTATACATTTTACCCCAAACATCAACCAGACGTACTTATTATTTCTTTTTTGTTGCTTAAACGCTGCTGTATGGCTGACGACAGCACAAACGCATTTCGAATAAAATGTTGTTGACAACATCTAGTGGTTTGGGTTCTGAAACAAGTACAAGCTAAACAGACCACGTACGTAATGTACTTTTTGTCCGTCCGATAAGTGTCCGTTATACGCAATATGTGGGTTTCTGTTCGCTGGAAAAAAATTATAATAAGTTACTATACAACGCATATGTAATTTACATATTGATGTTCTGCGTATAATGTTGGTCTGTTGTGAGGTTTACACATCAACAAGTAAGTCAAGAAACAGCAGCTCCCCAACATAATGCTGTAAACTGAGTTATGTATGACAGCAAAATAAAATTTCTCTTGAAAAATTTCATTTTGGCATACAGAATATTAAATGTAAAATTATAAAAGACTTACACGTTTCCGCCAGCCTACAATAAATAACCAACTGCCTGATAACGACATTAAAAATTTATTGATTTTATTTAATGCTCATCATTTGCAAAAATTATCATCGGCATATGATAATTGGTTTAATGAAATGCGATTTCATGAGGTCATGAAAATTGAATTTTTTTAAAGAAATACCCTCGAATATAATTACGTATTTACTCAATATATGTATATACTTGGTCATTACGACTCTGTAGTCAGAATAACGACCTACTTTCTCAAACCCCTTATGTTGTTATGTTAATTTTATATATGAGTGGTGGGACCTACAGTTTAAAGTCGACCCCAAAAGACAGATTTTTGAGAAACTTTTTCATCGCAATTTTTATTTTACTTAGATAGAAATCTGCTAAGGGGGAGTCGTCAAAGGGCTACAGCTAATACGGATAAGCTCCATGCTCAGAAAATTATAAGCATGTGTAAAATCGACTATGTTATATGGAAGTGAAACCTGATTAGTGTAAATATTCAAATTTATGTACACGTATTGATGAACAAGTGACTCAGAATCATATACAAAATATTCTGCCCTAATAACTTCAGCACCATGGATCTCTAGAATCTTAACGACAAGGAAACCATAATAACGCAAATAAAACGTAGGAAATGGAGATGGTTTGGCCATACTATCCTTACGGCTCAAGCATGTACGTCTAAGGGACATCTGGAGATGTTCGATACTCTATGACAGTACAACCTTACATGGGATGATGCAAAAATGTCAGCAGTCAACCGATTAAGAAGGAAATGCTTTGTTGAAGCCATGTACTGCCAAGACAGATAATGGAAAAAATTTGATGCCATTATTCTGCAAGATAAATTCGTTCAAATGTCGTTCAATTTCTAGGTGGGTATTACTTACTTACTTAATTGGCCATTAACAACCCGCTTAACGGATGCTTCTTGCGCGCTTAAGCTAGTTGATCACACCAATCGATGCCTCGGATTCCTCGATTTGGTCCTTCCAACGCATACAAGGCCGTCCTCTTCGCCGACTTCCGCAAGTCCACGCATCCAATACCCGCCTCGCCGGAACATCCTCCTCTATTAGAACGACATCGCTGAGCCATCGCAGCCGCTGGATATTAATACGCTGCACAACGTCTATGTCGTTGAGGAGCCCATACAGCTCACTGTTGGATTGGTCGTGGAAATCATCGCCAACTCGTACCGGACCGAAAATCTTACGTAGCAATTCTCTCGAATACTTTCAAGGCTGCTGCATCAGTGCTTAATAGCGTCCATACCACTACGCCATAAAGAAGCACGAGTAGGATGAACTTCTTGTAGAGTATTAGCTTTGTCGTACGAGAGAAGTCTCTGCTACTCAATTGCCTATTGAGACCATAGTAGCACCTGATAGCAAGAGTGATCCTGCGCTTGATCTCCAGACTGACATCGTTTTTGGTGGTAACGGCGGTGCCTAGATAAATAAATTCCTTGACTGTATCAAAAGTATAGTTATCGGCCGTAATCTGAGAATCAATACGCCGCATGTCTCTACTTGTCGATAACATATACTTCGTTTTGCTCTCACTTCCTGCCAGACCCATCTTAGTAGACTATGATGTCTATGTCGTCAGCATAAGCAAGCAACTGGACGCTCTTTTGAAAAATAGTGCCATTGCACTCCCGCCTTTCGCAGCACACTCTCCATGACGAAGTTGAAGAGGTCACATGATAAGGGATCGCCTTGTCTGAAACCTCGCACGGTATCAAAAGGTTCGGAGAGGACCATTCCTACTTTCACGGTGCTGCAGGATTTGCTCAACGTCATTCTGCATAGCCTTATCAGCTTCGGAGGTATACCGAGCTCAGACATTGCGGCAAAAACACATCCCTTATGGGGCTATCGAAGGCTGCCTTATAGTCGACAAAAAGATGGTGTGTGTCGACTTGTTTTTCGTGGGTCTTTTCCAGGATTTGGCGTAGTGTGAAGATCTGGTCGATGGTGGACTTGCCTGCACTGATAAGGTCCAATCAGTGTTTTGACGAGTTGCTTCAGTCGTTCACACAATACGCCTGTAAAAAACTTATATGCGATAGGGAGAAGGCTTGTAGTTGGCGCATATCGTAGCGCCCCCCTTTTTCAGGGAAGGACAGAGGACAATGAGGTTCTAATCGTTGGGCACACTTTTCATCAACCATATTTGTAAATAAGCTGGTGCATGCGCCCTACCAACTCATTATATCCAGTCTTAAAAAATTTAGCGGGGAGCCCTTTAGGACCTGTCGCTTTATTGTTTTTATGACGCATAATTGCGACTTCGACCTCTTCATGGCTAGACGACGAAATCTTCACGCCGTCATTATCGATCGGGTTCGGAACATCATCTCTAAAGGCAATATTGGTATCGTTTTCGCCTTGTAGTAGAGTAGAGAAGTGTTTCCTCCTACAGGGGTCATGATCCCTTACTATTACCATCATTTACTTCCTTTTGATATTATAGATTAGATTCTCAGGGATCGCGAAGTTGTTAACCTCAACGAAATTGATCACCTATTGATGGAAGTCGAGGGCTTTTGACACAAAAATGCTAACCAATTCGAATCTGTTGTTGGAATTAGTGATATGGAATTCTAATGACAAAAATCGCCCAAGCCTTTAATTTTTATAATTTAACCCTTCTTTCATATTTTCCCATAATTTAGAGATTACTGGTCTACTGAAAAAGATATGGCCTTACCTTGTATATTATGCCAGAGTATCGGTTTGAATAGACTGACATCCTGATATGCCAACTCATGTCAAAGAGTAAAAATAAGGTTAGTAATGCAAAATCTGAAGGCTGCATTTCAAAGTGCTCTCATAAACAGTGAAGACCAATCTTTCAATGAGCAAATTATGAAATGTAAGGGACAAAATGTAATAAAGCAGTACACATGGTTCAAGCTTTGGTGCCGTTGCGATTCGAGTACTGGTTACCTAAATAAATTGGATTAGTAAACAAAACCTCTACCGCTAATAAAATTTTAAAATTTCGTAACTATTTGGAGTTTAAAAAATAGATAATAGATTCTAAAAGCAATTATTTTTCTCCTAATTTTAAGTTCTGGAAAAATTATATTCCTTAACGACACACATGTCCAAAAAAAAAAAAACGGTCGACCCACTACTGGTTTTGGTAATTTGTTTTAAAAATATGTCTGTTGGAAGTCTAATGAATCATTCTAAATAAACAAAATGATAATTTAGCCTTATTGTCGTAGAATGGTTAAGACTATGCTTAAAATAGCTCTTAACGCTTTGCATACCGTACTCAGATTCTTAAAAATTTTACGTACATATCTGTTTTGTGTGTGAAAGGTTTAAATGATATTGTGATATAGAATTCAGAAGATGTAAGCCAACGTTAATACTAATACGTTTTTACCCTTTTAAAAACGTTGAAAATATGAGTTCGTAGATTGCAAATAAAAATAAAAACAAATTTGTGTTTAGTTTTAAATAAATTTTTTATTTTTCTACAATTCCGTATGCCACTGTTCGCAACTTGATTTAAACAACAAAAATTTGCTTTATTTGTTATACTTCTTTACACTCTTCCGCGCACACTAACAATTGTTCCGTTAGATCTTTAGAACGGAGATCTTCAAACCACAATTATTCTCTTCACACAAGAGTGACTGAATTTTTACTGATCCCGTTGCTAGCTTTATCTTGCCTTTTATATCGCTGGGTAAACAGTCTGATGAATGCTGTTGAAAGTGAACGCCTTTGCCTTCGCGAAATCTCTATAAATGTAAACATGTTGTTTGTGTATTTTGTTTACGTTTGTCCTTGCCGTGTTGTTGCTGCCTGTGTGTTTACTTGTTTATCCCTTTTTATACTGATATTGTTGCTATATTGTAAACAAGTCCATTACTTTTGGTTTTGTACGTTTGGTTTATTATTTTAATGTTAAACGAGAAAACCATTACCATTTTTGTAACAATTCACCTGAAGTGTTAAATACTAAATTAAATAGAAGTAAAGCGTTCATAACATATTACACACTTTGAATACATTTTCGTTGGTTTTCGTTAAAAAATACAATTTCAAACAAAAAAAAAAAAGAAGAAACATTAATTAAGGCAAAATATTTTATGTAGTCTTGGCACGGAATGCATCAATTTGCTAAGAGTTTATGGAAAAAAAAACTACTTTTTCATACAAGCATAGAAATTTTAAAATTTTTCTAACCTGGTACGGTACAGTATTCAGGTGGTGGTGGAGTATTGAGTTCGTAAGCTAATATTTGTAATACGTAATGTAAAAATCCTTTTACGAATATTATAAAGAAAATTTGATAAAGATTTTGACAAAATAACTTCAACATTCGAGTCTAGTTAGAGAGAATTGTTTCCATTAATAAAAATAAATAAATTTTAAACTACTCTACAAGGGACAAGGTAGCTAACATGTTATGTCGTCTGATGTACTTTGCTTGCCTTTAAATTGTCAGCGTAAATATTTTACGAGTTTCTCTTTTGTTGTCGTTCATTTTGTAAAACTTCCTCATCACAGCAGAGTAACCAAGCGATTTAACTTGTTTTCAAAGATTTTTTTTCAACGTCAGACTACAAATTCCAGGGCATATTTACGACACACACAGTGCCTTAGGTAGGGTTTGTGCAAATTTCATAACTGATGAAAATAAAAGTAAAAAAAAAAATATAGAAACGCTCCTGACAATGCCTGAACAAAAGAAAAAGTGAAAAGCAATGGAAACCTCCAAAGCAATTACCAGATTCAAATACAACAAAAATGTGCGATTTTTATCATAACGTTGACCTGCCCCGAAAGCCATGTAGAAAATAAGTATATAAATGACCTTGTAGTAGTGAAACCGTTTCATACTTACATATGTACATGCAGTGCGTATACGTATATTTATGATAACTACTTCTAGTCTGCCTCTTGTAACACCTTCAAAGTAATAAGGGCAAATAAGTATTTACACATTCACAATCATAAAAATCTATTTGAATTGTTTATTGGCATTTGCCTGGTGGCGATGTATTCTCGCCAAATATTACGAAATAAAATCAAATACGAAAGGATGCGCCCAATTGGCTTAAATAAACACCCAAGGAGGAAAGAGATGCATGTGTGTGGAATTTCTTTTAGGAAAGTGTCTGGTGTTATTTTAAATATGTAGGTTGTATTAAAATTTTATAAAATAGTTGGTTTTGTTTTTGTGATTTTTTTTTTTTAATTTTGTAACCTTCTCTAGAAATAACCTAAGTGTGCTCAAAATGAAAACCAGCACTCATGAACCTGGCATTGACTGACATTGGCTTGTGGGTGTGGATAGTCAGAAAACTTTTAATTAAATTTCCAATAGCTCAGAGTGCAGTTGATAGTCTAATGAAATAGTTATTCCTAGAGCATGCAAGACAAGAGTGAACGTGCGAGAAATTATTGCTAATCATGTGTTCTAACAAGCAAATATCACACTACATACATACATATACATACATAATTGGCCATTACAACCCTTCAGGATTACGGCCTATCTTCCCACACCACTCATGTTGTGTTAATTTTTACATGAGTGGCGGGACCTACAGTTTAAATTCGACTCCGAACGACAGATTTTTGAGAAACTTTTCATGGCAATTATATTTTCTCTCAGTGTTTTTTCCAGAAATCTGTTGAGAGGCAATTGCTGAAAAAATATTTTTCATATTTCGTTTTGTTGGAATGTGATCTGTGGCCTCATGTCTAAGAAGCCAACATATACCTACTAGACTACGTCGACTTCAAATATCTTGGAATGTCTTTCTCTTAGCAGATTTCTAACAAAAGTTCTCAGAGTAAATAAAATTCCCTAGAAAAAGTTTCTTACTGCCACTACTGTATAAAAATAATATACCCAACATAAGTGTGTGAGAAGCTAGTTCGTAATCCTAACTGAATGGTCAATTCGGTATGTAAAGCTCGAAAACTTGATCGCGTTTAGATTATACGTTCTGCAACAGGTCATAACTATTTGCATGAATTATGTTGTTGAACGATGCATATTTTAAACTGCAAACTAAGTCCACGACACTTCAGAAAGAAGCCTTGCCTGACGGAGGATTTTATTAACAAAATGGTTGGATGAGCCGATGTAATGACAAAGAATAAGCTAAGAACTACAAAATCCAATAGTTTGGAATACACTGCGAAATCACGATTGACTTTCAAACAATTGTTAAATAGACTGATTGGAACCGTGGCCTTACGTCTAATAAGCCAACACACTACCTACTAGACCACGGCGACTTCTGTATATACAATTGTAAATATAATAAATAAAATACTCTGAGAATTTTTGCCAAAAATTTGCTGAGAGGAAGTTGCCGAAAAAATAGTTTTCCATGTTTCGTTTTGATCGAGATGTTTGACCTCTGGACCATTAGACTAGTACGGAAGAAATTATTCTACTAATAAAATTTCCAATTAAAGAGCGAACATCAAAAGAGCAGATATACTGTGCTATAGGGAACGTGTCTCCATTTACATACATGGCCTTCAATGTTTACTTGTTAGCTGTCAACATCTGATGTAAAAGTTCGTATTCAAAAATCAGTAACTTACCACAGTTAAGGTTAAAATATCATCACTTATAGTTAAAGTTAAGTTTGGCATTGATATAGCAATACTGTCACTATTCTTATAACACAAAATTACGTTTAATTTATGAATATTATTTGTTAAAAGAACAAAATATATAAAACAAAAATTTTAAAATTTTAAAACTATTTGCAACACATCTTTCAGGCAATTTCTGGATTGCATATCAATAAAACTTAATCTTTTAAACCAAAGCAATTAGTCGCTCAATTTTCGGCTTTCTAGTGTGTTCCATAGATGGAAACGAATAATAGTCGGAAAAAGCTAAGTCTAGTGGATACGGAGGATGTGGTAGTTTCTCAAAAATCTGTCGTTCGAAATCGACTTTAAACTCCCAACATCAGTGGTGTGAGAAGCTAGGTCGTAAGGGAAGGGTTGTAATGACCAATTATGTATGTATGTTATGCTGGTCTATGTTGTTATATTAAGCAGTGCAATAATTTGTAAACAAGTTCATTATTTTGTTGTTGTAGCTTTTGTTCATAATTTTAATACTAAGCGATGTAAAAGCAAGACACCAGTACGTAGATTTTTTCATTTATAAGCATTATAAGCAATATTATTGCTTAAAATTTATGAAATTTGATACACATATTGGGGTACCTAGACTTTTGCTATCCACTGTACATATAGAAGTAGTGCCACTGCAATACCTATGTACATATATATACCAATGAAGCATCTATTCACAAAACATAGTTTCCGCATGTGTGAAGATTATATTCAAATACAGATACTAATCCAAATACCCCATGAAATCATTAATGCTGTAATAAAGTCCAGTTATGGTTGATGCAACACAAAACTTTTGTTATTTTGTTTGAAACATGTAACGGCCTTCTCGGTATGCCAATTACGAATGGAAATTTATACAAATACATTACTACAGATTATTGTCAAATATTTGACTCAAGATTGTATTGCAGAAATGTGGTCATATTTGGTTTGCAAATAACGATGACTACATAAACAAAGTAAAATACAATGGACACATATACATATAAACATGTGAGTTATATGTGCAAGTCCTCCAAATGGTCCAATAGCCGATTTTCCCATGTCAATTCCGGTATGAGTTGACAGAACATAGTTGAAAGCTTTAAGCGCTACCCTAATGTTTTGTTTTGGATTTGTTTTGGTTATAAATGTGATCGAAGACCACCAGTTGGTTAATGTAAACAAAGCGTTTACATGCTATTGGATTGGACTGTTCGCATGGCTTGACACAATGTGCCCACCAAAGATGCCTTTGTTTGAAAGTGCACAATCGGCATCTTTATAGAAAATAAGTATGTATTGGTACAACCAATACATTATTTTTAAGCTAAAGTTAAGAATTGAAATTCAAAGATGCCTTTGTTTAAAAATGCACAATCGGCATCTTTATAGAATATAAGAATGTATTGGTACCGCCAATACATTATTCTTAAGCTAGATTTAAGAATTTGAATTATATAAAATTTAGTTATACATTGCACCAAGAGCGATAAAGTCGTTTCTTTTAAAAAAGTAAACTGAAAATTGTAAATACAAAACTGGCGCAGTCGGTAGGATGCTAAGTGAAAAATAGTATCCCGAAAAAAAAAGAACCGTACGAGAGTGAAAAGTTTTTTAAATAAGATTAAAAATAAAATTTACATGGTGTTAAAAAAAAATATAACAAAAACAAGAAAAAATATAAAACTGATAAGTGCATAATAAATAAAAAATTTTTTTACCTAACCGCTCTGAAACACAGAGAAATAAAATACACCATACATAAAATACACATACATAAAAAAAAGGTTCCGCTTACATTAACAAAATCAACAATAATAATACATAATTTGAAAAACTAAATGAAAATATATATTGAAAATTAAAAAGAAATTGAAAAAAAGAAGAAGAAAGAATAATTTCCATCGCCTTGGAAAACAATAAAATGCAGCCAAAGCACCTGAAGGAAGAAGCTGCTTAGCCGAAAAACCAGTCATCAACAGTAGAAATAGTAACAACAAAAAACAATCAATCAACAGCAACCACAACAACAACAGCAAAAGCAAAAACATCTAAAACTCAAACAACAACAACCACAACAACAGAGAACAACAGCAATTGACGGGAGGAAGGATTTCTAAGGTATAATAATTATTTTAAGTTTCATATTTAAAAGAAAATAAAAAAGTTGACTAGAAGTTAACAATAGAAGTTAACAATAGAAGTAAAAGAAAACGTGTTAAGAGAGTGATATTAAAGCTAACACAAAATATAATATTTAATAATAAAATAAAAAAAAAAATTTTAACATAAAAAGCCTATAAAAATTAAATTTAGTTTCTAAATTAATTCTTTTTAGTAATAAGAAATAAAAACAAAAAAGTTTTTTTGTCATTTTTTCGACTTCGGCGATTCCCAAGGGACCCTCCCGTAGTGCGATAAAATCTATTCGGTTACCAACTGATGAGTGACCGATATATGCCATTTTGAGTCTGAGACCCGTTACTTTGAAGGAACGGATTACGGAGGGAGTGGCATATATATATACATATACACAAATACTGCTTTAATTCGATATTGACCACAGATTTAGGATTGGGTATTAACAAGAGCTTAGTTTAATAAATTGAAAAATCAGTCGTTGTTGAGGAATTTTAAGAAGAAAGAAAGTAAAAATGTCTTTAACATTGATCGAGGGGTTGCGCGAAGCTCGAAGCTTACCGCCATTCAGTGGGACAACTGAATATGCTTTGACAAGTTATTTGCGCGAAGTAAATACAGTGTTGTCCTTGGTGGGAGAAGAACACAAGGCAACTATTAGGTCGGTTTTGGCGAACCGTCTTCAGGGTAAAGCCTTGAAGGCAATTGAAACCTTGGTAGACCCAACATGGGAACAAATTATTGCCAAACTTCGAGAAGAATTTGGTGTGAAAGAATCATTTTTGGGGTTGCGAAATCAGGCCATGAACGCGGTGGCTTTGAGAGTGGAGGAACTCCACCATAAGTTAAGTGAGATTCTAAATCTCATGAATACCAAGTATAGTCTTAGTCCGGAGAATAACGCTATGTTTTCTCCAAATATAAATCAATCATTAATCTTCGAGATATATTTAAATTATCTGTCTTTGAATATAAAGACATTACTAATTCAGAACAATATTACTACCATTTCTGGAGCACAAACATACTTCACTGAAAACAATTTAATGAAGGACGTATACTTACGAAAAAATTCGTATCCAAGTGGCTCCCAGAACAAGAACCTTGATAAAGGACAAAGAACGGGAAATTATAGACAAAATTTGAATAACAGATCATATAAACCAGATCCTCAAAATATGACCCAGCCCAGTGGAAATTAGTACCACCGAAGAGGTTCAGGTCAATATAGAAATGTTGGTTATGACCGAAGAGGTTCAGGTCAGTATAGGAATGTTGGTTATGATCAAAGGGGTTCAGTCAAAGTGGACGTGTTGGTCCATATCAAAATAATAACAATAACAATAATATTAATAATATTAATAATAATAGACCCGTACCAATGGAGGTTGGAAATATAAGCATGAACGAAAATTTTCATGTACCGCCTCCGGATCCCAATTACCAATAGTCTTACTCACAATTAATAACGTTAAAGTTAGATGTTTGGTTGACAGCGGGGCTGCAACTACGTTGGGTGACTATGGGATTTTTGAGGGGTTGTCTGTAAAAAGAAGACTTAATATCAATAATAATGTCATAATAGACTTTTACAATATGAAGCTTTGGGTTAATGGTGTCGAAGTACTGTTCTATTCAAAACCAATTGATGTAGGCTTTGACGAAATAGCGGCCTTAGAATTGCAAGACATAAACTTTGGTAACATAGAGTTGCCAGATCATTTAAATAGCGAAGAAAAGCGCAAATTAGATGTGTTTTTGAATAAAAACAGATTTACTTTCTATCAGGAAGGTCAAGCTCTGACAACAACTAATGCTGTTAAACACAGTATTGTCACAACATCGGATAAACCGGTGTACTCTAAAATATATAGATACCCTAAAGCACATGAAAGGGAAATTGAAACCCAGATAAAGGATATGCTAATCCAGGGAATAGTTAGGCCGAGTAAATTGCCTTATAACTCACCCTTATGGATAGTACCTAAAAAACTGGATAACGACGGTAAACGAAAATGGCGTATAGTCATTGATTACCGAAATTTAAATAATATAACCGTAGGAGATAAATTCCCGATACCCAATATGGATTCCCTATTTGATAAATTGGGTAGAGCACAATATTTTTCCACCATTGATCTTGCGAAAGGTTTCCACCAGATTAGGATGTAGGATAGGGACATTCAGAAGACAGCCTTCTCAACACCAATGGGACATTATGAGTTTGTCAGAATGCCATTCGGGTTAAAGAATGCACCCGCTACCTTTCAGCGTATGATGAATTACGTTTTAAGTGATTACATCAATAAAATTTGCGTCATCTATATGGACGATATATTGGTTTTCTCATCTTCATTGGATGAACATTTAAGTAGCCTAACAAAGATATTTTCTGTTCTAAACGAACATAATTTAAAATGTAGCTTTCTAGCTAGACAGACTCAGTTCTTGGGTCATATAGTTACACCAAACGGGATAAAACCTTGCCCATCCAAGATTGAGGCAATTAATAAAGTACCTATTCCAGGTACTGTGAAACAAATAAATCATTTTTGGGTCTCACTGGGTACTATAGAAAATTCATAAAGAATTATTCTTCTATAGCCGGACCAATTATAAAATATTTAAGAAAGGATGTAAAGATAAATACTGATGATCAACAAACCCACCAATACTGTCTTATCCGGATTTTAACAAGAAATTCGTCCTTACTACGGATGCTAGTAATGTCGCATTGGGTGCCGTTCTTAGCCAGGGTGATAAACCCATTTGTTATGCTAGTAGAACGTTAAATAATCACGAGAAAAACTATAGTACAATAGAGAAAGAACTCTTGGCTATAGTGTGGGCGGCTAAATATTTTCGTCCTTACCTTTTTGGCACTAAGTTTTTGGTCAACACAGACCACCAGCCACTCAGATGGTTAGCTTCCCTTAAGGAGCCAATTTCCAGATTGAGTAGATGGAAAATCATGCTCTCCGAATATGAATTTGATATCGAGTATGTTAAAGGCAGGGATAATAAGGTTGCAGATTTCCTAAGTCGTTTGGAATCTGATAATGAGGAGACTGAAGATTGCGATATTAAATCACTGTTTGAGGTATCTGAGGAAGTAGCAACGGTACATAGCCAACAAGAGGATGATGGCAGTACCAATTTTTTTATAAGTGATTCTATTGTGAACAAATATAGAACACAAATAAGAATTTTAAAGACTAAACAGCGGGAACACGAGATCTTGTATACAAAATACAATATTGTTTACGTAAGTGAAAACGATTTGATCACTATCTGGACGATTTATTTAGAAGAACGTTGAAGAAAGGGAGAGTCGGCATATATTTCGAGCTTCCGGATAATTTGTATTGTGTAGTCCAGAGAAGGTTGGAGTCGTTGTTTGGTGGTGATCGGGGTTTTGAGTTTTGTTAAGTGTACAAAGTTGGCTGCTGACATGCCTGACGAAGAGGAAGTGCATGGGATAATTGCAAATACCCATAAAGACGGAAACCATAGAGGCGTTTTGGAGAATTTTGGAGAAATAAAAGATTCCCATTTTTATCCGAACTTGATAAAATATATAAATAAATTTATAAATTCTTGCAGAATATGCAATGAGAACAAATACGATAGAAATCCATATCGTAAACGTTTTAACCATACCGTAACACCTGAGAGACCAAACATGATTGTCCATATGGATATTTTTCAGGTTCATAGAACATGTTTTCTGACCACAATAGATAGATTTACTAAACTGGGTTCTGTGCATAAAATCACAGACAAAAATATGTGTACGGTCAAGGTGAAAATTCAAGAAAGGATTGCCTTACTTGGCAAACCAGAGTTATTGATAATGGACAACGAGTTCAATAACGCCTTGATAAAGCTGTTTTGTGCGGAAAAGAATATTCAAACGCATTTCACAACGGCATGTTCTAATACAGGTAATTCTGATATAGAGAGAATGCATTTGTCTCTTTTAGAACACATTCGAATTCTAAAACGAAGTAACGAAAATATAGATGTGGAGGAGTTGGTTATTGGGGCAATAGGCTTTTACAATGGCACAATTCACTCCACGACAAATATGAAACCAATTGACTTTTTGAACCGTTCCGATATAGATCATCGGAAAATTGCTCAATATATGAGTGATAAGAAGAAAAAGGCTATTAATAGGGTTAATTCAAAAAGGGGGAGTGTTCCCAACTATAATAACCGGGAGTTGTATATGAAGAACCCCGTAGCCCAGAGACAAAAAACTGCTAAGAGATTTTTGAAATATAATGCTAATAATCCCAATAAAGTAGATTTGGCAAATATTAAAAGACCATTGAAAACCTTTTCAGGGAACGGCAATGTTGACCATCCTGATACTTCTGCTGTTTTGGTTGGCCCCATGCACTAAGTCTGCGGTCCGAATTGGAGGTATCGAGACCCAAGCGGATTACGCGGTGCTGCAGGATGAGCCTCTCAACATAATTGAAAATTTCTCGGAGTTAGTCCACGTAATCGATGTAAACGACATTAGGGATACAATTCAAAAATTGAGATTAAGTATTTCCCATAACTTTAAGATAGATGATAGTTGGCTTCTTATAAGCCTTAATAAGAAAATTAACGGGCTAGAGCACTCGTTGCAAACACTTAGGATTCACACGGGTTCAAGAAACAAAAGGGCATTAATAAATGCAGGAGGTAGATTGATAAATTGGTTGTTTGGTAATATGGGCGATGAGGACAGATTGAGAATAGAAGACCATTTTAAGGATATAGATTTGAATCAGAGAAATATCATTAATGGTTTGAATAAACAAGTAAAAATAAATAATGAAATGCAAAGTTACTTACAGAATATTCGATTGGTCGTGGAACAGAATAGGAAGTGGTTTAATAAGACATACACAGGTGTGGTCGATGAAGGTTTAAGAATGACGAGGTATAATAATTTCTTACTATTGACTAACGAAGTAAAGAATAAAATAGAACAGGTGCAGGAAAATATAATCATGTCCAAGCATGGAATTGCAGGCAGATTTTTTTTGACGAACGAAGAAGTAGATCACTTTGATATCGATGGTCTAAAGTTGAGATATATGAGGAGTAGTATGGGCTCGATGGACGGCAATTGGATAGTTTTTGTTTTGATGATACCGAATTTTATTAAAGAGGAATATAGGATGGAGGTTGCGGTGCCGGTGCCGGATCGGAATTTTATGCAGTTAAATATTGAAATAACAAAAACTGTAACTATAAGAAATATAACATATATTGTAGAAGAAGAAAATATATTATCTAAGATGAAGATTGTAAATTCATGTCTATCTAATGTTTTAAGAAGTAACTATAATGATAGTAATAAGATTGTAAAGAGGGAAAAGTGCATAGAAGAAATTGAGATTGGAAATTTGTTGTTGGTTAACGTAGAGAGCATTTTGCATGATTTTTCATATCCTTTAAAAGGAAATTATTTTGTTAACTTTGAGAATTGTGAAATTGAGATTGATGAATTCAAAATCAAAAGATTTGAAAGTAGATTGAACGTAATTGTTCCAAATTTTAATGTTTTGCCTGTTAATATGACAGAGCTGTTGCCCGAGTTAAATTTTACAAATATAAACGAAATTAAAGAAACTTTGAAGAAACGGCAGAGTAACCATAACTTCTATGTGCTTTATACCTTGATTTTTGTATTTGTGTTATGCTATATATTAATTAAAATTAAGAAAAATATTGGGATTCGAAGGGACTCGAATCTTAACGAAGGGGGAGTTATATGTGCAAGTCCTCCGAATGGTCTAATAGCCGATTTTCCCATGTCAATTTCGGTATGAGTTGACAGAACATAGTTGAAAGCTTTAAGCGCTACCCTAATGTTTTGTTTTGGATTTGTTTTGGTTATAAATATGATCGAAGACCACCAGTTGGTTAATGTAAACAAAGCGTTTACATGCTATTGGATTGGACTGTTCGCATGGCTTGACACAATGTGCCCACCAAAGATGCCTTTGTTTGAAAGTGCACAATCGGCATCTTTATAGAAAATAAGTATGTATTGGTACAACCAATACATTATTTTTAAGCTAAAGTTAAGAATTGAAATTCAAAGATGCCTTTGTTTAAAAATGCACAATCGGCATCTTTATAGAAAATAAGAATGTATTGGTACCGCCAATACATTATTCTTAAGCTAGATTTAAGAATTTGAATTAAATAAAATTTAGTTATACATTGCACCAAGAGCGATAAAGTCGTTTCTCTTAAAAAAGTAAACTCAAAATTGTAAATACAAAACTTGTGGGTATGTGGGTAATTAAAGCACGATGCCATTAAGGTTACATTAGTTC
Source organism: Sarcophaga variegata (assembly GCA_932273835.1). Classification (NCBI taxonomy): domain Eukaryota; kingdom Metazoa; phylum Arthropoda; class Insecta; order Diptera; family Sarcophagidae; genus Sarcophaga; species Sarcophaga variegata. The sequence goes on along the minus strand of OW026358.1, from coordinate 84,234,506 downwards.
AGTATGTGTCTTCATATTGTACTTACATTTTTTGTTTTGTATCGTAGACATAAATATGAGCACAATTGAAACAAACATTTGTGCACTGTAATCTTTGCATTTTAAAAGAATTTAAAAGTTCGATTTAGTATTTATTTTACTTTTTTTATATGAGTGTATCATTCAATTCTGGATAAACTGTAGACTTTTCATTACTTGTAGAGTTAGAGTCCATGGCGTTGTGGAGTTAATACAGCTTGTTCCTGCGTCGGATGCTGAAATTATACCGCACTGGAACGAAAATCTTACGCTAGACTTCTCTTTCGAATACTCTGTTGTCTACTGATTCGGTATTTAATAGAGGAGCTGAGTTTCGTTACTCAATTGCCTATTGAGATCATAGTAGCACCCATTGGCAAGACTTATTCTACGCTTGATCTCCATACTGACATAATTTTTGCTGGTAACAAATAGCTGACAATTTCGAAAGCATAGTTATTAACTGTAATTTGGGATCTGATATGCCGCATTTCCCTTATTTTTCTTTAAATCGTTTTGCTATCATTTACAGCAACATTACAGCAACATCTCGCCTGAGACTATGAGACTTCTCCTTAACGAAGTCGCGCAATAAATAATCGCCATGTCTGAAACCATGTACAATATCAAAAGTTGGAGAGAGGTTCACTGTTCAGCTCCAGGCTCAGATATTTCTAACATTGCGAAATATGAAAATCAAAATATTACTGTCGGCGACTTCCTCCCCAACAGTGTTATGGCAAAAAAATATGAGTACAAATGCGTCGTTTGGAGTCTACTTTAAACAGTAGTTCCCACTAATCATAGGTAATTATGATGTGATTTAAGCATACTCCTGTGGATTGAAATCGACTGTCTGCAGATTTCTTCTTGAGGCGTTATCTTTTCGATAACCTGACAAATGCGGCTTTTAATACCCCAAAAATTACGGGATTAAACGGATGATATTACGCCTTTGGAAATATCTTGGAATATGCATCAAAATCGTTCAGTTAGGATTACGACCTAGCTCACTTATGTTGTGTGTGTTAATATTATACACGAGTGGTGGGGCCTACAGTTTAAAGTCAAGTCCGAACAGCAGATTTTTGAGAAGCTTTTCATCGCAATTTTATTTTCTCTCAGTGTTTTTCCAGAAATCTGTTGAGAGGCAATTGCTGAAAAAATATTTTTCATATTTTGTTTTGTTGGAACTTGATCTGTGGCCTCATGTCTAAGAAGCCAACATACTACCTACTAGACTACGTCGATTTCAGATATCTTGGAATGTCTTTCTCTTAGCAGATTTCTAACAAAAGTTCACAGAGTGAATAAAATTCCCTAGAAAAAGTTTCTTACTGCCACCACTGTATAAAAATAATATACCCAACATAAGTGTGTGAGAAGCTAGTTCGCAATCCTAACTGAAGGGTTGTAATGGTCAATTCGGTATGTAAAGCTCGAAAACTTGAACACGTCATAACTATTTGCATGAATTATGTTGTTGAATGATACATATTTAAAATTGGAAACTAAGTCCACGACACCTCAGAAAGAAGCCTTGCCTGACGGAGGATTTTAGAAACAAAATAGTTGGTTGAACCGATGTAATGACAAAGAATAAGCTAAGAACTACAAAATCCAGTAGTTTGGAATACACTGCGAAATCGCGATTGACTTTCAAACAATTGTTAAATAGACTGATTCCAACTTGCCATTAAGTAGCCATATGAACAACCAATACGTTTGATATTTGTCTGCCTTTAGGTAGTTGAACATAATTTCAATAAATTTTGAAAAATGCTTTGCATCAACCACAAGTGCATGAGCCAAGACCAGTGATGTTGACCTTCAACAAAGAAATTAGACCGTAGGATGTATCTACTACGAGCCATACTACCTACGCTGTTTTTGAAAATATTGAGAAGCAACGTAATATTACTGCATATTTTAAATTGACGTAAAAACTTGTGAATTTTCGGTCCACCATGATCCTGGAGCATTATACAGCTGATTTTAACCGATGGCATAGATTATGTTGGCTTTAAGAGCCAATGTGGTTTGTGGCATATTTGCATACACCTGGGATTTAAGAAAACCTCACAAGAAGAAGTCTCACAGAGTCAACTCGCAATAACTAGCTGGCTCGGTCACATAACCTCCACGCAAGATGACCATTGCTGGATAAATGGGTACGGCAACAAACAAAATTGTTTTATTTGGGACAATAGCAATAGACATGAGATCTAATACCGTTCAAAGCATCCCGAAAGTGCTCATGCGGGATATCCAAGATGGCATTGGCTGTGTGGCATTGAAACCAAAAGTTTTTGGTATCCAGATCACAAATTTTGGGCTAAAAGAAGCTGTTAATCATCGACATATAGTGCGACGTTAGATTGGCTCACGTCGCTATGTAAGGTATGTCTATCAATGACGCCGTCAGAATAAACTTCACACGAAACTGTGTTTTGGAGGCTATTTTTATATGAATTGGTACCGTTCTAAATCATCCAAATATGGACTTCATCATCTCCCATTTATCTAAAAATGGACCTCATCGCTGGAGATGATTTTCAATGTAAGTTAGAATGAGCTGCTAACTGCTCCAGAGATCATTGTACAAATAAGAATTTGTACTTACATAATTTATATTTACTAATTTTAAACTTGAATTTGAAAATGAATTAACTTGAATTTTGAATTGAATTTAGTTATATAAACTATTGCCATTTAAATTTATTGTGATTTATTTGAATTAAAATTATTGTAAAAGAATTACTGTTTTGAATGGATTTTAACATTATCTAACACTCCAACATTCTAAATTTATCTTTATCCTTTTTATATATGTAATTTATCCTTTGGATAAATTCTGAATATTCCTGAAATCAAATTTGTATCAAATCTTCATTCACTTTCACAACGCCATACTGATTGGTTACAATCAACCTAAAATTATAAATAAAATTGTAATATTCATTCAAAAGAAAAACGATTTCTTTCCCATCTCAAAAAAAAGGTAAGTTACTCTTAACCACCTTTAAAGAAATTAAGAAACATTTTTTTGACATTTCTTTCTTTCTCTCTCCTTTTCTCAATCCCCATTATAATTACATTGAGTAATTATAATAACAAATTCTCTTCAGAAGATTGGCCCAATTATTTCATTCCCTACATTCCAATTTTTTGAAAGAGAATTTGTTTTAAAAATAACACAAGTTATTTCAATCATTCAGCAAAAACACACGTTATGGTCTATGGTCGTTTGTCTTCGGTAACTAAATCAGCTGCAATTTGTACGGGTGCAGCCCCAAGTCACAATGCAAAATTGGGTACCTTGTGGTTTGCGAACGGCCGAGTTTTTGTGTGCGACGAGAAATCATTTTGGATAACTCGGATCTTTTGCACAATCTCACAGACCGGGGTGGAGTTTTCAGTAGATCTTAAGTTTTTCGTCGTTGGCTATTGCAAAATGAGAGCCTCATAGGTCGCAATTGGACTAACCATATATAGTATACAAAATTCTTATAATGCAACCCCAACATTTAACTTCAAGCCTTCTGCTTATTATTATGGAATGTTTAGTCCTCCTAAGTCGCCGTTTTCCATTAGGCAGTGTGTTTTAATGTTAAGTTAGTAAGTATTAAGTAATCTTTGCCCTCCCTATATATATGTATACATAATTCGGTTTACAGTCCAGGATTATTCCCAGATATTTATCCAATATTTTCCCAAGCATCTGTCAATTGGCTAGTTTTAAGCAATGGCAATATTTTAAAATATAAAATTATGCCAAAAATGTGTCTTTAATCGTAACCTAAATGCATTGAACATTCACATGCAGTAAAACTATGTATTCGAGCACAATTTAACACATTTTATTCAATAAGGAAATCAAAGAAGAAAAGTATTTAAAACATTTGCGGTTGAATCTCAATAGCAGTCATTTGTTTTTATATTTTCATACATATTTATAAACTTAAATTATTTTCAATAAACAAATTTCATACACATCAAAGAGGCCACATAAGTAATCATAATAAATTGCTTTAATTTCAATCAATAAATTAAATAATGAAATAAAGTGTTATAATACGTTTAACCATTTAACAACCAATTGCCTAAGGTTTTTAGTATTTGCAGTAAAAAATAGTTTATGTAAGGTTGTGGCGGACGAGAAGTCCCTATAATCTAGTAGGTAGTATCTTAGTTTATTAGACAAGAGCCCGTGTTTCAATCCCTACAAAAAAAAAAAAACTATTTCCTGTGGCGACTTCCTCTCGGCAGTTTTCTGACAAAAACTGTGAGAGTAAAAACAAAACCACAAGGCGTTTATTTTGCATTTCAATTTTGGTCTGCACTCGTTCAAATTTCAACTTATCCAGGAACCAAAGACAAGCGACTGTAGACAATGACGTGTGTTTACTGAATATTATCTGTAACAGTTAAAAACTTATCATAGCTTACATTGAAACCCTCTTCATTACTGAATGATTTAGCATGATAACAATTCATATGAGTTCCAATAGCATCAATGCACTATTTAGTGTGAATTTTTTGGCTGACGGCTCCATAAATCCATATATCCCAGGCTAACGTCGTACTATATGTAGATGATTACAAACTTCTTTTGAATAGAAATGATGATCTGGACAACAACAACATGTGGTTTCAATGGGAAGGAGCTATGAGCCACACATCATATCATAAACCACACAATGAAACTGGGGTAATATTCTACAGCATATGGAGAACTTTTACTTTAGCTGCTTGAAGAGAAATGTTTGTCTATGTATTCATATATAAATACGTTTATTGCACTTATCGGGTTAAAGCAATTCAAACTTTATTTTGAATTTTCTTATAAAAACTTAGAAGCAAAAAGTGAGATTATAACAAAAACACATTTTTGGTTAAATGTATTGAATTCCCCTTTTTGAAGACACATTTTTATATTATGTGTACACAGATGAATACTTTAAAACTTGCTTCATATTGTTACGTTTTTACCCTTTTAAGAACGTTTAAAATATGAGTTCGTAGATTGCAAATAAAAATAAAAATTAATTTGTTTTTAGTTTTAATTAAATCCTTTATTGTTCGCACAATTCCGTGTGCCACTGTTCGCACAAACAAATTGCTTTATTTGTTATTCTTCTTTACACTCTTCCACGTACACACTAACAATTGTTCGTTAGATCTTCACAACGGAGATCTTCAAACCACGATTATTCTCTTCACACGCAAGGCGTCTTCACACAAGACTGACTGAATTTTTACTAATGCCGTTGACCCCTTTATCTTGCCTTTTATATCGCTAGGTAAACAATCTGATAAATGCTCTTGAAGGAAAATGACTTTGCCTTTGCGAAATTTCTATAAATGTACACATGTTGTTTACCTTATTGTTGTTTGTGTATTTTGTTTATGTTGTATGTCCTTGCAGTATTGTTGTTGTTTGTTTACTTGTTTATCCCCTTTTTTGTACTAATATAGTTGCATTATATTTTTGTTTAGTCGTTGATCAGGTAAACAAGTCCCTTATTTTTGTTTTTGTAGCTTTTATTAATTGTAGCAATATTAATATGTTCCTAATTGCTGAATGTAATTAAGGAGAAATGTACAATGAAGTGAAGTCGTTGTAATCTAGTAGATAGTGCGTTGGCTTATTAGACGTGAGGCCATGGTCCAAACCACAGTTCAGACATCTCTAACGAAACAAAATATGAAAGAATATTTTTCTGGGACTTTCTACTTCTTTTGGCAAAATCATTGAGTGTAAATAAAAATTGCCATGAAGAGTGTCTCAAAAATCTTTCGTTCGGAATCGTTGTTCCATCACTCCTGTATAAAATTGACATACACAACATAAATACTGTGAGAAGCTAGGTCGTATTTCTGACTGAAGGGTTGTAATGTCAGTCGATAATAATAAGATGTACAATACTAGGCTTTATAAGTATTTCCCATTATAGTAGCACAGTCCAGGCATCCAGAGTTTCTGATAAAACCACTTGGACTCCTAATGTTCATTACCGATATATAATTTAAATCGCCTGCATTGTAGGCACCAAGATACTTTCTCCTTCTTCAATATACTGCCAGATGTATACCCCATAAGTAAGGAACAGTTTTATCCATTATTTTAATAATACTCCTAATTTACTATCGTATTTACTCAGTTTTCTTCATCAATTTTAAAGAGTATTGTCTTCAGACGACGAAAGTGATTGAACATTTTTGTATTTATTTTCATTTATTTTCGAGAGCTGCATTCATTCATTAAAAGAGCCGCATTTTTTCTTGCGAGCCTCAATTAAGCTATGCCCATAGCTGCCAGATGAATAAAACATCAAATCGTCAAATATTTGAAAAAAAAAACCGTCAAAATCGTCAAAGGCGATCATGGAAATCGTAAAAAAATCGTCACAACAAATAAACACATAAATTAAAAGTTTAAAAATTGTAGTGAAACATATAAAGTTAGTAAATATTTTATTCAAAAATAAATAACAAAAACATTTAACAAAAAAATTTAACGAGTCCTTTTAACGCTTTAATTATAAAAAAAATCTTTGAAAACGAGTTTGTATGTTAAAATCATGTATGTTAAAATATATAGTTAAAATATATACTCCATATGTATGTATACATATATACTATATTAGAATTAAACATTTTAATCAAATCAGATACAATATTAAAGTCGAAGCAGTTACAACTGCTAAGTTTTAAATAATCTTTTTATATAATATTGCTTCTAAGGAATTTAGTTTAATTTAAATTAACTTGGCTTTATACTCTCTCTACGTTAGCTGATGAATGTGATAATATTAATATTTTTGAATAAATTTAGTCAAGGCTAGAAAAAAGCTACCATTTCTTATTTTCATTTTTGATATTTTTTAATAATCGAGAAGTTTTATATTATTTTCAGGAAAAAATTATTTAAGGTTTAAACAGTTGTTTATTGACACATAACCGCAGCAATAATATTGCAACATCTAAATCTATGGGTGGTATAAATATTAACGAGTCAGAAGTCCTTGATGTTCTTAGTATGAAAATTCAATGTGCTGTTTGCTGGAACCGACAGATTTTTCCTTTAGCTTCTTAATACAGTGCAAGAAATACTTCACTTCATCCGATGTTCTTGCTATTTACGCCACTTATATCCGAAAGAGAATGGAATACAACTCTTATGTATAGGCTGGTGCCTCAACGTCTATTTTGAGACTTCCCAACAGCGTACAGGAGATGGCGAAGTTGCTCATTAATGACGGTAGGTTATCGATCTCTATTCATTCATTGGAGCATCGTTGCAATATGGCTTGTATTTCACTGTTCTATCGCTATTACAACGGATTATGCTCAAGCGAAATAAGGGACTTGTTCCCGAGAATTAGGTATTCCTACATAACACTCGCGTTTCTCGGCGAGCACATCCGTATGTGGTCGATTGACCAGTAGATCGCACACTGCATTACATACAAAATTGGTTCTTTCGTCAGATTATTCATATGTAGAACTCCCTTCGTGCAGAGGTTGAAATTTTTTGGCTTTTAAGGGATGAAAAGGGCACAAGATACAGAAAAATCCACACAGGTGTTCGCAACTACCTTAAAAATATAATACTTTACTCCTCGTTCTTATTAACCTAAATTTGCAATAGTAACAATTGCAAAGTAAATACAAAGCTTAAAATGGATTTTAATTTACTAAAGTAAAGAATATGATGTACATTTTTAATTCCCAAAAATCGTCAAAATAAGGGCATAAATCGTCATATTGTCAAAATGATATTTTTGGAGCTCAAAATCGTCAAAATGACGATAAATCGTCAAATCTGGCAGCTATGGCTATGCCTGGTATATACATATATTGATTGATCACATACAAATATAATTAAATATTGCACTATTATTATATGAGAGAGATTAGCATTTTGGTTCTTTTGTTTCTTTGTGTTTTGTTAATGAATTGTTGTGTGGTTGCTCGTTATTTAATTTAATTAAAATTAAAAGCTTGTATTAAAATTTAAAAAAATAAATTTAATATTAAAAAATAAAATACCAAAATTAAGCAATATATGGCGTATAAATTGATTTTAAACAAATATTACTCATATGCTATTTGATTGATATATGGCGTATAAATTGATTTTAAACAAATATTACTCATATGCTAGGGGGTACAGAAAACCATTTATTTTCATATTCATGAAGAGCGAACTGTACAATATTCTGACACAAAAATAAATTTAAAATTCAAAAAATCTTATTGAAAATGAAAATATTTTGAAAAACTTTTCATTATTGAAAAATACATAAAATACTGTTATTCTTAAACTCATTTTAAAAAAGATAAAAAAATTAAAAAGTAAAATTATGTGAAAAAATTATATGCAAAACAGAAAGAATTAACTGTGTCACTATATTGGGTCTTCCAAAATTGATTAGCGCAATTTGACAGTTGGAAATGGACATCTTGTTGAAGCCACATCTTTCGCATTAGTTGTCACGCCACTTATGTATAAAATTAACACACAAAACAGAAGTGGTGTGAGAAGCTATGTCATAATACTGACTGAATGGTCGTAGTGACCAGTTATCTATGTATGTACAGTAAGACCCCGCTGAACGAGGGGATACGTTCCAATAAGTTCCAGCGCTAAACGAAACAGCGTTAAACGAGGCGACTTAACACGTACTTAACTAATAAACCAACTGTGACGCAGGAAAGATGCATTCGTACTGTGATTGCGGCTTCGGAATATACAGTTGCAATCTTTATTCTGAACAGACCAACAAAAGAGCGTTGAAAAAGATACACAGTATACATCGTCGCTATATAGTGCCCCGTTTTTGGTTGGTGCATGGCTGTTTCATTTGCACACATATGCAACAAGCCACAATACAGTGTGCGATTTAGGGGAATCCCAATACTACCGCGTAATAATGAAACAGCGTTAAGCGGGTAAGGTGTATGTAAAACATGCTGGTCATTGTTAATATTTAAAGATAATCACAAGAAATTATTGCAAATGTTTTTAAAAAATCGACTTCACGAAGTTAGCTGCAAATGAAATTTATTTCGAGTTCTTAAGACATGATTCGCCCAATTCGGGCTTCTGTTTTAAGCATGCCACACACTTAAATTCGAGATCTAAACTTTTCTAACAGAGTTAGGATTTTATTTTGGAGTCGCCGTAGTCTAGTAGGTATTGTGTTGGCTTATTAGACGTAGGCCAGGGTTCAAACCCCAGGTCAGACTTCAAAACGAAAATGTGAAAAAATATTTCTGGCAAAAATTCTGAGAGTAAATAAAATTGCCATGTAAAGTTTCTCAATAAAAATCTGTCGTTTTGAGTCGACTTTAAACTGTAGGTCCCACCACTCATGTGTGAAATTAACACACACAACATAAGTGGTGTGAGAAGATAGGTCGTATCCCTGAATGAAGGGTTGTAATGGCCAATTATGTATGTATGAAGATTGTATTTTAACTTCATCGTTGATTTAAGCTGTTACAGCTAAGGAATTTTAACCGCTTGGCAATCATTAAAGTATCAAGTTCCAGCTGAAACTTCCATTGAGAGGAAATACAATTCATCGTTTATTTATAGAACTTTTGAAGCATAAGAGCAGAGAAGAATGCTTCCTCTTTAAGAGGAAGGGGCTAAAATTCCAAACATATACATATTAATTTTGTGTTTCATAAATTCCAAATAATAATGGAAAAATTATTCAATTGCAAGTTTATTTTTGTTTTTTAATAAAAATGACATGAAAATTTTTAGAAATATTTATACCGGCTTATTTTTTATTTCGCTTTTATTTTCATAATAATAAATTAGAATTTTTCGTAACTGAAAGTTGTTTGTAATTTTTTAGAAAATTGCAGAGAAATATAATAAATACAAAAAAAAAGTTTGTTTCTCTTCAATGCCACAAAATTCATTACAACTATTGTTATTAATTTGTATTCAAGCGTTGTGTTGAATATATTTACAAAAAAAAGTTGAAATAAATTTTAAAAAATGTAGAAAAAAGAATCATGAATTATAACAACTTTTTAACGAATCGTAAAATGAGTTTTTTCATGGCTTTAAAAATATGAAGTAGAAATTCAAATTATTTAAAGAAATTTTTAATATGCCAGAAGTAGCTGTATGATACAAGCTTTTTTTGTTGAAATAAAATAATAATGGTGCGACAGTGAAAATTCATCCGAGTAACTACATTGTAAGTAAGTTTATAAATATTATTCACTAGGTTGAGTAGAACTCAAAAATACTTTTTTTAGTTTTCTCGTACCCTCCAAGGATATTTCATTTGACAAAAACGGGTTTTTTTACCTTTTCACACATAATGGTTGATTATCCAAATATGTTCGAAACTACTTTAATAATTCAAATTTTTTTTTAAAAGGGGAGAGGTGGAATACATAAAGATTTTGTTCAGACTTATATGTTATGAGTTTTGATGAGGTAAACTTGGAAAATATTATTTCTTTCTTATTTTTTCAAGTTTGGCCATTCTTAATTGTAAAATGTAATTAAAAAATATGAAATATGTGGCGATATTCTGAAAGACATATTCTGTAGGGCAGAATAATACATCGTATAGTCTAGATACGCTAGTGCCTCTGTGATGCATTGCATAGAAGAAAAAATAAACATACTTTCGAAGTCGAATAAAACAACGGAACAAGTTTTCTGCACTGCGATCTGTTCTGTTCTGCCTATATGTTTTCCTTTTATTACAAATTTATTCGTTCCTGCAGGAGCAATTTGACTTGAATTCTATTTATTTATTTCGTAATTCTGACTAACTTCAGGAAGATAAACTTATACTGATTTAGGTTAAGTTAGGTTAGCGGGTAGTTTGCCGTTCACAGGCAAGTTCATTCGGTGGATATACATATTTGTCATTATATAGACCAGTGTGACGGAAGCCAGTGTGACGGAGCCCCTTGTCATTATACCTTAGTGGTGGGTTTGAACCACCCGAGCCTCGGATGAAACCGGCCAGTTCTCTTAGTGGACCTTTAAACGTTCCGTCACCCAAAAATCGATAACGTCCCTTTTGAAGTGCAGGGCACTCGCATAAAAGACGTTGCACCGAATCTACATATTTCCTATACATCATTTCAGCTTCTGCAGAAATCCTGTTGGGACGAAACGAGCTTGTCAGTGAAACTGCCAATACCGTAGTGTCTCATTAGAATTGCTGTTGGCTCTCCACTGCTTCGGCTTGTTTCAATGATTTGAAAACACTTTATTTAAGTCGCTATATGGTGTTAGCTTATTAGGCAAGAGTCTGAGGCTCAACTCCTCTAGAACATCACGATATATGAAAAAAATTTCTTTCGACGGTTTACTCTCTTCTGGTTTCTCAAAAATCTGTCACACGACTTTAAAGAGGAGAGCTCGCAATTTAAGGATAAAAATAACACACACAACGTGGTAGATGTGAGAAGCTTGGTTATAAGGGTTGTAATAAAATATTTGACTTCAGATTTTTAAAGAACTTCTATTTAATCACTTCAATTTCATTCCGTTAAAAAATCGATGAAACAAACACTTTTATTGCTCTATGCCAGTAGCAAAGAGAAAACATTCATTGAATTAAATAACTTGTTAAAGCTTGCCTGGAAATGCAACTGTTTTATGATTCAAACGTGTGTCATCTGTTTTATTGGTTTGTTTGTGGAGATTTTATTGTAAACGCACATACAAAACATATATAAATATTGTCAGATACTTGCAAGCATAGATAGGAAAAGTAGGTGCCATTAGGTTTTTGTTGTGGTTGTATGTTAACCAGAAAAGATTAAAGTCTGCTACGACTTTACATATTTCCAGTTTTCCTTGTTATTGTTACAAATAACAACGAGAATATTACAACCCGAAACGCTAATAGTTACTGCATACACGAATGCACAGTATTAAGTTGTTTGCTGTGATTTAATCTGTTTGTAAGACGCAAAAACAAATGTACACATCGAGTGCATCGCTGTGGTTTAAGGAACAAATTTTCTGATTTTATATATTAATTAACAGAAGCAACAATTTTTATTTGGCATGTAGAGCGCATTATGGCAACAAATGCAGGGTAGGTTTTTGTCTTTACAAGATGACACGGCTTTATTTTATATATGTAATGTTGATATTGGATTGTATAATCTTATTACAGATTCAAATTGGAACACACTGAAAAATATAAGTTTATACTACAACTTAAGAAAAAAAATTTAAAAAAAGAGGTGAAAATGTGTTCGCAATAAGCACGATTAAGTTTTGTTTGTGGAAGTTTACATATTCAAAAATTCCACGCTTCAATATAAGTGGGTCATTAGAAAGTTGCGCGTTTGCTATTTAAAATTATTATCTGAAAAATTTTGTGATTTATTTATTTATTTATTACAATTTATTTATAAGTTACAAATAACAGCAAAATATTATTATTATTATGCTCGATGCACTAATAGTCTAGGAAACTACTCACCAGAGCACCGAATTTTGTAAGTATAATTACGATTACTTAGTAACTTACTTAATTGGCCATTAACAACACGATTATCGAATTTCAGCCTCTTTAGCATATCCTTCCAGGCGCCTCTGATTCTTATGCGCCTTCGCCAGTTGATCACAATAATCTGTGGCAGGGCTTGGGACGGAATGGGATGCATGAAAACGATGTAAAGTTTCTGATTGTGGCCAACATGGCGACCGCTAGAAAGATCTTTGTCTTGCTGTATTCAAGTTGAACTTTTAATCTGGGTTGTGGGTAGGTCTGAAGACGCCGTAGTCTAGTAGGTAGTTTGTTGGCTTATTAGACCCTTCAGTCAGGATTACGGCCTAGCTTCTCACACCACTCACGTTGTGGTTGTCAATTTTATACATGAGTGACAGAAATCTGCTGAGAGGAAGTCGCCGAAGAAATATTTTTTTCATATTCCGTTTTGATGTTTGGCCTGGGGTTTGAGCCTTACGTCTAATAAGCTAACACACCAATTGCTAGACTACTGCGACTTCACAATTTAATAATATATACATACATAATTGGTCACAACAACCCTATAGTCAGGATTACGACCTAACTGCTCAATCCACTTGAGGCGTGGACTCACGTCTAATAAGCCAACACAGTGCCCATTAGACTACGGTGGCTGCATAACATAATTTGATAACACTTGCCTTAAATATCCACAAGTATATGCCAGAAATATCTCCGAAAATATATATCGAGATTTAGCCTGCTCATTCTTCGAACTGCATGACACATGGTCTGATAGTCGTTTTTAGGATGTGTGTGATTATATTACTCACCAGGCTTAATATCATTATTCGCCTCCTTTTCCTCCAATCAGAAGAGTTTCCTTTTTTTGGCAGCAGAGTGATGATCTCCTCCGTGAGTTCAAATGGCAGGGTTCCACTACCCTAGAAGTCCGATTTTAGAAATTGCTGTAATTCTATGCTTGGCATGCAGTCGTATTTAGCAGCTCTGGAGGTCTATTGTCTGGAACAGGTGCTGATATGAAATTTTTAGACGTACTCGGGTATATGGCTATCGTAGGTAGTAGTAGGTAGTGTATTGAAATATTAGACAAGAGCGCGTGATTAAACCTATGTGTCAGACATCTCAACAAAACGAAATATGAAAAAGTATTTCTTTTGCCAGCTTTCTCTCAGCAGTGTTCTGGCTAAAATTCTGCGAGTAAAATAAAATTGTCATGAAAAGTTTCTCAAATCTATAGTTTGGTGTCAACCTTAAGCACAAGGTCTCGCCTTTAATAGATAAAATTAACACACCCAACATGAGTGGTGTATGAAAAAACTTGTTTATCCAAACTAAAGGGTTATAATGACAATTAGGTAAGTCAGTCTGGTATATGTCAATAACTAACTCTTCCTATTGTTTACGCTGGAATTTTCTGGGTGCTGAGAAAGACTGATATAGTACTCCAATCATACCTCAATTTTTTCTCTTCTTGGCGGAGAGATATGATAGCCACTGGTTCCTAACAGAAAACTCCACCCAATATCTTTACAAACTTGGTAGTCCCTGTCATTAACAAATGAGTTTCAGTCGATGGACCACAGGCGGTATAAATGCTTAATGGCACTAGAATTGGACGCAGTGGAGCAATCACCCGTTCACTGCAAACATAACAATTGATGAAATCGAAACAAATATAACAACAACAACAAATACAAAGTTGAATACATTATAAGCCGCCGTAGTCTAGTAGGTAGTGTGTTGCCTTATTAGACATAAAGCCAGGGATCAAACCCCAGGCCAGAAATCAAAACAAAATACAAAAAGTATTTCTTCGGCGATTTCCTCTCAGCAGATTTCTGGCAAAAACTCTGAGAGTAAATAAAATTGCCAAGAAAAGTTTCTCAAAAGCTGTCTTTCGGAGTCGACTTTCAACTGTAGGTCCTGCCTCTCATGTATAAAATAAGCACATATAACACAAGTGGTGTGGGAAGCTAGGTTGTAATCCTGACTGAAATGTTGTTATGACCAATTATGTACATACAGACATATGTATTTATGTATGTACTTTCATTTATTTAATTGAACTATTTTGTTGATGAAATGAATAAAATGAAATATTTGTTTAATAAAAAACATATCAGATTTATCCTCCTCCTTGCCTGTGGATACGAACGTATACTTGCATAAATACAATGAGATCTCCAGTTTACAAAAAATAATATTTATTTTATTTTTTAATTGAAACAAAAAATTGTTATGTATTCTTATGCATGTAACAAATTCTGTACAATTTATTTAATTTGCATCAGCTATTAGTTTATTGCATAGATAATTTAAAGCTTACATTTGAACAGAGAATACATTTAAAAAAACAACAAATTTTTAAATCAAAAATCTCCAGAATAAACTTATTTTTGTATATTTACAAAGTATTCATTACCTGAAAAGATCTACCTGGATTTCAATTTAATAATATTCAATTTATTCACTTTGATTTTCTTCATTAAAATTCTCTTGTAGACAATTATTGAAAGTAGGAATATTTTAAATGAAAAATATTAAAATAATCAACATTTAATTCCTTAAAGGCAAATACAAAAAACCAAAAATTTATTCCAAATTTTTGTTATTTTATTAAAATAAAATTCTGAGTCAAGATATATAGTTTTGGAAAAGGAAATAAAATTTTTCACCATAAAATGTTATTAGAAGACAATGAAAGAAATCTGCTTTAGTAACACAAACTTAACAAAATAAGCTTACGATTTGTTCAAACAACAGTTTTTTATTACAGTAAAAATCATTAAAAATGCTAGTGAGGAAGATAAAAAACGAACGAAAAACTGATTGAAATGTGTTTACAGTTTAATAATAATTTAATTTAATTTAATACGTAATACTGACTGAAGAGTTATAATGGTCAATTATGTATGTAAGTATGCATGTATTTAATATATCTCGAATTATTTATTAACAGTGTGAATCATAAGAAAGAATTTACTGTATGCAACAAATAAACACATAAATTAAAAGTTTAAAAATTGTAATGAAACATATAAAGTTAGTAAATATTTTATTCAAAAATAAATAACAAAAACATTTAACAAAAAAATTTAACGAGTCGTTTTAACGTTTTAATTATAAAAAAATCTTTAAAAACGAGTTTGTATGTTAAAATCATGTATGTTAAAATATATAGTTAAAATATATACTACATATGTATGTATACATATATACTATATTAGAATTAAACATTTTAATCAAATCAGATACAATATTAAAGTCGAAGCAGTTACAACTGCTAAGTTTTAAATAATCTTTTTATATAATATTGCTTCTAAGGAATTTAGTTTAATTTAAATTAACTTGGCTTTATACTCTCTCTACGTTAGCTGATGAATGTGATAATATTAATATTTTTGAACAAATTTAGTCAAGGCTAGAAAAAAGCTACCATTTCTTATTTTCATTTTTGATATTTTTTAATAATCGAGAAGTTTTATATTATTTTCAGGAAAAAATTATTTAAGGTTTAAACAGTTGTTTATTGACACATAACCGCAGCAATAATATTGCAACATCTAAATCTATGGGTGGTATAAATATTAACGAGTCAGAAGTCCTTGATGTTCTTAGTATGAAAATTCAATGTGCTGTTTGCTGGAACCGACAGATTTTTCCTTTAGCTTTTTAATACAGTGCAAGAAATACTTCACTTCATCCGATGTTCTTGCTATTTACGCCACTTATATCCGAAAGAGAATGGAATACAACTCTTATGTATAGGCTGGTGCCTCAACGTCTATTTTGAGACTTCCCAACAGCGTACAGGAGATGGCGAAGTTGCTCATTAATGACGGTAGGTTATCGATCTCTATTCATTCATTGGAGCATCGTTGCAATATGGCTTGTATTTCACTGTTCTATCGCTATTACAACGGATTATGCTCAAGCGAAATAAGGGACTTGTTCCCGAGAATTAGGTATTCCTACATAACACTCGCGTTTCTCGGCGAGCACATCCGTATGTGGTCGATTGACCAGTAGATCGCACACTGCATTACATACAAAATTGGTTCTTTCGTCAGATTATTCATATGTAGAACTCCCTTCGTGCAGAGGTTGTAATTTTTTGGCTTTTAAGGGATGAAAAGGGCACAAGATACAGAAAAATCCACACAGGTGTTCGCAACTACCTTAAAAATATAATACTTTACTCCTCGTTCTTATTAACCTAAATTTGCAATAGTAACAATTGCAAAGTAAATACAAAGCTTAAAATGGATTTTAATTTACTAAAGTAAAGAATATGATGTACATTTTTAATTCCCAAAAATCATCAAAATAAGGGCATAAATCGTCATATTGTCAAAATGATATTTTTGGAGCTCAAAATCGTCAAAATGACGATAAATCGTCAAATCTGGCAGCTATGGCTATGCCTGGTATATACATATATTGATTGATCACATACAAATATAATTAAATATTGCACTATTATTATATGAGAGAGATTAGCATTTTGGTTCTTTTGTTTCTTTGTGTTTTGTTAATGAATTGTTGTGTGGTTGCTCGTTATTTAATTTAATTAAAATTAAAAGCTTGTATTAAAATTTAAAAAAAATAAATTTAATATTAAAAAATAAAATACCAAAATTAAGCAGTATATGGCGTATAAATTGATTTTAAACAAATATTACTCATATGCTAGGGGGTACAGAAAACCATTTATTTTCATATTCATGAAGAGCGAACTGTACAATATTCTGACACAAAAATAAATTTAAAATTCAAAAAATCTTATTGAAAATGAAAATATTTTGAAAAGCTTTTCATTATTGAAAAATACATAAAATACTGTTATTCTTAAACTCATTTTAAAAAAGATAAAAAAATTAAAAAGTAAAATTATGTGAAAAAATTATATGCAAAACAGAAAGAATTAACTGTGTCACTATATTGGGTCTTCCAAAATTGATTAGCGCAATTTGACAGTTGGAAATGGACATCTTGTTGAAGCCACATCTTTCGCATTAGTTGTCACGCCACTTATGTATAAAATTAACACACAAAACAGAAGTGGTGTGAGAAGCTATGTTATAATACTGACTGAATGGTCGTAGTGACCAGTTATCTATGTATGTACAGTAAGACCCCGCTGAACGAGGGGATACGTTCCAATAAGTTCCAGCGCTAAACGAAACAGCGTTAAACGAGGCGACTTAACACGTACTTAACTAATAAACCAACTGTGACGCAGGAAAGATGCATTCGTACTGTGATTGCGGCTTCGGAATATACAGTTGCAATCTTTATTCTGAACAGACCAACAAAAGAGCGTTGAAAAAGATACACAGTATACATCGTCGCTATATAGTGCCCCGTTTTTGGTTGGTGCATGGCTGTTTCATTTGCACACATATGCAACAAGCCACAATACAGTGTGCGATTTAGGGGAATCCCAATACTACCGCGTAATAATGAAACAGCGTTAAGCGGGTAAGGTGTATGTAAAACATGCTGGTCATTGTTAATATTTAAAGATAATCACAAGAAATTATTGCAAATGTTTTTAAAAAATCGACTTCACGAAGTTAGCTGCAAATGAAATTTATTTCGAGTTCTTAAGACATGATTCGCCCAATTCGGGCTTCTGTTTTAAGCATGCCACACACTTAAATTCGAGATCTAAACTTTTCTAACAGAGTTAGGATTTTATTTTGGAGTCGCCGTAGTCTAGTAGGTATTGTGTTGGCTTATTAGACGTAGGCCAGGGTTCAAACCCCAGGTCAGACTTCAAAACGAAAATGTGAAAAAATATTTCTGGCAAAAATTCTGAGAGTAAATAAAATTGCCATGTAAAGTTTCTCAATAAAAATCTGTCGTTTTGAGTCGACTTTAAACTGTAGGTCCCACCACTCATGTGTGAAATTAACACACACAACATAAGTGGTGTGAGAAGATAGGTCGTATCCCTGAATGAAGGGTTGTAATGGCCAATTATGTATGTATGAAGATTGTATTTTAACTTCATCGTTGATTTAAGCTGTTACAGCTAAGGAATTTTAACCGCTTGGCAATCATTAAAGTATCAAGTTCCAGCTGAAACTTCCATTGAGAGGAAATACAATTCATCGTTTATTTATAGAACTTTTGAAGCATAAGAGCAGAGAAGAATGCTTCCTCTTTAAGAGGAAGGGGCTAAAATTCCAAACATATACATATTAATTTTGTGTTTCATAAATTCCAAATAATAATGGAAAAATTATTCAATTGCAAGTTTATTTTTGTTTTTTAATAAAAATGACATGAAAATTTTTAGAAATATTTATACCAGCTTATTTTTTATTTCGCTTTTATTTTCATAATAATAAATTAGAATTTTTCGTAACTGAAAGTTGTTTGTAATTTTTTAGAAAATTGCAGAGAAATATAATAAAACAAAAAAAAGTTTGTTTCTCTTCAATGCCACAAAATTCATTACAACTATTGTTATTAATTTGTATTCAAGCGTTGTGTTGAATATATTTACAAAAAAAAGTTGAAATAAATTTTAAAAAATGTAGAAAAAAGAATCATGAATTATAACAACTTTTTAACGAATCGTAAAATGAGTTTTTTCATGGCTTTAAAAATATGAAGTAGAAATTCAAATTATTTAAAGAAATTTTTAATATGCCAGAAGTAGCTGTATGATACAAGCTTTTTTTGTTGAAATAAAATAATAATGGTGCGACAGTGAAAATTCATCCGAGTAACTACATTGTAAGTAAGTTTATAAATATTATTCACTAGGTTGAGTAGAACTCAAAAATACTTTTTTTAGTTTTCTCGTACCCTCCAAGGATATTTCATTTGACAAAAACGGGTTTTTTTACCTTTTCACACATAATGGTTGATTATCCAAATATGTTCGAAACTACTTTAATAATTCAAATTTTTTTTTAAAAGGGGAGAGGTGGAATACATAAAGATTTTGTTCAGACTTATATGTTATGAGTTTTGATGAGGTAAACTTGGAAAATATTATTTCTTTCTTATTTTTTCAAGTTTGGCCATTCTTAATTGTAAAATGTAATTAAAAAATATGAAATATGTGGCGATATTCTGAAAGACATATTCTGTAGGGCAGAATAATACATCGTATAGTCTAGATACGCTAGTGCCTCTGTGATGCATTGCATAGAAGAAAAAATAAACATACTTTCGAAGTCGAATAAAACAACGGAACAAGTTTTCTGCACTGCGATCTGTTCTGTTCTGCCTATATGTTTTCCTTTTATTACAAATTTATTCGTTCCTGCAGGAGCAATTTGACTTGAATTCTATTTATTTATTTCGTAATTCTGACTAACTTCAGGAAGATAAACTTATACTGATTTAGGTTAAGTTACGTTAGCGGGTAGTTTGCCGTTCACAGGCAAGTTCATTCGGTGGATATACATATTTGTCATTATATAGACCAGTGTGACGGAAGCCAGTGTGACGGAGCCCCTTGTCATTATACCTTAGTGGTGGGTTTGAACCACCCGAGCCTCGGATGAAACCGGCCAGTTCTCTTAGTGGACCTTTAAACGTTCTGTCACCCAAAAATCGATAACGTCCCTTTTGAAGTGCAGGGCACTCGCATAAAAGACGTTGCACCGAATCTACATATTTCCTATACATCATTTCAGCTTCTGCAGAAATCCTGTTGGGACGAAACGAGCTTGTCAGTGAAACTGCCAATACCGTAGTGTCTCATTAGAATTGCTGTTGGCTCTCCACTGCTTCGGCTTGTTTCAATGATTTGAAAACACTTTATTTAAGTCGCTATATGGTGTTAGCTTATTAGGCAAGAGTCTGAGGCTCAACTCCTCTAGAACATCACGATATATGAAAAAAATTTCTTTCGACGGTTTACTCTCTTCTGGTTTCTCAAAAATCTGTCACACGACTTTGAAGAGGAGAGCTCGCAATTTAAGGATAAAAATAACACACACAACGTGGTAGATGTGAGAAGCTTGGTTATAAGGGTTGTAATAAAATATTTGACTTCAGATTTTTAAAGAACTTCTATTTAATCACTTCAATTTCATTCCGTTAAAAAATCGATGAAACAAACAACTTTTATTGCTCTATGCCAGTAGCAAAGAGAAAACATTCATTGAATTAAATCACTTGTTAAAGCTTGCCTGGAAATGCAACTGTTTTATGTTTCAAACGTGTGTCATCTGTTTTATTGGTTTGTTTGTGGAGATTTTATTGTAAACGCACATACAAAACATATATAAATATTGTCAGATACTTGCAAGCATAGATAGGAAAAGTAGGTGCCATTAGGTTTTTGTTGTGGTTGTATGTTAACCAGAAAAGATTAAAGTCTGCTACGACTTTACATATTTCCAGTTTTCCTTGTTATTGTTACAAATAACAACGAGAATATTACAACCCGAAACGCTAATAGTTACTGCATACACGAATGCACAGTATTAAGTTGTTTGCTGTGATTTAATCTGTTTGTAAGACGCAAAAACAAATGTACACATCGAGTGCATCGCTGTGGTTTAAGGAACAAATTTTCTGATTTTATATATTAATTAACAGAAGCAACAATTTTTATTTGGCATGTAGAGCGCATTATGGCAACAAATGCAGGGTAGGTTTTTGTCTTTACAAGATGACACGGCTTTATTTTATATATGTAATGTTGATATTGGATTGTATAATCTTATTACAGATTCAAATTGGAACACACTGAAAAATATAAGTTTATACTACAACTTAAGAAAAAAAATTTAAAAAAAGAGGTGAAAATGTGTTCGCAATAAGCACGATTAAGTTTTGTTTGTGGAAGTTTACATATTCAAAAATTCCACGCTTCAATATAAGTGGGTCATTAGAAAGTTGCGCGTTTGCTATTTAAAATTATTATCTGAAAAATTTTGTGATTTATTTATTTATTTATTACAATTTATTTATAAGTTACAAATAACAGCAAAATATTATTATTATTATGCTCGATGCACTAATAGTCTAGGAAACTACTCACCAGAGCAGCGAATTTTGTAAGTATAATTACGATTACTTAGTAACTTACTTAATTGGCCATTAACAACACGATTATCGAATTTCAGCCTCTTTAGCATATCCTTCGAGGCGCCTCTGATTCTTATGCGCCTTCGCCAGTTGATCACAATAATCTGTGGCAGGGCTTGGGACGGAATGGGATGCATGAAAACGATGTAAAGTTTCTGATTGTGGCCAACATGGCGACCGCTAGAAAGATCTTTGTCTTGCTGTATTCAAGTTGAACTTTTAATCTGGGTTGTGGGTAGGTCTGAAGACGCCGTAGTCTAGTAGGTAGTTTGTTGGCTTATTAGACCCTTCAGTCAGGATTACGGCCTAGCTTCTCACACCACTCACGTTGTGGTTGTCAATTTTATACATGAGTGACAGAAATCTGCTGAGAGGAAGTCGCCGAAGAAATATTTTTTTCATATTCCGTTTTGATGTTTGGCCTGGGGTTTGAGCCTTACGTCTAATAAGCTAACACACCAATTGCTAGACTACTGCGACTTCACAATTTAATAATATATACATACATAATTGGTCACAACAACCCTATAGTCAGGATTACGACCTAACTGCTCAATCCACTTGAGGCGTGGACTCACGTCTAATAAGCCAACACACTGCCCATTAGACTACGGTGACTGCATAACATAATTTGATAACACTTGCCTTAAATATCCACAAGTATATGCCAGAAATATCTCCGAAAATATATATCGAGATTTAGCCTGCTCATTCTTCGAACTGCATGACACATGGTCTGATAGTCGTTTTTAGGATGTGTGTGATTATTTTACTCACCAGGCTTAATATCATTATTCGCCTCCTTTTCCTGCAATCAGAAGAGTTTCCTTTTTTTTGGCAGCAGAGTGATGATCTCCTCCGTGAGTTCAAATGGCAGGGTTCCACTACCCTAGAAGTCCGATTTTAGAAATTGCTGTAATTCTATGCTTGGCATGCAGTCGTATTTAGCAGCTCTGGAGGTCTATTGTCTGGAACAGGTGCTGATATGAAATTTTTAGACGTACTCGGGTATATGGCTATCGTAGGTAGTAGTAGGTAGTGTATTGAAATATTAGACAAGAGCGCGTGATTCAACCTATGTGTCAGACATCTCAACCAAACGAAATATGAAAAAGTATTTCTTTTGCCAGCTTTCTCTCAGAAGTGTTCTGGCTAAAATTCTGCGAGTAAAATAAAATTGTCATGAAAAGTTTCTCAAATCTATAGTTTGGTGTCAACCTTAAGCACAAGGTCTCGCCTTTAATAGATAAAATTAACACACCCAACATGAGTGGTGTATGAAAAAACTTTTTTATCCAAACTAAAGGGTTATAATGACAATTAGGTAAGTCAGTCTGGTATATGTCAATAACTAACTCTTCCTATTGTTTACGCTGGAATTTTCTGAGTGCTGAGAAAGACTCATATAGTACTCCAATCATACCTCAATTTTTTCTCTTCTTGGCGGAGAGATATGATAGCCACTGGTTCCTAACAGAAAACTCCACCCAATATCTTTACAAACTTGGTAGTCCCTGTCATTAACAAATGAGTTTCAGTCGATGGACCACAGGCGGTATAAATGCTTAATGGCACTAGAATTGGACGCAGTGGAGCAATCACCCGTTCACTGCAAACATAACAATTGATGAAATCGAAACAAATATAACAACAACAACACATACAAAGTTGAATACATTATAAGCCGCCGTAGTCTAGTAGGTAGTGTGTTGCCTTATTAGACATAAAGCCAGGGATCAAACCCCAGGCCAGAAATCAAAACAAAATATAAAAAGTATTTCTTCGGCGATTTTCTCTCAGCAGATTTCTGGCAAAAACTCTGAGAGTAAATAAAATTGCCAAGAAAAGTTTCTCAAAAGCTGTCTTTCGGAGTCGACTTTCAACTGTAGGTCCTGCCTCTCATGTATAAAATAAGCACATATAACACAAGTGGTGTGGGAAGCTAGGTTGTAATCCTGACTGAAATGTTGTTATGACCAATTATGTACATACAGACATATGTATTTATGTATGTACTTTCATTTATTTAATTGAACTATTTTGTTGATGAAATGAATAAAATGAAATATTTGTTTAATAAAAAACATATCAGATTTATCCTCCTCCTTGCCTGTGGATACGAACGTATACTTGCATAAATACAATGAGATCTCCAGTTTACAAAAAATAATATTTATTTTATTTTTTAATTGAAACAAAAAATTGTTATGTATTCTTATGCATGTAACAAATTCTGTACAATTTATTTAATTTGCATCAGCTATTAGTTTATTGCATAGATAATTTAAAGCTTACATTTGAACAGAGAATACATTTAAAAAAACAACAAATTTTTAAATCAAAAATCTCCAGAATAAACTTATTTTTGTATATTTACAAAGTATTCATTACCTGAAAAGATCTACCTGGATTTCAATTTAATAATATTCAATTTATTCACTTTGATTTTCTTCATTAAAATTCTCTTGTAGACAATTATTGAAAGTAGGAATATTTTAAATGAAAAATATTAAAATAATCAACATTTAATTCCTTAAAGGCAAATACAAAAAACCAAAAATTTATTCCAAATTTTTGTTATTTTATTAAAATAAAATTCTGAGTCAAGATATATAGTTTTGGAAAAGGAAATAAAATTTTTCACCATAAAATGTTATTAGAAGACAATGAAAGAAATCTGCTTTAGTAACACAAACTTAACAAAATAAGCTTACGATTTGTTCAAACAACAGTTTTTTATTACAGTAAAAATCATTAAAAATGCTAGTGAGGAAGATAAAAAACGAACGAAAAACTGATTGAAATGTGTTTACAGTTTAATAATAATTTAATTTAATTTAATACGTAATACTGACTGAAGAGTTATAATGGTCAATTATGTATGTAAGTATGCATGTATTTAATATATCTCGAATTATTTATTAACAGTGTGAATCATAAGAAAGAATTTACTGTATGCTTAAAGATTAAATACTGGTTATTTTATAAATCTGCAACAAGAATTGCTTTTCATGGACACATTTGTACATTTTGTGTTTTCTAACAACTCCCAGTGCCACAGTGGTTCGCTTTAAACTTCAAAGTTTTGATGAAAACGTAGTTAAGAGTTATTTGTTTCAAGGACAATTCTTTATTTTTCAAAATTTTCAAGAATCATACCAATTTTTTATTGAGTTGTACTAAATTGATAGACATCAGATAATATGGTCGACTTGGGTATTATAAGATAAGTTAAATCGATAAATTCTGCGCATCAAAAAATCCTTCGCATCAAGTTTCCCTGTGTCCTCATATAATACGAAAGAAGTTCCGTTATTTCCTCCACTTCCTTGTCCTTATTCTCAAGATAATTTCCTTAGAGTACGATACTCTTTTCTCAAAGATACGCAATAGCTTTCGTTGCCTTGTCTTTAGTAAGAAATGTCTGCCTTCTTCTTAAAAAGCTTTCATTTTTAATTTTTTAATTTTGAAAACAAAAAAATCCCACAGTGCTTATCAATGCGTTTGCCGTTATTATAATGGAGTGGTGCATTACTCTGATGAAATACACTTCTTTTTCATTAATTTCTTCACTTAAATGCTGTAATAAATTGACAAACAGCCATCTTGTTGAACCTACATCTGACAAATCATCAACTTAGCAAATGACAATAATTTTCAACAAAAAATCATATTCAGCGATGAAGTCTTTTTCTGGATGAAGGGCTATGAGAACGAACAAAATTATCAAATAGGATCCAAGAGCGTCTATCGCATGCCAAAAAAGTCACTGTTTGGTATAGGCTTTGGGAATGCGGCGTCGTCGTTTCATATTTTTTTCAAAACGACGTTGTTCAGTCTGTTATTGGCAATGGTGTACACTTTAGATCGATCTTTTGTTTAGGTTTCAGTGGGATGGCTGTAGGTACCTCACAGTTTATACCACAATGGATATTCTGCATGGGTAAATTGAGGACATAGACATCACACGTGGATGTGATTAGAACTGTGTCTTGTGATGTTTTTATAAGCCGCAGGTGAACTAGCGACAAATCACAGCGATCCACAGAGCCAACATAATCCATGCCATGGGTTAATTCAGCCCGATTTATGGACCAGAGTATGAACAAAATTTAACCTTTCGATGCTCTCTACCCAGAAAAACCGTAAAGAGCATTCTAATGATGTTATATTACACAGACAATGACGTAAAAATTTTGATTATATCTGATACATACATACATACATTATTGACCATTACAACTCTTCACTTTTCATGGCAATTTTATTTACTCTCAGAGTTTTTGCCAGAAATCTGTTGACAAGAAAACGCCAAAGAAATATTTTTCATATTTCGTTTTAATGTCTGACCTGGGGCTTGAACCTCGGACTTAAGTCTAATAAGCCAACACACTTCCTACCACAATGTACACAGTGACGACTCGGGATTTTGACATTTAACCGTATACTAAGAAAGGGACAGCAATATTACCAAAAAGTATTTCTGTCGCTGTCTGATTGTCCGTCTGTTTTGTTTATTTATGTTTTTTTAGGTTTTGGGGTGGGTTTTTTATATTGGCGAGAGTTAATAAAAAATGTAATTTTTGTGTAAAACTATTAATAAATAATAAAAACAACTAATAGCAATCACAATTTTTAACTTTTTCTTTCAAGAAATTAAAAAATATTGGCAACTTTCAGCAATAAAAATTTTTTATGAGCAGTACGTCTTATTTTGATCTTGTAATATTTAGCTTCATAATTATCTCTTGCACAAGAAACAATATTCATTGTGACCGAAAATCATGCACATTCCGATTAATATTTAAATATTTAAGAATCTTTAAACTTTTCATTGAAGAAATTTAAAAACATTCTAAATTTTCCCTTTTTTAACACAAAATAAATGTTTATTCACATTTAGTTTTTCTACTTTATCCGCCAGTTTTCACTCGGTATATCTGTTGCTTCTAACACATTTGATTCGCAAAACATTATAACATTTTTTCTCCCTCCAAGAAAACGTTTAAGGTAGCTCATTTTAGCGTTTTTTAAACGTCACAATTGTCATCACTGGTTACATTGTGCTTCCTACTAGACTACGGCGACACACTTTGTTTAAATTTATAGCCAGGGAGCGTTCAAAGAAAGACCCGACTGAAATGTTTTGGTTGGATACAATTTACTAATGCAATTTATCTCAGTTGGCCAAGTCTTTTTGGAACTGGAAGTCAGTGCGATGAATCGTCGCCGTCCATTTCATTGAAATATCATTGAGATGGTTTTTTATTATACTTTAACTTGCAGGGGTTTTTCAGCTCTATGTTTATGGCCAATAATACTATTTATAGTATTCAGTGTACAAAATATTATGAACACTATTTTGATAACTTTCTTCTTCTTCCAACCTCGATGACATTCATGATTCCAGCTTGTATGGTCTCGTTGAATATTTAATTCAATATTCATAGTCATAAACTTAACTAAACAAAATTCTTTGAATTATTTTTTATATTTTTCTTTTTGATTTTTTACTTCGAAACTGAAAATGTAGTATTTCCAAGAGATGCCATAGTTACTCTGTTCTACTTGACGCATTTATCTTTAGAGTTTCTTTTATTTACTCTTTAAATATTTATGCAAAATTATCATAATTTTATGCAATTACCCCAAGAGTTAAAAGACGTCTTACACAAGACTAAGCAGGATTTTGTTTAATAGCCGTTATAGTTTCCTAAGTTGACCCGGCTTGTAATAATATATATAAGAACTTCGGTACTCTTTTTTTCTTTTGTTGGTAACATTGTAATTACGTTACAAACGACGAATGAAATGAGTTGGAAAATTAAAGGTTTTTGTATATTTTTTCCTATTTGACCTGTATTTATTATTATAATTGCATTAATGCAATACAAAATGTAAATACTGTTACGAAAGTGTTCGAGCATAAATGAGGATTGATTTTTTGCAATCGTCTACCATTGGGAGAAAATTCGAGTCTTTCTTAGGACACTACTGCAGGCGACAATGACGGCAGAGAAACTAAATTTGCGAATCTGTATTTGGAACACTAAATATACCAAAGATATCGTACTTAAGATGTCTTAAACTTTCAAAAATATTTGGAAGTTTTGCGGTATACAGTAATGGTCTTCTAATTAGTAAACTTATCCACCAAAAAGTTTGTCTTGAATATTTTATTCTTAAAATTCTTTAATTTTTTTTCCACATGCTTATAAAATAATATACGCCGTAGTCTAGTAGGTATTGTGTTGGCTGCGATAAAACGAAACATGAAAAAAAATATTTTTTAGGCGACTTCCTCTTAACAGACCTTTGGCGAAAGCTGTGAGAGTTAATGAAATTGCCATGAAAAAGTTTCTCAAAAATCTGTCGTTCGGAGTCGACTTTAAACTGTAGGTCCCGCCACTCATGTATAAAATTAACACACACAACATAAGTGGTGTGAAGGAAGAGCGAATCAGTTTAAGATAAACAAATTATCGTATTTCGGTAAAATGAACCCTGCAATAAGGGATGGCCATTGACGTATGAGTACTCTTAAATGACCAAACTAATTGAATATCACTCATACGTCAAAGCAATATTCCATCAGTTTTCGAAGAAATATTTTTGTATTTTATTTTGATGTATGGCCTGGGGCTCGAACATTGGCTTTTCGTCTAATAAGCCAACACACTACCTACTAGACCAGGGCGACTTTACTGTATAGAAACTACTCATTCACCTCCGCATTTCATATGATGGCTTACAGCGAAATTTAAAAAAAAATTCTTGTACGGAAATAGAATATTTCTTGGAGGAAATTTGAAAATTTCTTGCGGTGGAGAAATTGAGGGATGATTTACTGTGCAATCAATGAATAATTGCTTTTTAAAATGTTGACGCAACATTGTTGTTTGAATGTAATTTTTATTTTACGATGTTATATTGTAATGTCATGTATATGACATTTAGAAACTCACTGATTATGTTGCAATTCTTTGCAATTTCATGCTGTATTATGACGAATTAAAATATGCTACTTTGATGCGAGTTCCAGCAAAATATTGAACTGAACTTGAACATATTTCATAGTGTGCATTAAGAAATGCTTCTAAGATAACAATATCAAAGTACTACACTGATCCGCACTGTCTTCAGATTAAATCCGATTGAGAATTTATGAAACCCAGTAAAAACAACAATCATCACTGCAGCAGGGTACGGTGACAAAGGATAAGAGCGGCAGCGTTGGTAAAATATTGTTACGAAAATGGAAACGATGTAATAATAATAATAATTTCACATTAAATTAATAAGCAAAACCTACAAAAACAAAGAAAGAAAGAGAATGGGTTAGATAACGAAATGCAGCGTAAGTGAACGCAATGTGAACAAAATACACAGACAACAATGAAGTCGCTATAGAACTCTCGAGAAGGCGAAACAAGAACATTCTACTTGCAGCACCTTCATCAGAATGTTGCGTGGGTGTATAAAATGATATGACAAATTAGACAAAGGGTAGTAAAAATTCAGTCAGTCTTATGTGAAGACGCGTTGCGTGTGAAGAAAACAGTCGTGGTTTAAAGATCTCCGCTATACGGATCTATTGTACAAGTTTTGTTGCTTACACAAAGGTTAACGAATAAAGCACACAAGTTGTATACGGTGGCACACAAAAGTAGTGCGAACAATAAAGAGTTCAATTGAAACTAAACACATATTTGTTTTTATTTAAACACTGCAGTAAGTTTATATTTGATTTATCAGGAATTCAAAATTTTTTAAAATTTCTATATCTGCCTGCGGCATAACTTCTTCCCGATTCTGCACAGTTCATAAATTTTTGTCTAATTGCAGTTCTTTCCGGCACTGCAATGTCCTTTCTTCCGAGATTATCTTTCCTGTTTTAAGTTTGTTTTGATCTTATTTCCTAGTCGTTAGGAAAACCAAGTAAAAGGAAGAGATAAAGACTGAAACTTTTACTTTTTATAATTGAATTTCAAAATAAATTCCATAAAATTTTGTTTTTATTTTTTAAAGCAAATGTAAAAAATAAACACAAAAACAGAAAAGTTATGCTGCTGATGCGTCCCTTTTTTCTTAGCTTTTAGTCGTTCCGATGTTATGACTACGCTTGCTCACTGAAAAGAAAAGTGTTCAAACTTACAAAAAAAAGTGGGGTGAAGGAAATTTTTATGTAACATCAGCATTTATTACAAACCATTACAGCAACTGCTGAAGCGGAAATTAATGCAACGACAATGACAATATTAAACACAAATAAACAGGTTGCAGAACATTATTTGCAATGAAGTGATTTCAAAATCATGTTGATTGGTTATTACTACGTATTAAAAAGTTTGATTATTTAAAAATACATACATAATACATACATAATTGGTCGTTACAACCCATTAGTCAGGATTACTACCTAGTTTCTCACACCACTTATGTTGTGTGCGTTAATTTTTATTGTGATGGAAGGTGAATTATCCAATACAACCTATTGAAACAATCACTCCTAATCTCTCCTACATACAACTCATGCGCGTGACCGAAGATACCAGTATTCGCCATTCTAAACACATTCTTCATGACCGGCTAAGAATTAGCTTCAGTTGATCTTAAAATATCAAAAATCTTTTAATGATAAAAGCTAAGTCATCAAGTTTCTCATTTTCTTCCTTATCTCAGCAGCTTCTGCAGAAATCAATTGCTAGATTTTCAAGACCAATGTGCCTTCCATGTATGCTCATCATACAATGCTCCGTAGAGACTCCGATATTTGAAGCTTAGAAAACTTTTCGTACATTCCCTATCCAATTTTGGTCAGAATTTCTATGCTGTTATGTCCTTATACGAACTCACTCATCAGGCGCTGACAGAATTCATTACTGCATTGTCAGTTAAACGATAGCAGGTCTTTACGAAGACTCCTCATTCTAGACTTCTTTGAGTTCATTAAATTCAATGGAAATACCTCGCCTTTAGATATGGAGCGGAGGGATCATTGGCCCAAATTTTTTTGAAGTAGAGGATCGAATATATTGGGCGATTGATGATTGGGATGATGTCGATTTTGCAAAAAAAAAAAGATCTTGGTGGGTATGTTACTAAACAAAATTACCGTATTTAGGGCTCAGGAAACCCACACGTTGTCTTACAGAAGCCAATACACCCAGTACGAATAACTATTTGGTGTGACATTTGAGCAGAGGGATCATTGGCCCATATTTTTTTGAAGAAGAGGACGCCACAACCATTACGATCATTGGAGACACCTATCGCACCATGATAACCGATTTGTTTGTAACCGCTCTTGATTTCAACAGGATGGTCTAACTTCTAACACATCTCATGTCACTATCGATTTATTACGTCAAACGTTTGATGGCCGTTTAATTTGCCACCAAGAAGTTGCGATGTGACACCATTGGACTATTTTCTGTGACGCGCCGTTAAAGAAAAGTATTATGCCGAAGAACCAGAGACAATTGAGTGATGTCATTGGCGGGATATGACACAAAACACTGGAAAAAGCGCACAAAAATTTATTGAATGAGTTATTGTGAGGGGAACCACAGCAGCCATATGAATGAAATAATAATCCATTTTCAATCGGAACAGGTGTAATTCACAGCAAAGCAATAAATTTATCAAAATTTTAAAAAATTTTTGTTTGATTGCATTTTTTAATTTAAACTTTTAAATCACCCAGTCATTATATTTACTCACAGTACGATCATATTTATTATGTAAAATTCATTCATAACAAGTGCATATGTGACGTATGAGTGATATATAATTCCATTAGTTTCATACATGACAATATCAAAGATTTATTATTGCACACTTTTCAGAGTAATTATTCTAGTATCAGAAATATGATGCGTATGAGTAATATGTTACAAAACCAATTAAAAAGAAAGTATACCGCATTAATTTGGAATTAATTTGGAATTAAGCTATATCAAAATTTTTGATGGATTTTTAAAAGGTTGGAATTTTTCAAGATATCCTAACCTAAAAGTAAATACAAAAACCACAATTCTAGTCAATTCTCTAGTAGATACTACATTATGGCCTGTATCTTCATAATTTTTATCTCCAACATTTGGCAAAATTTCAAAAACTTTTTGTTGTATTGCATTTTTAAATTTTTTGATACTACAGAAGTGTATTTTTTACTTTCTGCATAATTAATTTATCTCTAGGCAATTTACATATCTATAGGTAGCAATTATTGTTCTAAACACAAATGTAAAGTGTATGCATGTGTAGTGTCAAACTTTCCTTACACAATACTGCACTAGTCCTGTAAAAAAATACACCAAAAACAAAACGGACAGTAGAATACGAACAGTGACAAAAGAGCGTATATCTAGAATGAAATTGTGGTGATTAGTTTTTGCGGTGATGTTGAATATATCCTGGTAAAATGTATTTGATTAATATTTTACTAGTTTGTCACTTACTGACAAATTGTTTTCGATTAAAGCTTTACTTGTTGTAGAGAAATTGAAAAAAGAAGGAAAGCAGATAACATATATAAAAAAATACAACAACAGGAGAAAAAATAAAACAAAAATAAAAAGTTTGCTCAAGAATCAGTAGAAAAATTGTAAATTTTACAATAATTGTACACCAAATGTACAGTGATGAACAAAAGTAATTAACGATCTTCTGGCATCATTTAAATAAAATCTTATAAATTGAATAGTAACAGATTTTGGAACCAATAAAGTAAATTTGTTTTATTAAACTCACTGCCATATTATTAATTAAGTTCATTTAAGTTAAATCAGTAATTGCTGTAATAATTTAGTTCTCTTGGGCACCATAAGTTTTTGTTATAAGACCAATTTATCTTTATTTATTTAGCATTTCCCAAATTACAGCTTCAATTCATGTCGTTATGAGGCATTCCCATTTCTGGCCGTATGTACCCAGTGGCCCGTGTTTTGTTATTTCTCAAGTAAGATTCTTAAAATGGATTCTGGTTTAGGTTTAAAAACATTTTTTCAGATCATTACTTCTAGATATGCTTATAAAATTGGCTTAACGATAGATGGTAGTCGTAATCGTCATAGTCTAATAGGTAGTGTGTTGGCTTATTAGACGCAAGGCTAGGTTCAAACCCCAGGTCAGACTAAAAAACGAAATATGAAAAAAATTTTTTCGGTTACTTCCTCTCAGCAGATTTCTGGCAAAAACTGTGAGAGTAAATAAAATTGCCATAAAAAGTTTTTCAAAAATCTGTCGTTCGGAGTCGACTTTAAACTGTAGGTCCCGCCACTCATGCATAAAATTAACACACCATATAAGTAGTGTGAGAAGCTACATACGTCGTATGTATGCATGGAAGTTAATTTTTTTGATCGGTTGTTTTGTTAACACATTCAGTGTTCCATGATCTCGAACCCTACGTCATGGCCAACTTATAATACCTCATTATCCGCGTTAGAGGTACCAATAGTCCTGGTCAATCTTGGATCTGGTGTCAGTTAGTGGTTTTAATAAGCCTTTCTTGGTACCTGATTTTCACAGCGAAAAATAGACGAGCTTTCAACTTCGTGGCGATTTTCGAAAAGAGTTTTTTCTAGAAACTAGGTCGTCCTCCTGACGAAAGCAGTGTAATGACCAATTATGTTATGTACGTATGTTTTTCCTAGCCTGTCTTCATTGTTTCTAACTAGAGGGCTTAATGAAGCTTCTTATCTGTAAATTTAAATAAATCACAGTGTGTGTGTGAGATATCATCGAAATTTTTTATTCATTTGCATTTGAAGAATATAATATTGGCCAAATATCCGGCTCCGGTTTCCTTTATGGAATGCCTCTAAAATGTACAATTTTTCATAAATCTGGTGCATAAGTCTATTAGCTTTGTAAACTGCTGTGCTTTACAGCTTATTCACATATACCGACGACCTAGGAAAATCTCACAAGCAAAGGCAAAATTAAATCAAAACGCACGATATCTATGGCCAGTTCTCATTACGTCTACATGAGTTGACCACGTCCTTAAATCGTTCGTACAGATTATCCAATGTGGCAAGAGCTGTGTGGCATATAGCGCCATTCTGTTGAAACCACAATACGCAACCAATAGAGATTATCGTATAGAGGTTTAATCTGATTAATGAGAGACGACTGCTTATTTCGATGTTTGGAATCAGATTGACCGACTCTATTAATTCTTTATTAAGTTATTTGATTATTAAGTGTATATTATTTGACATTCGTAAATAGATTGTAATAGAATAGAAATGTAAATGAATAGAGATACTTAAAAGCTTAAAAGCTATAATACAGAGATGGTAAAGATCTGCTACACCTCCCTTTTTATTGAAAAAGGAAGAAATTAACAAGGGGTACCAAACTTGTTAATTTCTGCCTTTTTTCCCAAAGGCGTACGTATCTTAAAATATACGTTTTATATATTTTAATATAATAAAAATATTAATGTTATAAGATTTATAATTTGTACATTTATGTATAGATATAAGCACTTTACTGTAAAAGAATACAAATTCTTTTTTTTTTTGCATTTAATAATAATAATAATTTTATGACTGAAAATAATCTTTAATAAATTTTAATATAATCAGTTTTAATATACTGAAGTTGAGAAACGCTTCTCTTCCTCCCTCTTTAATAAAAAGTAAAATGTGAATTTTTAATTATTTTACGCTTTTCTTAGTCTGTTTTTGTGAACAGTTTTTTCTTTTTTACTTATTTTATTATACACTGTTACATTACAACCATCCAATCTTTTTACTACAAATGGGCCTTCATAAATACTTTTAAATTTTTCATAAGGCTGTTTCTGAATTAAAACATTATCATTGATATTCAATGTCAAAGGCTTTGAAAATTTATCGTAATAGTTTTTATTTCGTAATTTATGTTTTTTGATTAACTCCTTTGCTAAAATATGAGTCTTTTGTAGCCTATATTTAACTTCCTTACTATAATTTTCAACATTGTATATAGGATCAATCACTTTTTATAGAATCTTTAGGCATCGATGGAGACTTTCCAAAAACTAGTTCATATGGAGAGAATTTATTATCAAAGACTGTATTTGTAGTGGTATTATGGAAAAACGTTAAATATTTTAAATATGTCTCCCAATCGGACATAACTTCATTTGCAAATGATCTTAAGTATTCATTAAATACTCTGTGATTACGTTCTACTGTGCCTAGTGTTTCGTGATGATACGCGGTTGAAAAATTTATTTTTGTATTTAAAAGTTTACATAGATCTTCTAATACTTGGTTTTTGAATTCTGTTCCCAGATCTGATTTAATAGTATTCATAGATTCATATATCAAAATAAATTGTTCAAATATTGCACGAGCCACAGTATTTGCGCTTTTATCTGGAATCGCTATAGTAACCAAATACTTTGTTAAGTCACACATAAGAGTTAACGCATATTTATTCCCATAACAAGATTCAGTGAATGGACCTATTGTGTCCAATACGACGATTTCAAAAGCCTGATTTGGCGTTGGGGTTAAAACCAGGTTTTCTCTATTTTTAGATTTTACTTTGTTAAGTGTACATTTCTCACAACTTTTTACGAAATGTGCTATGTCTTTCGACATATTTTTCCAAAAGTATTTTGTCCTGAGCTTTGCATATAATTTTTTTGTCCACAATGCCCTCCTAAGAGTGGATCATTGTGATAAATAGTCATAAGTTCCTCCTTTCTTGATTTTTCAAATATTTGTTCAATTGGATCAGTTAGTATAATTTCCAGCTTCTTTAACATTATTATGCCATGGTCTTTCAATATTTGAATACTGCAAATTTTTAAAAAATATATCATCTTTTGGCCATTCTATTTTTTGAATATTCTGATTGACAGCTTCCCTTTGGAGCTTCGAAAGCATATCGTCTAAATTCAATGTTTCGTTATCAATTGGAATATTCAGAAAAGTTAAAATTTTAAAGTTTTTATAAATATTTATGCGCAATTGTACTAATTTATTATTTGTATACAAAATTTCAGATCTGATCTTTGGTATTTTAAGATTAAACTCATGAGTGAATTTGTCATATATCGGTAATTTTCGTACGCTAGCGATTATATTTTTATTTTCCGGTTTCAATTGTCTAGTCATTGCTCGAGTTTTTATGGCAAATACCTCCTTGTTAGCGTTTTTCAATTCGTCAACTGAAATTCCCGAGAGTGCATCCGCCGCAACATTGTTTTTTCCTTTTATATGTTCAATTGTAAAGTTGTATTCTGATAATTCTAACCTTATTCTCGTCAATTTTGATGATGGGTCCTTCATTCACATGCCGGTAGTATTCAGATCATTCAAGCCAGCAAAAAAACTTAGTAATCATTGATCTGTAGTTTTCGTCGTTAAGAGTTATAGCTTGGCCAATGCCGTTCTCAAAGAAATATGGAATTCTACAACAAACATTGACCTTTTCGAAATGCATTGGACACTCTTGAATGTCATTTGTATTGGTATCATCAGAAATTCAACAAATTTGTTTAGAAATGGGTCTCATCGCTGAAGATAAACAATTTCCGAAGACAATGTTGTAACTAGAAATACCTAATGAAGTGGAATGAAACCGAAGCATTATAACAGTGAATTATTACGAGAGATGAAACGTACCTCAAATTCAACAATAATATGCGAAAAACACATTAACGGAGTAAGGTGCCTCTATTGTCTATTGGTTTCAAATATAAAATTAAAAAAAAAAACGATAATAAAAAGTTATCGACAAAGTTATAAACTGCTCAATATCTTAAACAGGTCAGGAGCTTTGATGAGATCAAAAGTGATTGACTACTTTTGGACTGTTTGAGATTTGTTCTTTTTTTTTAATGTTTGTTTTATTAATAATTTTCTTAGGATTGGACGTGAAATAAATAAAAAAAATTTTATTTTTACTGCTTTATTCCTTTCATTCTTATTCATTAGTTAGTAGTTAAAGTAATAGCAAGTGTGGCTTACACATTTCAACTGTATGTCAAACGATGGTTAAAGTTACAGATGACTTACAACGAAGACCGTAATAACTACTCATATATGTAATGAAAAATTTAAAATGAAAACGTATATAAACCACATTAACAACAATTCAGTTAAATGCTTCATTAAAGATTATTTGTGCTCTGATTCTTATTATGGAATTAATACTCTTGGGTGTTAAATCAACACACTTAGGTGTATGAATATGAAATGAAACTTAAAGTAGAGCGCACACAGGATATCATTGCTGTTTTATAAAACTAGAAAATAAAAAGGGTAATCACTTACTTTTAATTCCCTCTATCAACTGATGTCGCCGTATTGTAGTAGGTAGTGTGTTGGCTTAATAGACGTGAGGCCACAGTTCAAACCCCAGGTTAGAGATTTCAATCTAAATGAAATACGAAAAAATATTTCTTCTGCGACTTCCATTCAGCAGATTTGTGGCAAAAATTCTGTAGGGACCAAAGGTTAATGTCGACTACGAACGACAGATTTTTCTGAAACTTTTTCAGGGCAATTTTATTTACTCACAGAATATTTACCAGAAATCTCCTGAGAGGAAGTCTGCGAAGGAATATTTCTTTCATACTTCGTTTTGTTGAAAATGTTTGACCTGGGCCTTGAACCGTGGCATCATGTCTAATTATCCAACACACTGCGGCAACTAAATCACCTTTATAAAATGCTGAGGATTGGGCATGAAGTATTTGCGATAAAAGTGAATTATCTAACCATCTGAGATTCTTCTTATCCCGCATTTGTGCACCGCATGTTGCTTTTGTCTACACTATGCCACAAGTTTTGTGCTACGAATGATTAAGAAAGCTGCTGCCCATTATAAATACACCAGTGTTGTTAAGAAGTCTTAGAAATTTTAAGCCATTGGCTTTGCTTGGTATATTTGAAGACTAATTTCAAGAAAATGTGGGTCTGAACACAACATACTGGTTCGTATATAGTGTGTCCCACATTTACATGCTCATGTCTACCTTAAAATTTCAGAGTCTGTTCCAAAAATCAGGTGAAATTTAACAAAATGCAAGCAATGGGCGGATGTTGATAGTTTTTGTTTGAAATAACAAAATAAAAATCATTGCATCGTTTAAAGTGTCCTTTAAAGTGCAAAGATTTAAAGAAGAAGTTGTATTCCTTACAACAATTTTACTTTCCTTCAACTTTCGAAACAATAAAGTGGCATACAACTCGTGCACTTCTGGGTATTATTAGTGAATGAAAGACTCCAATTATGGCACCATAATTGAAAATGAAAAAAATAATACGAAAATCCTTCTTATTTGCAATTGCTTTTTTATGTTTTTCTTTTCCGAATGTAGAAAAAAATTTGTGATTATTTTGCTTCTTAAGAACTGAAGTAAAATTAAAAGGCATCGCCTGCAACAACATATGCTCTGGAAAGTACGGAATGACCATTAGTAACAGTAAGACATTCTTTTTCTCTACTATCCTTAAAGCTCTTTCTTATTCAGTGTGTAAACGGAGACATGCATTACGAAGTTATTCGTTTCATTTCAAAGTTTAGCACAAATGCACTTCCTTTTGGGAAGATAATACACGAGAATATTGCATATGTGTATGAAAAAAAAAATTAATGGACAAAAAGCTGAAAGAGACTAATTTTAGAAAATTGTAAAGTAACTTTTAAATATGCATTGTATATAGAGCCTGGAACAGAATGAAGAATATATAGTAGAAGCTGCAGTTCACGACGTAATTTGTAGCACAAAAAGTGCGAACAGGATAGTGAAGTTGTCTTATAATGTTGCCAAATATCCTTTTCATAAACTTCCAGAATAATGCAAGAATATTATGTGAATTTTCTAACAAAATACGTATCAAAATACATTTATCGCTTCAGAAACATAAAGTTTTGTTTTAATGTTGAATCTCTTATAAAAACCCCCTTTATAGTTTACATTTAGTGCGCGACAAGGTTCAATAATTCGTATTTTGTGCTTCAACTTCTACTACAGCGCCTACTACACTTAAGTATTCCGATGCTACCAATTTGTAAAGCCGTTCTTAACTTTTGACAGATTGTAGCGCTAATCACTAAGATGTACTACAGCGACAATTCTGTTCCCTACTTAAGCAAATTTCGTTTTAATTAATAGGCGTCGCAATAAAATAAAATTTATGAGATGACCTTGATAATACATAACATAATTGGTCATTATAACCCTTCAGTAAGGTAGTTTCTCACACCACTTATGTTGTGTGTGTTAATTTTATACATGAGTGGCGGGACCTACAGTTTAAAGTCGTCTCCGAACGACAGATATTTTTAAGAAACTTTTCATGGCAATTTTTTGTATACCAAAACTGTTGTCAGCAAAACTGTTAGAGTGCCAATCTTGTCGAAATCAAGTAGTTCTCTGGGTTTCATGCTATCCACAGCAGTTTTAATATTCGGGAACCTGGTATGTTGGACCACTTATGTTTTGTTGAATTTTATGCTACTTTTTCAAATTTGAAAAAGTATGCTTGTAGGGGTAGCCGACGCACTCTAGTAGTCTCAGCAGATTTCTGGCAAAAACTCTGTAATGAAAATTGTTTTTTCCCGAAGACTGCTGGGAAGTTGGGAAGTTGCAGAAAGAAGTACTTTTTCATATTTCATCTTGTTCGGGATGTCTGAGCCAGTTATACTACCTGCTACCTTACTACAGTGACTTCAACTTCTCTTATTGACTTTTCTAAATTAAATGTAGTCCATGAAGGTTATTCTTTTTAATTATGAAACATATGGCTTTCTTTAAATCCGCTTACAAATTATAAGCCCATATTTATGAAAAGAATGTGTTTGAGCGAAAATTAATTGGAGCGAAAATTTAGTGTGAAGTCGCCATAGTCTAGTAGGTAGTGTTTTGGCTTATTAGGCGAAAGGCCTCGGTTCAAACCCCAGGTCAGACATCAAAACGAAATATGAAAAAAAATATTTCTTCGGCGACTTCCTCTCAGCAGATTTCTGGCAAAAACTCTGAGAGTAAATAAAATTGCCATGAAAAGTTTCTCAAAAATCTGCGGTTCAGAGTCGACTTTAAACTGCAGGTTTCGCCACTCATGTATAAAATTAACACTCACAAAATGAATGGTGTAAGAAGCTAGGCCGCAATCCTGACTGAAAGGTTGTAATGGACAATTATATATGTATATGAGTATGCTGATCAAATTAATGTAAAATTTTTGTTTATACAAATCAGTATACATTTTACCCTTCTACGGTAATTAATATATTGTATTTGATTAAATTTTATTTATTTAATTACTTATTAATTACAATACAATTACAAATTATATGTAATTATTTACGAGCTGAGTAACTTTGACCATATGCTCGGTGTAGTGTAACAGACCAGAGTATATTGTGGGGATCGAACCCACTACCCTCACGCTAATAGTCTAGCACATTACCCACTAGACCAGCAGGGCACCCAATTAGCTGTAGCTGTGTTATTGCTGTGTTTTACAAAAATTAAACCGAACCTTCATATTCCTGTCCATTAGAGCAGGCTTACAAAAGAAAAAAAAAACATAAATCCGTGCTTGTGCAAGGTTCTGCTTACTATGCGGTTGCATAACTTTTTGTCCTAAGCTTTGGCTGCCATTTTATGTGTTCTGGCATTCCTCTCTATATTTGTTTTCGTTGATATAATTAAAAATCGAGGAGGACACACGCATTATTAAAATTAATTTCTTATTTGAATATATTTAATTATCTTTAAGTTTTGAATTTTTTCTTATTTTGTATTTCCTTTAAGAATTTGAATTAGCTATAAGAAATATTTTATAAAATAAACAAACTCTGAAAATTGTTTACTTTAATTTTTTGTTTTTCTATATTAAATATAAAAAATATATAAACTTTTAAATTAGCTTTAAAACCAAAGAGATTTTTAGAAAAAACATATGTACCATATAATTTCTTCCTTGGCTGTACTATGATTAAATGTTTTTACCAACAAATAGCAAGCCCTTGTTTGCAGTTATTCTAAAATTAAATTTTTATGATTTTCCTTTAAAACTGTTAAATCTTAAACTTCAAACTGTTGAAATTTTTTCGAACAAAAGGAAGCATTTGTAATATCCGTTCATGATTACCTACGTACATATCAAACATATGATTCAAAGTGACCAACATATTTTGTTGCATTTATTCCTCCTACTATTTATGTGTAAGTACATATCAAAGAACAGCAAAACAACATTTCCTGTCCGTTTAATTGCAAGATGTGACCACATTTCTGTAATACCACATCAAGACAATAATTAGCCAATAATCTGTATTTGTTTTCCTATTTATATTTGACACATTATGGAAGACCAGTACAAGTATCCAGCAAGATGACAGAAGTTTTGTCTTTACACAAAAACTTACAACTGTAATTACATTGTGTAGTACATTTGAGTCACTATTTGTGTTCTTGTGAAATCTATATAAATTTATGTGGGAGGCTAAACTTGTGTGTAAAACGTTATTATTAGATAGATCAGTAGAAGTTATTTGATTTTAATACTAATTTAATAAAAGAAAATATTCATTCACTCATATATTAATTACTTTCTTAATTAATCATTACAACCTTTCAGTCCGAATTACAACACAGGTTCTCATACCACTTATGTTGGTTGTGTTAATTTTATTCATGAATGGCTGGACCTACAGTTTAAATCGATTCCAAGCGGCAGATTTTTCAGAAACTTTTAATAGCGATTTTATTTTACTTTTAGAAATCTTTGCAAGAAATCTGCTGAGATGAAGTCGCAGAAGAAATATTTTTTATATTTTGTTTTGCTGGAGATGTGTAATCTGGGCTTTAAACAGAGGCCTTACATCTAATAAGCCAACACACTACCCACTAGACTACGGCGACTGTATTCATTACATTAGATAATACCATTTGATTACGGAAATCATCGCCAACTCGCACAGGACCGAAGATCTTACGTAGGACTTTTCTCTCGTACACTCTCAAGGCCGCTGCATCAGTACTTAATAGGTTCCATGCCTCTGCGCCATAAAGAAGCACGGGTAGGATGAGTGTCTTGTAGAGTGTTAGTTTTGTCGCACGAGAAAAGTCTCTGCTAATCAATTGCCTATTGAGACCATAGTAGCACCCGTTGGCAAGACTGATCCTGCGCTGGATCTTCAGACTAACATCATTTTTGGTGGTAACGGCGGAGCCAAGATAAATAAATTCCTTGACTGTTTCAAAAGTATAGTTATCGGCCGTAATCTGTGAATCAATACGCCGTACGTCTCTGCTTGTCGATAACATATACATGCTTTGTTTTGTCCTCATTTACTGCCATACCCATCTCAGTAAACTCCCGTTCAATAGCACTAAAGGTGAGCTGTATGAGCTCCTTAACAATATAGACGTTGTACAGCGTATTAATATCAAGCGGCTGCGCTGGCTCGGCTATGTAGTTCGAATGGAGGAAGATGTTCCGGCGAAGGACCAAATCGGGGAAGCCCTGTCATCGATTGGTGTGACCAACTGGCGTAGGCGTGGAAGAAGCAGAGGCGGAAGGATGGCCGAAATCCGTTAAACAGGTTGATATGGCCACTTAAGTAAGTAAGTAATACCATTCGATTAAGTTGCTCCAACTTAGCAGTAACTACCCTTGAAATTTCAAGGTTTTATGGAACAGAGACAACACTACAACATTAATCTGGAAACTAAATTTTAGACTATTGCATCTGCCTGGCCTTAGCGAAGATTTTAATCGACTTTTGTTTATTCATTCAACTCAAACACACCACGATGACGTATGAATGATATTAGATTTTTTCAATGGTTTAATATTACTCATACGTCAGTGAACAACGTAGTTATTTAGTTGCAAGTAAATTGTAAACAAGGTGTGTAGATTTGTTTTTTTTTTCTTTGAAGTGTAATCAAAAGAATTACTTAATGCGCTTGTTGATTTTCTGAATTAAAAAATAGGTATCAAATTTTTTCATACAAAACTCTTTAAACACTTTAATGATCGAGCTTTTTATCATGTAACTTTAATTCAGAAAAAGCTATATGTTTAATTTTTTATAGTTTTCTTTTTATTGTTATTGCCATTATTTTAAACTAAATAAAAATAAGAAAATTTCAATCATTTCTTAAAGAATTCAAAGACAAAAACTTCATAATTACAATATTAGTCTAGAAACTAATTTCAGAATGTTGCATCAACCTGAACTTAAGCGAAGATTTTAATCGATTTTTTTTTATTAAAAGAAGAATGTTATGTGACAGCTGTATCGGTTATTTGAATTGAAACACAACACTATGGCGTATGAGTGATATTCGATTTTTTCAATGGTTTAATATTACTCATACATCAGTGAACGTCATAGTTATGAAGTTGCAAGTAAGGCTGTCTTCCAAAACGTTAGTTGCTTTGTGTTTGAACAAAGTATCGTGTTTCATAATGCCGCTATACAAAATATATACATTGTGTTCTATTTCAAAACGTCGTCAATGTGTATTTTTAACGCAGTCAAAAAGTATTTATAGTTGATGCATTGTTCGGTTACTTTGCATATCTACATAGTTTATATACAGTAGTAGAACTGCATACAAACTTTGTATTGATACCTTTTGGAAGGCAGCCTAAATTGTTAACAAGGCGTATAGTCTTTAATTTTTTTTCTTTCAAGTGTAATAAAAAGAATTTCTCTTTGTAGATCCAGCTTTATATCAAATGTGATACATTTCAATTTATAAGACAATATAACTATTATTCAGAAAAATGTTGATGCCTGATTTTTTCTCAATTTGTCAGTATTGCTATTGCCATTATTTTAAACCAAATAAAAATAAAAAACTTCATTATTCTGGCTTATGTAACATTTTACTTTCCTAGAGATTCTATGCCTTTGTGTATGTAATTTTTTTAAAATTTTCAAAGATTTTGTGAAGTTTTTATCGTATATAACATATTATATACGGTATTTGAGAATGAAATGAAAGTTAAGTGTTGTATGAAAGTGAAAAGTTTGAAGTTTCTGTTCTAGGCATTGATTGAAGTAGTCATAGTCTAGTATATAACGTGTTAGCTTATTAGACGTCAAACCATGATTCTAACCTCTGGTCAGACATTTCCACTTTACAACGAAAGGTTGGAATGGCCGATTATGTATGAATGTATGTATG
This sequence comes from Sarcophaga variegata, assembly GCA_932273835.1. Taxonomy (NCBI): domain Eukaryota; kingdom Metazoa; phylum Arthropoda; class Insecta; order Diptera; family Sarcophagidae; genus Sarcophaga; species Sarcophaga variegata. The sequence goes on along the minus strand of OW026358.1, from coordinate 84,190,754 downwards.
TAGTAATCCTGCTGCTGAAGTCTCTGAAGAAAAAGAAAACAGAATTTCGTATTATGAACTGACGACAAACTATTGGCAGCAACAAACATGAATAACCGCTACTTATCGCCAAATATGGTATTACATGGAATAGCAAAAGAAGTAGTAGTTTGGGCAGAGAATATATTATCAATTTAAGTACAGATTGGTAGCAGTTGTTACTTGAAATATTAATCACTCTTACTACTTTTCTCATATTTTTATCACATGACCGACAAACATGACGTCGTTGTAACCTGGTAGGTAGTGTAGTAGACAACGTCTTTCTTTATTGAATTCTTTCTAGAAACTGAACTAAAAGCTGAATATATTATATATATATAAAATAACTTAATTCTAGATAACTTAAGTAGGCCAGTCAGATACATATATACACACAGAAACTTAACAATAAAGACAGAGACATATATATATTCATAAACTTAAAACTAATTGACATAAGTTACACTCTTAAAAATATAACTACACTCAAAGAAACAACCGGACATAAGCAATACTGCTACAATTCGGCCATCCTGACAACAAGATCCCCTGATCTCGGTTCTACTAATCCTGTGACCTACGACCCCTGAACCATGGGCGGATATTTCCAGCAGCCCATACACCCTCGTACGGGATACGAGACTGTTGGAAACCCTCCACATCCTGCAGCAAATATTTATCATTGCGCAACACCTTTGCTACTCTGAACGGTCCCCTGAATTTCGGAATTAGCTTACGGGAGACCCCAGCGTGCCAATTAAAATTCCTCACCATAACGTAGTCATCTACAAAATACTTCGTAGGTGCCTTTCTGCGTTTGTCGACATAACCCTTATTATAGTCCTGCAAAGCCTGTTGCTTTACGGACGACTTTTGTCTAACTTCTTTGTGATTTACCTATCCCACTTCCTGTACATCCTCAATTAAAATTTCCCTTAAAGAATCTATCACACTGCCCCTTTGTCCAACACCGAATAACACCACACTCGGATGCTCACCTATCGCTCTATGAACAGTGTTATTAAGACTATGTTCAACCTTATCCAATACCATATCCCAAAAAATATTCTCCTCATTCATCGGACCAATACTCCTGTTCACTCTCTCCACTTGTCCATTTGCCTAAGGGGAACCAGTGGCAATCTTTATATGTTGAATAGAGTTCCCCTCCATAAAATCCCGGAACTCCTCCGACGTAAAGGCAGTACCTCTATCGCTTATAATATATCTCGGTCGACTGTAGGATCGGAAATAGTCCCTCAAATGGTCAACTACCTCCCATGTTTTAGTCGTCTTTGTTGGATAAAGTCTTACAAATTTAGTACTAGCATCGACGACAATTGAAATATGCTTGAGTGTTCTACCATTATCAACAGGCCCATAATGGTCTATATGAACCATATCAAACGGTTTCCCGGGCTTAGGGATGCTATTCAAAAATCCTTCCTTTTTTCCCTGTTTCGAAGAATATGCTATGTACCTCAAACAATTCCGTATATGTACCGACGCCTTTTCCCTAACATTCGGAAACCAGTAGCTCCTCGAAATAAGTTCAGTCATCTTATCGATCCACACATGGCCAATCTCATCATTGTATTTGTACAATACGTGGTTCTCCATATCCTCTGGCACGCAAAACAGTAGGACGCCATCATTAGACTTCCTATATATAAATCACCCCATTCCTCATCTCAAACATTTTATGTTGCTTCCTCTGAAGTTCATCCCTAAGGTCCTTTAACCTCGTATCCCTATTCTGACATATGACCAAATTCTCCTCAAATGTGCTACTCTCGATTACCATTATGCTCCAACACCTACTAAGTGCAATCACGTGTTGCATTCGCGAACCAGCCCTATGTTCCAAAACGTAGTCATAATTCTGCAGCTCAAGACCCCACCTGGCAATCCTTGGGTTGAGTTCCCTTTTATTCAATGTCATTGTCAGTAAATTACAGTCCGTGACAATTTTAAATCTCTTCCCCTGTAAGTATATCGAAATCTTTTCAAAGCATTAACAATTGCTAGTGTTTCCAACTCAAAACTGTGATATTTGAATTCAGCCTCCGTTGTACGCTTGGAAAAATAAAACACCGGATGCAATTTACCGTCCTCCTTCTTCTGTAATAAAACTGCTCCAAAACCTACGCTGCTTGCAACTCAGAATCATCCTTTGGATCGTACAAAGCCAACACAGGCGAACTCATCAATTTTTCCTTCAATAGCTCAAAAGCTCTAAGTTCCTCGGTCCCAAATCTGAATTTCCTATCCTTTTTGGTCAAATCGTATAATGGTCTGGCTATCAACGAAAAATCTTTAACAAATCTTCTAAAGTAGGAACAAAGTCCTAAAAAACTTTGTACCGAATGTACGTTCGTCGGCACCGGAAAATCCCTTATTGCCTTGAGTCCTCGATCATCCGCTCCGATACCCTGATCATCAATCTTATATCTTAAATAAGTAACACTTGTCTGTAAGAATTCACACTTGTCCAGCCTTAGCTCCAATTTATTCTCCACCAACCTATAAAAAACTTCTTTCAATATAAGAAAATGTTTATCAACATCCGTCGTCGCAACCATTATGTCGTCCAAATAAATAATTAGCTTTCCATCTCTTACCATGTCCGCAAAAACTCTGTTGAGAAATCTTTGAAAAACTGAGGGAGCATTCTTGAAGCCAAATGGCATCCTTAAAAACTCATATTGTCCCAACGGAGTAACAAAAGAAGTATATTTTACCGAATCCTCATCAACATATACGTGAAAGAAAGCATTCCTCAAATCTAACTTCGTAAAATATTTCTTACCCGCCAGTCTATCCAACAAATCATCTATTAATGGTATAGGGTAACTATCCTTAGCCGTCATTTTATTTAACACACGGTAATCTACACACATCCTAAGGTCACCCGTTTTGTTCCTAACCAGAACTATGGGCGAAACAAATTCTGACTCGCTCTGTCTGATGTATTCATTTTCCAAATACTCATCCAAAATTACCTGTAGCCGTTGCCTCTCATCATAAGATAACCTGCGAGGTGTACAACTAAAAGGTTTTGCGTCCTGAAGAACCAATTTTATATTACTCCTCACCTTAGGTTCAACTAGTCTCTGTGGACGTAGGTAATGTTCCAAAAACAGCTTTTCCAACTTTTTTCTATAAACGTAACCGATATCTTCACCTATAATAAGCTGGTTCCTACCATCATCCTCGCAATTAATAGACATCATCGTATTCACTACATCCACAAATTCACAATCCATTCTCTCGTTATCATTCCCCCGGACTTCCAGTTTTAATCTCAATTTCGCTATCCTTAAAAAATCCCTACCCAAAATACAATTATACACCATCGACTCATCATCGACTATAATCATTTCCAATTCAACTTTTTTATTCCCAAACAAAATATAAAATAAAAACTTCCCATAAGTTTTCAATTTACTGCTATTAATTCCAAAATACGATGAGTCAACTTCTAACATTTCAGTGAAATTTAGCATCCCGGCAACATTCGATTTCCTAACTAAACTGACGGGGCTCCCCGTATCCACTAGGTATTCTAAATGAAAATAAGTATTGAAATCCTATTAGTACTAAACTTAAAAAAACCTTAAATAATCATTCTCGTTCATCTTCGATACCGTTTCTCTTCGTTTAGGGCACGCTGCAGCGAGATGTTCCATACTTCCACAAGCGTAACATGCACCGACTTCTCTTTTGGGCTTTCGGCAATCTGCGGCAAAGTGTCCCAGGGAGTTTCAGTTGTAGCATCTATATTTTGTAGTATTTTTTGTTGACCTTGATGACACTGGCACGGGTAATTGAATCGACAATAATGCCTGCAACAACTGTGCCTTATTCTCGTAGCATTGTAGTCTGGCATTTAATTTTAAATTTTCGGCAGGTATGCCCTCGATGATATTATCAATTAGCTCGTCTTCATCAATATTCAATTTACTGGCCAATAGTACTTTTTCATTGAAATAGTTCAAAAAGCTCACTTTGTACTGCCATTTGTATGCCTCAAAATTACGGCGCATTACCAACTTATTTTCTTCTGAATTGAACACGTTCAACATTTCTGCAAACAAGTCGTCCAGTTCTTCGTTAATGTAATTTGACTTCGAATGCAGCCACACTTGAACTTTTCCTTTTACTTTATTCAACAACAAGGCCATCGACAGGGTACTTTTCGGCAATATTCTTGAACTGAAGAATCCAAACCTCTGGGCAAACCGAATCATCATATTCGGGCAATAAGTCTTTGAGTAAGCCCAATGAAACAATATTATTGTTAACATTTCTATTGTTGTTGTCGGACACATTCCTGCTATTATTTTGAACATCACAAACTGAAGCACTCATTTGACTTTTCCCAGCTTCATCTTTTCTTCTATAAAATTTATTTTCCTTCAGTAAAAGTTCTCTTTTCGAAAGTTCAATATCTCTTTTCATTAGGTTAAAATTTATATCATTCCAATGTGTACTAGCCACAACTTCAACGATCTTTTGTACGCTCTCTATTTGTGTTCTTTTACTTTCTACACTCATTTGCTCATTTTCGCTCGTTTGATTTCGTCCACTCGTTTATGTTTCGTTCTCGGTCATTTGGTTTTCTTCAATCGTTTGTACTTCATTCTCGTCCATTAGATTTTGTTCACTCATTTGTCCTTCCTTGGCAGCGATGCTTTCCGTTGGACACTCACCCCTATCGTTTGGTGGAATTGAATTTAGTCGCAACACAAGAGCACTTTTTGTGCCAGAGGTAGGCAGATTAAGGTTTTGAAGCCAACCTCGCAGCTACGCAGCCGTATATCTGTTGTAATTTACTTCTTCCATTGTTTTTGCTTCCGTCTTTTATTTTTCAATGCAAAGCTGTTAAGAGTATCAATCCAGTTGCCAATAAAATTAATTAATTTGCACAATATTTTGTAAAGAATTACAAATTCAATTTTATGGCCCCTTTTCTGCTTTTGGCATTTTGCGTTTAATTGAGGGAAGAAAAAAATTTTATATTTTTTCATAAAATAAAATTTATATTTTTTTTCGGCGAATCCCACTTCTGAAAAATTGTAGTAGACAACGTCTTTCTTTATTGAGTTCTTTTTAGAAACTGAACTAAAAGATAAATATATTATGTACATATAAAATAACTTAATTCTAGATAACTTAAGTAGGCCAGTCAGATACATATATACACACAGAAACTTAACAATAAAGACAGTGACAGATCTATATACATAAACTTAAAACTAATTGGCATAAGTTAAACTCTTAAAAATATAACTACACTCAAAGAAACAACAGGACATAAGCAATACTGCTACAATAATGTTAATCCTTTCCATTCGAGATCAAATTCTGAACAAGTATTAGAAATACACAAAGGTTATGAACGTATTATGTTAGAATTAAAAAAATATATACATATATATTATTAAAGAAAAATACGGAAACAAATGCTGGATGGGAAGAGCTTTTCTTAAATTACTAATTAGATTTTCTTAATTTATATTTTTTCCATTACCCCTATTGGGAGAATACGGCAATCATAAAGCATTCTGCCTTGTTTTTTTTTGGTTGTTCGTACTAAGCAGGTAGTTGATGTGCTGTAGCAAGTCCTAGGATAACAGGGCTGCTATCTATTGTCGCTTAGTTTTTATTTCAAACCTGGGCTTTTTTCCAATAAGATTAAAACCTGAGGTTTTTTTTCTTCTAAAATCGAGTCCGAACCCGGTCTTCTCGGCTTATGCTCAAAAGTACGGCACGTCTTCTCTACGTGGATCGCATCCAAAATATCAAATGTTCCATGAAATAAGAGAAACACAAAACTAAGCAAACGCCAAATTGGTCAACTTAAACAAGAGGCCACAAAAAATAAACTTTATTCTTCCCAAATTGTCCTGAAGTTAAGCTTACCTGTAGGAAAACGTCGAGTTCAACAAATTTTATCATCTGACTGTAACCCTAAATGGAAAAAATCAGCCAAAATCCCACCGTTATCATACTCTCATAAATCGCGGAGATTGGAATTTGCCAAATATACCATGTCATGGACAGAGGAATGGAGAAACATTATTTTTTCCGACGAAAAAAAAATCAATTTGGATGGCCCGGATGGACACAGTCATTATTGGCATGATTTGCAAAAACCGAACGCACCCAGAATGAGCAGAAACTTTGGCGGAGGTACTGTAATGGTATGTGGCGGTTTCAGTTACCATGGGAAGCTTCAGTTGTGTTTCATTTCTACTAAAATGAACTCCGAAACCTACGTGGAAATGTTGGAAGATGGTTTAGTAAATTATCTAGAAGATAATTTGGATAAAGACATGACTTTTCAGCAGGATAACGCTAGCATCCACGTCTCGAAGGTCTCAAAAGCATTCTTTTCATCGGCTTCAATCCCAATTCTAGACTGGCCTGCTAGAAGTCCGGACTTGAATCCGATAGAAAATCTTTGGGGAATCATGTCAAGAGATGTTTATAGCAACGGAAAGCAATACAACACAGTGAGTGAGCTGAAAACGGCAATTCTCCAGTCCTGGCTAAATATTGAGCTTAGAATAATAAAAAATCTGGTTTGGTGTTATACAAAATAGAGGAGGGATTACTAAATATTAATCAGTTATTAATTTATTATTTACTTAAAATGGAATTAATAATTTTTATATTGCGTCTAATTAAATTTCGCATACATTTTACTTTGTTTTCCTATTATATTTTAATTTATCATTGTTTTAATAATTTAAACATATATATATATTAATTTAAGTTTGAAAAATGTTATTAATTTGGCAAAAAAAAATAAAGTTCTTTTGATTTGAATAATACACCGAAATATTAAATGCGACTATTTTAATTTCGCACACTGTATGTCTAATCTAGGCTTTAACCGAGGCCTTATGTCTAATGAGCCAACACACTACCTACTAGACTACGGCGACTGTATTGATTACATTAGATAATAATCCGATTAAGTTGCTCCAGCTTAGCAGCAACTACCCTTTAAATTTCAAGGTTTTATGGAACAGAGATAACATTACAACATTAATCTGGAAACTAAATTAAAGAATGTTGCATCTTCCTGGACTTAAGCGAAGACTTTTTTATTTTTTTTTTAATAATATAAGAAGAGTGTTATGTGGTAGCTGTGTCGGTTATTTGAATTCAAATACAACACCATGACGTATGAGTGGTATTAATTTTTTTCAATGGTTTAATATTACTCATACGTCAGTGAACAACGTAGTTATTTAGTTGCAAGTAAATTGTAAACAACGTGTGTAGATTTATTTTTTTTTTCTTTGAAGTGTAATCAAAAGAATTACTTAATGCGCTTGTTGATTTTCTGAATTAAAAAATAGGTATCAAATTTTTTCATACAAAACTCTTTAAACACTTTAATGATCGAGCTTTTTATCATGCAACTTTAATTCAGAAAAAGTTATATGCCTGATTTTTTATAGTTTTCTTAGTATTGTTATTGCCACTATTTTAAACTAAATAAAAATAAGAAAATGTCAAACATTTCTGAAAGAATTCAAAAACGAAAACTACATAATTCTATCTTATGTATCATTTTTGACACATACGACTTTCCTAGAGATTCTTTGGTGTTGTGTACGTAATTTTTCAAAAATGTTCAAAGATTTTATGATTTTTTTTTTAGACATAACACCTTATCTACTGCTTTTGAGAACGAAATGAAATTTAAGAGTTTAAGATTTCTGTTGTTGATATTCCTGTTGCTGAAGCCTCTAAAGAAGAAGAAAACAGAAGCTCGTCTTATGAACTGACGACAAACTGTTGGCAGCAGCAAACATGACCAACCGCTACTTATCACCAAATATGGTATTACATGGAACACCGAACGAAATGCCTTTAGTAATTTGGGCAGAGGAAATATTATCAATTTAAGTGCAGATTGGTAACAGTTATTACTTCAAATATTGTAGAATCACTATAAATGCTTTTCTCATATTTTTCTCACATGATGGACAACATGAAGTCGTCTTAAACTAGTAGGTAGTGTGTTGGCTTTTTAGACTTAAGTCCACGGTTCGAATCCCAGGTCAGGTACATATCTGCAACAAAACAAAATATGCAAAAATATTTCTTAAGCGACTTTCTGCCAGCAGATTTCTGGCAAAAACAATGAAAAGTTTCTCTAAATCTGTCATTCAGAATCGACATTAAACTGTATGTAAAGGGCTGTAATGACCATTTACGTATGTAAATGTTAAGTGACAGACAAACATTTGAAAAAAGTGTTTCGCCCTATGTTGGATACCATAGATATATAGATATTGCCATAGAAGGGCATTATTTAGGTCAACTGTGTACGCCTGAGATAATGAAATTATTTACTTTGATAATGTGCTACTCCGAGTAGTAGTGATGAAAAATTTGCACCAATTACGCCTAGACGAAAAATGAACTGAAAGTCTCTCATCTTTAAATAATCCCAACTTTTTTGTTGGTGTAAATGAGTAACTAATTGAATTTCATTGTTGTTATAAATCGGGTCCTCCACCGAAATAGAATTGATAGTTTTAGATTCAGGTATGTACATACAGCAAGTACATATGTCCATACGTATTTGGAGAAGTCTGTATTCCGGAAACCAGAGAGAAATCAAATAGAGGGCATTGTTATTGACATAGTCGATGTTCTAAGGGGGTATAATATTGCTATCGGAAACTTTTTACCCCACATGACCTTGAAAAAATGTATAACAAATATAACAATGGTTTGTACCATTAGGTTAGAGCTAGTCCTCAATCGAGAGCCTTACTGACAATAAGCTGTTCCATCTAAAATATTAAAGAATTATAAATCGCAAGAAAGGCGATAAAAATATTAAGAAAATAAAATTGTCATGATGAAAAATCTGTCGTTCGGAATCGGCATAAAACTATCGGTCCGTCATATGTACGAAATTAAAACATACTAGAAATGATGTGAGAAGATATGTATCGTAATTCTGACTTATAACGATTTTTTATTTACAAATACTTACAAAATATATCTGCAGCAATAGAAAAGAGAGACAGAAATTCTAAGTATATGCGGCCACCATCGCGACTAACATCTACCTAGGATTTGTCAACCAATTACATCCACAAAATAAGCAACGACAACCATCGCTGTCACGAAGCGAATAATGTACCTGCAATTAGTTGTGCGACCTCCCTCACCAGCCTGTAGTAATAGAAAAGAGAGAAAGAGAGATTACGTTGAATTCACTGCTTTTATAACCCCTACGATATGGGCTTTTCTTTATATTAATCTAAGCAAGCGCTGCTAATTCAAATTAACTTTCAAACTCAATGAAAGAGTACTCTTCTATGGTAGTGTTGTATTAAACTAGTAACAGTGTTGTGTCTTAAGAATGTCACACATGCTAGTGTAATCGGTAATCGGAAGTACACTGGTAATAGTATTAAATAAAATTTAAGTACAAAAATAAATATGCTACGCTACAGACTGAATTTTTGTATTTACTTTATAAGTTTTGCTTTGGGATCAGTTTAGATGACAACCGCATCGTGGATCTAAAATGCTCTTGCAAGTTAATTCAATGCTAATGAAAAGTTTGTTTTACTAAATCAGCCTTGAAATCACAACGAAATCTATTCAACATTAACAGATCACTTTCATTTATCCGTTACTATCAGGAAAATTAAATAAGTTGTCTTCAAATGCTTACTCGACATCGACAATATGTCTTCAGTTCAACTTTTTATTTAAAATTTGAAGCTTAAAGAAACATTATATAATAAGATATTTGTATGTTAGAATATGTTTGTAATACATAATAATGACATTTTAACCCACTTCCTAATATCAAATTCACGTAACGATAACTTTCATTAGTGTCAGCATGCAAAAGGGAATACCACATGCTCCATTATGGGAACAGTCATTTACAAGATACATAAACGTGATAATATTTTATCACTTTTTATACACAATCATGTACAATATATCCCAGGAAAATGTAATGATTAAAATTGTTAAATGTTGATAACATCGTCATGGCTAGAGATGTACAAATTTTCGTATATAGTAATGTTTAAATAATGTCTGAATTAAATTTTGTTACATTACATACATTTATACATACATAATTGGTCATTATAACCCTTTAGTCAGAATTACGACCTAGTTTCTCACACCATTCATGCTGTGTATGTTAATTTTTACAATATATATGAGTGGTGGGACCTACAGTTTAAAGTTTTCTCCGAACGATAGATTATTGAGAAACTTTTCATGGCAATTTTATTTACTCTCAATAGTTTTTGCCAGAAATCTGCTGAGAGAAAGTCACCGAAAGATGTTTTGTCATATTTCGTTTAGTTGGAGATGCCTGGCCTGGGGTTCGAACCGAGGCCTCACGTCTAATAATCCAACACAATACCTAACATAACTGGACATTACAACCGATCAGTCAGGATTATGATTTAGTTTAGCACACCACTTATATTGTGGGCGTTTATTTTATACATTAGTGGTGGGACGAACAGTTAATTCAATTTTGTTTATTCTTTATTTATATTTTGTTTATATTTCGTTTTATTGAAGATGTCTGACCTGGAGTTTGAACCGAGGCTTCATATCTATTAAGCCAACAAACATACTATCTGCTTTGCTTAATATGACCAAACGATACTTGAACCCGCTTTCGAATATAATTTTACAACGAAGATATAATAATGATAAGAACATCGTCTAAATATTTATTGATGGATCCATAGAAGATTCGGAAATCTATTCGGATGTCGAATCTATTCTGAATAGTTGAAGTTTATATTATCCGCTGCTCTTCCCGATTATTGTACTAATATTCGTTCTTAATTAATCACTACATAATTTCTCTGTGCGAATTCGGTATCAGATGGACCGAATGTAAAGCTGCAATTAGGTCCATAGGGAATGTGTATACCATAGAAAAGATTCAAGACATTTGGTGTTTACATGTTTACACGTTTTAGACACAGGGAAATTGCAAATAACAATAACAAATACACATTAAATTTGCATTCCTCTACAAAGGATGAGGTACCATACAGATTTGGCCTGATATGAAAATATGCAGATTAAAACTGGAGTTAAATTTCACCAGATTTCGGCTTAGGAAAATCATATCAGTTATAACGACACACCGGTATATGGCGTACATAACCGAAGACTGACAGTATCTTACGACTTCTACAGGAAGCCATACTGTCATTGAATAATATAAGACCAAAGAACATTTTTTCCGCCCTTGTCCGGCCCTTGGAAGCTTAAAAAGATGTATTCTTGGACTTACTTAGGTTATTACTTATTAGGTTAGATTAGGTTAGAGGACCTGTACTTGTCAATTAAGACAAGTACGCTACCCGGAGGTCGAATTGACCCATTGTACAACGTCCTAGTTTCTCACACCACTTATGTTGTGTGTGTTAATTTTATACACACAATGGGACTTACAGTTTAAAGGCGACTCCGAACGACAGATTTTTATTTATTGAGAAACTTTTCATGGCAATTTTTATTTACTCTCAGAGTTTTTGCCAGAAATCTACTGAGAGGAAGTCGCCGAAAAAATACTTTTTGTATTTTGTCTTTGATGCCTGGCCTGGGGCTCGAACCCAGGCTTTTGAGTCTAATAGCCAACACACTACCTACTAGACTACTGCGACTGCAATAACTTATTAATTTGAATAAAATTCAACCAGAAAAACTCTCAGCATGGCTGAGTGATGTCAACTCAGAAATGAAATCAGATGACGAAATGTAAAAGTATTATCGGTTTCAGAATTTTTCCTGGGATACGTAATTATTCACATAACATATTAAATTCATAAAAATAATGAATTTAAGTTAAAACACACAGTATGTTTTTTATATATAGGAGCCTTGGTAGTGGGTAGTATGTTAGACTACTAGCATTAGGGTCGTGGATACGATTTCCAACGGGAGCTCTGGTCTGTTACACTACACCGAGGATAAGGTTTATGTTACTCAGCTTGTAAATAATTACAATATAATTTGTAATTGTATCTTGATTAATTGTTTAATCATTTTGGCATAATATATTTTGTGGTATTTAATAGTCTGGCTCTATTGGGTACCTCTGTTCCATGCTTGGAGTAATTTTTAATTGATCGCGTAATTCTGGATGTTTTTACCTTATAGTCATTTGAATATCTGTAAATATATTTAGATTCCCAAATTATATATTCCTTGATCGTGCGTACCTCAATTTCAAATTCGTAATGTCATTGCCGTTGTGACACATGCATGAAAATTTTCCATACGGGCTTCTTCAGTTACGAAAAAAAATTAAGAAAAATTAGGAATTTGAATTCCTAAGTCCTTCATAAGTCCTCTGTACTGTGCTGCCCCCAATAAATGTCATTTCCAGGCCGATAACAGTAAGTCTGCAAGTGGAGATCATGTCAATTTTAAAAGCGGTTGAGCAGTGGGATTTGACCTGAATATCTCCTGGTTTTCACAGATAGCCGAGCTGCAATAAGTCCCTAACGACCGTAGTTTCAAAGTCCTTCCTTGTCCATGAGTGACGAGTATTTTGGATCATTTAAAGGTAAGTCTTTTATGGGTAAAACATCCAATTTTTTTTAATTTGTTCTTCTTCTAAAATCACTTACAAAAATGTTCCCGCTTAGATATAATCTCCATATAAATATCCTGATGTTCGTTCCCAAATGTTAACTCTTGTCTTATGGCGTATAATAAAAACCATATCCAGACGATAAATATGCTACATTTAAATAATGTTATCTTTTGAAGAAAAGAATCAACCAAATGTCCTAATATTTAAATCAATAAATTTTTATGAGTGGTATGCTACAATTAATACCTTATACATGACCATTATTTAAAACAAATTTTCCTTTTCAATGCAAAGAAATATAATATAAGACCTAATAATGAGTGCCAAAATCAACATCACAAGGATGCAGTAGAAGTTTTTGAACAAATAAAAAAAGAAGTACAAAACGTCACAGAGTAGATCTGAAAGAATCCTACTATCCAATAGTACAAACCTTGGTGCAAATTTCATCCAAATCGGAAGACATCGATTTTAAAAATTGGATCACTTGTCACGAAATTGCCCATATTTTTTTTATTATATTACGTTTTTCTTTTATTATAAAACAAAAAACTTTAAGGTTTTTCACAAATCATAAGAAAAATACGGAAAACTTTCGGGTGTCTCCATATTTCTGCACCGCAAAAGTGACATTGAATATTCAAAGGGCCAAATGAAATGTTATCCTTTATATTTAGTAGCATATCCCTTAAGGTTAAGTACTCCATTCAAGCCATTTCGCCTTGAATGTACCAGTTTTGTTTAGCGTTTTCTTTTGATATTTGACGCATAAACTCATGATCAAGTTTTTCGGTTGAGTTTTGTTTAAGGCATAGGGACTACGAAACCGTTCTTCCAAAAAATCTTCGAACTACCCTCTTGAAGTCACATTAGGGTTTTGTATGGGAGTATTGAGCCTGTGGAAACTTTTGTAGGCAAATCATTTCTTCACATTAGCAACATTGACTTGTTGAAAGTAATAACCATTACGAATTCTTACTTCTTCCGAACTTTAGATGAATTTATTATTTAGATTGTTTAAAAACACTCTTCTATTCATTATTTCCTCAATAAATTCAGAACTGTCCACATTTGTCGCCGTCACACATCCCTTGAATTTTGCTGTCCCCTGTATAGCATTCGAAAACAAATTATGAGGGAATAAACACTTCACTGCAATGGGAAGAAAATTGTAATGGATTTTCTTCAAATAAATTTGACCCAATATGGTGACGTTATAATGCAAGATCTATCGAGTTTTAAGCCTTTTTCGGCAAAGGCATAATTTAGATACGAAAAGCAATGAACTTACTTGCACATATCCTGTCGAATTATTAGAATATTTAGAGACAAAACTGTTGTTGTTTTATTGGCAGAAAAGAGAATATATATTCTTAGCATTACAACTAATTTTTCAAAACTACTACCAAGTTTTTCGCACCACCACTTATGAAGTGTTCGATAAATTTTATACTTGTGCAACAGGACTTTCAGTTTAACGTCGCCTGCCAATGGCAGATTTCAGAAGATTTAAAAAGTTCTATCATCCACTTTCTATAAAAACGTCTGAGTTACCAATAAATTTGTATATAAAGTTAAAAAAAATTTGATTCTACGTGTTTTAAGGGCTCAAGGAATATTTTTGTGTTCTACTCAATTAAATCTACAATTTACAAGTTGTCGTTAGAGGGTTGGAGGGTATTTTCGCCGTCACACCGTGTATTTTATTTTCATATTCTAACCTTTATATTTTTGTTAAATTTAAAGTTATCGATTTTAGATTTCAAAATATTTTTCTGAATAAATTTTCAATCACACAATCACAAGTCGTATCATGTACATAAGTTTGACATGTGTTATCCTACCATTACAATAAAGGTTTCATGCTGTGAGAGTTGATAATATTTTCAAATTGAAAACATTTCAATATGGGCGGACACCTATAGCATTTACACTGTGTCAACAAACTGAAAGAAAGAAAGAAAATGTAAGTGTAGACTATGCAGATTTTTGTATGCTACAGATGATAGAAAAATTTAACGGCTTTAAGATTTAGAAAAATTTTAATCTTGTTGAAATAAAGAAATAAAAATGAAAAACTTAAACAATAAAAAGAACTTTAAATTATTGATTTTCATAGAAAACTTAATTGTAGGTGTTTAACGTTTGATGTGTTGCTGGTTCGTTTTTTAATTATTGTTTTTGTTGAAATGAAACACAATATTGTTTTTATAATTTTAAATTCAATGTAAGTTTGTTTTATTGTTTTATTTTATACAATGTTTGGTTGTAATTTTAACTTTAAGTTAAGTTTGTTTTGTTGGTTTTGTAATTTTATTTGATTTAATTTGTTAAATACAATGTCTAGGTTTTTTCTTTTGTCTAAATTCAATTTATCTTTTTTTGTTTATATGGTTTAGTTCACAAATTCACTAAATTCAATTTTAAAGTATTATTTTGTTCACAGATTTGTTTTAATTTCTAGCTTATTATTTTTATTGGAGGAAAAGGTCACAATTTAATGTTGTTTGATTGACTACCGAGACAAGAGTGAGTGTATGTATAAATTTGATCTTAAGATTAAGCATAAGAACATAAAAAAAGCAAAGAGAAAGAAATGACAAAAATAAAATAAAAGAAACGCTACTCTATGTTATGTAACACTGAACATTCCGGCCCCCATGCCTTGGTGAAATTTACCACAGGTTTTGAACGGGTCCTGAAAATAAATATCCCAAGGCACTTTTTTCAGCTACGACTTGGCCGACTTCTGTGTTGATGGCTCCATCGCGACGAATAGAACTATAAATGTCACTGCCAATTTCAACTTCAACAGTAGCATTGGAACAAGGGTCAAGGTCAGCCAATGAATTAGGTGAAAAATCCTCTGTTGGGTCGGTTAAAATGGGTCCAGAATAGGGCTTCTTTGGCAATAGATCTGTTACCAGGGCTGTTATCTTGATCGACCATTTATTCGTGTCATTGTGCGATCGTATCTCGAAGACAGCAAACTTATGCCCGTACCTCATGATTGTTTTGACTTTGTATTTTTCTACGAATGATTTCGACACTCTGGACGTTGTTAAGGATCTATTGATGATAGCCCGTGTGCTGGTCCAGGTAGTAAGACTACCGGTATAAACCTTAATGGAGGCGGTTATAACAAAAACCAAATTCCACAATTTTTGTAATTGGTCTGGTGATTACTCCATTTTTAGTTTTGATATCTACAAATCTACAGTTTTGGTCATGTCCAAGATATGTTTTGATGATTCGACCCATTTGCCATTCATTGGGTGGCAAGTTGTTGTTTTTGATGACTACTAGATCGTTGATTTTAACGTTGTCCCTTTGAATCTTCCATTTATATCTACGTTGAAGTTCAATCAAGTATTCGGACTTCCATCTTTGGCAAAATGAGTGGTAGATGACCCTTAGGCGTTTCCAGCGGTTGATGAGATTCAGATTTTCGTTGCTTACATCTGATTCAGCTGGGGTCAATAATGCACTACCAATAAGGAAGTGTCCAGGGGTCAATGGATTAAGGTCATTTGGGTCATCGCTAGCAGGACTTAGGGGTCTAGAATTTAGGCACGATTCTATACGAGAAAGAATTGTAGATAGCTCTTCAAATGTGAATTTCATGTTCGGTATCATCTTTTTGAGGTGCGTTTTGAATGATTTTACGCCGGCTTCCCAAAGGCCGCCCATGTGTGGGGCTCCTGGGGGGATAAACTTCCAATTAAGATTTTGAAGACTAAAATGATGGGTCACTTGATTTTGAAGAGTTTTTATGAATTCTAGACGGTCTTTCCTTAGAAGTTCTGCTGCTCCGATGAAATTTCCTCCATTGTCTGAGTAAATAAGTGCGGGACATCCACGTCTTCCTATGAAGCGGGAAAATGCTGCTAAGAACGATTGGGTCGATAAATCACTTGCTGCTTCAAGATGTACAGCTTTTGTGGCGAAGCATACAAATATGCAAATATACCCTTTTGTAATACGACAAGCTTGGCCTGTAAAATTTTTGATGTCAAAAGGTCCTGCGTAGTCTAATCCAGTTGTAGCAAAGGGTCTTGATAATGTTGTACGTTCTGGTGGTAATGAAGCCATGATTTGATTTTGCGTCTGTTTTTTGTACAAAACACACGTTTTACAGTTGTAAATTACGCTTTTGACCAAGGGTTTCAATCTGAATATCCAATATTCTGTGCGTAGGACTCGAACCATTAGTTGGTTTTCTCCATGAAGGGTAATTTTATGTGTAAATTCCACTAGTAGCAGTGATAGCTTCGAGTTATGAGGTAGCAATATTGGGTAGCGTTCATTGTACGTTAATGCAGGTGATTGCGCTAGTCGCCCATTGGCTCTAATAATGCCATGGTGATCCATGAAAGGATTTAAGGTCAAAAGACTACTGGTTGGGGATATTTTCTGCTTGAGTTTCAAATGTTTGTGCTTATCTGGAAAATGATTTTGTTGCGTCCATATGATGAGTCGATGTTTGACGAAATCTATTTCTTCTCGGGTGATTTCTGCTGAAGATGCGCGAAGATGAATTCGGTTGCTTCCAGTATTCCTCCATAATCGTATGACATAAGCGAGTACTCGATAAGCTCGTGATAGGTCTGAAAATCGATTTAATGGGTCTTCGCGTGTTGTGGTTGTAAATGCTTTTACAGTTTTAGCTTCTAGATTTGTGTCAACTGTTTGTGTTGGTATCGGCCATTAATTTTTAGGCAATTTTAACCAGGAGGGTCCAAACCACCATAAGTTGTGGTTTTCCAGTTCTTGTGGAGTACATCCTCGGCTGGCTACATCTGCTGGGTTATCCTTTGAGTCGATATGTTGCCAATTTTGATTTCCAACTTTATCCAGGATTTCAGAAACACGATTTCCAACGAAAGTGTTCCATGACCAAGGGGGTTTCTTTAACCAGGACAGCGCAATTGTTGAGTCGGTCCAATAATATGCCTTGATATTTTGAATTTGAAGATTTGGTATAAGTCCACATGCAAGATTTGCCAATAATACGGATCCACATAGTTCTAAGCGGGGCAAAGATATTTGCTTAATGGGAGCTACACGGGTCTTTGAAGCCAGAAGAAATGTGAATACTGAGTTTTCTGCTTGTATTCGAACAAAAAGAGTCGCAGAATAGGCTTTTTCTCAAGCGTCACTGAAACCGTGAATTTCCACATTACAATTCGGGTAAATTGGATCCAACGGGGAATTTTCAATATGTTTGTTGTCGGGCAGTTTTTTATGAATTTTTGCCACTGTAGACAAGTCAAGGGTTTTAATATGTCATCCCAGTCGACTTTATCCAACCAAATCTGTTGCATAATTAGTTTTGCTTCAACTATTATTGGAGCTATCCATCCACAAGGGTCAAAGAATTTGGCAATTGTCGATAAAACTTCTCTTTTCGTGTAGTTTTCTTTTAATGTGACATCTGGTGCTGTAAATGTAAATGCGTCTGAAGAAATGTTCCATTTGATCCCAACAGTTTTTGTTCCAGTGCTTTCTGACAGATTTAACGAATCGAGAGGTAGTAGGGTCTCATTTGGTAAGTCTTGTATGACTCGTTGGTCATTTGATGTCCATTTCATCAGGTCAAATCCAGCAGATTTTAGAACTGTTGTAAGTTCTTTTCTGGATTTGATGGCGTCGTTTAATGTGTGACCACCTGCTAAAACATCATCCACATACATGTTTTGTTGTAGAGTTTTTGATGCGAGAGGGTGAGTTGATTTTACATCTTCAGCTAGTTCAAGAAGGGTTCTAATGGCCAGAAACGGGGCGCAATTGACTCCAAAAGTCACTGTCAGGAGTTCGTAATCCTCAATAGGGTCCTTTTCTGATTGCCGAAATAATATCCTTCGATATTTGGTTTGATTCGGATCAATGAGTATCTGTCGATACATTTTTGTGATATCTGCGTTGTACACAAAACGGAAGAATCTCCACTTCAATATCAGAAGTACCAAGTCCTGTTGAAGTATGGGTCCTGGATACAATATGTCATTCAAACTCTTCTTGTTTGAAGACGGGCTCGAAGCGTTGAAAACTACTCTAAGTTTCGTTGTCAGCCTTTCGGGTTTTATTACTGCATGGTGTGGCTGGTAATAATTTGGGTTTGTGTTGATTTCCAGGGGAGAAATTTTCCTCATGTGCCCTAACTCGAGGTACTCAACAATTACTTGGTCGTATTGTTTTTCGAGTTCGGGTTTCTGGCTAAGTATGCGTTCCATTCTCAAGAACTGTGCCATTGCTATGTTTCTCGAAGTTCCTATTTCTTCGCTATTTTTAAAGGGTAAGGTAATGATATACCTTCCTGCGTCGTTTCTTCGTGTTGTCGACATGAAGTTGTTCTCGCAAAATGTGTCCTCATCTGACCTCAAAACCCGTGAAACAAATTAGGGGTAATTAATTTGCTTATAAATTTCCTTTGAATCTCTTTTAAAGAAAGAGATCTTTAGGAAATGTGGATTATAATTACTCGTAAGTAATTATAATCGTTGAGATGTGTAAAGAGAGAAATAAAAGAAAAGAAATAGAATTAATTTCAATTTCTGGAATATGAGATATTGAGAGAGAGAGAGAGAGATTCTTACCTTTTTTTTGCGATGAATTAACCCTTTTGGTGGTTTTTCCTTTAGTTTTTTCAATTAATGGTTTATTATATGTACAAATTTTAGGGAGGTACAATTTCATATAATCTTCGGTAAGTATATGTAAATTTTAAATGTAGGTACAAAAATGTAGGTACAAAATTTATTTTGGGTAAGTATATTTTTATAATATTTATTTCACTTTACAATTTAATTCAAATCACTTAAGGTAAGTATAAGGTATGAGTATTTTAAATACAATATTTTAATTTAGTTTTAACATTTACATTTTTTTTTTGACAATATATTAATTCATTTTTTTTCTTTTCACTTTATGTTGTTTTAAGTATTTGGTATAAATTTAAGTGTAGAAAATAATTAGTTATTGAATAAACATTTATAAATTTCAAATAATTTAGTATTAAGTATATTAGTTTTAGATTTTGTTTTTTAATATTTTTCTTTTTTGTTCCTTTTTTTTTTTTTATTTATTTCCTTTTTTTCCACAAACACTTTTTGCACACCCTTTATAACGTATTTGACTCGTTGAAAGTAAGAGATGAAGTGAAGTTTTAGTTAGGTTTTATGTTTTACAAAACCTCCTTTTTTTAATAATGTAGCGGTATGCTTGGAGGCATTCCAATAATTTACAAAAATTCGGAGACATTCTTTTGGTTAAACCTGGGAGACATTCAGTTTAAAAACAACAAAATAAAAAATGGAAAGAATTGTCTCTCAACTTATGTTAGTTAACATAAAAATTATTTAACAAAATTAACTACATTTTTTTTGTTTGTTAAATAATTTAAGTGTTCAATCTAGTTTGAACATGGCGCCGGCCTTGAGGTTAAACTCGAGATGACCTCTCGCCTGGAGGTGTGGTGCATAGTACTTGTGCCAGAGACTTAATGGCTTCGGCAATGATTTTGGCATCTGGCGTGGCTGATGGTGGTGGTTTTGTCGTCGACTCTTTCTTTTGAACCCTTTTGCTTCCTTTAGGCCTTTCAGGAGTTGGATGGAGGAGTGTATGGTGGAATTTGTCACACCGTTTGCACATGTCCAAAGATGTGCAGGACCGCAAGTCATGGCTTCTGCCTAAACAGTTCTCACAATATCGATATTTGTCGACTATTTCCTGCCTTTTGTGAACAGACATTTTTAGGAACTGTCGGCAAAAACGTAATGCGTGGAATTTCCGGCAAAGTTTGCATTCGTAAATGTCCGGGTCCGGTCGCGATCTTGAATAACGATCCTTGCCTACGTGACGTCTATTGTTGGGATTGTTTTTGTGGTTCCGGCGTATTATTATAAATTTTCGATTATTTCTAAGGGAAAAATTATAAATATTAGTAAATGTAGAGAGATTAATATGAAAATAGTGAGATTGAGTCAGTTAGGAATGTTAGTAAAAAAAATGTGAATTGTGTTGAGAATTTTAAATAGGATTTTTATAATTGATAAATGGAAGATGACGATGTGCGAATATCCTCCGTACGCACATTCCTATCCGGTGGAGCACGAGGGGGAGGAAATTTCCATTCACGTTCGAGTGCTCTACTAGCTCCGAGAAAATTTCGACCATTGTCAGTTACTACCCTTTGGGGTAGTCCACGCCTCCCAACGAAACGAGAGAAAGCGGCTTGGAATGCTGATGAAGACAGGTCTGAGCACAGTTCTAAATGGATTGCTTTCGTGCTGAAGCAAACAAAAACGCTAACATAGGCCTTTGCAGTTTTCGAATTCCGTAAGGTTGAGGTTTTGATTTCAAATGGGCCAGCAAAGTCAATGCCTGTGACCTGAAATGGGGGTGAAAGAGTACATCTCTCTCTGGGAAGTGGTGCCATTATCTGAGTACAAGGCTGTTGTCGGTAAATAATACACGTTTTGCACTGTCGTATTATCTTCTTCACTCGGGGTTTGAGACGGAAGATATAGAATTCAGTTTGTACCATACGACACATTTGGCCGCATTCGGCGTGAAATAGGAAGTGATGTAAATGGTGCAAATAAAGCTGACAAAATCGGGAGTTGCCAGGTAATATAATGGGATAGCGTTCATTATATGGTAGAGAAGAGAGAGCCAATCTGCCATTTATCCTAAGAAGTGAATTCCTATCAAGGAATGGATTTAAGGTTCTCAGAGCACTCTTGGTAGATATGTCCCGATTTTCAGACAAGGCTTCATATTCCTCTGAATAATAAGTTTTCTGACATAGTATAATCAGCCGGACTTTAACGAATCTCATTTCCTCGTGAGTTAAGTCATTTTGGGTAATATGTAGTTTGTTTGGCCTGAGGTTCTTATTACAATTATTGAAGAATCGAAATATATAGCATACCACACGCAAAGCTCTGTTGTATGATGAGAATCTAGCTAAAATGTCATCATTTCGAACTTCTGTATGAAGTGTCTGAAACTCGTTAGAGATTTGGGGTGTTTCCAACGGGTTTCGTTTTGGCCACTCAGATGAGGGTTTGGTTAACCATGGTGGTCCATGCCACCACAGGGAGTTGTGAGCAAGATCTTGTGGTTTACATCCACGAGTTCCAAGATCTGCTGGATTATCGTGTGTTGGCACATGTTGCCATCTTGCATCTGGGATTAAGCGATGAATTCGAGCGATTCTATTAGCCACATAGGTTTCCCAAGATGAAGGGGGTTTTGAGAGCCAACCTAGAACTATGGATGAGTCAGTCCACAAATGTATTTCCGAGTTAGAGAAATTCAAGGATGCTAGAACATAGTGGACAAGATTTGCCAATAAAACGGCTCCATTAAGTTCCAATCGTGGGAGACTAACTGTCTGAATTGGGGTTACCTTGGATTTTGCCATGAACAAATTGGAGCATGTGTTATGTGTTTTTGTTTGGCACCTAACATACACTGTAGCACAATATGCTGATTTGGAGGCATCAGCAAATCCATGAATCTGAATTATATCCCCAGGCATATATTTGACCAACGAGGAATTAAGATTTCCTCTATATGAGAGAGATCCTGAACGAGATTGTTCCATATTTGAAGGGAATCCGGTGAAATGTCTTCGTCCCATTCTAATCCTTCTAACCACAGCTGTTGCATGAGTATTTTTGCCCTTATTATTAAAGGCGCGAGCCAACCAGCTGGATCGAAAAGTTTTGCCACAGCCGAGAGAATTTGCCTTTTAGTTATTTTTGATGACTGTGCTATTGGCGTGAAAGTGTAGGAGAATGTGTCCGTGAGCGCATTCCATTTTATACCAAGAGTCTTGGTTGTGCTTGATTCATGGAGGCGGAGGAAATCTAAATCATAGAGATCTTCCTTTGGTAAATGGGAGAGTAATTTAGAGTCATTCGCAGTAATCTTTTTCAGAGGTAGTCCTGCGGATTTCAAGACTTGTATAAGTTGATCTTGAGCGGTTAGGGTATCCTCTATAGAAAAACCTCCAGAAAGAATATCATCCACATAAGTCTCTTTACGCAAAATGGATGAAGCTTTCGGATATTGGGCCTCAGAGTCAGTTGCCAGTTGGAGAAGGGTGCGTATTGCGAGATAAGGAGCGCAATTTAAACCAAAGGTTACCGTTTTTAACTGGTAATCCTTTATAGGGCCATTCTGTTGGGGTTGAAATACGATCTTCTGATAAGATCTATCTTTGGGATGTACGAGAATTTGACGGTACATTTTCTGTATATCGCCACTGAATACAAATTTGTATTTTCTCCAATTGAGAATAATAGTAATTAAGTCACTCTGTAGAGTAGGGCCTGTGTGCAAGACATCGTTAAGAGAAAAATTTGATTTTGTTTTCCTCGATGCGTTAAACACAACTCGTACCTTTGTAGTCTTATGGTCTGGGCGTACTACAGCATGGTGTGGTAAGTAAAAAGAGTTATATTTGCCCTGAGATAGAATTTCATGAGTGAAAGTTTCCTCCATATGATCAAGGGTCAAATATTCGTTCAAAACATTATTATATTCGTCATAAAGTCCGGGATCCTTGGACAATGTTTTTTCCATTCTGGAATATTGGGCCAAAGCAATAAATCTAGACGACCCCAAAAGATTTTCTCGGGATATTCTTCCTTGAATGGCAATCGTACGATATATCTACCACCCTCATGACGTGTTGTAGTCTGAGTATAGAACTTCTCGCAAATTTCATCTTCAGTTGAGCCCGGGCGAGCTGAGGGAATTTCTTCGTCTTCCCAAAACTTTCTCAAGATACTATTGAGGTCTGATATATCCGAAGAAACAACTGAAGTTGTGAACGTTTGAATCGCCTGGGCTTTCATAGGGCCACTTAGCACCCATCCGAATATAGTGTTATATGCCGAGGTGCGACCGCAAATATTCTTCTTCATACCTTCAATATTAACGAGATATTCATAATCATTGCCCAGGATTAGATCTATTTGTGATGATTTGTTGAAGGTGGGATCAGCTAGATCTAATGCTTCGAGTTCGTTAGAGTGAGGGATTGCAAAGGTACAAGAAGGGAGTTGTTTAGTGACTTTCGGCAAAACTATTGCCTTAATGGGTATTCTCAAATTATACCTTCTTGCGTACAAAACGAACTCGCATTCTTTATCTGCGGACTGCTTTTGTCCGCCGATATCGACAATTTCAAACTGAGATGTTTGATATGGGAGTTGAAGTCGGCTTCTAATTCTTTCCGTTAAGAATGTTCGCTGAGAACCTGGGTCTATAAGAGCCCGAATGGTGAAGAGTTCACCTCTATATTCTATTTGCATTAGAGCAGTTCGCAATAGAATATTTTCATTACTCGTAGAGTAATTAGCGTGTACTCGACTT
Source organism: Sarcophaga variegata (assembly GCA_932273835.1). NCBI lineage: Eukaryota > Metazoa > Arthropoda > Insecta > Diptera > Sarcophagidae > Sarcophaga > Sarcophaga variegata. Next base: position 84,166,711 of record OW026358.1, on the reverse strand, counting down.
GAGGTAGGGTATTCTGTTCGAGAGTCATCATGATTGTTCTGGGTAGCATTTGCCGATTGTGGGGAAGTACTGCTACCTTTGTAGTGTGAGTTTTGAGATTCCTGCGGTGAATTTTTTGACATTTTTGTCATATGCAATAAGGAATGATGGGTTTTTTGCAATAAATGCAAGTGTGCTTGCTTTTGCAATTTACTTTTGTGTGAGAAGAGCCTACGAAATTATTGCAAAATTTGTTCTTATACACAAAGTCGACTCTTTGTTGTACAGTGAAAGCTCGAAATTTCGGACACACTCGGAGATTATGTTCCTCACCGCACACCTTGCAAGTTACATGCAAGTGTTCCTGAGAGGAATATGTGTGTATATTTGGCTGAGGTTTCTTGCTTAAACGAAAGTCATCCTTAGCAGTTCTGATGCTCGTGAGACGTTCCACAGCCTCATACCTGTCTACTAAAAATTGAGACATTTGTGACCATTTTGGCAGTTCACGAGGTGATGTAAGAGACTGTTCCCATAGTGAGAGGGTGAAATCGGGTAATTTAGTCGAGATTAATCTTATGAGGATGGGGTTCCAGCTCTCCACGTTCACTCCGAGAGTTTTCAGAGTAGCCAAAGAGTCATTTACAGAAGACTGTATTCTTCTAATTGATTCACTATCCTCGCTCGTGCCTGGTGGGATATCAAAAAATAGTTTTATTTGGTTGTCAACCAATACACGCTTATTTTCGTACCGGGGTTTCAAAGCGTTCCATGCCAATTCAAAATTTTCATGAGAAAGTGTATATCTTTTGACTATGGCACCCGCTTCGCATTTCGTCTTGTTTCGGAGATGGTACAGTTTTGTTACAGGGGTTAGTTTGGAGTGATTTATGTAAACCGCTGTAAACATATCACGGAAAGAGGGCCATTGTTCATAACTTCCCTGAAATACCTCTGTATCGCAAGGGGGAAGTTTTATGCAGTAGTCCGAGGATTCGGACATATTTTGGGTCGAGGTGTGTGAGTCTCGGGATGTTTCCGATTCTCCAGTGGAATTAATTTGAGCCACCTTTATTAGTTCGAGGAGCTGTGAAGTACAAAGGTAGTAGGCATCCATACACGCTTTATAATTCTTTCTCGCCTCTTCCTTAGCTTCCACGGTTACCGTTTTGTCCTGAGACAACATTATCCTCTCATAGGAACTCTCGAGTTTTGCCCATTTCGAGTCCAAATGTTTCAACTTGACTCCCAAAACCAACTCTGATTGTTCGTCTGTGGGAGGTCGTTGAAATTGTTGACAAAATTGGTTCAACTGATCACAGTTGAATAAGAAGCTCTCCTTAGGAGAGCTGTTTGCCTCGCTACGAGATGATGTTGACATTCTCATAATGTGAGATTTGAAAATGCAATGATATAAAGAAGAGTGCTGAGATTCAAATATTCAAATATTAGATTCGTATATTGAGATACGATGAATTCAAATATGAGATCTTTGGGCTATCGGGAAGTAGGGCTGGAACTGCTGTCCAGCTGATTCCAAAAAGAGTATATAAATATGTGGGTAATACTGGATATTGTAATCCAGGAGATTAGGGCTACTGTGATGTAGTGCTAGAACTGCTGTCTAGCAAATTTTGAAGAGAATATATAAGAGGGCAATATTGGATATATTAATCCAGGAGAAGTTAGCACTTAGGAGATTTGGGCTACTGGGAAGTAGTACTAGCGTAAAAAAAGTTAAGAAAAAACTCTAAGTGCTAATTCGCGGTGTAAAAAATTCTTTTCTATATTCTATGAATAGGGGTTAGGGGCTATAGGGAATAGCACTAGATACCTGTTATCTAGTTTAAATATAGTTAAAAAATAGAATATAGAAATGAATTGGTAAAGAAATTGGGTTGTTAAAAATTTGCCATTTGAATTCTCCTATGAAATTGCGAAAGAATTTAGGAATGGGACATTAGAATAAATCTATCAATTATCCTAGATATTAGTGTCAGTAATTCAAAAAAAAATTTTAAATTATAAAAAAAAATTTTTTTTTTTTTTTGTTATTAAATTTTTAAAAATATTTTTAAATATTTTTTCCGAATTCCAAATATGGTTTATTATTAATTTTGAAAAATAATTTATTATTAAATTTTAATTTATTTTCGTAGTATAATTTTTGTAGTGTGCACCTCAATGGGTTAATTTGCAATGGACTGTATGTTTTTATTCGAAGTAAACACCAGTAGTGTAAAAGAAAAAAATCGTTTGTAATTAATTTTTTTCTTTTTTTTCCAATTTATGTTTTTAAAATGAAAACTAAACCAAGTATGGGTATATGGGATAAAAGTTTATTTATTTATTTTACAAATATATTTATTTAGAATTATTAAAATTGGTAGAAATAAAAAATTTTTGGTTGATATTAATTATAAATATCACTCCTTTAATTATCTGTTGTGATGTTTTCTCCTTGGGTTTATTTCTTGTTATTCTTAGTTTGCTTTCCTTCTGAGACAACCAGAATTGTTGTTTTGATTTTGATGAATCCGCTATTCTCTTGTTGGAATTTTGTAACAAAGAGATTTGTTACAAATTAAGAGAAATTGCTATTGAATTCTCAAACGGGAATATGCAAATCAAACACACTTCTCTTATGTAATTAAGAGAGTGGTGTATTAATACACTATGTGTTTGATTTACACAGAGATTAAGGGAGATGAGATCACTTTTTTTTTTCTGTAATTCTTTTTTAAAGGGTGAACTTTCTAATGTTGTTTTTTTTTTTTTTCACATGTACAAAAAATAAATTTTTGTATTTTATGTACGAAAATGGGAAATGATAACGCGAGATCGACCAACGGAATTAATATTTTATGTACATAATATGTAAATTATGTACATACATATACGTATTAAAACGGTTTCAATTTTTGAGTGACAATTTATATAAATATATTGTAATTTTTAAATTATTTCTTATATATAAATAAAAAAATAAAATACGAGATAGACGAGAAAACGGTAAATGAGAGAAAAAACGGTATATATGTGTTTTTTATATATGTATGTTATGTTTTCGTAACCCAACGTAATCTTATTGTAAGTATATGTACATCTATATGTACATACACTTTCTTAACCTTTTTCTGTTTGTTCAAGGTTAATTTGTAACGCAAGTAACACAACTTTTGGGTTTTCTCTTTTGCATATGTTTTTTTTTCTTTTTCAGTTAACCACAGGTTAAATTTTTTGTTTAACCTATTATCATTTTTTAGGTTTTAGCACTATTTATGCACTTTTATGTTTTTTCTCTCTCTTTTTTTTTTCGAGTTTACGCGTAAAAATTGTGTGTGTGTATAAATTATCTATCACTTACTATACGTGTTTTCTTTTCCTTTTTAATTACTTCAATTCCTTATGTATAATATATAAAAAATGTACGTCACTTACTGTTTTTGTTGTTTTTTCGTTGTAGTGCTGAGCTAATTGTTCTCTTTACCTCATTTTTGCTGTTTTTATGTGTTGAGTTGTTGTTAGGATTTTTTCCCAGTTGAAGGCCAAATTTCAGTTGTTGTTTTGATTTTTTTTTTGTGTTTAGATTGATTCGCTTTTTGTTTGCCGTGAGAAGGACCATGTAACAAATTAGGGGTAATTAATTTGCTTATAAATTTCCTTTGAATCTCTTTTAAAGAAAGAGATCTTTAGGAAATGTGGATTATAATTACTCGTAAGTAATTATAATCGTTGAGATGTGTAAAGAGAGAAATAAAAGAAAAGAAATAGAATTAATTTCAATTTCGGGAATATGAGATATTGAGAGAGAGAGAGAGAGATTCTTACCTTTTTTTTGCGATGAATTAACCCTTTTGGTGGTTTTTCCTTTAGTTTTTTCAATTAATGGTTTATTATATGTACAAATTTTAGGGAGGTACAATTTCATATAATCTTCGGTAAGTATATGTAAATTTTAAATGTAGGTACAAAAATGTAGGTACAAAATTTATTTTGGGTAAGTATATTTTTATAATATTTATTTCACTTTACAATTTAATTCAAATCACTTAAGGTAAGTATAAGGTATGAGTATTTTAAATACAATATTTTAATTTTGTTTTAACATTTACATTTTTTTTTTTTTGACAATATATTAATTCATTTTTTTTCTTTTCACTTTATGTTGTTTTAAGTATTTGGTATAAATTTAAGTGTAGAAAATAATTAGTTATTGAATAAAAATTTATAAATTTCAAATAATTTAGTATTAAGTATATTAGTTTTAGATTTTGTTTTTTAATATTTTTCTTTTTTGTTCCTTTTTTTTTATTTATTTCCTTTTTTTCCACAAACACTTTTTGCACGCCCTTTATAACGTTGAAAGTAAGAAATGAAGTGAAGTTTTAGTTAGGTTTTATGTTTTACAAAACCTCCTTTTTTTAATAATGTAGCGGTATGCTTGGAGGCATTCCAATAATTTACAAAAATTCGGAGACATTCTTTTGGTTAAACCTGGGAGACATTCAGTTTAAAAACAACAAAATAAAAAATGGAAAGAATTGTCTCTCAACTTATGTTAGTTAACATAAAAATTATTTAACAAAATTAACTACATTTTTTTTTGTTTGTTAAATAATTTAAGTGTTCAATCTAGTTTGAACAACCCGTTTTGGGGTTTCCTCCACCTCCCAAAAGCGTGTGAGGATTCGGTCAAGAGACGTAGTGTTGAGTAATGACACTGTTGTACTAGGTTGTGTCGTTGTTGAAATTGGTCCCCCCACAATCCAGCCAAATACTGTTTTTTGTGCCAAAAGGGATCCAATAGACCGCATCGGTTTGTCCATGCAATATATTGAGTGGCCCAAGTCTAGGCCTATAAGCAACTCGATGGGTCTGCTTTGATTGAATTGAGGATCTGCAAGTTCTAATTTAGCAGTCTCATTGAAATGTTGCAAATATAAAGTCTGTGGTGGTAAATTAGATGGAAGAGTCTTCAGGACTGGTGCCCAGACTTCTAATTTAAATTGTGAATCCACCTTGGAGCAAAGATTGAATAAACATGCTTTGGTTGAAGTCTCTGAAACTGTTTGACTCAAGCCTGTAACATGAACTAAATTTCGTTTGGTGGGCAAATTTAGTCGATTTTTCAACTCTTCTGACATAAAAGTTGATTGTGAGCCAGGGTCGATGATTGCTCTTGCCTGGTACTTTTCGCCTCTAGTTTCGATCAGTACAATTGCAGTAAATAACAAGGTCTCTTTCTCATTGGGAGATTGATCGAGATGTTTGCTCTCTTGCAAGAAAGTGATATTTGGTATGGAGAAGTTTGATGCTGATGTGGACTGTATATTGGTGTTATGTGCTGCGTCACAATTCTGAACTAAAGTATGGGATTCTGATCCCTTATGTAACAAAGTGTTATGTCTTTGTCTACATAATCTACAACTGAATTTATTTTTACAGTCCTTACAGACTTAAACTTTGAATTATCCTTTCTGGATTGTTCTAATTTTGAATTCGATTGTGTGATGGCCGCTATGGATTCTAGAGTCTTAGAATTGTGCGTCAAGAAAGTATTGAATTCTTCCCAAGTCGGAACTTTTGTAATTTCCTTAAGTGAATTTTCAAATTCCTTTAAAAGAGTCCGAGGGAGCTTTGTTGAGCAAATGTATACCAGGAATGGGTCCCATGTGGCGGTTTCTATGCCTAAAGCATTTAACGCTTGAATGCATCCATTTACTGTTCGCTGAAGTTTTTGAATCGATGAGCCTGAGTCTTCAGCTACGTTCGGAAGGTCAAATAAAATTTTTAATTGTTCATTTACTTGGATCCGATTATTTTCGTATTGGGCTACAAGGTTTTTCCAGGCTATGTCGAAGCCTTGATTTGTCAATGGGGCATTTGAAACTATTTTCCTAGCATCTCCTCCAGTCTTTTGTATCAGATGAAAAAGTTTCTCAATTTACTAAGTCTAGAATTATTTATGTATAATGCTGTAAAAAGATCGCGGAAAGTAGGCCATGTCACAAAACCTCCATAAAATGTGTCCGTGTCGCAAGGTGGTAACCGCACAAATGAGATGTCATGATTTTCCTTTGAATTTCCGCATTAATTGACCCTAAACACGTTTTGTAGGCAGAAAGAACTTTTTTATAACGATCACGAATCTAATTTTTATCAATGGGTTTTTCTTTTGAATCCTCTTTTGTGTCCCTACACTCTTCATATGTCCTTTTGACTTGTGTCCATAGAGAATCGAGTTCGACCCGAAGTACCTCAAGAGAGTGAATGTTGTTTTCGGCCGCACTTTGTGTGTACTCTGTTTCAAAGTCCAAAAGGTCATTTGTACAATTTACAAATTTATCGAATGCCATTGTTTACCGATGAATTAAATTTTAAAATGATTAAAATAAGAGTCGAATTGAAACAAAAAAGTCCCTGCTAGCGATTTCACAGCAAGAATTATCAAAAATAATAATTAATTTCCCGATTGGTTATTAATGTGGGTGTATTTTGTTTCCCCAGTAAATTACTAAAAGAAGTATGGGTGGTAACCCTTTTCGTTTTTCTACTTCTCTTTCTTATTTTATAAGAGCGTATACTTGTAATAAAGATTTTGTGTCTCTCTTTATTGTCTTATTTTTATTATTTTTAGTACTTACTTATTATTGTGTCTTTGTTTAAGCTGTTGCTCTCTAATTTGGGTCTCTTCTTGCTTGTGTCTTTTGTTGTAATTTTGGTTCTTTTTTGTTTTTCCACTTTGCCTGTGGATTCTATATTTTCTCAAAAAAAAATTAACTGTTTTTTTTTTTACTGAACAGTAGGTATCATATTGACTTAATAGACGTGAGGCCACGGTGCAATCTCAAGGTCAGACATCGCCAACAAAACGAAATGTGAAAAAATATTTCTTCCGGGACTTCCTCTCAGCCGATTTCTGACAAAAACTCTAAAAGTAAAAAAATGGGTTTTTCACAAATTTCGCGATTCGGAGACCTGACCCGCCAGTCAGGTCTTAATCCTGACTGAAGGATTGTAATGATCAATTATGTTTGTAAAAGTGTGTATACGTGAAAGAAAAATGTTACTATAATGTGTTCTGTACAAAATTTAGTTTACATTTTAAACAACGATCAAAAGATACGTGTCAAAATTGTGACGCTTTGCAAACAAAAATTCAATCTTCAGACGGTGAGGGAATTAAGACGGCAAAACAAAAGGAACACTACATAAAAGAGGCTGAACGGGCTCGCAATCAAATGGCTGCCGATCGAATGGCAGCATTAGAAAAAAGTTTCGTAATTTCTTTCGAATTAGAAAAATCTTTAGCCTTTCCTAAACTGACTACATCTGTAGCTTATTATAAGCGAAATGTATATGTTTATAATTTCGGATGTAATGAATTCAGTAGAAATATAAGCCACATGTTTGTTTGGCCTTAAAAAATTTAAATACTTAATTTAACTTTATTATTTTTTCAGTTGCCAAATCGATTAACTCCACCAGTCACATGAAATTTATAACTTTACTGACATTATTTTTTTCGCTATTCTTTCTTATTAATTTTATATACCATTAGATGAAAGCTATATATATATTTATGTATTCTACAATATATATTTGAATTTATATTGTAAAGGGAATTTTAAAAAACAATTTACATTATTTCATCGCATTTCTCAACTTTTTGTTTTATGGAGTTAATCGATTTGTGCACTGAACGGCTCATATATATATATATATATATAAACTGAAAGTAGTAATTGCTCATACCTTTAAAATAAAACAGAATTAATATAAAATCTCTATTCCTTCGGCTAAAAAAAATATCGTTAAAAACCTATTAAAATTTCAAAAAAAAAAAAACACCAAAAACGCATTTAATTTTCTTCACTTTCCTGACTTTGACATCGTCTCAAATCTCAACTTAAGAAAATTCAGTCGTGAAAATTCACTACATAATGCAGAATTTTGTTGTCTATCGAACTGCATACTCAGTTTCTTAAATTTCTTTAAATTCATTTTTGGCTTTTCGGCCAGCTGGCTGTTAGTAACATCAAATTTGAGTATCCTGTATGAGCTTGTCGTAGTCTAGTAAAGCCAGAGTTCAAACCCCAGGTCCAGACATCAAAACGAAATGTGGAAAAATATTTCTTCGGCGACTTCCTTTCAGCAGATTTCTGTCAAAAACTCCGAGAGTAAAAAAAATTGCCATGACAAGTTTCTCAAAAAAATCTGTGGTTCGGAGTTGACTTTAAATTGTAGGTCCAGCCATTCATGTATAAAATTAACACACACACAACATGAGTGGTGTGAGAAGCTAGGCCGTAATTCTGACTGAAGGGTTGTAATGAATTTGAAATACATTTCTCATAAATGACTCAATGATTTCCAACAAACAAATCTTTCCAAGTTTTTATGGCATTGCCTTATACTGTTACCACCAGATATCAAGGAACTGACAATAAAGATGAGATTTGTTCTGAAAAGGGTAATGTAGGTTCAAAAATTATATTCTCTAGAGCCTATTTGGTAGAGGGGAAAATTGTTATTGAAATTTAAATTTATAAATTCATATCCTTTTCGAAGAAACTGAGAAGGAAACCAAATGCACTAAAAGAAGCCGCAACTTAGTTTAATAATGGATATTGAAGCAAACACACATAACGCCGCTACCTGCAGCAAGATCAGGTAGTTGTTTGAACCTAAACCAAACACAGCCATTTTTTGCTCAGGCATAATCAAAAACACAAATTTCCATGACAATTTTCCCCTATAAAAGGGTTGAACCAAACTTACTTATTTGCTACCTGAATATGGTAGCTACTTCTAGTGAAAATACAAATGTTCAAAATGGTTTCCACCTATAAAAGGGTTGAAATTGCCGAATAAATTTCAAACACTCTTGAATCTCGGTAGACAATAGTTGTCAGCGGAAAATTTATAGAAAAAAAAAATGGAAGCAAAAAAACAAGTAAAATCTGGCGAAGTGCTCGACAAGTGTATAGACATGTCGAAAATAAAACTGGATGTGTTAAAGGCACAAATTAATATGAAAATCTCCAATGTTTTTCAAATTGAAAAGTTCGTATACAATGAATTGAAATTGGAGCAATTTATCAGCCCGATGAAGATGCGCAGAAATATGACTGAATTTCTGAATGATGTCCGCGTCAAACAATTCATATCTGAATTATGGCCGATTTTATTAGCGGCTGAAGAGAGTGCTACAAGCATACCAAATAAGTCTATGGAGCGGAAGAAAGATGAAAGTATCTGAACGAACGCGTTTTGGGGTAGGGTTAGTACGTGGGGTAAGAGCGGGTAGGGTATATAAATACACAAACCTTTTATATTTTAATTATGTGTTAATAAATAAATATTAGTGTTGTTTTGTATGTGTATTTTAAAAAACGTTATAAAACGTAATTTATTTGTGTTTTGTATATTAGTTCAATATTTAGATATTAGTTCACAATTAGATTAATTATTTTAATGTTCACAGTGTTTATAATTTGTTGAATATATTTAATATAAAATTGTTTTATGTTCACTTTTTGATATGTACACGTAGAACTTATTGGGTTGTTCGTCTTTTAAGGATCGCTAATCAACTCTTATATATTTTGAAATAACAATATTTTGTAGCGCATTCGCGTAGGGTTTGTTGGGTTCCTTTTTTGCTCAGATGTCGATAATCAACTGATCAACAAGGATCCTAATAATTATGTTGAAGGTGTTGATGAAATGTTGATGAATGTGTGTGTGTATATGTGTTTATTGTGAATATGATGTTTGTTAATGTGTGTTGGTGTTATTATTGTTATTGTTTGTTAAAGATGTTTGTGTTGTACTATTGGAAGTCAGGGTTAGGGTTGTGGATTTGTTCACTCGTGTGAACATCCTCCCGGGCCGGCAACCTGTGAATAAAAGACAATTATTTTCAGTTGCTCTAAAAAATGGGTAAGGGTATTAATTTTTTCACTCGGGGTTTCAGGGTTTCCCATGGGTACAGACTTTCAATTCCGACCTGGAGATTAACCATAACTTATTGTGGGGTGGAACCTGAAATTAGACTTTGGGTGGGTATTAATAATTGTGGGTGTTTTGGGTAAAAATTAAGGTAAGGATGGTGTTCGGGTGAGTAATGGGTAATTATTAAGGGTGTATGGGTGAGTAGATTTGCTCTTTTCAGACCATCATATTCCCCATTGAAACACTGTGTCTGACAAAGATTTATCAGTCTATCAGGGGTAGTTTCGCATCAAATTTAATACTCGGGTGGGTTAATAATCTATTGAGTCTTTCGTCAATAGATTGTGGGTTTTTTCGATCGAGAACTATGCTGTCATGTCGAAATTTATTTCTTCGAGTAAATGATACGCAGTCACAAAATCGATAGACATAAGACAATATTCTAAAAGCTTTGGACCATTCAGAAAATCTTTCCAAAATGTCCTGAGTAGGGTGAGTGAAGTTCATAGATGGTTTTGGCTCTACAGTTTCAACTTCAGCTTGAGTTTCGGAGGGTAAATGTGTTGTTGGCCACTTTGTCGGATATTCCTTCAACGAGGTTGGTTCATTCCAGAAATTGTCATCCTTCAGTCCGTCTGCATTGCAACCATGACTGACAACATCGGCTGGGTTGTTATTAGAGTCCGCACTTTTCCAGCTCCTGATTTTTCCCGCATCGGAAATTGGATACACACGGTCTGTCAGACCGTCTTTGAAGTAGTTGGGGTTTTGTTGAGCCATGCCAAAACTATCGAGGAGTCCGTCTAAAAATTCATGGGGTGTTGGGTTAGCCTTTGCTGGGTAATCAAATTGTGTGCCATCTTTGCCAACAACACTGCACCACAAAGTCCTAATTTCGGCGACGAAATGACTTCAATTGGTACAACTCTCGTCCTAGCGAAGAGTAGGGTTACGGATATAGATGTGTTTATGGGTATAACTCGTGCGTATAAAATCGCAGAGTATGCCTTTTCAGAAGCGTCTAAAAAGTCACAAAACTCAATTCTTGCTGAAGGTGAAAAATGTATCCATCTACCAACCCGAATATTGTCCTTATTATAAAATTCCAAAAGCCTGTGGCATTTAATAGGGTGAGTGGGTTAATTAATGCCCGACATGGGGGGTGATCCATTTCGGGTGGATACTGTTAATGGGTTTGGGTAAGTAACGAGGTTAATATTCTGGGTGAGTGAAGGGTGTGTAACGGGGTTATTTGAAGGGAGTTGACTAGTGTGTGGGTAGGACTGCGACCTTAGTTATGGGCCGAGTCGACGTTCCGGTTGATGTTCGTAGTTCGACTACTCTAGGTAGTCCATTGAAAACTGGGTGAATTTTGGTTACTCGTCCGAGTAACCATTCATTCGAGGGTACGTTGTCCTGCTTAATGACTACAATGTCATTGACTTCCACCGGACGTTTAGTGTTGCTCCGTTTATGGAGCTCTTTTAAATATTCATCCTTCCTTCTCTTGCAAAACTGATGGTGTTGAATTTTCAACCTTTTCCATCGTTTCGCTAGGGTAATATTCTCGTTACTAAAGTAGGGTTCAGTGGGTTCAAGCTTGACAGAACTGTAATAAGAAACTATTCTTCGGGTAGGGTGAGAATTTTGTACTGGTCCGGTTAGAATCCAACCAAACTCAGTTTCTTGAGCTATTATTGTGCCAAGAATATCTTTCTTAACACCAGCTCTTATAATTTGTGGGTAAAAATCGCTACCAATTATAATATCAACTGGGCGGCTTTCATAAAATTTAGGATCTGCTAATGGTATCCTGTCCAACTCTTTTATGAAAGTAGGGTTTAAGTTTCGGGTGGGTAAACTTCGGGTGAGTGTTTTGACAACAATTGCCTGAATATTCAGTGAAAATTCCTTATTCGTTTTAGAACCAAGATGTATATCACACATCTTGTTCGAACGTGCTGAAACAACCTCATTTAGACCTGAGATTTCAGCAACTATGGGTAGGGTGGGTAAGTTTAATTTGCGCCTTAGCTCATCAGAAATGAATGAAAAATCTGAAGCTGGGTCAATAAGCGCTCTAGCAGGGAATTCTTCACCATGTATTCTAATATTCAAAGCAGCTGTGCCTAATAATCTAGCTCTGTCATCTAATTGGGTTTTGCTTGATTGGGTTTGGGTAGAGAAAGACTGTATTGCACTTGACGTAGAGGGTTTATCGTCATTCTGTGGGTTAGTGTTTGGGTTGGGTTTGTGTAAAAGGGTGTTATGTCTGCTGCCACAGTATCTGCACGTGAATGTACTGCGACATTCTGATACCATGTGACCAATGGCCAGACAATTGTAACAAATTGAATTCTTTCTTACGAATTCAATTCTTTCATTTACTCCCAAGGAAGTAAATGATGAGCATTCCCTCAAAGTATGGTTACTTTTGCACAGTTTGCACAATGAACCATCGGGTTTTTCCTGGGTTTTTTGATAATTATGGGTATTTGGGTGGGTTTGGGTTAAATTCGAGGTTTTGCTCTGGAATACGTTTGTGGATCGGGTATCCTTCCTATTATTGTGTGTCACATTATGGAACGTTTTTACTCTTCTGTCAATTCGATTGTTGATGTCCTGGAGGAATTTGTGTTTTGGGTGGGTGTTTGGGTTAGGGTTAGGGTTACTTTCCGGAACATCATTGACAGAAGTGAGTTCCTTGAATGTATTTGTTAGAAATACATCCACATCTGTCCAGGAAGGCATTTCAGCACAATCCTTTAGGGTTTTCTCAAATTCCCTTCGGGTTTCCTTGGGTAATTTTGTCAAACAGAGATATACTATGATAGGATCCCAATTGTCCGTATCTATCTCCAATGTATTCAAATTTGCAATACAGCAATTAATCTTTCTCTGTAATTTTCTTATTGAAACACTGCACATAGTTTTTACCGCTGGTAAATGTAAAAGGGTCTTAATTTGTGCGTTAATTTGCATCCTTTTATTTTCATATTGATTTACCAGTTGGGTCCAAGCAATAAGAAAACCATCATTAGTTAAGGGTGCATTGTCGACTATTTCTTTAGCTTCGCCGCTAGTCTTATTCTTAAGGTAGAAAACTACACCACTTAGGCGGGTATTATTGCCATAAATAGCCTTGAATAGATCTCTGAACGAGGCCCAAGACTTGAAATCCCCACTGAATGTTTGCATATCGCAAGGGGGTTCGTTAAATCCAACTGATTGGGTGGGTTGTGTGGGTTCGGGTTGGGTGGGGTTTGAATTTTTGGGTTGGGTAAAGTTTTCTATAGACTCATCTATGGAAATCATAGATGGCCTATAGAATTTTTTAGCTGATCTCACATTCCTGGAGAGGCCATTAAAATTTATCGAATTGGCTACTTCGGGTTCATTGAGTTGTGGCGACTCTCGGATCTGTCTGAATTTTCCGTCAATATTCGACCACAATTCTTCCAATTCATTCTTCATGAATCTCAATGCGGGTAGTGATTGAGACTTCTCTGTACTGGCCTTAAAATCTTCCTCAAAGGCACTTAAATCCTGTTGGATATAACGTAGAATATCGGCGGCTAAAGTTTTTAATTCCGACATATTTATTTTTTAAAATTTAATACGCAGAGGATTGGAAAAAGTTATTAAATTGCGATAGTAAATCGAATTATCGCGGGTAAATTTGGTTAAAACAAATGTTTATTTCAAATTTGGAATAAAACTAATCAGCAGACAAAATTGCCTATTGCGTATCCTTTGTGTTTTTGTTGCACTACACAAAGAGAACGGCAATATGTGTTACTCACAATATTTTGAAAATATTATCGAAAAAAAGGGTAAGTATTGGGTGGGTTTTATGAGATAATATTTTATATTGTGATTTTTTTCTTTTATAAATCCAAAAAATTCGCGACAAAATATGCGATATATATAAAAAAATGTAAATTGAAAAATATCAACTTACCTTGTCTGCTGAGGGTAGGGTACAAACCAATTATATTTTTCCAATTTCTCTTTGTGTGATGTTTGTTGTGTTGTGTTTGCGTATAATGTTAATAATGGTTATTTGTTAGTAGTTGCTTATATTTGTAATTGTTTTTGATTTATTTTTTGTAAGTGAACTGTATTGACATGTAATTGTTAGTGCACTTTATATTTTTCAATTTTTTAATTTTTGTCACTATGTACTTTGTTGCTATTTGTTTTGAATTTTGTTCAAATTTTTATTTGTCTTTTCACTTTTGATTTTGTTAATGTTTTATTTTGAAAACTGTGCAAGATGTGTTTCTAATTATATTGTGTATTTTGTTTCTATTTTTTTTTTGAACCTTTGTGAACTTTTATGTTTCCTTTTTAATTTATATATATATTATATTTATATATTGTTTTGAAAATGTATAATTTTTTTTCCTTTAATGTAATATGTGTTTTGTTTGTATTTTTTGTGAACTTTAGTAAACTTTTGTGCTTGCCTTTTGATTTTAAATTTGTTTTTAACTTTTATTTTACTGTTCTATGTAATTTCACTTTATTTTTGTAATTTTAATATGTATGATAATTTTAAATATGATGTATTATTATTTTTGATTTTGCAATGTCTAATTTTTTACTGTTTTGTATGTATGTCGTTTTTGCTAATGCACTTTTTCTTTTAATGTGAACTTCTGTGATTATTGTTTGTGTTAATTGTGAATTTGTATTTTCTGATTTATATATTTAAGTATTTTGTTGGCAATCGAGTTATGCGTTTTTGTTTGTAGGATATTTTGTAACGTTTTTTGTATAGGGTGATTTATGTTTAACACTGGTTTTGTTAGTGTATGTGTGTTTATTTTAATTTGTATATCTGTTTCACTTTGCACTTATTTGTTTTCTGCACAGCATTGTTGTTGTTATTGTTTTAAATTTCTTTTGATTTTAGCACAAATTTTTAAATTAGGGTTTTGTGGGGTTATATTTTTTAGGGTCGGGTAGATTTTTCACAAGTTAGGGGGTGTTTTGTGGACTGTATACATACGTGTCGCTGTCTCTTCTTTTTCCTTGAAGGACCATGAACGAATGGGTTTTGGGGTAGAGTTAGTACGTGGGGTAAGAGGGGGTAGGGTATATAAATACACAAACCTTTTATATTTTAATTATGTGTTAATAAATAAATATTAGTGTTGTTTTGTATGTGTATTTTAAAAAACGTTATAAAACGTAATTTATTTGTGTTTTGTATATTAGTTCAATATTTAGATATTAGTTCACAATTAGATTAATTATTTTAATGTTCACAGTGTTTATAATTTGTTGAATATATTTAATATAAAATTGTTTTATGTTCACTTTTTGATATGTGCACGTAGAACTTATTGGGTTGTTCGTCTTTTAAGGATCGCTAATCAACTCTTATATATTTTGAAATAACAATATTTTGTAGCGCATTCGCGTAGGGTTTGTTGGGTTCCTTTTTTGTTCAGATATCGATAATCAACTGATCAACAAGGATCCTAATAATTATGTTGAAGGTGTTGATGAAATGTTGATGAATGTGTGTGTGTATATGTGTTTATTGTGAATATGATGTTTGTTGATGTGTGTTGGTGTTATTATTGTTATTGTTTGTTAAAGATGTTTGTGTTGTACTATTGGAAGTCAGGGTTAGGGTTGTGGATTTGTTCACTCGTGTGAACAGTATCCAAACTAAATATAAATCTAGTTTACATACTCGATCCAGAAAACAAGGCAACATGGTGAACAGTGGAAAGGAACCATTTGTACCTCCTAAAACTTTCAATCAAGATAACATTGAATACGATATTAAGCATCGCGAAAAACACAGTGAATCTACATCGCTTTCTGGATCCCCTGAAAGCCGAAATAGTGGTACGGGAAATAGCACTAAAAAGCAACCACTAGTACCGTCTAACACTTTTGGTTACAGCCTTAAACCACAACAACGCATCAACATGGTGAATGGTGGAAAACAACCACTAGCACCTTCTAAAACTTTGAGTTCCAAACTTAAACCACAAGGACGTATCGACATATCCAAAGTAAAATTGGACGTATTAAAGCCGTGGATAAGCAAGAAAATCGCCGATATTTTGGAAAGAGAAGATAATGTTGCAGTAGAGTTCGTATACAATAAATTAAAACAGGATCAAATGCTTTGTTGGCAGAAATTACAAATCAGAATTGCTGGGTTCCTAAATGGTGGCAAAGCACAAAAATTTGTATGTGAATTATGGCCACTTTTGTTATCAGCTCAAGAGAGTGAAAGCGGCATACGAGCTGAGTTTATCCAGCAGAAGAAAAATGAGAATGTAAACGTAATTGAAAAGGATATTAAGCATGACGGATCTGCATTGCATTCTCGGTCCACTAATAGCCAAATTAGTGGTGAGGGAAGTAGCACAAACGTGGATGAGAAGCAACGTTTAACCACCAACACTTTAAGCACCAAGAATAAACGCCCGGAAAGGGAAAATAATAAAAATTCCATTAACATTGAAAATCAGTTATCGAAACAGCACAAGTCTTTATCAAAAGAATCCTGCAAGCGTTCCGCGGAATGTTCTTCACAATACCATGATACAGAACGTAGTCATAATTCAAGAAGTTCCACTTCACATAAGAAATCATCTTCTAAAATAGTCAACAAGATCCGTGAAAATGGTAGCGATGATGGTAAAGCATGCGGTTTAAACGGTTTTGAAAATAATTGTATGTTCTCACCTAAAACCCTACAACAAGAGACAAAAGCCATTTCACTGGATCAACGTCCTTCTACACCAATTCGACAATTTTTGTCGGAACATTGTTCACAAACCGATGATTTTTTGAAACTTTGGAATGAAGCACCCGATAAGGAAACAATTCTATTATCAGACAAATTTGTGTATCCTGATGAAAAAAATATCGAAAAACAAATAAACACCACTTTGTCGCCCCCGCCATCATCTGTTAGTAAATCAGATCATAAACAGCAAAAAGCGAATATTGACTTTGATAAGGTAGTTAAAGCCGAAGTCGAAATAAAAGCTGCCGCGAACTACACTCACGTAAACGTACGCACTCGACTATGAGTAACGAAAGCAAAAGGTCCGAAAGTGATTCTTCCAATAAAGATGAACAGCAAACAGCTAAGAAGAGCCGAACAAAGGCAAAGAAATCCTCAGCAACGCACAATTCAGACAAAGGCTCGTCAAGGAAGCCAGAAGCGGAATCAAGTAGACAGAAGAAATACGGCAAAGTAATGAGAGAACGGATGCTGGAGCTTTTTGGTAATTGTAGTAGCGACGAAGAAGAACACCGTGCAGACAAAGCCTCTTCTAAGAAGCCGGTAGCTGAAAAAACAACGACATGAGTAAACTTGAGTTTGAGCTTTTTGGCAGTATGAGTAGTGATGAAGAAACCGTTTAAATATACTCGGCAATGAAGACAGAAGCTATGGTTATGGGACGATGCGAATGCAGATTATAATTTTGAAAAAAAAAATGTATTATTTGTAAACAATTCGTATAACTTTTATATTAAATAACGCATGACAATGTTTTTAATTTTTATTAAAGATTGATGTAATTAATGAATAGTTTTTAAGTTTAATTTTTAATCTTAAGAAATATAAAATAAAAACAAAAAATTTATTCAATGTTCTAATTCAACTATTATGCTAAAGAGGGAAGGTAAGGGTTATGAAAGTTTTTTTATATTCAAAACTAAAAATGGTATTTGTTTTGAATCTTATATTTACAGAAGAAATCATTGTTGTCATTACTTTAAATATTATTTTTCTTTCACGTTGTCGTTGAAGTCGCCGTAGTCTGGTAAGTAGTGTGTTGGCTTATTATACGAAAAGCCAGGGTTCGAGCACCAGGCCAGCCATCAAAGACAAAATTCAAAAAGGTTTTCTTCGACGACTTCCCCTCAGCAGATTTCTGGCACAAACCCTGAAAGCAAATAAAATTGCCATAAAAAGATTCTCAAAAAAATCGGACGTTCGCAGTTGAATTTAAAATGTAGGTCCCGACACTCATGCACCAGGAAAATATGCATTTGAGCAGTGGTTTGTTAAATTTAAACGAAGCGAAATAAGTACCGAGTAGTGAACGCCCCACATAGCTGTTACAAATAAAAGAAACAACAAATTTTTTATTTTATTTTAAGACCGAATATTCAGGGGATTGTCCCTAATTATAGGTTATAGAAGAGATGAAACAGGGAATACATATATACACCTTTTCTATTCGTAAGTTAAGCTTATCAACATGGTAATTGCACTGTTTGTATTCAATATTTTGCTCAAGTGTTTGTTGAAAAACCCAAGCCATTACATACATAAATTACAACCCTTCAGTCAAGATTACGTCCTATTTTCTCACGTCACTTATGTTGCGTGTGTTAAATTTATACAGAGTGGCGGCGCCTACAGTTTAAAATTGACTTCGAACGACAGATTTTTTTAAAAACTTTTCATGGCAATTTTATTTTCTCTCAGAGTTTTTGTCAGAAACTTGTTGAGAGGAAGCCGCGGAAGAAATTTTTTTCTCACATTTTGTTTTGTTGGAGATGTTTAATCTGGGATTTAACCGTGGCGAACACACTATCTACTAGACTACGGCGACCACAACAGGAAACAGGGAATAGTGTATTTGTATTAAAATCTACATAAAATACTTATGCAGGAAGAAGTTTATACACACGGATAAGGCGGTTAACAAATATATTCCGTCTACAACGTATTCTGCGATCTTCTAGCCAATCAAACACAAACGTATGTATGTATGTATGTACTTTACATGACATACGAGCTTTATGGAAAAAATATATGCGATTTAGAGTGAGACGGTCATTTATTTACCTCACGAGTATAATCCTTTGAAGTAGCTATAGAACAGCGAAACTGAAGTGTAGTTGTTTGAGATACCAGAGGCAATAAAAATATCAAAAGGATGTGGTGGTCATATATTGTGTATGAATAATGTTTGGGTATAAGAAAGCTATGTTTCAATGAGTGCCAGTTGAGCTCGCATGGATTCAGAGATGAAGGCCATTAACGTATTATACGTCCTCAGTAAATGCTGTTTTAAATTTTATTTTACGAATCTCTAAGTATGCATCATGAGGCCACGAAATATTTGCATTTAAAACCAGATCCTCGATCCTATTTTAAAATAATAAGAATAGCTGAGTTTTCCTAAACGAAAACCAGTCTTACTTTCAAGGTTTTATTATATATTTCTGTGAAAAGGAAGAAAAATCCATAAATCCAAAGAAATTTTTTATTGTCACCAAGTTGGGTACGCCAATATTTATACACGATGGAAGCTAGTGACATTTTATTAGTGTAAGTTCGTCATAAACTAGATTATTGTTATTTTTCTTTCTGCATTCACCCTTTTTATATGTAGTTTGACAGCCCTATTCTTGAGAGAAAGAAAAAATATTTGTTATGAACAACTCTCAGCTCGTGATTAGGTTAATTTAATATTTTGTCCGGAAAAACTTGAACAGACCAGCCAGTAGGATATAATTTACATACAAAGTTAAATTGATATGCCCACATATTAGGTTAGGTTAGAGTGGTAGCTCTAATACCAAAAGATCATTTGAGCACGTACAAGTGAACGTAGTCCCTTTACTGATTAAGCTCCACCAAACCAGGGAAGAAAAAATAGTTGGTCAGCGCAAGGGCTGCACGCCCACATACATAGTCATGCAAAATTTAAATTTCCTTTAAAAAATGGGCTTCTTTTCTTGTTGTTTGTAAATCATTCATTCAATAATAACACACGATAAATTTAGACAATAACTATGATATTTAAGTAAATTAGTGTCTTTAAAGTTTATGATTTGATAGAATAAAATCAGTATAGAAGGAATACGTTATTTGGCGCCCCATTCGTAGAAGCGCTATTTCTGTTTTATTTTGCTTGTCTTTTGAACAGATTGAAATCTAATTCAGAAACAAATTCTCTTTAAATCCATGAATAGGAAACAGAATGTGTTTAAAGAGTTTGCTAAAAGCAAATTCGAACTTATACGCTCAATAATTGGAACATGCGGTGAACACTATGAAGTTTACAATTATGTGGTTACAGTTATGCGGGTAGTTTTTTATATTAACATACTGATCTACATATGGCAGATGGCTATATGATATGATATTTCACGAATGGAATTGTGATCAAATTAACCCTACATATTAGAATCAACAAGCATTCAGTACTTTGGTGTACTGACTGTATCTTTAGAATTTTCTTCATTCTTGACGAAATTCCGCCGTCCCACAGAGGGGCATTTTGCTAGAAAACCTGGCCAAAATTAATAGAAGTGTTTTATTATACATATGTAATTAAGTTTTTAAACTTCTGTGATAACTAATATTTATTCATAATATTTATTTTACATTATTTAATACTTAACTTAAAATAATACTTAAAAAGTGAAACTAACTACTATCGTTAAAATCGTTATCATTTTCATCATCAACGTCAGGAAGGAGTAATTTAATAGTATCTGATGAAAATGCTTTTCTATTACTTCGCGTTTGTTGTATACTGCAGCTCATAAAAGGGTCGCTGCTTTAATGTAACCTATTCAGGACATCTCCATTGGTATCGCTTCTACTGAATTTCCTCGCATAATTCGTACGCCATAGGGCTTTATTGCCTCTGGCTTTATTGCACTGCGTCTAATTTTTTTTAATTTTTCAAAAAAACTAAAATTTTCAAAAAATCGTCAAAAATAATTGCGCAAATTTGCGCAAACTTTTTTTGTTCCTAAATGTGAGAGTTCGTATTTTCTTGTGGTATATAATATGAAACTACTAAAAACTACATTCATTCATTCCTTATCTTTTTTAGAAAGAGTAAAAAAATGTTAAATTTTTATTATTTTTAAATTATATTAATATATGAGATATGTGAGTCGTTCAGAGCACAAAGTGATTAACTCCACTTTTTGCAAAATCTTAAATTTAATTAATTAAATTTTTATATTTATTATAACTTTCCTGAATAGTAAAGATTAACACCATTAAACGACAACATTTTTTGGGCCATTACATAATAAGTAATTTATTTCAGAAGACATTTTGATTAACTCCATACTTTTATGTAAATCGTTACAATAACGTAATTCAAATGCATCACTAGCAGACGCAATGCATTTTATAATTTACATAGTCAACTTGACCAAAATATTTCTTTATGAGGCTGAATCAAAGTTAAAGAAGTAAAAAGAAGGCGTCTCGCGAATAGAACTGAAGATCAAAGATCACGTTCTTGCACATATTACCTTCGAAAAGACAAAACTAATATTCCCGTTGACAAAAAATGATTTAATGATCAGGTGAGTGACGGGCGGATACACAAGTGTTGTTCTAAAGAACAAGTTATTTTTTTATTGATCAGCGCAAAGACCGTGTTTTCAACAATAAAATAGATGACATTAATGTTATAAAAGGGCTCATAATCCAAGACGACAATATTTACATCCTGACTTAAATATTAAAAAAATTTACGAACTATACGTCACACAATGTGAAAAAGAAAAAATAGTACCAGTGAAAGAAAAATGTTACTATAATGTGTTATCTACAAAATTTAGTTTACATTTTAAACAACCATCAAAAGATACGTGTCAAAATTGTGACGCTTTGCACACAAAAATTCAATCTTCAGACGGTGAGGGAATTAAGACGGCAAAACAAAAGGAACACTGCATAAAAGAGGCTGAACGGGCTCGCAATCAAATGGCTGCCGATCGAATGGCAGCATTAGAAAAAAGTTTCGTAATTTCTTTCGAATTAGAAAAATCTTTAGCCTTTCCTAAACTGACTACATCTGTAGCTTATTATAAGCGAAATGTATATGTTTATAATTTCGGATGTAATGAATTCAGTAAAAATATAAGCCACATGTTTGTTTGGCCTTAAAAAATTTAAATACTTAATTTAATTTTATTATTTTTTCAGTTGCCAAATCGATTAACTCCACCAGTCACATGAAATTTATAACATTACTGACATTATTTTTTTCGCTATTCTTTCTTATTAATTTTATATACCATTAGATGAAAGCTATATATATATTTATGTATTCTACAATATATATTTGAATTTATATTGTAAAGGGAATTTTAAAAAACAATTTACATTATTTCATCGCATTTCTCAACTTTTTGTTTTATGGAGTTAATCGATTTGTGCACTGAACGGCTCATATATATATATATATATAAACTGAAAGTAGCAATTGCTCATACCTTTAAAATAAAACAGAATTAATATAAAATCTCTATTCCTTCAGCTAAAAAAAATATCGTTAAAAACCTATTAAAATTTCAAAAAAAAAACACATCGTCTCAAATCCACAATATCTCAACTTAAGAAAATTCAGTCGTGAAAATTCACTACATAATGCAGAATTTTGTTGTCTATCGAACTGCATACTCAGTTTCTTAAATTTCTTTAAATTCATTTTTGCCTTTTCGGCCAGCTGGCTGTTAGTAACATCAAATTTGAGTATCCTGTATGCGCTTGTCATAGTCTAGTAAAGCCAGGGTTCAAACCCCAGGTCCAGACATCAAAACGAAATATGGAAAAATATTTCTTCGGCGACTTCCTTTCAGCAGATTTCTGTCAAAAACTCCGAGAGTAAAAAAAATTGCCATGTAAAGTTTCTCAAAAAAATCTGTGGTTCGGAGTTGACTTTAAATTGTAGGTCCAGCCATTCATGTATAAAATTAACACACACACAACATGAGTGGTGTGAGAAGCTAGGCCGTAATTCTGACTGAAGGGTTGTAATGAATTTGAAATACATTTCTCATAAATGACTCAATGATTCCCAACAAACAAATCTTTCCAAGTTTTTATTGCATTGCCTTATACTGTTACCACCAGATATTAAGGAACTGACAATAAAGATGAGATTTGTTCTGAAAAGGGTAATGTAGGTTCAAAAATTATATTCTCTAGAGCCTATTAGGTAGAGGGGAAAATTGTTATTGAAATTTAAATTTATAAATTCATATCCTTTTCGAAGAAACTGAGAAGGAAACCAAATGCACTAAAAGAAGCCGCAACTTAGTTTAATAATGGATATTGAAGCAAACACACATAACGCCGCTACCTGCAGCAAGATCAGGTAGTTGTTTGAACCTAAGCCAAACACAGCCATTTTTTGCTCAGGCATAATCAAAAATACAAATTTCCATGACAATTTTCCCCTATAAAAGGGTTGAACCAAACTTACTTATTTGCTACCTGAATATGGTAGCTACTTCTAGTGAAAATACAAATGTTCAAAATGGTTTCCACCTATAAAAGGGTTGAAATTGCCGAATAAATTTCAAACACTCTTGAATCTCGGTAGACAATAGTTGCAGCGGAAAATTTATAGAAAAAAAATGGAAGCAAAAAAACAAGTAAAATCTGGCGAAGTGTTCGACAAGTGTATAGACATGTCGAAAATAAAACTGGATGTGTTAAAGGCACAAATTAATATGAAAATCTCCAATGTTTTTCAAATTGAAAAGTTCATATACAATGAATTGAAATTGGAGCAATTTATCAGCCCGATGAAGATGCGTAGAAATATGACTGAATTTCTGAATGATGTCCGCGTCAAACAATTCATATCTGAATTATGGCCGATTTTATTAGCGGCAAAGAGAGTGCTACAAGCATTCCTGTCGCTGGCTGCGACCTGAATCTATAAGTTGAGGACAGCGAATTTAACAAGTCCCAAATAAATGCACCACAAATTGTTTAAATTATGTTACATATATTTGAGCAACCGTTTATTTCTAATAAAAAATATTAAATTATTACAAGTAACTTATAAGTAAATTAAGCGACTTACCGCAGTCTTTATCCCCAACAATCTAAATTTTATAATTAGAGCCAGTAGTTACTAAGCCTATAATTTCTGTTTGCTTATGTACTTTTACAACAGTTCATTTCCAAATAAATAAACTGAACGAAACTACTGCAGTAGAATATAGGGACAAAGATTACGTTTAGTTCGTAAACAAATAAGGACAAAAAGGACTGCAAACAATATAAAAAATACTAACAGACAAATGATCATACAATTGGTAAACAAATAAGGACAAAAAGGACTGTAAAAGGACAATAACAAAATCCTAACGGACAAATGAACCAAACAACAATGATCATACAATTGGTAAATAAAAACAATTTCAATGAACATTAAGGTAGTTCATAAACAATATTTAAATTAATAAAAATTATTCAAAATAAATTAAAATAAACAAAACAAATTAATGAATTCATGAGCCATTAGGCGACATTCCCACCCCCGTGGATCGGCAACGATTCACCATCTAAATCAAGAACTGCTAGTTTGGAAACTGGGCGTTTAAGTATTCCACTACTTGTTTGGACATCAGTTCTTCGTATTACACCATCACTGCCAGGGAACACATTTATGACACGACCTCTCTTCCAATCTCGACGGGAAACAGCTGGATCGCAAATTAGTACGAGATCACCGGGAGCCACAGGCTTGGTATATTCACACCATTTGGACCGTCTTGTAAGTGTTGGCAAATATTCCACAATCCATCTTTTCCAGAAATGATCCCTTAGCTGTCGAGCAATTCGCCACTGCTTTTTCAATACCACTTGCTTTGTAATTTCAACACCTTCGGGCGTTTGAGCCGTATTTGCAGAAACCAACAAGAAATGATTTGGCGTCAATGGTTCTTCGTCTTCAGGGATGACAGGCAAGTGAGTCAATGGCCGAGAGTTTACGATGTTTTCGGCTTCAATTAAAAAACTTTGCATTGTGTGCTCTTTTGGGGCAACTTCCTTTAGAGTTACTCTTAAAACCTTTTTAACACATTGAACCATTCGCTCCCATATACCACCTTCTGTAGGATTGTGTGGACAATTAAACTGCCATTCAATGCCCTTTGTGGACAACTCATCTTGAATTTTAACCAGATCAAAAACTTCATCAAATCGCTGGGCTTCCTGGTTAACTCCAACAAAATTCTTTCCGTTGTCGCTTCGAATCTTCAACGGGGTCCCACGACGATTTATAAAATTCCGTATACTCAAAATACACGCATCAGTCGAAAGATCATAGACCACTTCTAAATGTACTGCTCTAATTGTGAGACACGTAAACAGTGCAACCCAACGTTTTTCATGACGTCTACCAATAGTCACATTTATTGGGTCAAAATAGTCCACACCAGTATAAGTAAATGGACGGACGTATGGAGTTAGTCTATCTCTTGGAAGTGATCCCATAAAGGGAGTTACTGGAACGGCACGACGAATCTTACAAATGTTGCAATTTGATGCGGTCTTACTCAATAGCTTACGTAGTCGTGGAATCCAGAACCTTTTTCTTATTTCGCCTATGGTAGCCTCAAAATTTTGATGTTTCATCTTGTTATGCACATGGGCTACAAATAGTTGTGAAAAGCGGTGACAGGGTGACAAAATTATAGGGTGCCTGGCATCTAAAGGCAACCAACTCGCAGCATCAATACGACCGCTCACTCGAAGTAAATTATTTTCATCAAAATAAGGCGAAAGCGAAAATAACTCGTTTTCCTTTTTTAAAGAACCACCATATTTTAAAATGTTTATTTCAAGGGCGAAACACTCTTCTTGGGACAGACGACACAGACTAGTTTCAGCAACCCTTAACTCTTCAGCACACAGGCATCTCGAACCTTTATATTTATCATCTTTTTGGCATCGATTTGTAAATCTCAGAACCCAAGCCATTGTTCGTTTAAGCCTGAGAAATGAAGAAAAACGGCTAAAATCTATAACTAAATTTGTACTGACCAGCATGACAAATTTGGGGCGTAGTTCTTCTTCACACAAATCATCAGGTTTCGCAGAATTCTTATTCGGCCAATCAGCTTCGTTTTTATACAAAAATTGTGGCCCTTGGAACCAACATGTTTCAATGGAAAAATCAACACCATTTTTAGCTCTTGTAATATCATCGGCAATATTGAGATCTGTAGGCAACCATCTGGGAATGGTCATACATTTCAATGGGGCACATTTCGACTTGGCAGATATAAATGACACTCCTATTTGTCCATCAGATGTTGTATATCTCCAATAGGCCACTGCACCGAAGGCATCCTCACTGGCATCAACAAAAACATGCAGCTCTAACTCCAAGGGCAAACCATTTCCAAAATAAAATCGTGGTGCCTTTATATGGACAACATTTCTTAGTTCTTGGAGCCAATTATTCCACATCACTTGTAATGACGCGGGCAACATCTCGTCCCAAAGTACACTATGTCTCCAGACTTCTCTCATCAAAAGTTTGGCAGTTATCATAAAATGGCACAAAAATCCAATTGGATCAAAAATGGACATTACGACACATAACAACTCACGCTTTGTGGGACACCTTTTACCATTGATGACGTCAAAATTCACTCGATGGAACTTCAAAACAAATTTGAACGCGTCGTCCTTTGGATCCCATAACATGCCAAGTACCTTTTCAGTTGAACCGTCCAACTCATTTAAGCCACCTGAGAAACTGACCTGATGATTTAAACTGCCTTCTACAGCCAAGACCACCTCTGATGAATTCGAAGTAAAATTACGCATTTCAAAACCAGCAGCTTTATGTATTTCACAAACTTGTAAGGCAATTGCGATGGCTTTTGATGAGCTATCAAAACTATCTACAAAAACATTTACGTAATGATGGTCCAGAATTGACTTCACGGCTCTAGGGAAACGATCTCTATATTCCATTGCATTCGTTTCCTTTACGTAATGGGCAATACATGGTGAACAGGCAGCTCCAAACGTCATCACAAGCATTTCATACACTTCCGGTGGACCACTATCATCATCTCGCCACAAGAACCTCTGCGAACACCTGTCTTCCTCAGCAACAACAACTTGATGAAACATTTCCTTTATATCTCCACATACAGCTACGGAACCGACTCTGAAATTTAACAAAACTGATGGCAACGATTTGTACTGCTGAGGGCCTTTCAATAACTTCGAATTCAATGAGACACCTTCCACCTTTGCTGCTGCATCAAACACCAAACGAATTTTCCCTGGATTATTAGGGTTGACAACACCAAAGTGGGGCAAGTACCACGTTCTCGGATGAAATGTATCGACTTCACTCAATGATAATTTGCGTACATAGTTCTTTTTTAAATATTCACTCATTATTTGTTTATAGGCCGCACCAAAATCAGGATTATTTTTCATTCTTCTTTCCAGTCCAAAAAATCGATTGAGGGCCATAGAATAGCTATCCGGCAGGACTATGTCATCATTACACCATAGTAGTCTGGATTCAAATCTTCCGGCAACCCTCTTCGTCGAATTTCTCATTATCTCACGTGCTCGCAAATCATCCCTTGACTCAATCACCGGTAGAGCTTTAACGCCAAAATTTTCCGTTTCAAAATAACTTGTCACCAAATTATTCAAATTATCCAACTGTGTTGTCAGCAAACAAGTTTGTGTTCCAGGTCGACCTCCTTTCACGTTTCCAAAAACAACCCATCCAAGATGCGTATTGGCTGCATATGGACCAGCATCTTCCAAAGAGACTATTTCATCCGGCAATCCTAAATGGCAATGGTCTAAACCAATTAGTACCTTTGGAGCCACACATTCATATGAGCTTAAAGGCACACCACGATTCTTTACTAAATCCGCTTTAAAAATCTGACTAGGCAACTTCAAATTCGAGACACCATACACATTTTTTAAGGCATATTTCCTCTTCTTAAAAATGCCGCTTACATGAAGATCCACCACCATAACTGGTTCTTGTACCGATTTACCACCATACCAACTCAAATTCAATTGACTTCGTCGACCTTGTAATCCAAGCTGTCTCACTAAAGAGCTATCCACCATCGTGACTGAAGAACCTTCATCTAGGAGCGCATAAGTTTCAATAGCACAATTTGGTCCATAAAGAACCACTGGGAGTACTCTGAACAGCAAGTCACTTTTTTCACAAGCACTGGAAACACAACTTAGCACTGGCTCGACTGTTGGAACACTCTCTGTAGGGGACACATTTTCAGGTCTTTGACTTGGTACGTTAGGCTTAATTTCATGCAATAATTTATTGTGGTTTCTTTGGCACTTTTCCATGGGACACTGCTTACGCCGACGACAATCTTTACTTGAATGGCCACCACTGAGACACGAAAAGCACAACTTCAATCTCTTCACTTCATTCCATCTATTAGGCACACTCAATTCTAAAAATTTCTTACAATCAAAAATTTTATGTGGGCCAACACAATAAAAACATTTTAACTGCCGTTCTGGGCCATCCGAAGCATATAAAACCACTTTTCGTTTTGGATCACTGCTAGACCTATAGCTACTTGAACTACTTATTTGCACACTTCTTACCAAATTTGCAACACGCTGGAGCCAGGTACTAAAATCCAAAATAGTCGGCAACTGAGGTAAAGATGAGGCAAACTGGGCCCAATCCAAACGTTTACTCATTGGAAGTTTCTGGACCAACTCCTCCATCAGAGTTGGATTCGACAAATGTTGATGACCATTGGCAGATTCCAAAAATGCTGCTAAATTTCTGACCTTAATGGAATATTGCACCAATTTATCGATCGCGTTTTCAGGTATGGGCTGAACTTCCTTCATCTGTTGCAATTGGCATCGAATAAGCAACTCTGGGCGACCATATTGCAGCTTTAATTGCTCTATAACTGTTGGCACATTATTTTGGTGGATGAGCAACGACTTCACACACTCTCTGGCTTCACCTTTCAAAGCCTTCTGCAATCTCAAACAAGGGCAGACAAAAACATTGGCCAGTCCTCGGGAGTACCACAAAATTCGGGCAGATCATAAAGTTTGCGTTGTACTGGCATGGGCACTGTAGCAGGGGAAACAAAAAGAGGCTGTGATGTCATCAACTGGTCTGACTGACTAACATAGGAATATGGCGTTGGATTCCGGCGATCAACCATGCCTTCAGGGCCACTGCTAATACTTTGGATGACTGGCACATTTTGTCCAATAACACTCGGCATATTTAAATTTTGATTTGCTCTTAAAGCGCGTTGAGCGTTTGCCAACTGGGCTTGCAGGATATCATTCTGTCGTTGTAGGTTCTCATTATCAGATGTAGCTTGTGGTAGCTGGGTTCTCACATCAGGACCGGGCACTAACGTCGGCAGGCTAAGGGGCTCTTCATTTGCTGAACTAAAAATGTTTTGCGTTGATACAGCAGGTGTCGTTTCACAGGGGGCAGTAATGGAGGCACAAGTTGCGGTTATTGTTGTTCCGGGGGCAACAGAGCTTCCATTTGGTGCCGACGGCATTTGAAAAACATTTGATGAGCTCTCTGTTCCGGCTGGCATGGAACTTTTCGCAATTTGGCTCGTTGCTGTCTGCAAACGAGAGCTTTTTCTAGAAGGCGACCGTTGCATTATGAATCACAAACTTTTCCAAACGCACAAAAATTCACAAATATTTAACAGCAACACACTCCAAATATTTCAAAAAAAAATTAATTTATTCCGGCAGGCTTGGGGCTACACAAATTTTAGATCAAAATTTAATTGCTCCGGCAGCCAAGGAACCACACATATTTCCACAAAAATTAAAAACACTTTGTTCCGGCAAACATAGAACAACTTCACAATTACTTCAATTTGATCCGGCAGCTTGGAACCACAAATCCAATAAAGGCTTACCTTTGTTCCGGCACCTTGGAACACCTTCGCTCAAAATGCGAAATAAAATTTGTCGCTGGCTGCGACCTGAGCCTATAAGTTGAGGACAGCGAATTTAACAAGTCCCAAATAAATGCACCACAAATTGTTTAAATTATGTTACATATATTTGAGCAACCGTTTATTTCTAATAAAAAATATTAAATTATTACAAGTAACTTATAAGTAAATTAAGCGACTTACCGCAGTCTTTATCCCCAACAATCTAAATTTTATAATTAGAGCCAGTAGTTACTAAGCCTATAATTTCTGTTTGCTTATGTACTTTTACAACAGTTCATTTCCAAATAAATAAACTGAACGAAACTACTGCAGTAGAATATAGGGACAAAGATTGCGTTTAGTTCGTAAACAAATAAGCACAAAAAGGACTGCAAACAATATAAAAAATACTAACAGACAAATGATCATACAATTGGTAAACAAATAAGGACAAAAAGGACTGTAAAAGGACAATAACAAAATCCTAACGGACAAATGAACCAAACAACAATGATCATACAATTGGTAAATAAAAACAATTTCAATGAACATTACGGTAGTTCATAAACAATATTTAAATTAATAAAAATTATTCAAATTAAATTAAAATAAACAAAACAAATTAATGAATTCATGAGCCATTAGGCGACAATTTCAAATAAGTCTATGGAGCCGAAGAAAGATGAAAGTATCCAAACTAAATATAAATCTAGTTTACATACTCGATCCAGAAAACAAGGCAACATGGTGAACAGTGGATAGGAACCATTTGTACCTCCTAAAACTTTCAATCAATATAACATTGAAAACGATATTAAGCATCGGGAAAAACACAGTGAATCTACATCGCTTTCTGGGTCCCCTGAAAGCCGAAATAGTGGTACGGAAAATAGCACTAAAAAGCAACCACTAGTACCGTCTAACACTGTTGGTGCCAGCCTTAAACCACAACAACGCATCAACGTGTTGAATGGTGGAAAACAACCACTAGCACCTTCCAAAACTTTGAGTTAAAACTTAAACCACAAGGACGTATCGACATATCCAAAGTAAAATTGGACGTATTAAAGCCGTGGCTAAGCAAGAAAATCGCCGATATTTTGGAAAGAGAAGATAATGTTGCAGTAGAGTTCGTATACAATAAATTAAAACAGGATCAAATGCTTTGTTGGTAGAAATTACAAATCAGAATTGCTGGATTCCTAAATGGTGGCAAAGCACAAAAATTTGTATGTGAATTATGGCCACTTTTGTTATCAGCTCAAGAGAGTGAAAGCGGCATACCAGCTGAGTTTATCCAGCAGAAGAAAGATGAGAATGTAAACGTAATTGAAAAGGATATTAAGCATGACGGATCTGCATTGCATTCTCGGTCCACTAATAGCCAAATTAGTGGTGAGGGAAGTAGCACAAACGTGGATGAGAAGCAACGTTTAACCACCAACACTTTAAGCACCAAGAATAAACGCCCGGAAAGGGAAAATAATAAAAATTCCATTAACATTGAAAATCAGTTATCGAAACAGCACAAGTCTTTATCAAAAGAATCCTGCAAGCGTTCCGCGGAATGTTCTTCACAATACCATGATACAGAACGTAGTCATAATTCAAGAAGTTCCACTTCACATAAGAAATCATCTTCTAAAATAGTCAACAAGATCCGTGAAAATGGTAGCGATGATGGTAAAGCATGCGGTTTAAACGGTTTTGAAAATAATTGTATGTTCTCACCTAAAACCCTACAACAAGAGACAAAAGCCATTTCACTGGATCAACGTCCTTCTACACCAATTCGACAATTTTTGTCGGAACATTGTTCACAAACCGATGATTTTTTGAAACTTTGGAATGAAGCACCCGATAAGGAAACAATTCTATTATCAGACAAATTTGTGTATCCTGATGAAAAAAATATCGAAAAACAGATAAACACCACTTTGTCGCCCCCGCCATCATCTGTTAGTAAATCAGATCATAAACAGCAAAAAGCGAATATTGACTTTGATAAGGTAGTTAAAGCCGAAGTCGAAATAAAAGCTGCCCGCGAACTACACTCACGTAAACGTACGCACTCGACTATGAGTAACGAAAGCAAAAGGTCCGAAAGTGATTCTTCCAATAAAGATGAACAGCAAACAGCTAAGAAGAGCCGAACAAAGGCAAAGAAATCCTCAGCGACGCACAATTCAGACAAAGGCTCGTCAAGGAAGCCAGAAGCGGAATCAAGTAGACAGAAGAAATACGGCAAAGTAATGAGAGAACGGATGCTGGAGCTTTTTGGTAATTGTAGTAGCGACGAAGAAGAACACCGTCCAGACAAAGCCTCTTCTAAGAAGCCGGTAGCTGAAAAAACAACGACATGAGTAAACTTGAGTTTGAGCTTTTTGGCAGTATGAGTAGTGATGAAGAAACCGTTTAAATATACTCGGCAATGAAGACAGAAGCTATGGTTATGGGACGATGCGAATGCAGATTATAATTTTGAAAAAAAAATGTATTATTTGTAAACAATTCGTATAAGTTTTATATTAAATATCACATGACAATGTTTTTAATTTTTATTAAAGATTGATGTAATTAATGAATAGTTTTTAAGTTTAATTTTTAATCTTAAGAAATATAAAATAAAAACAAAAAATTTATTCAATGTTCTAATTCAACTATTATGCTAAAGAGGGAAGGTAAGGGTTATGAAAGTTTTTTTATATTCAAAACTAAAAATGGTATTTGTTTTGAATCTTATATTTACAGAAGAAATCATTGTTGTCATTACTTTAAATATTATTTTTCTTTCACGTTGTCGTTGAAGTCGCCGTAGTCTGGTAAGTAGTGTGTTGGCTTATTATACGAAAAGCCAGGGTTCGAGCACCAGGCCAGCCATCAAAGACAAAATTCAAAAAGGTTTTCTTCGACGACTTCCCCTCAGCAGATTTCTGGCACAAACCCTGAAAGTAAATAAAATTGCCATAAAAAGATTCTCAAAAAAATCGGACGTTCGCAGTTGAATTTAAAATGTAGGTCCCGACACTCATGCACCAGGAAAATATGCATTTGAGCAGTGGTTTGTTAAATTTAAACGAAGCGAAATAAGTACCGAGTAGTGAACGCCCCACATAGCTGTTACAAATAAAAGAAACAACAAATTTTTTATTTTATTTTAAGACCGAATATTCAGGGGATTGCCCTAATTATAGGTTATAGAAGAGATGAAACAGGGAATACATATATACACCTTTTCTATTCGTAAGTTAAGCTTATCAACATGGTAATTGCACTGTTTGTATTCAATATTTTGCTCAAGTGTTTGTTGAAAAACCCAAGCCACTACATACATAAATTACAACCCTTCAGTCAAGATTACGTCCTATTTTCTCACGTCACTTATGTTGCGTGTGTTAAATTTATACAGAGTGGCGGCGCCTACAGTTTAAAATTGACTTCGAACGACAGATTTTTTTAAAAACTTTTCATGACAGTTTTATTTTCTCTCAGAGTTTTTGTCAGAAACTTGCTGAGAGGAAGCCGCGGAAGAAATTTTTTTCTCACATTTTGTTTTGTTGGAGATGTTTAATCTGGGATTTAACCGTGGCGAACACACTATCTACTAGACTACGGCGACCACAACAGGAAACAGGGAATATTGTATTTGTATTAAAATCTACATAAAATACTTATGCAGGAAGAAGTTTATTCACACGGATAAGGCGGTTAACAAATATATTCCGTCTACAACGTATTCTGCGATCTTTTAGCCAATCAAACACAAACGTATGTATGTATGTATGTACTTTACATGACATACGAGCTTTATGGAAAAAATATATGCGATTTAGAGTGAGACGGTCATTTATTTACCTCACGAGTATAATCCTTTGAAGTAGCTATAGAACAGCGAAACTGAAGTGTAGTTGTTTGAGATACCAGAGGCAATAAAAATATCAAAAGGATGTGGTGGTCATATATTGTGTATGAATAATGTTTGGGTATAAGAAAGCTATGTTTCAATGAGTGCCAGTTGAGCTCGCATGGATTCACAGATGAAGGCCATTAACGTATTATACGTCCTCAGTAAATGCTGTTTTAAATTTTATTTTACGAATCTCTAAGTATGCATCATGAGGCCACGAAATATTTGCATTTAAAACCAGATCCTCGATCCTATTTTAAAATAATAAGAATAGCTGAGTTTTCCTAAACGAAAACCAGTCTTACTTTCAAGGTTTTATTATATATTTCTGTGAAAAGGAAGAAAAATCCATATATCCAAAGAAATTTTTTATTGTCACAAAGTTGGGTACGCCAATATTTATACACGATGGAAGCTAGTGACATTTTATTAGTGTAAGTTCGTCATAAACTAGATTATTGTTATTTTTCTTTCTGCATTCACCCTTTTTATATGTAGTTTGACAGCCCTATTCTTGAGAGAAAGAAAAAATATTTGTTATGAACAACTCTCAGCTCGTGATTGGGTTAATTTAATATTTTGTCCGGAAAAACTTGAACAGACCAGCCAGTAGGATATAATTTACATACAAAGTTGAATTGATGTGCCCACATATTAGGTTAGGTTAGAGTGGTAGCTCTAATACCAAAAGATCATTTGAGCACGTACAAGTGAACGTAGTCCCTTTACTGACTAAGCTCCACCAAACCAGGGAGAAAAAATAGTTGGTCAGCGCAAGGGCTGCACGCCCACATACATAAATCATGCAAAATTTAAATTTCCTTTAAAAAATGGATTTCTTTTGTTGTTGTTTGTAAATCATTCATTCAATAATAACACACGATAAATTTAGACAATAACTATGATATTTAAGTAAATTAGTGTCTTTAAAGTTTATGATTTGATAGAATAAATCAGTATAGAAGGAATACGTTATTTGGCGCCACATTCGTAAAAGCGCTATTTCTGTTTTATTTTGCTTGTCTTTTTGAACAGATTGAAATCTAATTCAGAAACAAATTCTCTTTAAATCCATGAATAGGAAACAGAATGTGTTTAAAGAGTTTGCTAAAAGCAAATTCGAACTTATACGCTCAATAATTGGAACATGCGGTGAACACTATGAAGTTTACAATTATGTGGTTACAGTTATGCGGGTAGTTTTTTATATTAACATACTGATCTACATATGGTAGATGGCTATATGATATGATATTTCACGAATGGAATTGTGATCAAATTGACCCTACATATTAGAATCAACAAGCATTCAGTACTTTGGTGTACTGACTGTATCTTTAGAATTTTCTTCATTCTCGAGAAAATTCCGCCGTCCCACAGAGGGGCATTTTGCTAGAAAACCTGGCCAAAATTAATAGAAGTGTTTTATGAGTTAATGGCTGGTTTTTTTTGATAGTGTTAGTGATAATTAGGCCCAAGGATGATCCCAACTGATTTTGGTTAAAATCGGTCCGCGATTTCGCCTAGCCCTCATACAAATTCCCCTCGAAATTGCACTTATTTAACATAATTATGGTAGTTATGCAACAATCATTATAAAATTTAGCATGGATCAGTTCTGTATACTAAGAAATCATGATGTATAGTTTGGTGAAAATCGGATCACATTTGACCCTAGTCCCCATATAAAGTCCCCTTTAGAAATTCACGTTTGCGCTTATAAATGGCTTAAAAACATCGATAACGTCATAAATTCAGTATGAAGGTGTATTTTGTAAATCTAAATCATATTACCAAATTTTGTTATGCTCGGTCCATAATTGCCCTTTGGTCCAAAATAGGCCCCTTAAGAAAATATGTTTAGCAATTATATTTGCCTTAAAAATTTTTTTACCTCGATGAAATTCGACATGAACATGTTTAATATGAATTTGAATCATTTATGATCACATTCTATTATACTCGGATCATAAGTGCCCCTAGGTATTACATACGGTCCATTAAGAAAATCTAACATACATCTCATATTGTTATAATAGTCGATATACATATGTAATTAAGTTTTTAAACTTCTGTGATAATTAATATTTATTCATAATATTTATTTTACATTATTTAATACTTAACTTAAAATAATACTTAAAAAGTGAAACTAACTACTATCGTTAAAATCGTTATCATTTTCATCATCAACGTCAGGAAGGAGTAATTTAATAGTATCTAATGAAAATGCTTTTCTATTACTTCGCGTTTGTTGTATACTGCAGCTCATAAAAGGGTCGCTGCTTAAATGTAACCTATTCAGGACATCTCCATTGGTATCGCTTCTACCGAATTTCCTCGCATAATTCGTACGTCTAATTTTTTTAATTTTTCAAAAAAACTAAAATTTTCAAAAAATCGTCAAAAATAATTGCGCAAATTTGCGCAAACTTTTTTTGTTCCTGAATGTGAGAGTTCGTATTTTCTTGTGGTATATAATATGAAACTACTAAAAACTACATTCATTCATTCCTTATCTTTTTTAGGAAGAGTAAAAAAATGTTAAACTTTTATTATTTTTAAATTATATTAATATATGAGATATATGAGTCGTTCAGAGCACAAAGTGATTAACTCCACTTTTTGCAAAATCTTAAATTTAATTAATTAAATTTTTATATTTATTATAACTTTCCTGAATAGTAAAGATTAACACCATTAAACGACAAAATTTTTTGGGCCATTGCATAATAAGTAATTTATTTCAGAAGACATTTTGATTAACTCCATACTCTTATGTAAATCGTTACAATAACGCAATTCAAATGCATCACTAGCAGACGCAATGCATTTTATAATTTACATAGTCAACTTGACCAAAATATTTCTTTATGAGGCTGAATCAAAGTTAAAGAAGTAAAAAGAAGGCGTCTCGCGAATAGAACTGAAGATCAAAGATCACGTTCTTGCACATATTACCTTCGAAAAGACAAAACTAATATTCCCGTTTGCAAAAAATGATTTAATGATCAGGTGAGTGACGGGCGGATACACAAGTGTTGTTCTAAAGAACAAGTTATTTTTTTTATTGATCAGCGCAAAGACCATGTTTTCAACAATAAAATAGATGACATAAATGTTATCAAAGGGCTCATAATCCAAGACGACAATATTTACATCCTGACTTAAATATTAAAAAAATTTACGAACTATACGTCACACAATGTGAAAAAGAAAATATAGTACCAGTGAAAGAAAAATGTTACTATAATGTGTTATCTACAAAATTTAGTTTACATTTTAAACAACCATCAAAAGATACGTGTCAAAATTGTGACGCTTTGCAAACAAAAATTCAATCTTCAGACGGTGAGGGAATTAAGACGGCAAAACAAAAGGAACACTGCATAAAAGAGGCCGAACGGGCTCGCAATCAAATGGCTGCCGATCGAATGGCAGCATTAGAAAAAAGTTTCGTAATTTCTTTCGAATTAGAAAAATCTTTAGTCTTTCCTAAACTGACTACATCTGTAGCTTATTATAAGCGAAATGTATATGTTCACACGAGTGAACAAATACACAAGCCTAACCCTGACTTTCAATAGGACAACACAAACATCTTTAAAAACAATAACAATAATAACACCAACACACATCAACATTCATCATACATATCAAAATTCACCACACACATCACGTATACACATTCTTCAATAGGTTCAAAAGGATTGTTATATCCTTTTAGATCAGTTGATTATCGACATCGAGAACAAAAGGAACAACCCAACAATCCTTTCGCGAGTGCGCCACATATAATATAATTTTAAATATTGTGAAAATTAACAAGACTAAAAGAATTTGTAAAATATTGTGAATATTAATAAATTTAAATCTAAATGTGAACGATAGTGAACAAATTATATATATTGTAAAACAATTTCATAGAAATACATTTTATAACGTTTTTAAAATATATACACAAAACATTAACAAACACTTATCATTTGCATATATACATAATTTATATACAGAAAAGGTTTGTGTATTTATATACCCTACCCCCTCTTACCCCACATACTAACCCTACCCCATAACCCGTTCGATCATGGTCCTTCAAGGAAAAAGAAGAGACAGCGACACGTATGTATACAGTCCACAAAACACCCCCTAATTTGTGAAAAATCTACCCCACCCTAAAAAATATAACCCCACAAAACCCTAATTTAAACATTTTTACTAAAATAAAAAGAAATTTAAACAATAAAAACAATATTGCTGTGCAGAAAACAAATAAGTGCAAAGTGAAACAGATATACAAATTAAAATAAACACACATACACTAACAAAAACAGTGTTAAACATAAATCACCCTATACAAAAAACGTTACAAAATATCGTACAAACAAAAACGCATAAGTCGATAGTCAACAAAATACTTAAATCAAAAAACACAAATTAACAATTAACACAAACAATAATCACAGAAGTTCACATTAGAAGAAAGAGTGCATTAACAAAAACATACATACATATAAAACAGTAAAAAAAAATAAGAAAATGCAAAATCAAAAATAATAATACATCACATATTTAAAATTATAATACATATTAAAATTACAAAAAAAAGTGAAATTACATAGAACTGTAAAAATAAAAGTTAAAAACAAATCTAAAACCAAAAGGAAAGCACAAAAGTTACTAAAGTTCATAAAAATACAAACAAAACACATAAACATAAATACAAACAAAACAAAGAAACAAAAATTATACATTTTCAAAACAATATATAAATATAATATATATATAAATTAAAAAGGAAACACAAAAGTTCACAAAGGTTCAAAAAAAATAGAAACAAAATACACATTAAAAGAGGAACACATATTGCACATTATTTGGAACAATACATAAACAGAACAAAAGTGAGAAAAGACAAATAAAAAATTGAACAAAATTCAAAACAAGTAGCAACAAAGTACATAGTGACAAAAATTAAAAAATTGAAAAATATAAAGTGCACTAACAATTACATGTCAATACAACTTACAAAAAATAAATCAAAAACAATTACAAATATAAGCAACTACTAACAAATAACCATTATTAACATTATACACAAACACAACACAACAAACATCACACAAAGAGGAATTGGAAAAATATAATTGGTTTGTACCCTACCCTCAGCAGACAAGGTAAGTTGATATTTTTCAATTTACATTTTTTTATATATATCGCATATTTTGTCGCGAATTTTTTGGATTTATAAAAGAAAAAAATCACAATATAAAATATTATCTCATAAAACCCACCCAATACTTACCCTTTTTTTCGATAATATTTTCAAAATATTGTGAGTAACACATATTGCCGTTCTCTTTGTGTAGTGCAACAAAAACACAAAGGATACGCAATAGGCAATTTTGTCTGCTGATTAGTTTTATTTCAAATTTGAAATAAACATTTGTTTTAACCAAATTTACCCGCGATAATTCGATTTACTATCGCAATTTAATAACTTTTTCCAATCCTCTGCGTATTAAATTTTAAAAAATA
This sequence comes from Sarcophaga variegata, assembly GCA_932273835.1. Taxonomy (NCBI): domain Eukaryota; kingdom Metazoa; phylum Arthropoda; class Insecta; order Diptera; family Sarcophagidae; genus Sarcophaga; species Sarcophaga variegata. The sequence continues at coordinate 84,127,587 of OW026358.1, read as the reverse complement.
AATATGTCGGAATTAAAAACTTTAGCCGCCGATATTCTACGTTATATCCAACAGGATTTAAGTGCCTTTGAGGAAGATTTTAAGGCCAGTACAGAGAAGTCTCAATCACTACCCGCATTGAGATTCATGAAGAATGAATTGGAAGAATTGTGGTCGAATATTGACGGAAAATTCAGACAGATCCGAGAGTCGCCACAACTCAATGAACCCGAAGTAGCCAATTCGATAAATTTTAATGGCCTCTCCAGGAATGTGAGATCAGCTAAAAAATTCTATAGGTCATCTATGATTTCCATAGATGAGTCTATAGAAAACTTTACCCAACCCAAAAATTCAAACCCCACCCAACCCGAACCCACACAACCCACCCAATCAGTTGGATTTAACGAACCACCTTGCGATATGCAAACATTCAGTGGGGATTTCAAGTCTTGGGCCACGTTCAGAGATCTATTCAAGGCTATTTATGGCAATAATACCCGCCTAAGTGGTGTAGAAAAACTTTTCTACCTTAAGAATAAGACTAGCGGCGAAGCTAAAGAAATAGTCGACAATGCACCCTTAACTAATGATGGTTTTCTTATTGCTTGGACCCAACTGGTAAATCAATATGAAAATAAAAGGATGCAAATTAACGCACAAATTATGACCCTTTTACATTTACCAGCGGTAAACACTATGTGCAGTGTTTCAATAAGAAAATTACAGAGAAAGATTAATTGCTGTATTGCAAATTTGAATACATTGGAGATAGATACGGACAATTGGGATCCTATCATAGTATATCTCTGTTTGACAAAATTACCCAAGGAAACCCGAAGGGAATTTGAGAAAACCCTAAAGGATTGTGCTAAAATGCCTTCCTGGACAGATGTGGATGTATTTCTAACAAATACATTCAAGGAACTCACTTCTGTCAATGATGTTCCGGAAAGTAACCCTAACCCTAACCCAAACACCCACCCAAAACACAAATTCCTCCAGGACATCAACAATCGAATTGACAGAAGAGTAAAAACGTTCCATAATGTGACACACAATAATAGGAAGGATACCCGATCCACAAACGTATTCCAGAGCAAACCCTCGAATTCAACCCAAACCCACCCAAATACCCATAATTACCCAAAAACCCAGGAAAAACCCGATGGTTCATTGTGCAAACTGTGCAAAAGTAACCATACTTTGAGGGAATGCTCATCATTTACTTCCCTGGGAGTAAATGAAAGAATTGAATTCGTAAGAAAGAATTCAATTTGTTAAAATTGTCTGGCCATTAGCCACATGGTATCAGAATGTCGCAGTACCTTTACATGCAGATACTGTGGCGGCAGACATAACACCCTATTACACAAACCCAACCCAAACACTAACCCACAGAATGACGATAAACCATCTACGTCAAGTGCAATACAGTCTTTCTCTACCCAAACCCAATCAAGCAAAACCCAATTAGACGACAGAGCTAAATTATTAGGCACAGCTGCCATGAACATTCAAATACACGGTGAAGAATTCCCTGCTAGAGCGCTTATTGACCCAGCATCAGACTTTTCATTCATTTCTGATAAGCTAAGGCGCAAATTACACATATCCACCCTACCCATAGTTGCTGAAATCTCAGGTTTAAATGAGGTTGTTTCAGGACGTTCGAACAAGATGTGTAATATACATCTTGGTTCTAACACTAATAAGGAATTTTCATTGAATATTCAGGCAATTATTGTCAAAACCCTCACCCGCAATTTACCCACCCAAAACTTAAACCCTACTTTCATAAAAGAGTTGGGCAGAATCCCATTGGCGGATCCTAAATTTTATGAAAGCCGCCCAGTTGATATTATAATTGGTAGCGATTTTTACCCACAAATTATCAGAGCTGGTGTTAAGAAAGATGTTCTTGGCACAGTAATAGCTCAAGAAACTGAGTGTGGTTGGATTTTAACCGGACCAGTACAAGATTCTCACCCTACCCGAAGAATCGTCTCTTATTATAGTTCTGTCAAGCTTGATCAATTTTTGACCAAATTTTGGGAAATTGAAGAAATTCCGCAAGAACCCATTCAATCCGAATATGATTGTACTTGTGAAAAAATTTACACGACAACTACCCGTCGTTTACCCAATGGCCGTTATCAAGTAACTCTTCCATTTCGTAACCCTCAAATTGAGTTAGAAAACTCGCGCCATATAGCGATGGCTCAATATTTAAGAAATGAGAAGAATTTACTAAAGAAACCCGATCTAAAACTTGAATATGATAACGCGCTACAAGAGTATATTGACTTAGGTCATATGAAACCAATTATTTATAACCCTAACACTTCTTCAAACACCCATTATTATTTACCCCATCATGCTGTTGTTAAACCCGATCGTGTTACGACAAAAGTTCGAGTTGTTTTTAATGCATCGAGCAAAACTTCGAACGGCAACAGCTTGAATGATACCCTACACATTGGTCCTACCCTACAATAAGATTTGGTTGTTTCAATCTTGAGATGGCGCTTTTATAAGATTGTTTTTAATGCCGACATCACCAAGATGTATAGGCAAATTCAATTGAACCCTACCCACACACCCTATCAAAGAATTTTATTCCGTAAAAGCGTCAACGAACCCATTCAAGATTACGAACTGCAAACAGTCACATTTGGCGTTAACTGTGCCCCTTATTTTGCTATCAGAACCCTACACAAATTAGCCGCAGACATTCAAGATACCCACCCAATTGCATCTCTAATTTTGAGAGAGAATATGTACGTCGATGATGTACTAACCGGTGCTCATTCTGTTCAAGAGGCTGAAATCGCTCAAAAACAGTTAATCACTGCACTCGAATCTGCTGGTTTTCCTCTACGAAAGTGGACATCAAATACCCAAGAGCTCCTAGATAATTTACCCAAGGACCACCAACTCAATGCCGCCTTACTCACCCTTCCGGAATCGGAAAACCCTAAAACTTTAGGCATTCGGTGGAATCCAAAAGAGGACAATTTTTTCTTTGAGGCCCCAAAAATAAAATAAAACCAGCCTACACTAAGCGAGCAGTTTTATCTGACATCGCAAAACTTTTTGACCCAGCTGGTTGGTTAGCACCAATTATAATATCCGCCAAAATCGTGATGCAGCAAATCTGGCAGGATAATACAGCTTGGGATGAATGTCTTAACCCACTCACACTTATTAAATGGCACAAGTTTTTGCAGTTTTATGATAACATTGACAATATTCGAATTCCTAGATGCATAAATTTTTCACCCTCAGCAAAAATTGAGTTTCATGGCTTTTCAGATGCTTCTGAAAAAGCATACTCTGCGGTTTTATACGCACGAGTTATACCCATAAAAGGACCTATGTCCGTAACCCTACTCGTCGCTAAGACGAGAGTTGCACCTATCAAGGTTATTTCTTTACCGAAATTAGAACTTTGTGGTGCAGTGTTGTTGGCAAAAATGGCACAGAACATAATTATCCAGCTGCAATTAAGCCAATACCCAATGCATTTCTTGACGGACTCCGCAATAGTTTTGGCATGGCTCAATAAACCCCCGACTACCTGGAATACCTTTGTGGCTAACCGTGTGTCTGCAATAGCCGAGGCTGTAGGCACCAAGAACTGGAGTCATGTGGCCTCTTACGATAACCCAGCCGATGTTGCCAGTCGTGGATGCAACGCAGATGAACTGAAGGACGACAAGCTATGGTGGAATGGACCAACATGGTTGAAGGAAGATCCAACAAAGTGGCCAACAACACATTTAACCTACGAAACTCAAGCTGAAGCTAAAATTTGTCAGTCGTTCTCTACGACTTTGAACCCAAAAACATCTATGGACTCTACCCACCCTACCCAAGACATTTTGGAAAGATTTTCTAAATGGTCCAAAGCACTTAGAATATTGTCATATGTCTATCGATTTTGTGATCGCGCATCAGTTATTCAAAGAAATGGAATTCGACATGACAGCGTAGTTCTGGGTCGAAAAATTCCACAATCTATTGACGAAAGACTTAATAGATTATTAACCCACCCGAGTATTGAACTTGATGCGCATGAGATCAAAGCTACCCGTGATAGACTGATAATTCTTTGTCAGAAACAACATTTCAGTGAAGAATATTCTTGTCTGAAGAAATCGAACCCTTTGCCCAAGAAAAGCAATTTACTCACCCTTACACCCTTTTTGGACACAAAGAATATAATGCGCACAAATGGCAGATTGGCAAACTCCAACAACTTAACATATGATGAACGACACCCTATTTTATTACCCTACCCTAGCGCCTTTGCTAAATTATTAACCCAACACGTTCATCTTATAACCCTACATGGCGGAAATCGTCTAATGTTGAGAGTAATTCGCACGAATTTTTGGATTCCGAGACTGCAGAATCTTATCAGTTCTGTAGTCAATAGGTGCGTACCCTGTTTATGGCTGCATTACCCCCCCGAACGTGGGGAGTGGGTATGAAACTACAAGGCAACGCCACTGATTGGTTTCAACTTGGCGAAGCCCGGGGCTATCCTTGCAAGTACATACCAAGCAGCTCACAGCCTCCGTATCTTAGATCAGGCGCTCCCCGGGTACTGTTACTCAGCATCCGCTGGGTACTTGCTAATGTGAGAAGGCAAGATTGACGATTCGGCACGACCTTGACTATGCATTGGAAATCGATTTTGAAGATGATGCAAGTGGGCTGACGTTTGTTGCATTCTGTTACCTGAGTACACCGAGTGAAAACCGGTCGAAATGGCTTTCAGGCTAATGTTGCAGACGCCTCCGTTCCGTTAAATCCGTGGCAGGGCTTCAAGTACGTTCGATTATCGTCGCCATTTAGTTGGTGATGCAGGTTTAGTTGAGATGACTCCTAATTAGTGTCCGACCTGGCTCTGAACGCAAACTCCCATGAGGATTTGCGTCAACCCTCGCGAGGACCTCACTGATTACCACAGGCACCCTCGGGGTCTTTGAAGGACAACTGCATATCCGATATGAGATAGCGGCTTGAAGATGGAACCCAAGAGAAAAAATGAATAAAAGAATACTAGAAGTGGAAGAGATGATGCAGGGAGAGGTTGCCTTTATGAGCAGCCCGAAAATCAGGCGATCGCCGGTGAAGAAATCCCAGACGACGACGAACTCTCAGAGCGCGTCTGCGAAGAACACTGGGACTAAGAAGGATGGCACGACACCGGAATCTGTGCAAGAAGGGGCGCAAACGCAACCGGCGCATAGTGGAACACAGGAACCGCTTTTGAGGCACAGTTCCCCTAGACAGGAGTTTATATGTAAGATGAGAAACTCCGAGGAGGAGACCCTCACTAAGTGCCAAAATGTTATCCGCAGGATTAGAGGGGCAATGACGAGGGCAAGGAACATCAGCATGGAAGTTCAGAGCGGAGTAGCTGAATTAGAGGAGCTCATCGACATAATGCGGAGCTATAGAGAGAACTGCAAGACTGCGGAAAAGGAAAAAGAAGTGAGTATAGCACCCGAAATCACCAAGAATAACAGGAATGACTGTGAAGTCTCCACACCTGTTAGTTCCCTCAACAAGAGAGGCGCCTCAAGCCCGCCGGAGAGCCGTCCGGATAAAAGGCCGAGAGGAAAACCGACGGACACCATACAGCTCAAGGAAACAGTGGACGAGGAATGGAAAACAGTGAGGAGCAAGAAAACGGCAAGGAAAGAGAAAAAGGAGCGAAGAAAAACTGTGAAAGAACGTCCAGAAGCTGTAATCATCCACCCAACCGAGGGGCGCAGCTACGCTGACGTTCTGAGGAACATAAGGAGCAAGATAAGACCAGAGGAATCGGATATAGCGATACGAGCCGTCCGGAAGACGAAAACAGGTGCTATTCTCATTGAAATGGGTAAAGGAGGCAAAAGGGACGAGTTCAGGGAGAACCTAAAGAGCGTCCTAAATCAAGAGGCAACCGTAAAGGACCTTGTACCTACGGTCACTTTGGAAATTCGGGACCTGGATGCCCTCACAACCACCGAGGAAGTTATGGCAGCCGTACAAAGAGAAGCGGGCGAAATAAACCCGGATACGTCCGTTCGTATAACCGGGGCGAACAGCCGGGAGCAGAAAAGAGCCTTCGTGACAACCTCTGCAAGTTGTGCGAAAGCGCTGCTGAAACTACAGAGGATCAAAATAGGCTGGACACGCTGTAGAATAACCATCAGGGAAGAACCGACACGCTGTTTCCGATGCTTCGGAATAGGTCACAAACGGTGGGAGTGTGGTGGACCAGACAGGTCAGACCTATGTATGAAATGTGGAGAAAAGGGGCATAAGAGAAAAGAATGCCGGAACACACCGAAATGTTGTATTTGCTATGCGGAGTCAGGAAAATCTCTGGATCACCTCCCGGGATCGCGGTGTTGTGAGAGGACCTTACGGAAGGCAGCATGAAGATATTGCAGCTAAATATGCATAGAGGGAGGGTGGCTTTTTCTTTGCTATCGCAGATAGTCAGGGAGCAGGAAGTTGACGTAGCTGTTATAAGCGAACAGTATGCAGCTAAAAATAGCGGATTCTGGCTGGGTGATGAAAGATCTACAGCGGCTATATGGATAACGGATAACCAGGGCCCCCGACCGAGAAGATCTGGTAGGGGGGATTGTTTCACCTGGATACAGTTTGACGAGATTACTCTAATGAGTTGTTATTTGACTCCCAATGATGACGTGGGAACCTTTGAGGAGAAATTGGCCAGAATCGAGGATGCAATGGCGCAGATTGGCGGCAACTTCATAGTTGCAGGCGATTTTAACTCCAGAGCGGTAGAGTGGGGAATGCAGAATACCAACCCAATAGGCAGGCGAACTGTAGAGATGGCAGCTCGAACCGGCCTGGTCTTCGCGAATGAGGGGAGCGTAGCTACCTTTAGACGACCAGGCTGCGAGGGCACCATCCCTGATATAACTATGGTCTCGGAGAGCATGTATCACAGAGTCAAGGAGTGGAGGGTCTTGGAAATATATACGGGCAGTGATCACCAGTACATATCGTACACCTTTGCTCCAAGGAATAGACTTGAGAAGGACAATTACACCACGAATAATCGAATCTGGGATTCACGGAAATTAAATGCGAATCGGCTACTCTTGGAAGTGGATAGACTCTGTAGCAGAGTTGAACTCTCGGACGATGCGAGGACAAGAGTGGAACAAACCATGGAGATAATAAGACGCGGATGTAAAAAGGCAATGCCCTTGCGAAAACTTCCGAATATCAGAAGGAAGGCAGTGTACTGGTGGGACGACAATATCGCAGCACTCAGGCGAGAGTGCCTACGACTACGACGGAGGTACACTAGAGCCAGACCCGATGGACCAGCTGCTGACGAAATGCGGGCATATAAGGAGGCAAAGAAGACTCTGAAGAAGGCTATATCGCGAAAGAAAAATCAGGCATTTCAGGAACTACGCGACGACGTAAACGTAAACCCTTACGGACTTGGATACAAAATTGTAATGGACAAACTAAACAGAAGGAAACCAATGCAAATTATGGACGAGCGAGTAATGAGAAATATAGTGGATACACTATTCCCTACTCATGAACCGGCGACCGAACGACGACGGAATACGCGCAATACAGAACCTTTGCCAGTTTCCGCGGAGGAGCTGAAAGCAGCTGCAGTCGGATTGAAACCCGGTAAGGCACCGGGGCCCGATGGCATCCCGCCTGAGGTAATGCGGGAGATTGCCAATCAGAGACCGCAATTCCTACTGGGAATGTACAACGCGTGCCTGAGAGAGTGTATTTTCCCCGAAATATGGAAGAGACAACGGCTAGTCTTGATAAATAAGGGAAAGGGCGATCCAGAGGACCCATCTGCGTACAGGCCACTGTGCATGCTGGATACGGCGGGAAAGCTGCTCGAGAGGCTTTTGAAGCCTCGGCTTGCTGCCGCGATTGAGGATAGTGGCGGACTGTCTGCTAGACAATATGGATTTCGACCCGGTCGGTCTACAATTGGTGCCTTGAGAGAGGTGACTGAAGCGGCCAGGGTAACACAACGAGGGAGCAAATCTTCGAGGCCTGTGGTACTGCTTGCGACTCTGGACGTTAAAAATGCGTTCAACAGCCTTAGATGGAGCGACGTATTAAATGCTTTGGAGTACAATTTCTCGGTGCCACACTACATCTTGGCCATGATAAGTAGTTATCTGAGTAGAAGACAGCTGGTGTATAACACAAGCTCGGGCCCAAGGGTGAAACATATAACATCAGGAGCGGCACAGGGATCTATACTCGGCCCCGACCTATGGAACGTCAACTACGATGGAATTCTGAAAGAGGATATGCCAGAGGGAACTTTTTTGGTTGGATACGCAGATGATATTGCAGGTGTTATCACGGCCAGGAACACGGAAGAGGCACAACGAAAACTGAGACGTGTCATGCTGAGAACAAAAACATGGCTGGATGCCCACGGCCTGGATCTGGCCATGCACAAAACGGAATTACTGCTGATCACTGGTCGTCATATCCCCTTGCAAGTGGACATGAGTATAGGAGACGGAGTAATTAGGACCAAGAGCTCGGTGAAATACCTGGGAATAAGGCTGGATCCCAGACTAACATTTTTACATCAGATCCAGTACTCGGCTAACAAGGCCCAGAGGATCGTTGGACAGCTCAGTAGATTAATGGCGAACATTGGAGGCCCGCTACCGGCGAGACGGAGACTCCTGATGGAGGTTGGAAACAGCATTATGCTTTATGGGAGCGAAATTTGGGCCGAAACACTGAATGTTAAGAAGCGGACAAACGCACTGGTAGCGGTACAGAGAACGGCTGCATTGCGTATCGCGTCGGCATATCGTACGGTATCCGCTCCAGCCGTAGTGGTGATAGCGTGTATTATCCCTGTGGATCTGCTGGCAGCGGAGCGGATGGAGATCTATAAGGCGAAATCGGCTGGGAGTCACATAACCGCTCATTTCAGGGAAAACACCATTTCAAAATGGCAACAACGATGGAACGAAGAAGATAGAGGAAGATGGACGGCGAGACTTATTCCAGACATAAGGCCATGGATTGGTCGGAAATTTGGAGAGGTAAATTACTACGTTACACAGATGTTATCGGGTCACGGATATTTTAGGAAATATCTGCACAGAATGTTAAAGACCGCCTCACCTTACTGTCTTTACGAGGAAGGGGAGATAATTGATGACGCAGAGCACACCGTTTTCGAGTGTGCCCGCTGGCAGAGCTATCGCTCTGCACTGACGTCGATAGTTGGGACGATCACGCCCGGTAACATTGTCGGGGTTATGATCGCGAGTAGAGAAAATTGGACCTCAGTGGCGAATTACGTGGAGAGGATTCTAAAACTGAAGAAGAGGGATCTTGAGGCTGCAGAACATGTGGGCACGCCGGAATAGATGAAACTGGCACACGTGTCAATCGAAATTCGAAGTAAAGATCTGGAGGAAAGGAATAGTGGAGACGCTTAGATGTCTCTTCAACTTTCAACACACAATCCGGACGCGGATATGAACATGCAGGGGCCAAAGAGCCAAAGGGACTCCACTCCGAAGTAATACCACCGTAGTTCCGGAGTGGGCACAACAAGTCCATGAGACGAGGGGGGGATTTAGTGGGTGAGGGCCCCACACACGGAGGATGTGACGACTTCCTCTATGGTGCGGTTAGGTACATTTACCCCTCCTCGGCGTGAAAAAAAAAAAAAAAAAAAAAAAAAAAACCCCCGAACGTACCCAAATTAGCATTTAATACTGTTGGAGTTGATTTTGCCGGACCATTTGACATAAAATCCTACATTGGTAGAACATGTAGGATAACCAAAGGTTATGTTTGCGTATTTGTTTGCTTTTCTACCAAAGCTATCCACTTAGAGCCCACATCTGACCTGTCTACCCAAGCATTTATGGCAGCATTTGCCCGATTCTTTTCGAGGCGGGGATGTCTTGTCGCTGTGTATTCCGATAATGGAACCAACTTCGTTGGAGCTAGCCAACTAATTAAAAAGCAGCGACAGGAATTCCTCAAACAGTTGAAGGGATTGGTTACATCAACCAATAGCTTTCAAAACTTGACGTGGCACTTTATCCCACCCGGAGCTCCACATATGGGAGGCTTATGGGAAGCCGGCGTAAAGAGCTTCAAGTCCCATATTAAGAAGCTCGCAAATTTTAAATATACCTTTGAGCAACTAGCAACCCTATTGGCTAGAATAGAAGGATGCCTCAACTCAAGACCCTTAAGCCCGTCGAGTGAAAACCCTCAAGATCTTAACCCATTAACCCCAGGTCATTTCTTAATTGGCTCACCCTTATTATCACCCTCTGAACCCGATTTCAGTAACGAAAATATTACCCTAGCAAACAGATGGCAAAGGTTGAAAATTCAACACCATCAGTTTTACAATAGATGGAAGGATGAATATTTGAAAGAGCGTCCTGTGGAAGTGGATGACATTGTCGTCATCAAACAGGACAATCTACCTTCAAATGAGTGGTTACTCGGACGAGTAACCAAAACTCACCCAGGTTCCGATGGACTACCTAGAGTAGTTGAACTTCGGACATCAACCGGAACCTTGACTCGGCCCATAACAAAGGTCGTAGTCCTACCCACCCACTAATTAACTCCTTCAAATCTTCCATTTTCTTCCTCGTTACACACCCATTACTCACCCGAACACCATCCTTACCTACCCAAATTTTTACCCAAAACACCCACAATTATTAATACCCACCCAAAGTCTAACTTCAGGTTCCACACCACAAGAAGTTATGGTTGATCTCCAGGTCGGAATTGAAAATCTGTACCCACGGGAAAACCCTGAAACCACGAGTGAAAAAAAAAATTTAATACCCTTGCCCACCTTTTGGACAATTAAAAATAATTTGTTTTTATTCACAGGTTGCCGGCCCGGGAGGATGTTCACACGAGTGAACAAATACACAAACCTAACCCTGACTTTCAATAGGACAACACAAACATCTTTAAAAACAATAACAATAATAACACCAACACACATCAACATTCATCATACATATCAAAATTCACCACACACATCACGTATACACATTCTTCAATAGGTTCAAAAGGATTGTTTATATCCTTTTAGATCAGTTGATTATCGACATCGAGAACAAAAGGAACAACCCAACAATCCTTTCGCGAGTGCGCCACATATAATATAATTTTAAATATTGTGAAAATTAACAAGACTAAAAGAATTTGTAAAATATTGTGAATATTAATAAATTTAAATCTAAATGTGAACGATAGTGAACAAATTATATATATTGTAAAACAATTTCATAGAAATACATTTTATAACGTTTTTAAAATATATACACAAAACATTAACAAACACTTATCATTTGCATATATACATAATTTATATACAGAAAAGGTTTGTGTATTTATATACCCTAACCCTCTTACCCCACATACTAACCCTACCCCATAACCCGTTCGTTCAGTATATGTTTATAATTTCGGATGTAATGAATTCTGTAAAAATATAAGCCACATGTTTGTTTGGCCTTAAAAAATTTAAATACTTAATTTAACTTTATTATTTTTTCAGTTGCCAAATCGATTAACTCCACCAGTCACATGAAATTTATAACATTACTGACATTATTTTTTTCGCTATTCTTTCTTATTAATTTTATATACCATTAGATGAAAGCTATATATATATTTATGTATTCTACAATATATATTTGAATTTATATTGTAAAGGGAATTTTAAAAAACAATTTACATTATTTCATCGCATTTCTCAACTTTTTGTTTTATGGAGTTAATCGATTTGTGCACTGAACGGCTCATATATATATATATATAAACTGAAAGTAGCAATTGCTCATACCTTTAAAATAAAACAGAATTAATATAAAATCTCTATTCCTTCAGCTAAAAAAATATCGTTAAAAACCTATTAAAATTTCAAAAAAAAAAAAACACAACGTCTCAAATCTACAATATCTCAACTTAAGAAAATTCAGTCGTGAAAATTCACTACATAATGCAGAATTTTGTTGTCTATCGAACTGCATACTCAGTTTCTTAAATTTCTTTAAATTCATTTTTGCCTTTTCGGCCAGCTGGCTGTTAGTAACATCAAATTTGAGTATCCTGTATGCGCTTGTCATAGTCTAGTAAAGCCAGGGTTCAAACCCCAGGTCCAGACATCAAAACGAAATATGGAAAAATATTTCTTCGGCGACTTCCTTTCAGCAGATTTCTGTCAAAAACTCCGAGAGTAAAAAAAATTGCCATGTAAAGTTTCTCAAAAAAATCTGTGGTTCGGAGTTGACTTTAAATTGTAGGTCCATCCATTCATGTATAAAATTAACACACACACAACATGAGTGGTGTGAGAAGCTAGGCCGTAATTCTGACTGAAGGGTTGTAATGAATTTGAAATACATTTCTCATAAATGATTCAATGATTCCCAACAAACAAATCTTTCCAAGTTTTTATTGCATTGCCTTATACTGTTACCACCAGATATTAAGGAACTGACAATAAAGATGAGATTTGTTCTGAAAAGGGTAATGTAGGTTCAAAAATTATATTCTCTAGAGCCTATTAGGTAGAGGGGAAAATTGTTATTGAAATTTAAATTTATAAATTCATATCCTTTTCGAAGAAACTGAGAAGGAAACCAAATGCACTAAAAGAAGCCGCAACTTAGTTTAATAATGGATATTGAAGCAAACACACATAACGCCGCTACCTGCAGCAAGATCAGGTAGTTGTTTGAACCTAAGCCAAACACAGCCATTTTTTGCTCAGGCATAATCAAAAATACAAATTTCCACGACAATTTTCCCCTATAAAAGGGTTGAACCAAACTTACTTATTTGCTACCTGAATATGGTAGCTACTTCTAGTGAAAATACAAATGTTCAAAATGGTTTCCACCTATAAAAGGGTTGAAATTGCCGAAAAAATTTCAAACACTCTTGAATCTCGGTAGACAATAGTTGCATCGGAAAATTTATAGAAAAAAAAAATGGAAGCAAAAAAACAAGTAAAATCTGGCGAAGTGTTCGACAAGTGTATAGACATGTCGAAAATAAAACTGGATGTGTTAAAGGCACAAATTAATATGAAAATCTCCAATGTTTTTCAAATTGAAAAGTTCATATACAATGAATTGAAATTGGAGCAATTTATCAGCCCGATGAAGATGCGTAGAAATATGACTGAATTTCTGAATGATGTCCGCGTCAAACAATTCATATCTGAATTATGGCCGATTTTATTAGCGGCTGAAGAGAGTGCTACAAGCATACCAAATAAGTCTATGGAGCCGAAGAAAGATGAAAGTATCCAACCTAAATATAAATCTAGTTTACATACTCGATCCAGAAAACAAGGCAACATGGTGAACAGTGGAAAGGAACCATTTGTACCTCCTAAAACTTTCAATCAAGATAACATTGAAAACGATATTAAGCATAGCGAAAAGCACAGTGAATCTACATCGCTTTCTGGATCCCCTGAAAGCCGAAATAGTGGTACGGGAAATAGCACTAAAAAGCAACCACTAGTACCGTCTAACACTTTTGGTTACAGCCTTAAACCACAACAACGCATCAACATGGTGAATGGTGGAAAACAACCACTAGCACCTTCTAAAACTTTGAGTTCCAAACTTAAACCACAAGGACGTATCGACATATCCAAAGTAAAATTGGACGTATTAAAGCCGTGGATAAGCAAGAAAATCGCCGATATTTTGGAAAGAGAAGATAATGTTGCAGTAGAGTTCGTATACAATAAATTAAAACAGGATCAAATGCTTTGTTGGCAGAAATTACAAATCAGAATTGCTGGATTCCTAAATGGTGGCAAAGCACAAAAATTTGTATGTGAATTATGGCCACTTTTGTTATCAGCTCAAGAGAGTGAAAGCGGCACACCTGCTGATTTTATGCAGCAGAAGAAAGATGAGAATGTAAACGTAATTGAAAAGGATATTAAGCATGACGGATCTGCATTGCATTCTCGGTCCACTAATAGCCAAATTAGTGGTGAGGGAAGTAGCACAAACGTGGATGAGAAGCAACGTTTAACCACCAACACTTTAAGCACCAAGAATAAACGCCCGGAAAGGGAAAATAATAAAAATTCCATTAACATTGAAAATCAGTTATCGAAACAGCACAAGTCTTTATCAAAAGAATCCTGCAAGCGTTCCGCGGAATGTTCTTCACAATACCATGATACAGAACGTAGTCATAATTCAAGAAGTTCCACTTCACATAAGAAATCATCTTCTAAAATAGTCAACAAGATCCGTGAAAATGGTAGCGATGATGGTAAAGCATGCGGTTTAAACGGTTTTGAAAATAATTGTATGTTCTCACCTAAAACCCTACAACAAGAGACAAAAGCCATTTCACTGGATCAACGTCCTTCTACACCAATTCGACAATTTTTGTCGGAACATTGTTCACAAACCGATGATTTTTTGAAACTTTGGAATGAAGCACCCGATAAGGAAACAATTCTATTATCAGACAAATTTGTGTATCCTGATGAAAAAATTATCGAAAAACAGATAAACACCACTTTGTCGCCCCCGCCATCATCTGTTAGTAAATCAGATCATAAACAGCAAAAAGCGAATATTGACTTTGATAAGGTAGTTAAAGCCGAAGTCGAAATAAAAGCTGCCCGCGAACTACACTCACGTAAACGTACGCACTCGACTATGAGTAACGAAAGCAAAAGGTCCGAAAGTGATTCTTCCAATAAAGATGAACAGCAAACAGCTAAGAAGAGCCGAAAAAAGGCAAAGAAATCCTCAGCGACGCACAATTCAGACAAAGGCTCGTCAAGGAAGCCAGAAGCGGAATCAAGTAGACAGAAGAAATACGGCAAAGTAATGAGAGAACGGATGCTGGAGCTTTTTGGTATTGTAGTAGCGACGAAGAAGAACACCGTCCAGACAAAGCCTCTTCTAAGAAGCCGGTAGCTGAAAAAACAACGACATGAGTAAACTTGAGTTTGAGCTTTTTGGCAGTATGAGTAGTGATGAAGAAACCGTTTAAATATACTCGGCAATGAAGACAGAAGCTATGGTATGGGACGATGCGAATGCAGATTATAATTTTGAAAAAAAATGTATTATTTGTAAACAGTTCGTATAAGTTTTATATTAAATATCACATGACAATGTTTTTAATTTTTATTAAAGATTGATGTAATTAATGAATAGTTTTTAAATTTAATTTTTAATCTTAAGAAATATAAAATAAAAACAAAAAATTTATTCAATGTTCTAATTCAACTATTATGCTAAAGAGGGAAGGTAAGGGTTATGAAAGTTTTTTTATATTCAAAACTAAAAATAGTATTTGTTTTGAATCTTATATTTACAGAAGAAATCATTGTTGTCATTACTTTAAATATTATTTTTCTTTCACGTTGTCGTTGAAGTCGCCGTAGTCTGGTAAGTAGTGTGTTGGCTTATTATACGAAAAGCCAGGGTTCGAGCACCAGGCCAGCCATCAAAGACAAAATTCAAAAAGGTTTTCTTCGACGACTTCCCCTCAGCAGATTTCTGGCACAAACCCTGAAAGTAAATAAAATTGCCATAAAAAGATTCTCAAAAAAATCGGACGTTCGCAGTTGAATTCAAAATGTAGGTCCCGACACTCATGCACCAGGAAAATATGCATTTGAGCAGTGGTTTGTTAAATTTAAACGAAGCGAAATAAGTACCGAGTAGTGAACGCCCCACATAGCTGTTACAAATAAAAGAAACAACAAATTTTTTATTTTATTTTAAGACCGAATATTCAGGGGATTGTCCCTAATTATAGGTTATAGAAGAGATGAAACAGGGAATACATATATACACCTTTTCTATTCGTAAGTTAAGCTTATCAACATGGTAATTGCACTGTTTGTATTCAATATTTTGCTCAAGTGTTTGTTGAAAAAACCCAAGCCATTACATACATAAATTACAACCCTTCAGTCAAGATTACGTCCTATTTTCTCACGTCACTTATGTTGCGTGTGTTAAATTTATACAGAGTGGCGGCGCCTACAGTTTAAAATTGACTTCGAACGACAGATTTTTTTAAAAACTTTTCATTTTTTATTTTCTCTCAGAGTTTTTGTCAGAAACTTGCTGAGAGGAAGCCGCGGAAGAAATTTTTTTCTCACATTTTGTTTTGTTGGAGATGTTTAATCTGGGATTTAACCGTGGCGAACACACTATCTACTAGACTACGGCGACCACAACAGGAAACAGGGAATAGTGTATTTGTATTAAAATCTACATAAAATACTTATGCAGGAAGAAGTTTATACACACGGATAAGGCGGTTAACAAATATATTCCGTCTACAACGTATTCTGCGATCTTCTAGCCAATCAAACACAAACGTATGTATGTATGTATGTACTTTACATGACATACGAGCTTTATGGAAAAAATATATGCGATTTAGAGTGAGACGGTCATTTATTTACCTCACGAGTATAATCCTTTGAAGTAGCTATAGAACAGCGAAACTGAAGTGTAGTTGTTTGAGATACCAGAGGCAATAAAAATATCAAAAGGATGTGGTGGTCATATATTGTGTATGAATAATGTTTGGGTATAAGAAAGCTATGTTTCAATGAGTGCCAGTTGAGCTCGCATGGATTCACAGATGAAGGCCATTAACGTATTATACGTCCTCATTAAATGGTGTTTTAAATTTCATTTTAGGAATCTCTAAGTATGCATCATGAGGCCACGAAATATTTTCATTTAAAATCAGAACCTCGATCCTATTTTAAAATAAAAAGAAAAGCTGACTTTTCCTAAAAGAAAACCAGTCTTACTTTCAAGGTTTTATTATATATTTCTGTGAAAAGGAAGAAAAATCCATAAATCCAAAGAAATTTTTTATTGTCACAAAGTTGGGTACGCCAATATTTATACACGATGGAAGCTAGTGACATTTTATTAGTGTAAGTTCGTCATAAACTAGATTATTGTTATTTTTCTTTCTGCATTCACCCTTTTTATATGTAGTTTGACAGCCCTATTCTTGAGAGAAAGAAAAAATATTTGTTATGAACAACTCTCAGCTCGTGATTGGGTTAATTTAATATTTTGTCCGGAAAAACTTGAACAGACCAGCCAGTAGGATATAATTTACATACAAAGTTGAATTGATGTGCCCACATATTAGGTTAGGTTAGAGTGGTAGCTCTAATACCAAAAGATCATTTGAGCACGTACAAGTGAACGTAGTCCCTTTACTGACTAAGCTCCACCAAACCAGGGAAGAAAAAATAGTTGGTCAGCGCAAAGGCTGCACGCCCACATACATAAATCATGCAAAATTTAAATTTCCTTTAAAAAATGGATTTCTTTTGTTGTTGTTTGTAAATCATTCATTCAATAATAACACACGATAAATTTAGACAATAACTATGATATTTAAGTAAATTAGTGTCTTTAAAGTTTATGATTTGATAGAATAAAATCAGTATAGAAGGAATACGTTATTTGGCGCCCCATTCGTAAAAGCGCTATTTCTGTTTTATTTTGCTTGTCTTTTTGAACAGATTGAAATCTAATTCAGAAACAAATTCTCTTTAAATCCATGAATAGGAAACAGAATGTATTTAAAGAGTTTGCTAAAAGCAAATTCGAACTTATACGCTCAATAATTGGAACATGCGGTGAACACTATGAAGTTTACAATTATGTGGTTACAGTTATGCGGGTAGTTTTTTATATTAACATACTGATCTACATATGGTAGATGGCTATATGATATGATATTTCACGAATGGAATTGTGATCAAATTGACCCTACATATTAGAATCAACAAGCATTCAGTACTTTGGTGTACTGACTGTATCTTTAGAATTTTCTTCATTCTCGAGAAAATTCCGCCGTCCCACAGAGGGGCATTTTGCTAGAAAACCTGGCCAAAATTAATAGAAGTGTTTTATGAGTTAATGGCTGGTTTTTTTGATAGTGTTAGTGATAATTAGGCCCAAGGATGATCCCAACTGATTTTGGTTAAAATCGGTCCGCGATTTCGCCTAGCCCTCATACAAATTCCCCTCGAAATTGCACTTATTTAACATAATTATGGTAGTTATGCAACAATCATTATAAAATTTAGCATGGATCAGTTCTGTATACTAAGAAATCATGATGTATAGTTTGGTGAAAATCGGATCCCATTTGACCCTAGTCCCCATATAAAGTCCCCTTTAGAAATTCACGTTTGCGCTTATAAATGGCTTAAAAACATCGATAACGATAACGATAAATTCAGTATGAAGGTGTATTTTATAAATCTAAATCATATTACCAAATTTTGTTATGCTCGGTCCATAATTGCCCCTTGGTCCAAAATAGGCCCCTTAAGAAAATATGTTTAGCAATTATATTTGCCTTAAAAATTTTTTTACCTCGATGAAATTCGACATGAACATGTTTAATATGAATGTGAATCATTTATGATCACATTTTATTATACTCGGATCATAAGTGCCCCTAGGTATTACATACGGTCCATTAAGAAAATCTAGCATACATCTCATATTGTTGTAATAGTCGAAATACATATGTAATTAAGTTTTTAAACTTCTGTGATAATTAATATTTATTCATAATATTTATTTTACATTATTTAATACTTAAAAAATGAAACTAACTACTATCGTTAAAATCGTTATCATTTTCATCATCAACGTCAGGAAGGAGTAATTTAATAGTATCTGATGAAAATGCTTTTCTATTACTTCGCGTTTGTTGTATACTGCAGCTCATAAAAGGGTCGCTGCTTAAATGTAACCTATTCAGGACATCTCCATTGGTATCGCTTCTACTGAATTTCCTCGCATAATTCGTACGCCATAGGGCTTTATTGCCTATGGCTTTATTGCACTGCGTCCAATTTTTTTTAATTTTTCAAAAAAAAAAATTTTTTCAAAAAATCGTCAAAAATAATTGCGCAAATTTGCGCAAACTTTTTTTGTTCCTGAATGTGAGAGTTTCGATATTGTAGATTTGAGACGTTGTGTTTTTTTTTTTTGAAATTTTAATAGGTTTTTAACGATATTTTTTTAGCTGAAGGAATAGAGATTTTATATTAATTCTGTTTTATTTTAAAGGTATGAGCAATTGCTACTTTCAGTTTATATATATATATATATATGAGCCGTTCAGTGCACAAATCGATTAACTCCATAAAACAAAAAGTTGAGAAATGCGATGAAATAATGTAAATTGTTTTTTAAAATTCCCTTTACAATATAAATTCAAATATATATTGTAGAATACATAAATATATATATAGCTTTCATCTAATGGTATATAAAATTAATAAGAAAGAATAGCGAAAAAAATAATGTCAGTAATGTTATAAATTTCATGTGACTGGTGGAGTTAATCGATTTGGCAACTGAAAAAATAATAAAGTTAACACAAACAAATCTTTCCAAGTTTTTATTGCATTGCCTTATACTGTTACCACCAGATATTAAGGAACTGACAATAAAGATGAGATTTGTTCTGAAAAGGGTAATGTAGGTTCAAAAATTATATTCTCTAGAGCCTATTAGGTAGAGGGGAAAATTGTTATTGAAATTTAAATTTATAAATTCATATCCTTTTCGAAGAAACTGAGAAGGAAACCAAATGCACTAAAAGAAGCCGCAACTTAGTTTAATAATGGATATTGAAGCAAACACACATAACGCCGCTACCTGTAGCAAGATCAGGTAGTTGTTTGAACCTAAGCCAAACACAGCCATTTTTTGCTCAGGCATAATCAAAAATACAAATTTCCATGACAATTTTCCCCTATAAAAGGGTTGAACCAAACTTACTTATTTGCTACCTGAATATGGTAGCTACTTCTAGTGAAAATACAAATGTTCAAAATGGTTTCCACCTATAAAAGGGTTGAAATTGCCGAACAAATTTCAAACACTCTTGAATCTCGGTAGACAATAGTTGCTGCGGAAAATTTATAGAAAAAAAAAATGGAAGCAAAAAAACAAGTAAAATCTGGCGAAGTGTTCGACAAGTGTATAGACATGTCGAAAATAAAACTGGATGTGTTAAAGGCACAAATTAATATGAAAATCTCCAATGTTTTTCAAATTGAAAAGTTCATATACAATGAATTGAAATTGGAGCAATTTATCAGCCCGATGAAGATGCGTAGAAATATGACTGAATTTCTGAATGATGTCCGCGTCGAACAATTCATATCTGAATTATGGCCGATTTTATTAGCGGCTGAAGAGAGTGCTACAAGCATACCAAATAAGTCTATGGAGCCGAAGAAAGATGAAAGTATCCAACCTAAATATAAATCTAGTTTACATACTCGATCCAGAAAACAAGGCAACATGGTGAACAGTGGAAAGGAACCATTTGTACCTCCTAAAACTTTCAATCAAGATAACATTGAAAACGATATTAAGCATAGCGAAAAGCACAGTGAATCTACATCGCTTTCTGGATACCCTGAAAGCCGAAATAGTGGTACGGGAAATAGCACTAAAAAGCAACCACTAGTACCGTCTAACACTTTTGGTTACAGCCTTAAACCACAACAACGCATCAACATGGTGAATGGTGGAAAACAACCACTAGCACCTTCTAAAACTTTGAGTTCCAAACTTAAACCACAAGGACGTATCGACATATCCAAAGTAAAATTGGACGTATTAAAGCCGTGGATAAACAAGAAAATCGCCGATATTTTGGAAAGAGAAGATAATGTTGCAGTAGAGTTCGTATACAATAAATTAAAACAGGATCAAATGCTTTGTTGGCAGAAATTACAAATCAGAATTGCTGGATTCCTAAATGGTGGCAAAGCACAAAAATTTGTATGTGAATTATGGCCACTTTTGTTATCAGCTCAAGAGAGTGAAAGCGGCATACCAGCTGATTTTATGCAGCAGAAGAAAGATGAGAATGTAAACGTAATTGAAAAGGATATTAAGCATGACGGATCTGCATTGCATTCTCGGTCCACTAATAGCCAAATTAGTGGTGAGGGAAGTAGCACAAACGTGGATGAGAAGCAACGTTTAACCACCAACACTTTAAGCACCAAGAATAAACGCCCGGAAAGGGAAAATAATAAAAATTCCATTAACATTGAAAATCAGTTATCGAAACAGCACAAGTCTTTATCAAAAGAATCCTGCAAGCGTTCCGCGGAATGTTCTTCACAATACCATGATACAGAACGTAGTCATAATTCAAGAAGTTCCACTTCACATAAGAAATCATCTTCTAAAATAGTCAACAAGATCCGTGAAAATGGTAGCGATGATGGTAAAGCATGCGGTTTAAACGGTTTTGAAAATAATTGTATGTTCTCACCTAAAACCCTACAACAAGAGACAAAAGCCATTTCACTGGATCAACGTCCTTCTACACCAATTCGACAATTTTTGTCGGAACATTGTTCACAAACCGATGATTTTTTGAAACTTTGGAATGAAGCACCCGATAAGGAAACAATTCTATTATCAGACAAATTTGTGTATCCTGATGAAAAAAATATCGAAAAACAGATAAACACAATTTGTCGCCCCCGCCATCATCTGTTAGTAAATCAGATCATAAACAGCAAAAAGCGAATATTGACTTTGATAAGGTAGTTAAAGCCGAAGTCGAAATAAAAGCTGCCCGCGAACTACACTCACGTAAACGTACGCACTCGACTATGAGTAACGAAAGCAAAAGGTCCGAAAGTGATTCTTCCAATAAAGATGAACAGCAAACAGCTAAGAAGAGCCGAAAAAAGGCAAAGAAATCCTCAGCGAAGCACAATTCAGACAAAGGCTCGTCAAGGAAGCCAGAAGCGGAATCAAGTAGACAGAAGAAATACGGCAAAGTAATGAGAGAACGGATGCTGGAGCTTTTTGGTATTGTAGTAGCGACGAAGAAGAACACCGTCCAGACAAAGCCTCTTCTAAGAAGCCGGTAGCTGAAAAAACAACGACATGAGTAAACTTGAGTTTGAGCTTTTTGGCAGTATGAGTAGTGATGAAGAAACCGTTTAAATATACTCGGCAATGAAGACAGAAGCTATGGTATGGGACGATGCGAATGCAGATTATAATTTTGAAAAAAAAAATGTATTATTTGTAAACAGTTCGTATAAGTTTTATATTAAATATCACATGACAATGTTTTTAATTTTTATTAAAGATTGATGTAATTAATGAATAGTTTTTAAGTTTAATTTTTAATCTTAAGAAATATAAAATAAAAACAAAAAATTTATTCAATGTTCTAATTCAACTATTATGCTAAAGAGGGAAGGTAAGGGTTATGAAAGTTTTTTTACATTCAAAACTAAAAATAGTATTTGTTTTGAATCTTATATTTACAGAAGAAATCATTGTTGTCATTACTTTAAATATTATTTTTCTTTCACGTTGTCGTTGAAGTCGCCGTAGTCTGGTAAGTAGTGTGTTGGCTTATTATACGAAAAGCCAGGGTTCGAGCACCAGGCCAGCCATCAAAGACAAAATTCAAAAAGGTTTTCTTCGACGACTTCCCCTCAGCAGATTTCTGGCACAAACCCTGAAAGTAAATAAAATTGCCATAAAAAGATTCTCAAAAAAATCGGACGTTCGCAGTTGAATTTAAAATGTAGGTCCCGACACTCATGCACCAGGAAAATATGCATTTGAGCAGTGGTTTGTTAAATTTAAACGAAGCGAAATAAGTACCGAGTAGTGAACGCCCCACATAGCTGTTACAAATAAAAGAAACAACAAATTTTTTATTTTATTTTAAGACCGAATATTCAGGGGATTGTCCCTAATTATAGGTTATAGAAGAGATGAAACAGGGAATACATATATACACCTTTTCTATTCGTAAGTTAAGCTTATCAACATGGTAATTGCACTGTTTGTATTCAATATTTTGCTCAAGTGTTTGTTGAAAAAACCCAAGCCATTACATACATAAATTACAACCCTTCAGTCAAGATTACGTCATATTTTCTCACGTCACTTATGTTGCGTGTGTTAAATTTATACAGAGTGGCGGCGCCTACAGTTTAAAATTGACTTCGAACGACAGATTTTTTTAAAAACTTTTCATTTTTTATTTTCTCTCAGAGTTTTTGTCAGAAACTTGCTGAGAGGAAGCCGCGGAAGAAATTTTTTTCTCACATTTTGTTTTGTTGGAGATGTTTAATCTGGGATTTAACCGTGGCGAACACACTATCTACTAGACTACGGCGACCACAACAGGAAACAGGGAATAGTGTATTTGTATTAAAATCTACATAAAATACTTATGCAGGAAGAAGTTTATACACACGGATAAGGCGGTTAACAAATATATTCCGTCTACAACGTATTCTGCGATCTTCTAGCCAATCAAACACAAACGTATGTATGTATGTATGTACTTTACATGACATACGAGCTTTATGGAAAAAATATATGCGATTTAGAGTGAGACGGTCATTTATTTACCTCACGAGTATAATCCTTTGAAGTAGCTATAGAACAGCGAAACTGAAGTGTAGTTGTTTGAGATACCAGAGGCAATAAAAATATCAAAAGGATGTGGTGGTCATATATTGTGTATGAATAATGTTTGGGTATAAGAAAGCTATGTTTCAATGAGTGCCAGTTGAGCTCGCATGGATTCACAGATGAAGGCCATTAACGTATTATACGTCCTCAGTAAATGGTGTTTTAAATTTCATTTTAGGAATCTCTAAGTATGCATCATGAGGCCACGAAATATTTTCATTTAAAATCAGAACCTCGATCCTATTTTAAAATAAAAAGAAAAGCTGACTTTTCCTAAAAGAAAACCAGTCTTATGTTCAAGGTTTTATTATATATTTCTGTGAAAAGGAAGAAAAATCCATAAATCCAAAGAAATTTTTTATTGTCACAAAGTTGGGTACGCCAATATTTATACACGATGGAAGCTAGTGACATTTTATTAGTGTAAGTTCGTCATAAACTAGATTATTGTTATTTTTCTTTCTGCATTCACCCTTTTTATATGTAGTTTGACAGCCCTGTTATTGAGAGAAAGAAAAAATATTTGTTATGAACAACTCTCAGCTCGTGATTGGGTTAATTTAATATTTTGTCCGGAAAAACTTGAACAGACCAGCCAGTAGGATATAATTTACATACAAAGTTGAATTGATGTGCCCACATATTAGGTTAGGTTAGAGTGGTAGCTCTAATACCAAAAGATCATTTGAGCACGTACAAGTGAACGTAGTCCCTTTACTGACTAAGCTCCACCAAACCAGGGAAGAAAAAATAGTTGGTCAGCGCAAGGGCTGCACGCCCACATACATAAATCATGCAAAATTTAAATTTCCTTTAAAAAATTGATTTCTTTTGTTGTTGTTTGTAAATCATTCATTCAATAATAACACACGATAAATTTAGACAATAACTATGATATTTAAGTAAATTAGTGTCTTTAAAGTTTATGATTTGATAGAATAAAATCAGTATAGAAGGAATACGTTATTTGGCGCCCCATTCGTAAAAGCGCTATTTCTGTTTTATTTTGCTTGTCTTTTTTAACAGATTGAAATCTAATTCAGAAACAAATTCTCTTTAAATCCATGAATAGGAAACAGAATGTGTTTAAAGAGTTTGCTAAAAGCAAATTCGAACTTATACGCTCAATAATTGGAACATGCGGTGAACACTATGAAGTTTACAATTATGTGGTTACAGTTATGCGGGTAGTTTTTTATATTAACATACTGATCTACATATGGTAGATGGCTATATGATATGATATTTCACGAATGGAATTGTGATCAAATTGACCCTACATATTAGAATCAACAAGCATTCAGTACTTTGGTGTACTGACTGTATCTTTAGAATTTTCTTCATTCTCGAGAAAATTCCGCCGTCCCACAGAGGGGCATTTTGCTAGAAAACCTGGCCAAAATTAATAGAAGTGTTTTATGAGTTAATGGCTGGTTTTTTTGATAGTGTTAGTGATAATTAGGCCCAAGGATGATCCCAACTGATTTTGGTTAAAATCGGTCCGCGATTTCGCCTAGCCCTCATACAAATTCCCCTCGAAATTGCACTTATTTAACATAATTATGGTAGTTATGCAACAATCATTATAAAATTTAGCATGGATCAGTTCTGTATACTAAGAAATCATGATGTATAGTTTGGTGAAAATCGGATCCCATTTGACCCTAGTCCCCATATAAAGTCCCCTTTAGAAATTCACGTTTGCGCTTATAAATGGTTTAAAAACATCGATAACGATAACGATAAATTCAGTATGAAGGTGTATTTTATAAATCTAAATCATATTACCAAATTTTGTTATGCTCGGTCCATAATTGCCCCTTGGTCCAAAATAGGCCCCTTAAGAAAATATGTTTAGCAATTATATTTGCCTTAAAAATTTTTTTACCTCGATGAAATTCGACATGAACATGTTTAATATGAATGTGAATCATTTATGATCACATTTTATTATACTCGGATCATAAGTGCCCCTAGGTATTACATACGGTCCATTAAGAAAATCTAGCATACATCTCATATTGTTGTAATAGTCGAAATACATATGTAATTAAGTTTTTAAACTTCTGTGATAATTAATATTTATTCATAATATTTATTTTACATTATTTAATACTTAACTTAAAATAATACTTAAAAAGTGAAACTAACTACTATCGTTAAAATCGTTATCATTTTCATCATCAACGTCAGGAAGGAGTAATTTAATAGTATATGATGAAAATGCTTTTCTATTACTTCGCGTTTGTTGTATACTGCAGCTCATAAAAGGGTCGCTGCTTAAATGTAACCTATTCAGGACATCTCCATTGGTATCGCTTCTACTGAATTTCCTCGCATAATTCGTACGCCATAGGGCTTTATTGCCTATGGCTTTATTGCACTGCGTCCAATTTTTTTTAATTTTTCAAAAAAAAAAATTTTTTCAAAAAATCGTCAAAAATAATTGCGCAAATTTGCGCAAACTTTTTTTGTTCCTGAATGTGAGAGTTCGTATTTTCTTGTGGTATATAATATGAAACTACTAAAAACTACATTCATTCATTCCTTATCTTTTTTAGGAAGAGTAAAAAAATGTTAAATTGTTATTATTTTTAAATTACATTAATATATGAGATATATGAGTCGTTCAGAGCACAAAGTGATTAACTCCACTTTTTGCAAAATCTTAAATTTAATTAATTAAATTTTTATATTTATTATAACTTTCCTGAATAGTAAAGATTAACACCATTAAACGACAACATTTTTTGGGCCATTGCATAATAAGTAATTTATTTCAGAAGACATTTTGATTAACTCCATACTCTTATGTAAATCGTTACAATAACGTAATTCAAATGCATCACTAGCAGACGCAATGCATTTTATAATTTACATAGTCAACTTGACCAAAATATTTCTTTATGAGGCTGAATCAAAGTTAAAGAAGTAAAAAGAAGGCGTCTCGCGAATAGAACTGAAGATCAAATATCACGTTCTCGCACATATTACCTTCGAAAAGACAAAACTAATATTCCCGTTTGCAAAAAATGATTTAATGATCAGGTGAGTGACGGGCGGATACACAAGTGTTGTTCTAAAGAACAAGTTATTTTTTTATTGATCAGCGCTAAGACCGTGTTTTCAACAATAAAATAGATGACATAAATGTTATCAAAGGGTTCATAATCCAAGACGACAATATTTACATCCTGACTTAAATATTAAAAAAATTTACGAACTATACGTCACACAATGTGAAAAAGAAAATATAGTACCAGTGAAAGAAAAATGTTACTATAATGTGTTCTCTACAGAATTTAGTTTACATTTTAAACAACCATCAAAAGATACGTGTCAAAATTGTGACGCTTTGCACACAAAAATTCAATCTTCAGACGGTGAGGGAATTAAGACGGCAAAAAAAGGAACACTACATAAAAGAAGCTGAACGGGCTCGCAATCAAATGGCTGCCGATCGAATGACAGCATTAGAAAAAAGTTTCGTAATTTCTTTCGAATTAGAAAAATCTTTAGCCTTTCCTAAACTGACTACATCTGTAGCTTATTATAAGCGAAATGTATATGTTTATAACTTCGGATGTAATGAATTCAGTAAAAATATAAGCCACATGTTTTTTTGGCCTTAAAAAATTTAAATACTTAATTTAACTTTATTATTTTTTCAGTTGCCAAATCGATTAACTCCACCAGTCACATGAAATTTATAACATTACTGACATTATTTTTTTCGCTATTCTTTCTTATTAATTTTATATACCATTAGATGAAAGCTATATATATATTTAAGTATTCTACAATATATATTTGAATTTATATTGTAAAGGGAATTTTAAAAAACAATTTACATTATTTCATCGCATTTCTCAACTTTTTGTTTTATGGAGTTAATCGATTTGTCTACTTAACGGCTCAATTATAAGGCACATTAATTTTAAAGTTTAATTGTTTATTTATTTTTGTAGAGTCCAGTCAACGACGTTGGATTTTCATTTCAATTCGTTGCCAAATTAATTGATGTCATTAATAAAAAGCAAAAAAAAAGGAATTAAAAATATATGGAACGATAAATTAACACAGAGAATTACAGATAAATTAATAAAAAATAAATAATAATCAGTGCATGTTTAAATGCTGTTACATGTAAGGGAAAAAACTATTTAAACCCAAGTAACCTTGAATTAGTTGTTAAAGATTTTATCGAAATATTTAACACTGGACGGTTGCTCTTCATTTTTGTGCATTAAGGTTACTCTTCGTTGAATTTTCGACTAATTTAACCCTGAATGGTTACTGTTCGTCGAATCGACGAAGCTCATTTACTCTTTATCATATAATTCTTTTATGTTTGGCCAAATTTCGCTCTTTTTTTCAACAACTTTAGTTGATAACCAAAACTCCAGTGAGTAAACGTACGCTGGACACCCATTTTTTTTAACCCTGGTTGGTAATTTTTGTACAGTAAGGTTACTCTTCGTTGAATCGACGAAGAATTTAAAATAAATTTTTTTTACGTCTGCCTACTGCAAGCTTTCGTTATCAACTAACGTTGTTGAAAAAGAGAGCGAAATTTGGTCAAAAATCAAAGAGTTATATGATAAAGAGTAAATGATCTTCGTCGATTCGAAGGTGAGGGTATATTGTGTGTTATTGTGTAAAAAGTAAGTCTTAAAAAGCAATCCAAGTTGTATACATTACCGTATACATACATCTTTCTTTATTTTTGTGTGTGTAGATTTTATCTTCTTCCATTATATTTTAATGTTAAAAGTCGTGCATAGTGCTAGCATTTACACCAGCCGTCATACGACATTACAGTTACAAACAGCCCAAGCGTTTCACCCCACACAAGCACTTAAATTTTTTTTAGCGGAAATGGCAGAAAAACCAAAAATTGTATTCGTTCTAGGTGGTCCCGGTGCTGGCAAGGGTACGTTTTATTTATTTATATTAACATTATAGTTCAATTGTCAAAAAAAAAAGAAAATTAAAAATGAATGTAAAAAATGAATAAAATAAAATATATTTATTGCGTGTATTTTAAATTGTCAAGTACAGCAGTTAAATGATACTATTTAAAAAGGCTCAAATCGGCAGATTTTTGAGAAATTTTTCATTGCAATTTTATTTACTCTCATAGTTTTTGGCAGAAATCTGCAAAGAGGAGTCACCGAGGAAATATTTTTTCATATTTCGTTTTGTTGGGAGTGTCTGATCTGACTCTGATCTAAACTACGGCGATTTTATAGAGGTAAATTGCTACTACAGACTATCAAATTAACAGACTACCAACAACATTGCTAGGTGACGAATGCCATTAAAGCTAAAAGGTTTGTGCACGCCGCAACCGCGAAGGAATATGTAGATACAGTTGCAAATTTTTCGAGTGATTAATTGCTTATCCCCACAGAAAATAGTCTTGTGGTGTTAAATCGCTAATACAGGAGTTTAAATGCTCGCCAAACTTGGTGCAATAGGTTCATGGCATAGCGTGGCGGGTGGCTTGTTGCGACTTGTTAAAGCCAACCAAATCAAATTCCTCCATTTTTAGGCGAAGTAAATTAGTAAATGTAGCACGTTGTCTTGCTGCATTAAGAAAACAGTTGCGATTGTAATAGTTCTTGAAATAGTTCGATCCAATATGCTCATCAAATGCTCAATCTTTCAGACTGGAAAAATTAGCTATGTTCACGAGAAAAGCTTTTCGTTGAAGAAAAATTTCTCAGACAGTGTGAATTTTGATAAGAAAATTCAATGACTTACAAGACTTTATTGCTTAAGTATTCTTTTTAAGGTGAAGTGGTAAATCTCACTAAGCATTTATCACCGTAGCTTAGTAGGTAGTGTATTGTGTTATTAGAAGTATAGCCTGGGTCCAAATCCCAGGTTAAACATCAAAACGAAATACAAAAAAATAGTATTTCTTCAGCGACTTCCTCGCAGCAGATTTCTGGCAAAAGCTCTGAGGGTAAACAAAAAATTGCCATGAAAAGTTTCTCAAAAAAATCTGTCGTTCGCAGTCGACTTTAAACTGTAGGTCCCGGCACTCATGTATAAAATAAACACGCACAACATAAATGGTGTGAGAAACTAGGTCGTAATCCTGACTGAAGGGTTGTAATGTAATGTAAATGTAATAGCATTGCCATCTGAAGAAGCAAATTAAACTGAAAAAAATATGAGTATTGCTGCCATAAACTCAGTGATATGCAACCCCTTTTCAGAGTGTTAATTTTATTAAAACTCACCCTTTGTTTGGCTGAATGCTAATTATCATAAAACGCTAATGCATTATAGCAACCTTTTCAATGTAAACATTTTTGTTTTCTTACACTCTTTATCACATTCTTTACAGGCTTTATAGCTGTCTTAACTGCGTATAGGTGTTACCATTGCACTAAGTGAAGACACTAATTAACAGTCACACACACACTCACACCTGAGCTGCAAAAAGTTTTCATGTTCTCACAATTACTTGTAAAACCATGCAAACCAAAGAGCATACCACATACTTTAATTATAGTGTGTGTATATGGACACGTTGACATACGGACATTATGGTTTAACATGTGTTTTGTGGATGTGTAAAAACTTTTTTATATTTTATATTATATATATTATATTTATTTTTATATTAATTATAATTCAAAATTACAAAACCATTAAGGGTCAGAGCGGTTTGGTCTGTTTTATGATGGTTTTTATGTATCATACGCTAGGAGTTAACTTTTTACTCAAACGTAATTGTATTGCTAACATCGTAATTCGGTTTTTCAAGTCGCAAGGTACAAGGTTCGAATGGTATGTTGTTGCCGTTCAAGCACATACGTTGATTTGAGATATGTTTTTAGGAAAGCATGCATGTTAATGAAGTCGCCGTAGTCTAGTAGGTAGTGCGTTGGCTTATTAGACGTAGAGCCCGAGTTCGTATCCCAGGTCAGACATCAAAACGAAATATGAAAAAAAATATTTCTTCGGCGACTTCTTCTCAGCAGATTTCTGGCAACAACTCTGATAGTAAATAAACCTGCCATGAAAAAGTTTCACAAAAATCTGTCGTTCGGACTCGACGTTAAACTATAGGTCCGGCCACTCACGTAGAAAATTAACGCACACAACATGAGTGCTGTGAGAAACTAGGCCGTAATCCTGACTACAGAGTTGTAATGGTCAATTATATATGTGTGTATGTATGTGCGTTAAACATACAATCCTTAGCAATGTTTAGCTATATTTTGTGTCTATCAGATCAAATACACAAAATATTAGTTAAAATGCGCGGAAAAATGTAATAAATTACAAAACAAATCTTCGAGCCATTTACATATCGTTATTTTACTTGTATTTGTTATTGTTTGTAATATTAGTGACATTCTAACATCAACGGCAAAATCAAACAACATCAATATCTTTATTTATTTCTGAAAGCGCAATGATTTTACAGTTTACTTAAGCAATTGTACTATGTATGATTCCGATATGTACAGTATTCAACAAAATAAAGTGTGTGTGCAAATTCATATCATATCCATGCGATATAATCATGCCCTCTAATCGCTGTTGCAGAATATTCAATGCGGCATAAGCCATGCGGCTCGTAGCTCAGTGGTGATTTGGTAAAATAGACTGCATAAACAACAACTAATTCGGAAGATGTAAAGTCGCCGTTGTCTAGTAATTAGTGCGTTGGCTTATTAGATGTGAGGCAACATTTCGAACCACGTTTTATAATTTAACCGCTGGCTGGGACATCTCGAATAAAACAAAATATCTTATAAAAAATTAAATTAATTTAAACTGTATGTTGCTCTCCTTATGGATAAAATTAACACACAACATGGATGGTGTGACAAGCTATGTCGTAAGCCTTACTAAAGGGTTGTAATAATCAGTTCTCAGTGAAAAATTGTAATAGCACGCCTAGAAAATCTATTTAAAATTGCGAAACGAATAATATTGCACGACAACTGCAAGGATATTAAAAAAATGTTTCCTCAAAAGGACGGAATTTTCTAAATAGTATTTCACTATTTAATTGAAATCATGCTACGCAGTTTTCAGATCTTTAAGAAAATAAATTATTAGCTTATTGGAAATATTATATTACTTTTAGTATTTATTTAATTAATTGTATACGAATATTAAAGAAAACTGTTGTATAAAATTCTTTATCGTTTTAAAGACTTTATTTTTTATGTACGAAATAATATAATTACAAGAATTTTGAGCTTTAGTTTTGTCCGTCACTGTAGATAAACAATAAAATTATTTATTTTAGAATAACAACTCTACAACTCTATTCTATTTAATGTTCGGTATTTGAAAAATGTCGCATAAGAATAATAAATTTTAGGGAAATCTTAATTTAACGGATGTAAATTTTGTTGCAATTTATTTTCACGTATGGCATTTTAAATTATGTTTTAAAGAAAAACGAAGTAAGGTTGTAACGCGAACATGCATGTATTTTTCAACACTTTATTCTTACATTATTTTGGAATCTGCAGCCATCGAAAGGCCTGCTAAAATAGATTAGTCTTCTGCTTTGCTTGAAAATTAACGAAAAAAGTCAGAAACGACGGAAAAAGGAAATGCTATACTTAGCGATGAAAATTAAAACGAAAATTAAGGACTCATAGCGAATTAGAATGAGCCTTGCTCAATCCCCTACTTCTAGGAACTAAAACAACTAAAAAATACGCTTGTATACATACCATCTTGTTCTTTGTCTGCCTAAGGTAAAATGTTGTTTCTAAAATTCAATGTTTTTAACAATTAAAAATAATCATTTATTTTAAATTACTTTCATTGCCAATGGCACAAAAATTATACATTAAATTCCAAAGACAGGTATTTAATATTTTATTAACCATACTTAAGCACTTCCTCCATAAACCCCTTTTATTTGCACTCTTCAAATCATTCATAAACGAAATAAAATAAAAAGGGTAAACTACAGGAAAAGCTAAGGAAACATTTATGAATTCTAAATAATATGACTAATTGTTATCGCTTAAAACCATCCGGATTTATATGAGGCCTCCCCTTTTTTGATGAATGGTTTTAATTTACAAAGTTTGTGTTGGAAAAAAAAAATTGAAAAAAAATATAAAAAAGAAGAAAAATTGAGGAACAAGCACAAAGTTAAAACAAAAAAATATGAAAAAGTTTTGGAATGACAGCTATAGCAGTTGTATTATAACGCAATGGGATTATCGTTTAAGCCTATTAAATATTGTCTCTCTTAAGTTCTCTGATACTGGAATGCAAATAAATTCAAACGTATATCAGACATGAAAATGAAATATTAAAAAAAATATTTTTTCGGCGATTTCCTTTCAGCAGATTTCTGGCAAAAATTGTGAGAGTAAATAAACCTGCCATGAAAAAGTTTCTCGAAAATTTGTCGTTCGGAGTCGACGTTAAACTGTAGATCCCTCCACTAACGTATAAAATTAACGCACACAACATGAGTTGTGTGAGAAGGTAGGCCGTAATCCTGACTGAAGGGTTGTAATGTCCAATTATGTGTGTTATGTATGTATGTATAGCGTATCCTAATGTTTAATCGTTTAATATTTTCCACCTGAGCTAAGCCATCAGAAAGGCGCCGAAGGAGAGATATCTAATAGGACAGAGCAGCTAAAACCATACTACACTGCAGTAGCATATGTTGAGGCTTCCAACCGGACCTTTCGAAATTCAACACATGTTAACGGCCATTTTTGTCAATAGACATTCTCTCATGCACACACATTGATTTACTCTCAGGGTATTTGCCAGAAAATCTGCTGAGAGGAAGTCGCCGAAGAAATATTTTTTTTTTTATATTTCATTTTGTTGGAGATGTATGAACTGGGATTTAATCCGTGGCCGCGCGTCTTGTAACCCAACACACTACATACTAGACTACGGCTACAGTCACTCTGTTTTTCTAATCTCCATGGACGGATATAGTATTCAACAACACGTGCAAATAAATTTTGTTTAATCAAATTTGGTGTACTGTTCGAGTACAGTACCGCGCACTTCGTCCACTTAACGATCGCCATAATGGCTCAACCTATTCGGAGTGGTGTGTATAAACTTTATTTTACTGGTCCAATTAACGATCGAGCAATACCCGTAGGTCGACGATATGTAAGATCAGCCGAAAACATTATCATTGTTCGTGATAGTGTTTAGTGCAATCGAATACAGTCGATTTCTTGCCACTCACAAAAACGCAGCCAGGCGCAAGTCACAACTAGGTGAATTTTGCGCCGTTAAACACAGAATATTTATACGGCGACTTCATCTCAGCAGATTTTTGGCAAAGATTCTGAGAGTAAATAAACCTGCCCTAAAGAGTCGACGTTAAACTGTAGGTCCCGCAACTCACTTATAAAATTAACACACACAACATAAGCTGTGTGAGAAGCTAGGCCGTAATCCTGACTGAAGGGTTGTAAAGGCAAATTATGTATATAAGTATGTATGTATGTATGTAGGTAAACACAAAAACATAACGGAACAACCACTGACAACGACGTTCCTTCACTGAACGGGTTCTGGAGCAACTGATGCTAATCAAAAAAAAAAAAAACGTCTTCCTGAGACTCGTTTCTGGATGGTCAGTCATTTGTTTGAAAAACAAATTCTTTAGATTGGATATTAACTTCATGAACACAGTCATTGTAAATATTGAATACCGTATCGTGTCCTGAACCATTATATTTAACAGTCAACAGAGCTTGTCGATTAGTCTCATTTCCTTTTCAATTTACCTTTTGCAGAATCGTTCCGGCCTTCACCTTTTTCGACAGCCATCCCTTTTGAAATCTTCTGAAACCATGATTAATCCATTACCGTTTTCGTTTTCTCATTTCAGTGCCTATTGATTGCTGACTGGAGTGCGCTCACAATTTGCCGTTAGAATTAACATTTCGTTAGAAGACTGTCATATCTTATATATCACGTAGGGTGGACTTTACATTGAATTAAAGATGTTAAGCTTAATTCGGTATGAGATTGAATACCGTACAAGCCTTAATCGGGTGAATGCTGTGTTGATTTTTTGGATATGTCCGATCCATAAGTCTTGGATATTATATCGAGTCTTTTATAAAATATTCTTATTTTTAAATTTAAAGAAAACAAAATGTGTTGGAGACATCATCGGAATTTTGTATTCGTTGAAAGGCCTGGCATTATGAGTTGAATATAAAATAGTTCAAATCTTGGCTACGGCTCCTGCATAACTATGACACATAAATAAAACCGAATTTGACCAATAAAAAGGATTTA
Source organism: Sarcophaga variegata (assembly GCA_932273835.1). Lineage (NCBI taxonomy): Eukaryota > Metazoa > Arthropoda > Insecta > Diptera > Sarcophagidae > Sarcophaga > Sarcophaga variegata. Next base: position 84,092,719 of record OW026358.1, on the reverse strand, counting down.
GTAGGTTTTGACGACTGCAGTTATTTGTGACACATAAGAAGAAGTCTAACGGATTCAAATCACACTAGCCTCATATCATATATATGTACATGAGATGACAAAGCCCTCAAATCGCTCATGGAAAATATCCAATGTAAAATGAGCTTTGTGGCACAAAGCATCATTCTGTTGAAACCACATATCTTTGGTGTCTAGATCATCCAATTTAGACTGAAAGAAGTGGGTAATAATCGAACTATATTCGCTGTCATTGACAGTGATGGCCTAGCCTACGTCGTTCTCAAAGGAATGTAGGCAGCTGACGCCGACAGATCAAAATCCAGTTAGGTTAGATCGGAGTGGTAGCTCTGATATCACAAAGCTCACTTGAGCACACATAGGGGCCCGTCGTGAAACGCAGTCCCTGTACTGACCAAGCTCTACCTAATAAAGCGAAGAGGAAGAAGTTGGTCAGCGCAAGGGCGGCCCATCGAAAGCACGACTACCTTACGCTGGAAAACCAGCCAGAAAGTTTGATAAACGAATAACAGACTCCTCTTCTTCAGCGGATCTGCTCCCACAGCAGAAGTGGCTAAATGGGAGCCGCATCCTTTCCACGTGTCTACCCAAAACGCAATGTCCGGTAAGCATGGCCACTGTGGTTGAGATGATGTCACGACCAAGTCCAAGTAATTGGTTGGTACGCCTTCTATCCATCAAGAAGGTCGAGACAGCGGCGACATCCGCTAACGATCCTGGAGTTATTCACAAAACCGGATATTGATATCATGGCGACATGACTGTCAGAAAAGACCGAGACGCTGGTGGAAGATGAGGATCCATTGAGCGGCTCAGTAAATGGCCATCACCTCCGCCTGAAACACGCTATATTAATCCGGCAGTCGGAGAGAAATGTTTAGGTCCAGTTTCCCAGAGTATATTCCGCTTCCAGCCCCATTATAGAGTTTAGAGCCGTCGGTGCCCAGGTGTTCCGGGTGGAGGATCCCAGTCGTCCCTACTCGAAATCAGAAAGTGGAAACCCCTGTCAAAACAATACTCCGCAGGGAGATAGTCGAAGTTCACAAATCCATACCAAAAGTTATGGTCAATTGCCAAATGCTCAAGAGTCCATTCAGAGAACACACTCTGTTAACTAAGGTTGTCCATGGCTAGTGTGTACAGAGCAGACTAAATGAATGACGACAAATTTGAGAGATGAAGCTTCAACAAGATGGCTGTAATTAACTGTCCAGACCCTGTTGGAGGAATTGGATAAAATACTCACTTTTTACAGAATTTTTGAAATGCAGGACAACTTGAAAATTGTTCGAAACTCAATATGACTGGACTCTATCTTGGAACAGTGATGTATGATTAAGACAAATTCATCCTTAAAGCATCATCTGGAAACAAACAATTTTCTTCAGAACTCTTTGCATATTTTACAAATAAAATGACAAAAGTTACGCTCACTTAATTGTGAAATAATATTTTTGAAGTGAGGATTTTCTGTTCGTATAATAATTGTTCTGTACATCCTGTTGATATTCAAAAATGTTTTAAAGATATCAGATATCACTTAGAGAGTCATTCAACCACCCATACAACCAGGGAAATCGCTTGCTTATATAGTAAATGCGACTGTTTACTACTGAACGAAGCACATCAATGTCGAGCAGTCAACCAAGCAACTGAATAAAAGAATATTTAAGATGGCCGCTTTCCCCTTTTAATTGTGGTGGGTGGCGTACAATATGCAAATTATTTATAGCTAAAGCACTCAATTGCAAATACTGTAACTGTAGAATTTTCGGTTTTTGCCATACAGTGTGCTGTAACAAATTGTAAAAAAAAACATTGTTAAGTTTAATAAACAAATTGAGAATTTGAACTGAAAGCTAATACTATGTTCAGACATGCACGTATATTCAGTAAATCGCAACAAACGGGATTATTGATATCAATATTTCATATAATTATTGTCAATAAATTCATAAATTGTTATAATATTGATTAAAACTTCAAATACAGCACTGTCATAAGTAGGTTCAGTGAGCATATTACAATTTTCCGAACACTTTCTATTAATATTTGACAACTCAAATGTCAACAACAAAAAAACAAAACAACGACAAACCAAAATAAGCTATGCAGTATTATCAAATTTTTCTTTCTCATCCTTCTGAGGGAAGCCACTTTGGAGTCAGAAATATTCCCTACTAACCGTAACAGTTCGGCGTTTCGGTTAATGATTAGTAAGACCTTTTCCAATGTTAAATTGTTTTCCCCTTTTTTCTCAATTTTTGTTGTTGTTGAAGCAATCAGCTGTTTTGTTTACAAGCTGTCAAATAAATTTTGTGTCTGAACACTAAAAATATTGTTATACATAAACCGAATATTAATTCAATAAAAGTACATGTCTGAAAATAGTATAAGACCGACAAAAATATGAAATATTGGAGAGGAGACAGGCTATTGTAGGAAGATGACACTTTGAGTCAGAAACCAATGGCAGAAATTTTAAATTGCAATACAAATAATTTCTGACCTTTTAAAAGCTATTGGAAAGATTCACAAGTTTAGAGAATGAGTATCATATGAATTTAATTGTGTACCGCATGAAATGAATTAAATGAGGGAAAACCGAAAACTCAAAAAGATAAAAGTGTGTGTTTAGTGTGATCAGAAAGGTCTGGTGTACAACGAGCTAAAATCTTGTGAAACCCATAATTCAGATCACTACCAGCTGCAAGTGATTAATTTGGGCCTTGCATTGAACAAAACAAAAACAAGAATGGGCTACAAAACACGGTAAGACAGTTTCGCAGTATGTCAATGCACCTGCACACAAATCTGGTACACAATAAAATCAAAGTATTTGGCTGCAGCTGGTACCCCATTCGTGTTATGGCATCAGCCACTTCGTTACCAAAACCAATAACCTAGAACTTAGTAGAAATTCGCTCGATGCAGCACTACGGTCATTATGGAGAACTTACAGTTGCAAACGATTTTGAGCGTACACTAGACCCATGCTATCATCCTCAGATCCACTAGAGAATCAACGAAAATTACGTGAGAAGCCACATTAGAAGAAGTAAAATAACCTTGACCTCAACAGTGCTCAAAAAGGCAAGTATCTTCGCTTGATTTATGACAGTTATGTCTAAATGTGAATGAATTTTATAAGCATATAACTTCTTTCTCCCCTTCGGCAAAAAAGTCCTAGTTCCAACACAATGCACTGAGTAAACAGGAGCTATTCTTTAAATACTATTCTCTTACGACCTAATGTGAAATATTTTAATTAGCCAAGAATTTATAAGTTATTTATATTGTCCAATCCGAGGTAAAACAAAAGAGTTTCCTGTAATTTCATGAGATGTGAGCTCAAGTGTTAAGGGTTACGCATATTATTTTGGATAAGAAATAACGTCGGATTAGCTATTAATTCTAAAACTTACTAGTAGACGCTATAGATGGGAACCCAAAAATCAAGAAGCACGCACTAAAGCGAAGGTAACCAGATATTAAAGTTTCAAGATCAAGCAAAAGCTGAAATGAAATTAAGAACTAAGCAGAACCTATGACAAACAATTTTTTGTTTTTCGTTTCGTTTTAGCTTTTGCATGATCTCGTAGCTTTTATGTCTGCCCTCTTAGTCTTTCAGTGATCTTCACCCTTAATAGTTAATCTAACGTCATTTACTCTCCAAAACTTAAAACTAAGGAATTCTGGCCGTAAGGAATTCTGGTCTTAAGATACGGAGGTTCCCAATGAGAACGTTCAGATTTATAATTATTTTTGCGTGATAAGGTGGGCTGTATTATATTTAAGGATCATTCTTGTTACATGCGTGATAACAGCAGTATTTGCCATTTTTAAAGCGGAACAATGTTCGTTGGCGGAATTTTGGCTGAAAATATCTCTAACAAATGTATTGTTAATATTCTCCCTAAATACTGAGGATTTGTCAAGGAAATTAAAAATCGCTCAAAAATAACTCTTTTATGGTTTCCGAGACAATGGAATGACGAATTGATCAGCTCTGTATGGCCTGTACCAGGCTTACAATTCTCGAAATGTTACTGGGCTTAAGAATGCCCAAGATATTGGATATTTTATGGGGAAGCTCAATGTTGTTGGCAGTAAGAGGATACGTAAAGGTATTGCTAGAGTTTAATCGCATGGCCGTTTATTGTTCTATAACGATTCTCAAGGGTCACTGCATTTTTGGTAGACTTACCGTTAGACTTTGCATTCTTTCAAATTACTTCTGCAGCAGTTCTGTGTCTTAGGAGAAGAACGAGACTGTTTTCCAATGGTGTCAATGCAATATTCTTGTTATAAATAAGATAAGGAGGAGCTTTCATTAGCTAAATTTTATTGAATTAGCTCTAAAACTGCTCTGAACAAAGTTTACATTAAAAATGTAGAAATGTAAAAGGAATGTTTTTTAGTATGACATACAAAGCAATTTAGATCCGATATTATCATTTGTGTTAGACACTCATTTTAAACATTTTATAAAAATTTTAAGTTTCGTTTGCGTAAGTTTGGAATAAAGTTCTCAAAATAATTGAATGAACAATCAAGATTTGACACTGTAGCTTTAAAATACGAATAGTTTTAACTCATTTTTAAAAGCTACCCTTTAATGAAAATTTATACACACTCAGTCTGCAGTTGAATGCTTCATTAGAGAGATTTTGTTTGTGAAATGCTTGGTTTTCTTTCTTTATTTACTGCCTGGTTGGTTTGGTTGTTGATGTTGCTTATGACCAAAAATTTTAACCAATTTGTTTATTTACGAATATCTGATTCCGTTTATTCTTCCTTTCTTTTTTTTTGGTTTATTATTCTTGTATTTGAATAGTATTTTATAGTGTAAAGGCTATTAAATCAGCTTCGTTTACATAGTTATTTGAGCCATTGTAATATGATTTAGTGTTGAATTTAGTTGTTCGCCAACTTAAATGTATAAACAACGATTGTAGAACTTTTGCTTTCTTATTTTGGTTAAAGTATAGTGGTCATGGGGGCAAAAGTTTCGGGTTGTAAGCTGAACAGCTGAAAGTCTCGAGCGTAACCTTATAGAAAATTTGTAGTTGTTGAAGTGAGTGGAATGACACAAAATATTTTCTATTAAATAAAGTGGTTTTGGAACCGTGTAACGATGGAATTCAAAAGTATTCGAAGTGAAATTTATGCGAAATTGGTAGAGAGGAAAAATATATGAAAAATATTAATGAAAACAGTGGACTATTGATGCTGCAATCCAACTAATACATGTCCTAAGCAAATGTGCTAAACTGAGTATATGCCTTATATCCAGTTTTTATGTTGTCAACAATGAATACCATTGAAAGATTAGGCCGCTGCTCCTCTACATGTCTGCAGAGGACCTTGTTTCTAGGTAATGACAAATAGATGGATTGTTGTTATCATCTATGTGTGGTAGATGGGTAAGAAAGCGTCTTGTATGTATTATTTTAAGCGGATTAAAGCCTTTTAATTTTATGAAGGCAAAACCCATAATATGGCAAACTTTTTGTCGTCTCTTCTTGGTTTGAATCATTATTACTTATCACATTCGCGGACAGCTAAATTTTGAGTTGTCTCATTGTGGAGTATAGTCTATAACTTTTGATTAACTGAATATATACAATCGGTGGTTGGAGCGAAATCATTAGAATCAAGAATATAGTCATATTTAGTCAAATTTTTTAATAATTTTATTCAACGGGTAATGCCGTCTTGTCCCAGCGATAATATCAAGTTGGTAACACAGGACGTGATGGGAAGACCCGTCTTGACGGTATTTACCGTCTTGTCCCAGTTATTCTAAATTTGCCTGATGTGACAGAGCGGGATATGCCGTTATTACTTAAAACTATTGCAAATGAAAATTCAAGATGATTAATAGTTATTATATAAAAAGTGATACAAATGAATTTTAAATAAAATGAAAAATGTAATAATACAAAAACAACAAAAATATTTCATTAATTTAGTGTAAAAAGTAAGGACGTAAATAGGAAAATTAAAATCTTTTAAAATAAACTTTAAAATATAATTCAGATTCATATTTTCATGAATGGTAATCTTCGAAGCATTTTCCTGGACAGAGAGCAGGTTTGTTAGGACAATGTTTGCACATATACTATGTTTCCTTACGGATCTTCGCTTTTGAGCACTGGTTACACCTTAGGTATATTGTCTTCCTCTTTCTGTTATCAGAAAGTCGGTGGTATTTTCTCGATATAATGTGGGTTTGTCATGTTAGTATGTGTAACTGTGGATCTCTTATTTTCTCCATGAACTGGACCCGATATATTTTATATTTTCCACTACATCTTTCGGTAACATTTCTGAGTACTGATTAGGTTTTCCTTATTTATATGGGACTTCGTTGCTATAGTCTTCATCTGGCTCGTAATTTGGATCGATCCGTCATCACTGAATGGATCATTTACAGATTCTTCGAACAGTTTCAAAACTCTACCTCTCTTTCTGCAAACAAATAGCAAATTTCTTTATTTATATATATACATATATCAACATATAAATTAATTTAAATAGTGTCCAAATTTGTTTTATCATAATAAACGTTATTTATCTTTTTCCGCAAATTTATTTGTTTGCAGTTGTTGAAATACAAGAAATGCAACTGGACACAAATAAAAATATCAACTGAAAACTAACGGGATTCCCCGTCTTGCTTCTGCTAATGTGTGCTTAATCACAACATGTGTTTAGAAGTTTTTATGGCCGTTACTTTTACTTCTAAGGCACACAAAAGAGAATTTATTGGGATACTCATTTATTACGGGATGTTTCGTCCCAATGATAAATAACATTGGCGACGGTATATGCCGTCTTGTCCCATAATTTTGAACTAAAATTGACGGCATATGCCGTCTTGTTCGCGAATGTGTTAAGTTTGTAGTATGTCTCACCACCTCTCTACAATTCAGGCAGCTATTTTAAATCTAACTCTTCTACCCATGAGTGCTTGACCACAGTGCTAGCCCTTACGCAATATGTGAACATGCGACAACACTTTTCATATCACTTAACGTTAGCCACTCCTGTTAGGAGTCGCAAAGGGTATATGACTGTTTATTAGGCCGCTATGCTGTTAGCTTGAGGTATCATCGATACCATTTTTATCCTAAATTGGGAGCTATCCCGTCAATGTCCAATAATGAATGCCTGTTTCAAATGCTGGGCTGCCATTATGTTCTCTATGTTATATACCTTATACCCTTCCGTCAGTATTTCGAGCTAGTTTTTCACACCACTTATGTTGTGTGTGTTAATTTTGTGCATTAGTGGCGGAGAATACGACTGCGAACGACAGAGAAACTTTTTCAGGCCCTAAAAAATATTTTTTCATATTTCGTTTTGTTGGAGATGTCTGACCTGGGATTTGAACCTTGGCCTCATGTCTAATAAGCCAACACACTACCTACTAGACTATCGCGGCTGCCATATGTCAAGGTCAACTGAAATATATTCTCATCCAAACTCTGAGAATAACTGCCAATTCTGATTCGGGTATGACTCAAACGGAGCTATGTTGCGATCTGTTCGTCAGAAGTAGAAACATTTTTCCCCACCTGCTGTATAATGTCGAATGGCACTTTGCTTTTCGTTGAAGGTGCTAAAGTCTTTAAGGGTAACGTGTGCAATCTGGTAAATGACCATAAAACTTTAGCGATTTTACTCCCAACTATCAAAATTTTTAAACAAGGCTTGACATTCGAAATGACAGAGTCACTACCGTTGACTCTGACAACCACATTGAGTGCCTGAAAGTTTTAAAAGTTGACGTGACAGATAAGTCACGGTCACGGTTTAGGGATTTCTCCGGAACGTTAGAGGTCTGGTGTGTGTTTGGTTGGGAGGAACTAGAATCAATCAGGCTTGTTATTAGTATAATTATTCAAATATGTATCAATAAATGGGCTATCAAGATTATAATATTGTAGGGGCAGTTTAAATGAGAAGTAAGGATTTTAATTTTCAGTGTAAATGTTCGGTCTATTTTCAGTACGATCTTCGGGCTGTATTTGTGTAAGTAGCTTTGAGAAATGAGCCCGCCAAGGGAACTTGTTACTGTCGATATTTGTAGGAATTTGTCAGAATTATTGGTTGAAAGTGAACTGAGAAATTTGGCAATTCCTACCGAATTTTATACAAAACCCTACCGGTATGAACTTGGTTTTTTTTTTGTGAGGATAAAACGCTAATTTTAAATTCGTAAGTAAGAAAACAGTTTATTCACTGTATATTTCATCTTTCAGGTCATTTGTGGATTCCTTATAAATAAAACTGCTCATCCTTTGAAGTAAACCAATAATTTACCCAATTTTCGACGTTCTAATAGGAATTCAATTGCAGCTCAGCCAATGCGCACTCCATCGATAAAATCAAATGGTAGTCGAAAAGAGTCAAGTGTGCTGAACCAAATGCTATGATCGTGTCTGCTCTGTGTGCAGATGTATTTTTATGTTGTAAAATTATTTTGCCGTGTCATGTGGCCCATTCTGATCCTCTATCAATCTGTCCATAGTTCAAACTGATCAATTGTTGTCGGTCGCGATTTATGTTAACAATCTTACCAGACACACAGCAGTTTTTCCTACTTAGTCCATATGGTTTTACTGCCGAAGATGGTGGTTGTTCAGTATTACCCCAGGATGTGGAATTCTGAAAATAAATTAATTTTTCATTGCCTGTAACAATTCGATGCAATTCTGACTTTCCTGTCGTGTCTTTGAAGCAAAATTTTTCAAATACTTTTTCAGTTTTTAACTGTCTGTCATTCGATCACGTGGCACACACTTTAGGCTCTTTCCCATAGCTTTTAAACGGTCAGAAATTACTTATTGTTTAAGATTTAACATTTCTGTCATTTGTTTCTGACTTCAACAGTCACCTTCATCTAATATAGTTTGCAATTCGGTGTCTTGAAATTTTTTCGTTCTTCATTTCTCACATCAAAATCCTTGTCTCTGAACCGTTGAATGCCTATGCATTCTATGAGATTATCCAGCACTTTTCTTCAAATGAAAACAATAAATTAATGCTTTTCGGAAAAATTGGCGACCTTTAACACGATAAAAAAATACGATTTGGTTTATTCACTGATTTGTTGTGTGCTGAATAAATTCGACAGATTTCACGTGAACAAAAATTAAGGCTCGTTCACAGTAAATGTTTTCGATGGAGGCATTTGTATCTTGATGCTCACTTTATACCGGTACAGCTGGTAATATTTTAATGTAAATTACTTAATAATATAATAATATTTTGTGTCAAATAAACAAAAATATTATACATAAGAGACCACGACTCTATGTGACACAAATTATTCGCTTATTTTCACTTTTTTGCTTTCAGTTTTTATTATAAAGAAGAAGAAAAAATTTATTTAAATAAATAAACTGAACTTATTAAAAAGTTGACATTGAAATGGAAATAAAATAAAATAAAATGAAATAAAAAGTGCTTTAGCGACAGAAGAATACTAAATTGAAAGCGTGACAGCTGAAAAAAAATATTGCGAATAGCACTTGAACTAATGTGGCACATAAAATACATTTTTAAATAATTAAAAATCACTGAATTCGCTTTAATTACAGCAAATCTTTTCATAGAAATATTTTATTTGCACTGACTTCTCAATGTTTGTCATTTTAACGGATATAGAAAAGGTGCAACTCAAAATCAAATTCAGAAATATGTCGAGAAAAGATACTCGTAATACCAGCAGGAAATTATTTAGATACTCTATAGTGTAGACAGTTACTTATGGTGCAAATGGCAAGAGTTTTTCCTCCTCTTTAAGTCCTTATACTTATTAAGACAAAATAAAATCAAAAATTGTATCTTCATAGTGGGGATATTCGTTTCAAATTCTGTACTAAAATGTAAATTATTACCAAAAAAAATTAAAGAATTTATAAAGTAAATTACACTTAATTTTGTTCTCTATTTCTTCGACTAAATCCTATCAGCTGATTTCTGACAAAAACTCATGACATGAAAAGTTACTCAAAAACCTGTCGTCCTGAGTAGACTTTAAACTGCAGCTCCTGCCTTTCATGTATAAATTTAATACAAACACATGAAAAGCTAGGCCGTAATCCCAACCGAAGAATTGTAATTATAAATTATGAATGTATGTATGTATGCATACTATAATTTTATTACCAACACGTTGGTCTATGAGGACAATAATCTGCATTATAATAAATATGTCTTACCCAAGGTCCTATTAAAAGTCCAATTATAATCCAATCGAACTTCTGTACTTTGATAGTTGATAAGGATTATTTTGTTGAAGTTTCATGTGACAAATTAGTTGTCATTTCTTTAAAGGATACTCGAAAATATACTTACAAACAAGCATGTGTTTGTAGAGTGTCTGAAAACTGCATTCGACTAATTGGTTTAATAAAAAACGCAATAAAAAAAATTAAAAAACTAAAACATAAACAATGGCATTTAATATACTTTTATTTTAAAACTCTTCCTTAAAGGTAAAATTCACAACCTTTTGGTTTTAAGGGCCACTATTCCAACTTGCCGTTAACAAAAGGGAAGATTTTAAGGGGCAGACAAATTGTTTTTCATTATTATAAGCGGACATTATTATAAGTGAGCATTAAGCTAAAAGGAGGATCATTCTACCCTCAACTTTTTAAGTTAAGTTTATGTTTGAACTTGCCATGTTATATATCATATTCAAAATGGCAACTTCAAATACAAGCAAAATAAGCAAATACAACAAAAAAAGAAGCCCGTGCTACACCATATACAAAAGATCAATGGAAATGAATGAATCAATGTGTGACACAATTTGTTTCATTTAGATTTACAAATAGGAAGTGTTTAAGGATACACCAGATACAATATATCGATGAAAATTTTCGATGATATCTCACACACAATTTGTTTCATTTAGGTTTACAAATAAGAAGTGTTTAAGGATACATCATATACAAGAGACCGACGAATATTTTCAATGATATTTCACACACAATTTGTTTCATTTAGATTTACAAATAGGAAGTGTTTAAGGATACACCAGATACAAGAGATCGCTGAAAATTTTCGATGATATCTCACGTACAATTTGTTTCATTTAGATTTACAAATAGGAAGTGTTTAAGGATACACCACATGCAAGAGATCGCTGAATATTTTCGATGATATCTCATACACAATTTGTTTCATTGAGATTTACAAAGAGGAAGTGTTTAAGGATACACCATATACAAGAGATCGATGAATATTTTCAATAAGATCTCACACACAATTTGTTTCATTTAGATTTACAAAGAGAAAGTGTTTAAGGATACACCATATAGAAGACATCGATGAATACTTTCAATGATACCTCACACACAATTTGTTTCATTTAGATTTACATATAGGAAGTGTTTAAGGATACACCACATGCAAGAGATCGCTGAATATTTTCGATGATATCTCATACACAATTTGTTTCATTTAGAATTATAAGTAGGATGTGTTTAAGGATACACCACATGCAAGAGATCGCTGAAAATTTCCAATGATATCTCATGCTTGCTTCCCTGAAAATTCTCATGTAGGATTTTGGGTTGGCGGCTTCGTAGCTTCATATTTCCTTCAGAACGATGTTGGCCAGGTTATCGCTGTCATCGGCGAGTACTATATGTATATGATTATCGAATGATTGGGAAGCAATGACATGTGATTTCAACATGATAAATCTACTACATCCACACATTGGATATTGTAAAAAATCGGTTTGAGGGCATAATCATTTGACATGAAGATGAAGTATAATGTACACTGAGAACGTAAGATTTGACCCTTGTGTGGTTAACTTAAGTCGCAAACGATACACATGCCAGTCTTTTAAAGAAATAAAGAATTTCAATTTTATTTCATACACACGGCACGTCATTAGATTCTCACGATCCTTTGTTTGTGAGCATAATGCATAGAAGATAACAAAACTGTGCGGTAACCTCTATTTCCTTATTATCTATTACAAACTGCTCCTAGGAAGTCACTTTGATACGGACAGTTTTCATCTTTGCTTTTTTATTTTTTATATATGCTGCTTCCGCTGCCCTCAAGAAGCTAGGTTAGGTTAGGTTGAAGTGGCTATCAGAACGCATAGTGGCGCGTTATGATGCCAAAGGTAAGCGCAGTCCCTGTACTGATCGAATTCCCGAGAAGCTATGTATCAAATAATTATATCATCTGCATTAACAAAATAATTTAGTCGATATTGTATCCTAAGGTTCGTGTTAAAAACTATGGTAAATAGCAGTCGTGACAGAGCACATCTAGCCGAATAACTACTCCAACCTCCATCGTTCTGTTAAGTAGTTGGACATGTTCATTTCTGCACGTGGCGTAGGTATATAAGCTCTCAGTAAGGCGCTACATGTAAGGTATTTCTTACATTCCGAAATCTTTCTCAAAGTATTCGAAGCAGTGATGCCAATTCACACTCTGTATTACGATAACACGCAAGCTTTTTACTCTCACAACAAATTTTTAAAATTGTAATTTCATTTTGAATAAAAGAATTTAGTTTTTCGCCATTTGTCTGTAAGTAAATAGTAACGCTTTCCAAATTATTTACTACTCGGTAAACACTAAATATTCCCACCGTCATCATGTGTAAAATATTCTACATAAAATTTAAGGTTTTCTGAGATTGTGCATGCACTGCACAATCTCACTGTGGCACTAAACATTGAAATTGCATTAATTTCCGGTGATGCTGTTTATTTGATTGACATCCACTTTGGATTGAATATTGAATTTGGATATTCTACTCTGCTGGTTTACTTCTTTCATCACTTCATATTCTACTTTTCTGACAGTTTGTTTGCTTTGACATGCAATTTTGTGTTGATTTTTATTTTTTATTTTTTGTCATTTGAAATACAAAAATATATTGAATTTCGATATTATTTTTGTGATTTTTTTTATTAAATGGTTTATTTAGGCATTTGAGTTACAATATAAAATTACAAAATTCTATTTCTATTTATATGGTTGTATAATCTGGGCTAAAACACATATGTACCGTTAACCGTTCCGTACCCTTAAATAATTTAATAATTTTTTAAATGGTTCAGAAATTTAAAGGATTAAAAATATTACTAACCATTGTATTCACCGTAATGTAGTCTAGCAGGTAATGCGTTCTCTTATTAAACACTAAGCCTCGGTTCAAACCCCAGGTCAGACATCTCCAACAAAATCAAATTTAAAAAAATATTTCTTTAGCGACTTCCTCTCAGCAGATTTCTGGCAAAAACTCTGAGAGTAAATAAAATTACCATGAAAAGTTTCTCAAAAAAAATCTGTCGTTCGGAGTCGAGTTTAAACTGTAGGTCTCGCCACTCGTATATGAAATTAACGCACACAATATAAAAAGGTGTGAGAAGCTACGTCATAATCCCGCTTTAAGGTTTCTAATTTTCTACAAGAAACTGTTGATTTGTGGAAAACTTAAATTTTTAGTTTTCATATGAAGAAAAATGTTAGAGGGTCTCATCGAATGCTTTTGGAGGCATATGATTGTAATACTCTATTAGAAGCAACACGCTGAAGATGGTTTTAACGGTTAAAAGATAACAATTTTGATGTGAAAAAAAGTTTTTAGACGACGAATTGCAAACACTATTGGATGAAGATAACACTTTTAGTCAGAAAGAATGTTAGTGTTGCTCTACCATCAATTTTTTACCGTTTAAAACCCATGGAGAAGGTGCGATAGCCTGAAAAATATGTGCCACATGAAATGAACAATAGACAGATGGCAAACCAAATAACACACATACATACATAATTGGCCATTACCACCCTTCAGTAAGGATTACGACTAAAGTTCTCACACCACTTATGTTTTATGCGTTAATTTTTATACATGAGTGCCGGGACCTACAGTTTAAAGTCGATTCCGAACAACAAATTTTTTGAGAAACTTTTCATGGCATTTTTATTTGCTCTCAAAGTTTTTGCCATAAATCTACTGAGAGGAAGTCGCCGAAGAAATATTTATAACTAAAATAGAATAATAGAAAATCACTAGACTATGGCGACCTTAACCCAAAAACCGAACGAACTTGTGAAATATTACTTCAAAAACATGACAGAAAATCCGTATTGTTTACAATTGTTACTCTTGATTAAAAATGGATTTATTTTCAGCATCCTAATCGAAAAAATCCTGAGTATATCTAGGACAGCCATAAGTTTCAACTGCGAAACCAGATCAATTTGTAAGACGACAAAGCTGTAAAAAGGAAAAGAAAATTATTTTTTTAAGTTCTGATAAAAGAATGAAAATATGATAAAATGAATTTATATCTATTATTAAACTTCTATTATAAGCAATAGAGTGTTTAGCCTTGCAGCCAGAAACTTTCGACTTTCTACTGTATTAATAAACTGAATAATGAGTAATGATAAAAACAATCGACTAAAAAAATTATAATAACAGCATCAAATCTTACTTAAGTAGACTCAAATACTGTTTTATCTTTTGCTACAAATTTTTGCATTAAATGAACAGAATTTGTTTATATGTCACTTCTGTAGTTGTGACTACGCCTATGTGACAAATAACTCAATATTATTTCCCCTTTCTATACGCATGAGTTGATATGCGAGAAGCTGACAAAAGGTACAAAAGTAGAATTCCCACACAAATATAAACTATTATTGAAGAACAAAACAACAAGATTATTTTTACGGCAATTTATTGTTGTGAATTTATGCGGTCTATTACATTGCGTGTGAAACTATTTTTATTGCAAAGAATTTAAGGATATTAAGAGAAATAATAATAAATAAATAAAAATATTGAATACAATACGCAATCCCTAAGAACATTACGGGATTTAACTCACTGCGATTTTTTTTGTATCAGACACAACCCTTTACATTGTGCATACAGTGGACAGCAAAAGTCTTAGTATGGCAATATATTTTAGCAATTTCAGGAATTTTGGATACAAGTTTGTATAAAACTTTATAGTTTCTAATATTTATTTTATTAATTTATTTCTATAACGTTTACTTTATTGATAATACTCACAAGTAATAACTGCAACAATAGAAAAGTAAAGTAGAGAGAGTCACAAAAATTCCAAGTATTTGCGGCCAATTGCATATACAAAATAAGCAACGGCAACCATCGCTGCCACGAAGCTTATAATTCACTTGCAATTGGTTGTGCGAATACTCTCACTAACCTGCAACAATAAAAAAGACTGATTCCGTTGATTGCACTGCTTTTATACACTTTTCAATATGGGCTTTTCCTCATATAGATCAAAGCAAGCGCTGCTATTTCAAATTCAGTTTCAAATTCAACAAAATAGTACTTCTCTATTGCAATATTGTATTTAACTAATGACAGTGTTGTATCTTAAGAAAGTCACACATTCTAGTGACGTACAATTTAATGGTAATCGGTATATTACAAAATAAAATATGGTTTCAAATATATAAATAAAATATGCTACGCTACACTTCTGTTTTATTATAAAACAAAAAATATTTAATGTTTATCATAAAACAAGAGAAAAATAAGGAAACGTTTCAGATGACTGCATAAATATCCCCAAGGAGAACCCTGAGTAAATTTAAGATTCAAAGGCCTAATACATGAAAATGTTATTCCTTATATTTAGTTGAATATCCCTTAAGGTCAAGCACTCCATTTGGAATTGAATATACAAGCTGTGTTTAGTGTTTTCTGGTGGCACCATGAGCAAGTTTTTCGGTTGACTTTTTTTGAGGTTTAGCGATTACGTATCCGTTCTTTCAAATGATCTCCTAAATAACTTTCTTGAAGTCATATCGGGACTTTGTGCAAGAGTATTAAGCCTGTGGGGACTTTTTTGTCAAAATATATTGCCGTATTAAGACTTTTGCTGTCCACTGTACATGTAAATAATGAATTTATTTTTGTTATAAAATGTGACGAAAATTCACATGTAAAATATATCCAATCAACCTTATCTTGTAAGTATTTGAAACACTGAGTTTTAAATTATCGTCCAAATATTTGAGTTTGAGTAACAAACATGAAACTCAAATGCCTTTTTGTCCTAATTTAAATTGTCCTCTTGAAATATTAAATAATAGCATATATTCAAACGGATAAGGTGAGATGGAAATCGTGTTTGGAAATGTCTTAGGTACCCTTAGTTGGTAGTGTGCAAAATTTCACGAAACGAGGCCGACGGTTCGAATCCCACCAGGGACTCAGGGTGTTTTTGATTATCTGATTGTTGTCTGACATTTTATGTGATTACTCACAATAAAAAAATAAAGCGAGAATTATTACGAAAAAGCAATTCTCGGCAAAGAAAAGTGACGAAGTTCACAAGTTATTAAATAAAAAGTCGCCGCAATCGAGTAGGCAGTGTGTTGGCTTTTTAAACATCAGGACACGGTACAAATTCCAGAGCGCGGATATCTACACCAAAATGAAATATGAAAAAATATTTCTTTGGCGACTTCCTCTCAGAAAATTTTTGACAAAATGAAAAGTTTATCATAAAACTGTCGTTCGAAGTTATCTTCAACTTCTGTCGGGCCTTACGTCTAGTAAGCCAACACACAACCTACTAGACAACGGCGACTTCAAAAGTACTTAAGTTTTACAATTTTGTGGTTCAATAATCTTTTTCTTTTTTGTTTCAGAAAAAAATAATAATAATAAAGGGCATACTAGAAAAATATTAAAAAGCGATTGAGATGGCCAACGTTTGTTGTCAGTATAACATAAAGAGAACGTAGAGTATAAAAATAAATTCTAAAATTCAGACAATTTTACGTTGAGCATAACAAAACAAATGTCGAACTACACTTAAAAACCATGTCATATTTTTGTACGTTAATATAACATTGTGTTCCATCAAGGATGTGTTTTTTAAGTTGTCCATTTTTCTTCTTTTTCGAATTTTTATGGTCTTACTTTCATTTTCAAGTGTTGGTCTGTTTTGTAATTCGTTTTGGCCAATTGCTTTTAAACCATTATTTTTTGTTATCTTTCTTTTTATTGTTTTTCGAAAGTAAGTACGGTATTTTTTTGCATTTTGTCAGTCTTATTTCAACAATACACCATATGTTTGTACCCTCAAAAGTTCACCATTACCATGACCACCATCAATAGAATATATTCCCTATTGTTTCCATCAAGAAATCTATTTTATTAACATTTGCATTCCTGAGAAATCAATTTACTTGTAAATTTCTACATATGCGAGAAATGGAATAAGGACTTATCTTAATCTGAATATCTTAACATAGATCTGTCTTTAAATTTTAGGAAGGCTAACATTAAATTCGTAATTGCTTACTTAGATGGTCATCAAGACCAGCGTAGCTAATCACACAATCATGTTGTGAGTATTAATTACATCCATAAGTGACGGAACCTACTGCTTAATGTCAAACGATGGATTTAAGAAATTTGCCATGGCAATTTTATTTTCTCTCGCTAAGAAATATTATTTTTGTTAAATATTTCTACTGCATTATTAAAGTGCTTAACTTTGAATTTTACCTTCACTTTACATAATTTTTAATTTCCTCTGCATTATGCTTTATCATTCTGTTTTGCTTAGAATATGAAAAAAAAAATTCCCGTATACGCTCAGATAAGTAGTGATTAGAATACATTACAGTATTGGGCGAAATTATATTGGGTTGTTCAAAAAGTAATTTCGTTTCTTCCCGTCAGAGGATTTAATTGTATTTTTTGCACCCAACTTCACACTTAAGCCGTATAAGAGAGCTCATATAGCAAGGCTTGTGTGTGAAAAATTCCAATTTTAAATATGGAGAGCGATAAGTAGCATTTTCAACATATCTTACTGTTGCTTTACTACAGAAAGGGTAAAAATGCTGTTCAACCCAGAAACAAATTGACCGATGTGTACGGAGAAGTTGTGTTGACAGTACACCAGTGCCAGAACTGGTTCGTTAAATTTTAATCCGGCAATTTTGATGTCGAAGATGCACCACGTTCGGGAAGGCCGGTTGAAGCTGATAAAGAAGAGTATATTGAGTGTATGTATATGTGTGGAATAATTAGCATTTTATGAGAAAATGAAAAGAGTTTAGAGCATATGCCCTATTCATCTTCATACACTCAGACACATGCAGTTTTTCCATGAAATGTTGCTTCACTTTGCAAGTGTAAAAGAAATAATTACCGATGCTTGTAAATGCTTAATTACACACTGAGATGAGCAGTAGCTTCGTTTAGCTATGTTGCAAATTCCATTTTGTTATGTATAAAAGTGCAATGCACTCATTTAATAATTTACAGGCACAAAGAGTACAGATAAGAAATCAAAACGCTGTAAGAGTACTTTGCAATTAATAAGTCTACATAGGAGTATAAGTATTTTATAGTACGAGTATATTGCTTTTATATGCACAGGATAAAATGAGAAGTTTGAAACAACATTTGTCTACTGGAACTGTGGAATAGTGAAATGGGAGATTTTATATTGGAAAAGAAGCAAAAATTTCGTTGTCACATTAATAGTTTTCGACTATTTCGCATAGTAAGTCTTTCAAAACAATTAACGTTTATGACCATAAATAATTTTTTTTAAAAATAATTTCATTCATAGTTAACGTTTACTAATCTAATCTTTGATTCGTGTGACACAAAAACTCATCAAACTAAAACAGTGGCAATAATATTTAACACTACCATGACCTTTCCCACATCAATATTTCCTTGGCTTCTTTCTTTTGGATTTTATACTCCTTTATGTTCAAATCAATGTAAAAATTATTTTCATTTATGGGCATATTGCCAGTCGATGATCATTGCATTTTTATTCTTTAATACTTTAACTGTGGCATCACGTTGCACCACTTCCAATTAATTTTATTGCCCATGGTTGTGGCGTCCGCACATTCTGTCTATTGGAACATTCGCGCATTCAGACCTACAAAACTATTATTTATCGTTTATATTCGTCTATCGTAGTGGATGTTGGATTCATATCGCAAAGGAATATTCGTTTGAAATTCATTTTGTTATGCAAATATTTAAAACATACATACAACATATATAGTCGTGGTATTGATTTTAAATTTGGTTTTTTTTCGTATTCTTTCCATGTTCCTTCCTAGACTTTTGAGTATCGAACGTCTCCTGATGTTCTTTGGCGGTCACTGTTTCTTGAGGATTCCAATCGAGTGCTATTCTTGTTATATTCCTGTTATCAGTTACATCGAATCTGACAACGTATGCCGTTCTATTCTGTCACAAAATTCAGTATACTATTTGCACTGAACATAATAAATCTATTTATGCTTAAGCAACATTGGGATTTATTGAGAAAACACGCGATGAAGTCGACTTTGACAAAAAAAAAATTAAGTTTTCGGATGAAGCTCATTTTCATCTTGGTGGGTACTCTAACCCATTTCCGCCCACTGTACTATATAGCACACAACTTAAAGTCGAAGTAAAAATTACAAAATGTAGTTTTTTATTCTGGCAACGCTTGCTACCAGTCCATAAGAGTACATGCAACATCCACGTAGCTGTTGTAAATCATAGTTCAAAAATATCAATGAGGAGAATCCCCATTTTGGCTAGCGATTTATTTCTTGTAGGATTGTGAATGGTGATTTAGTTTATTTTACATCAGTTAACTTTGAAGAACGTTGAAAAGCAGTTTATTTACTGGATAACATCACATTCTAATAAAAGCAATATAAAACGGTTTAGTTCGTATAGAATTTTTTGAGCTATAGCATATTCAGTGTTGCTGTACTAAGTTTAATACACTGGGCGTTCAATGAAAGATAAAATAGTACAGTGAAGACGTTTTCATTCCGTCATTGTGGTTTAGAATAAAAGTTTTTCCTTGTTTTTTGATTGCTTATTTTTAATAGCGTCTTGTTATTAATTAAAAAATACCTTGAAAGATATAAAATGGCGAACCGACGTAGCAAAAACTATTTTGGGTTGGAAGAGGCAATATGTGACACTATTAGGCAAGATAATGAAAATGACGTTACTTACGATGTAGTTCTGCTGCCACCCGATTTAGATGTTCTCACTGACGAAGAGGAAGGTGGAGACGATGAATTATATGAAAATAAACTACCTCGAGATGTGCCCGGTAATATAGAGGTGGTTACTTACAGACCTACGGTTGCAGATGTATGGAGTAGTGATGAGCCCCTACAAACGATCGCGTCATCTACTTCACGGAATGTTCAGAAAAAAAAGAAGAATTGAAGCTAGTGTTGAGTCCCCAAGTTGGAGAAAATGTGCTCCCGTTTATTCGTTTTTTCCATCTCCTCCAGATCAAAAACATAATGAAGCTATGGGAGGGGTATACCACATGGACCAGTTTATAGGAATGAACCGAATTGCTGTAAAAGGTAAAAAGTGGTGGTGGGTCTTGTTTACTTATTTAGTGGACTTGACTGTTTCAAATGCATGGAGATTATATTGCATTGCAAACCCTAATAATCGTGTGGATCAATTATGGTTTCGCAGACATATAGCACGAACATATCTCAGTGACAAAAAGGACAATAAATGTAGGCAAACATCTTCCAGAATTGAAGGAGAAGAAAAAAAATAATGGCCACAACCCCCAAGACATTCCAAATCAACTTCGATGTGTCATATGCTCAAATCGAGTTAAAACATCATGTTGTAAGTGCCTGAAAACACTTTGTTTCGAAAGAGCATGTTTTGCAAATTACCACACGTAACCGCCAATTGTACTAAACTCAATACACCTCAAAAAAAAAACAACTTAAACTATTTTTTTTTTGTTTTTTTTTTTTTATAGTACTATAAAAAATGTTATTTAAATCTAGAAATAAATATTGAATTTTAAAAATTTTTTGTGGTTCTCATTTGGGCGCTAATGGGTTAATATGCATATTTGGGCCTCAGAAAATTCATACGTTGAATCCAGAAACTAATGCACCCATTATATGGAGTTGTTTGGCGCGTCTTGTGTAGCGGCGGCATCACTGTCCCATATTTCTTTGAAAATGAGGACGGCGCAACTATTACGGTCAATAGAGACACATATCGCAAGATATTTTTTGTACCAGCTCTTATTATTGATGTAAAAAACTTGCCACACATCTCATGCCAACACCGATTTATTACGTCAAACGTTTGATGGCCGTTTAATTATCCGAAATGATGATGTCAATTGGCAGCCAACAAGCTGCGATTTGACACCGTTGGACTCTTTTCTATGCAGCGCCGTTAAAGAAAATTGTTAGGCCAACAAACCAGATATAATAAAGCATTTTTTATGCCTACAAACCAGATATAACCAGATATAATAAAGCATTTGAAGGTCAACATTCGTGATAGCATTGCCGAGAAAAAGTGCACGAAAATTGGTCCGATCGAATGAAGCACTATGAAGCCAACTGTGGCGGTCATATTAATAAAATAATATTTCATTTCAACCCGGAACAATTGTACATACTTCACAACAAAAAAATAAATAAATTTGGAAAAAATTCAAACCGTTTTTTAAATATAAAATTTTAAATGGTCCACCTTTACAAATATGTACTACAGTACATCAGCACATATTCTATTTGAACGTATAGCTGCGTGTATCAGTAACTATATGGCTCTTATCTATGCGCTTGCTATCCACAACTTTCAATGAAACAAAATTTGGCATTTAAATTCTGTTTTCTTCATGTAATAAATGCCACAAGTAATATTAAATTATTATTAAACAATATCAGATATCAGCAGTTACATGTGTCATTAAGAATACTCAGAACAAATTGTTTTCGATTTTTATCAGACATTTTTGTTTAATTTTAATATTATTAAGCTTCTACAGAGTCACTATTGATAGCTTCTTGGCACTGTCGCCGTAATTACTTGGTTTAAAAAATTTTGTACGCCTTTTTTAATTCAGAAAATCGATGAGCGCATTAATTTCATTATTTCCTAAAAAAAAAAGAAAAAATAGCGAAGCAAATATAATTGAAATTGTGAATATTTATGTAGGACAAAAGCGCAAAAAACCCGATATACGCCTTGTTTACAATTTACTTGCAACTACATAACTGCAACGTTCACAGACGTATGAGTATTATTAAACTATTGGAGAAATCTAATATCCCTCATACGTGATGGTGTTGTGTTTCAATACAAATCTCTTCTACAGCATAACGCACACAATATTTTCCTGTTATTTGAAAATTAAAAAAAAATGAAGTAACCGGCCCACACAGATCCTATATTCTGAAATTTAGTCTTCAGATTAATAAAACCTTTGCAAATATTGGAGAAATTTGAAGGGTAGTTACTGCCAAGCTGGATCAATTAATCGAATGTTATATGTAATGTAATTAATAAAAGTTCTTTTTTAAGTGCTTCCCATTTTCAAATTGAATTAAAAAGTGTGTGTGAGATATTATGTAAATTTTGCATTTGAATATGCGTTTGAAAGCCCGATTAATGTCATTATGTGTTGAATATAAAATCGTTCCAATGTCAGCCACGGTCTCGCTGAGCGGGGTGCATAAGTTATGCACAATTTTACACTACTCTGGCGAATAAATCAGACTAAATTTATCCGATGGCATAGGTCACATTGGCTTTGAAAATTGCTGTGGTTTGTTTCGTGGTTTAATCATATATATCTACGGCTTAAGAAACGCCCAAAAGGAAAAGTCAGACGAAGCCATAATTGCGTGGGCTCCACGTCCAATTTACAACGCCTTCTCATGAGATTACCATAACCTCAAATCACACTGGAGAATATACAATGTTACGTAGTGATGTCGTGATGAAACCACACATCGATTGCATTCAATTCCGGCTCCAAACAATTTGATAATCATCGACAAATAGTGCTCGCCATTGACAATGTAGTGTTTAAAGAAAACTGGACCGATGAAGTAGCCAGCACAAAATCCACCAAAAACAATTATTTTTCAGGATGCATTAGATACTGTTGGGTCTTATGAACGGGAAACCCATATGATTAAACAATTTTCTTATTTGCACATCTTGTGGAAGGTGTGTCCATCCACTGAAATTTCGCAAAACTGACTACATAATAGGCAACGAACTTGACGCTTCCACAAAATGGCTGAAAATCCTCTTGGAAGATCGGATGGTACTTCAAAGTTATTTTTTTTCTTTTTTTCATTCTTTCTATATTTTGTAGGAGCAGTAAACTAGTAGGTAGTGTGTTAGCTTATTAGACGTAAGGCCACGTTTCAAACCACAGGTCGGACATCTGCCAGGAAACAAAATATGAAAAAATATGTATTTCTATGGCGACTTCTTAAATTAAATTTCCATGAAAAGTTTTTCAAAAATCCGTCATTCGAAATCATTTTTAAATTGTAGATGCCGCCACTCATGTATAAAATTAACACACACAACATAATTGATGTGAGAAGCTAGGTTGCAATCCTAACTGAAGGGTTGGAATGACTAATGTTATGTATGTATTTCCAGTTTGTTCCATGTAGCTTTGTTATCGATCGATGACAGTGTATATTAAAATTATGCTGGCGTTAGTTGTTATTCAAAAAATTTATGATAAATATCAAACTCTGTGTTAATATTTAAATTTAAATTTGCTAAAATGAAAAGACAATGAAAACATATGCTTAAATTTTATATATACTATTACTTTTAACCACTAAAATCCATTTATATTAATAACCAACTTCCATATCTATTTCTTTACCCAAAAACTAAATGGGAGAACATATATAATTTCCACGCAATACCATGTAAACGCTTCTAATTGGATAAAATTGGTGCAATTAATTCTGTAATGTTTTCATATTTTTTTCATTTTGCCATTACATTGTTTCTACAGCGTGAAAGATTAGAATCGTTTTCATATAATTAAAGCGCACAAAAACAGATGTGTTAGGGAGTCTAAATCCCCATAAACTTTGAACATAATTTTATTTAAATGCTTCAAGCTATTTTTACAATGGTTTTGTTAACAAAAAGAAGCAAGTGGAAGGGAATGAATATGGTATTGTGGTAAAATTTTTAGATTATAACGACTAGGAAGAAATGCTTTAAATTCAAATACGTAATTAATGAATTTAATACTCATAGCCATACAGAAAGAAAGTTGTGAAAGTGAGAAAAAGAAGAGCTAAATTCATTACCATTGCAAGTCATTATCATATCATGCCCCGAAAGTGGTCCAAGTGGTCTGATTGAAATTGTAAAAGGAAAAGAATTATTTTTTTTTAAACAAACACTCAGGGGTTGGCCTTTACGTATGCAGTGAAGTATATTGGAGTTAAGAAAATAGGTTATGGGAAGGAGTACAAGGGAAGTGGTGTTTGTGGACATTAGACTTGAATATTTTTATATTATAAGTGGCTTGAATGTCCAGTGTAAGTCGCCGTAGTCTCGTAGGTAGTATGTTAGCTTATTAGTTTAAACCCCAGAAAAGACATCAAAACGAAATATGAAAAAATATTTTTTCGGCGACTTCCTCTGAACAGATTTCTGGCAAAAACTCTGAGAGTAAAGACAATTGCCATGGAAGTTCACTTCTCGCATTTGCAGCAATCGTAAAGTGCCACCTTGTAAGCGGTATCCATAATCTATTGTTTCTTACCCATTCAAAGCCAAACCAATATGGCAAGAAAAACTTTAAAAATTTCTTTATTCGTATAAAATTAGAACCACAAAAGTACAGGTAAACAAAAAAGAAAAATTAAAAAAATGTTTTGAGCACACACAAGAGGTTTACCCAAATTGCCACAATGGCCACTTATGAGTAAAATATTGAAAAACACACTTAGTGAATGGGTAGTGCTTTCTTGCATTTTTTACAACCGTAATGGCTCTATTGTGACAGACGTCATCACATGTATGATTTGAAAGCTTTTAGGACACATAATCAGTTCTGCCTAGATGTAAGCAAACAATATTTAATGACGAATCACGCAGCTGCATCGTCTAGTTTTAATTTATCGAAATAATAACTGATTCATGCTGTATACCTGTTTCACTGCAGAAATACAAGCGCTAAGTATTTAACATTCTCAAGTCTATACTTAGTTCGCAGAATGAAATATTCCGAGTTGAGAAATTAAACTGAGAGAAAATTTTGATGATACATCGGACTATCTAGGAATAATCTAAGGTTAGGTTAGATTAGGTTAGGTTAGGTCGAAGTGGTCGCTTTGTTTACCAAAGCACACTTAAGCAGGCATAGCGGATCGTTGTGACGCTGTACTGAGCGAATTCCACCAAACTCGTCGAAGAAGTTAGTCAGCGCAAGGATTGCATATTAAAAGCAGCACTACCCTTCGCTGGAAACCAGACAGAAAGTTTAATAAACGATATAAATGGATGATAACTCAGTTAAGCTGACAAGGAATGAAGAGCCAAATAACCTCAATCTGTACTTCGCAGGATATGGGCATTGATAGAGAAAGTTAACTCCTCTCCAGCAAATCTACACCCTCGGCAAAAGTCGTTGGATGGAAGTTGCAGTCTGTAGGCCATTGTGATCGAGGAGTCATTGTAGTCAAGTTTGAGTAGATGGTTGGTGCGCCTTTTACTTATACTAAAGTACACAGATTCTGTATCAGATTCTGATCACAACAGATCGTATGAGGACAGTTCTATGGCACCTCTTCACGACATTATTTCTCCAACATTTTTTGATTTGAATAACAATTTTATATAATGACACTGGTTATAGTCACCGTAGTCTACTAGGTAGTGTGTTGGCTTATTAGACGTGAGGTTTAAATACCAGGTCAGACATCTACAACAAAACTAAATTATGAAAAATATTTCTTCGGCGACATCCTCTCAGCAGATTCTGGCACAAACTCTGGGAGTAAATAAAATTGTCATGATAAAGTTATTCAAAAATTTGTTGTACGGAGTTGACTTTAAATTGTAGGTTGTGCCACTCATGTATGAAATTAAAACATACAACATAAGTGATGTGAGAAGCTAGGTTGTAATCCTAACTGAAGGATTGTAATGACTAATTTCGTTATGTATGCATGTATCATATGGATTGAAAACTACTCCCACACTTGTATTTTTGATAAATATTTGGAATACGCTCATCAGTTTTTTCTATTTTTAAAACACCATCTGTTAAAAATCCTGCTGATAGTGCTGCTGTTAGTGGTAGCCAGCTCGCTATTTTTATCAAACCTTTCAAAGTGTGCTCTTGCTTTTTTCATCATCTTCCTAACATTACTTATACGATTGCTTTTGTATCATGGTCACCCAAATTACGTAAATAATCACGGCTTATAAAACAGTTATAAAAATATACTTCGTAATTAAGGTTTTAATCTTTTAAGTAACCTTGGGAGACAGCGTTGGTTGTGCTGATACATTAAAAATTAAAAGACTTTCACTATCCTCTATAAAACATTAACTGAAGTGTGTTTGCGTACAATTTCTTGTTAACCTTTTTCAAAATGCAAAATCTTTTGATGAAGGACAACTGTTGGAATTGTGAAATCGAATGTTTGCCTAAAATTTTTAAAATTCCAAATAAATTGTCATGATTGTCAAAAAATTGGCATCGTTCCTCACATCGAATGTATTTCAAGAAAAATACGATGAAACACACAAATTGCATTCGTTGTTGTTGATTAACCTTTTCAGAGGCTTTTTTTCTTGCTTTTCTTTTGAAAAAATGCCTTTTCTTTACCTCTTGCATTTTAAAATTACATGTGCAAGAGTGAATTTGATTTCAGTATCGATTTAAGTGAACTGAAAGAATTAAGCAATATATAGCCCAAGGCTGAAAAGAGATAATAATATAATAAACAAAGAATACAAAATAAATGAAAGACACAAAATAACCTGCCAATTTCGTTCATCAATTTCCAATACACTTATTTTCCAACTAAATTACCATGTAAATGTCCACTGGCTCAAGAAGAAGTCCTTGAGAATTTTTTTGTTTTTATTTTCCTCTCCTTAATTCCTTAATTCTTTTGTTCTTCATTTATTTCTTTCATTGATTTCTTTTAAGTTCTTGGTATAGTCTTCTTGCTGTGTTCTCTTCACATTTTGAAGGCTGAATAAATAAATTAAATTGTTCCATGGCCTTATTGAATATGTATTCGGCCATAGATCATTATACCAGAGATCTGCTGTTACTTGAGCATATTGTTTGTATTAAAGTTGTTATTATAGATTAATTTATATTTAATTTCGTTTTTCGACAATTTGATGAATGGCTCTCTAATGCTTTTATAATCAAAACAATACAAATGTCATCTGTATTGTTTTATTTATTTTGTTTTAATTTCCTTTTTTTAATACAACTTCACTTGGAAAGTGGCATACTTTCGAATTTTGTCTATAAGTTAGTATATGGTACTTTAGCGGCAATAGGATACTGAAGTGATTACAAATTTAAGAAGTATACGTACTACATAACTCTGTTACAATTAGAGGCGGATGATATACATCGTGGATGATGACAGTCAACCTTTTACTTAGAAATACGACTAGACTTCTCACACCACTATAGTGTGTGTTACTTTTACCCATAAATGGCATGACCATCATTTTAAAGTCGGCCACGAACAACAGATTTTTGAGGAACTTTTCATCACAATTTTATTTACTCTCAGTGTTTTCGTCAGAAGACTGTTAAAGAAATATTTCTTTTCTATTTCGTTATTTTCGAATATCTGCTAATAATCCAACACAATACCTACTGGACTATATAGTCGGCCATAAATTTAATAAAACATTCTGTAAATACATTCATCAAACCACCTTAGGCGAAGTTGATAAGATACAGAGACCGGTTTGCGTTTGTATAACAGGTTTGCGTTGGTGTGACAATCCTATAACAGAGCTGAAGGTTCTGTTGTATCTAATGCCATTGCATATTTTAATGAGGATGAAATCTATGGCGACTATAGTTATGATAACGGAAGACAAGCCTGGCAAGGTAATTGGCTGGCCGTTTCCTACTTAACTTAATTGGTCATTACAACCCTTCAGTCAGGATTACGACCTAGCTCCTCACACCACTTATGTTGTGTGCGTTATTTTCATACATGAGTGAAGGGACCTACAGTTTAAAGTCGACTCTGAACAACAGATTTTTGAGAAAATTTTCATGGCAACTTTTATTTACTCTCAGAGTTCTTGCCAGAAATCTGCCGAGAGGAAGTTGCCGAAGAAATATTTTTTCAAATTTCGTTTTGATGTCTGATCTGGGGTTTGAACCATGGTCTTACGTCTAATAAGACAACAAGCTACCTACTAGACCACGGCGACTACGACTTAACTTAGGCAGAACCAGTAAACTCTTCGATTTGGAGAAATGCTTCGCAACAAAAATTATTAATAAGAGTAAGTGGAACAATTTGATTGCCGTACTTACTTACTTAATTAGTCCATCTATACCTTTAGTCAAGATTATGACATAGTTTATCACATCACCCATGTTGTGTGTTTTAATTTTATCCATGAGTGATGAGATTTACAGTTTGAATGCGACTCCGAATGGTAGGTTTTAAAAAAACTTATTCTCATATTTTATTTATGTTCAGAGTTTTTGCCTGAGAACTGCTGAGAGGAATTCATCGAAGAAATATTTTTTAGGTTTTGTTTTGTTTGAAATGTTTGAGTCAGGTCTTGCGTCTATTAAGATAACGCATAACCTACTAGACAACTGTGAGTTGCTTATGTCGCCTACATTTAAATTATTGGGATATCATTGCTCGCTTTATTTCTATAGAACGGATGTTTGGAGGCCAAACATAGTGAAATGTTCAACACGAAATCTTCGGTCATATTCAAACCAACAATAATTTATCGATGGCCAATTAAGTTGTATTGTACAATGTTACACACAATCTACATGAAGTTTTATTAAAAATTTCAGATTTTGAATTTTATAAAAAGCAGTATACACAACAAAAAAAACTTCGAAATCTAAACGACAACAAAAAAAAAAAAAAAAACTAAAATAGGCCCTTAGTGCAGTAGCGGGGTAAAATGGCATTTCCTTCTGCTGCTTATAAAGTTTGTTGTGCCATCTGTATTGCCGCTTACGTATACTTGCCTATTGGATCTCCTTGGTGGCAGTGGCAGATAAGTAAATAACATTTTATATAAACAAGGATATGTATTTACATACGCAAATAGAAACGGTTGTCCCCTTTTATAATAGCAACACAAAGATGTTGTAAGAGGGGAATTAAAATCAGTGTATGGCATACATACAATAGGGACTTTTATCCAACAGCTATTCGAAAATAAATTATTTTTAAATATCCCCTCTACAAAATTCTCAGCAAATGTTCTTTTTTATTTCTACTGGTAAAAGGGAGAAAACCGCTCGTGGCACTGCTAAAAAACGAAAAAATTCTTAACATTGTGTTGGTAACCAAATAAAACAAAAAACAGGACATGGACCGGCATTAATAGTTTTTCTTAATTTTAAAGAAAAAATTATATTTTGTAAAAAGTAAACTAAATTTTTGGTATTTGTTTTTAAATATTAAAATTACAAAAAAAAATTTGTAGTAAATCACAACAAATAATCATACTTTTTTAATTTATTCAATTGTAAAGTTTTATTTATAATTGAAAATAATCCACTAGGCGGTGTTCTATCTCCAATTCTCTGGAATCTTGCAGTCAACTCATTTCTGAGAAGACTTGAATCCTCTGGTAATAACGCCATAGGCTACGCTTACGATATCGCTATTACTGCGTTGGGAATTTGTCCACAGACGCTGTCTGATAGGCTAAACTTGGCGCTGTCAATTGTTCTGGACTGTTGCGGGGTTTTTTGACTATCCGTTAATCCCTCCAATACATTCAAAATTCATTTCACTAGGAGATACATGGTCCCGACCTTCACCCTCCCTAGTATAAATGGGACCATACTCACGCTGAGTGCCGAGTTTAAGTATCTGGGCCTGATCGTCGCTCCGAAACTCACCTGGAGGGCGAATCTGGCTGCTAGGGCGTCTAAGGCGGCGTGTGCTGCTTACTGCTACAGCAGGGTAGTTGGATCCAGATGGGGTCTCAGCTCAAGGGTCATGCGCTGGA
The DNA here is from genome assembly GCA_932273835.1 of Sarcophaga variegata. Classification (NCBI taxonomy): domain Eukaryota; kingdom Metazoa; phylum Arthropoda; class Insecta; order Diptera; family Sarcophagidae; genus Sarcophaga; species Sarcophaga variegata. The sequence continues at coordinate 84,062,610 of OW026358.1, read as the reverse complement.
TCTACTCTGCAGTCATCAAACCCAACCTCCTAGACGGTGTTGCCTTCTGGTGGACTGCTCTGGACAAGCTGCATAATGTCAGACTCCTGGACGGAGTCAGAAGGTCCTCAACTACTCGTTTACTGGTGTTCTACGCACCAGCCCCACAAAGGCCTTGTTCGCAATGCTTAACGGTCTTCCTACTCAGCTCTTTGCTAAGCAGGTGGCTAAGTTCACTGCGAAAAGACTAAATGCCCTGTCTCGTTGGCGCGTCGTTTCCTCTTGTCACTCCTCTATTTTGGAGATTGATCCTGTGGCCCCACTAGATATTATCTCCCTGTGGAATACTGTTTTGACAGGGGTTTTAACTTCCTGCAGGAGCGATTGGAGCCCTAATACGACTGTCCATCCGGGAACTCCTGGACCTATATACCGAAGGCTCCAAACTCGATGCAGAGTGGGTAGCGGAGTCTACTCTGGGAATTGGAGATTTCACTACCGCTGCCGGACTATTGTAGCGTGTTCCAGGCGGAAGTAATGGCCATCTACCGAGCCGCTCAGTGGATCCTCGCATACGGCGTTTTCTGTTATTTTTTCTGATATTCAGGCTGCCATAAGGTCTCTGTCGAACGTTGCGAAAGGATCGTCAGGGAATGTCCCCGCTGCCTCAAATTTATTTCTGGGCGATTCAGTCATTATATTTCAGTCATATTATTTCTGGGTCCCTGGACATTGTGACATTCCGTGAAACTGCAGAGCCGTCGAGCTAGCAAGAGCTGGCGCACTACTTCCGGAATCCTCTTCAATCAACTTAGGAATGCCACTTACCTCGTTCAAGCTGGCCATCGCGCGGATATTATTCCGAGACTCCAACCTATTCCGGATCAATGAAGAGTCCTGCTCCACCGCTAGGCTCACTTGGCCCTCAATGGATTGAAGGCGCACCAACCAGTTACTTGGACTTGGTCGTAACATCATCTGGATCACAGTGGCCATGATTACAGGTCACTGTAAGCAAAGCAAAGAATGCGGCTTCCATTTAACGACTTCTGCAGTGGGAGCGGATCCGCTGAGGAAGAGGAGACTGTTATCCACTTTCTTTGCGAGGTGCATATATCGGTTATTTGGCTATCCAACCGTTGTCAGCTTGACGGCGCTATCGTCCATTGATATATTTATCAAGCTTTCTGGCTGGTTCTCCAGCGTGGGGTAGTCGTGCTTTGAAATGTGCAGAACTTGCGCTGACCAACTTCTTCCTCCTTGTTTCGGAGGAACTTGGTCAGCACAGGGACTGCGTTCACCTGTGGCGTCACAACGGGCCGCTATGTGTGCTCAAGTCAGCTTTTTTATGGTAGCTACCATACTGACCTAACCTAACCTAACTTAATCGAAAATAATAAACAGTTTTAAATTTAATAAACACACACATACATAATTGCTCATTACAATAATTCAGGATTACGACATTGGTTCTCAAACCACTTACGTATTTTTTAGATTATGGAACACATTCTGGTGTAGTGATATTTAAATTGATCTGGGTCTAATAATATGTATTATTTAGTATATGTCACAAAGCAAACGGAATATAGAAAATTCTTTCTTCGACGATTTCCTCTCAACATACATGGTATGACAAGCTAGGTCGTAATCCTGCCTAAACGGTTGTAACACCATTTGTGTAAGTAGGTACTGACTCTTGTAAAAAGACTTGTAGATGTAGATTGTAATATGTTAAGTTCGAGGAGGTTATATTTAATATAGAATAACTTAGCTGCCCGTATGGGTCATAGAATTAAGAGTTCCTTACATCGGCGACCGCATTAATATTGTCATATGCTATAAGGTAAAATATAATCACTGGACACGCATAAATGTCTAAACTGATTTGAACGATTTCTCAGAATTTATTGTTAAGTTTTTTCCTTTTTAAAAACGTTTAAAATATGAGTTCGTAGATTGCAAATAAAAATAAAAATAAATTTCTGTTCAGTCTTAAATAAATCCTTTATTGTTCGAACGATTTTGTGTGCCACTGTTCACAACTTGATGTAAACAACAACAATGGCTTTCTTGGTTATTCTTCTTTTCACTCTTTTGCGTAAACAATTGTTCAATAGGTCTTTATAACGGAGATCTTCAAATCACGATTGTTCCCTTCACACGCAACGCGTCTTTACACAAGATTGGCTGAATTTTTACTGACTCCGTTCCCTGCTTTGTCTTGTCTTTTATATCGCATGGTAAACAGTCTGATGGATGCACTTGAATGAGAGTGACTTCGCTTTCTCGAAATCTCTATAAATGTAAACATGTTGTTTACATTATTGCTGTTTATGTATTTTGTTTACGTTTGTCCTTACGGCGATGTTGTTGCCTGTTTGTTTACTTGTTTATCCCTTTTTTTACACTGATGTTGTTGATATATTTTTGTTTATTTTTGATCATGTAAACAAGTCCATAGTTTTTGTTTTTGTTGCTTTTGTTTATCATTTTAATGTTAAACGATGTAACATCATTTCCATTTTCGTAACAATATTATACGGACAAGTCTAACATCAAAAACCATAATTTCTCATTTGTTATAGTTAGGCGGTTATTATATACATTTTTGAAAAACATTGTTGGAGAAACGGGTTTTCACGTAAATACGAATATTTGTTAGTAGTCTACTCAAATTGACCTAAGTAGACTTAAGCTGTTATTGCTTGGGACCAAAAATATTACGATCAATTCGCTTTGTAGTCAAGAATTGAATTCAATATAAAACTCCTTTTGATACAATATAATCAAATATAAATAACATTTCAATAAACCTGAACGTGCCTAAACAATGACGAACTTGTTTCACACACACACATAACAAAGAAATATTTTTCCACAAATACTAGCAAATATTTGCATACATTTTTAAACAAAAAAATTCTACTGAATGAATTTTTGTAAAGTTTCTACAAGTACTGTAAAAGTATTTCTCTGTTTCTAAACACTCTTGCTGGCTGTAGTCTGCTCTGTCCATGACATAGAGCAATAGCCGTAAACCCATTAGACAGTATGGCAAACTTGAGAAAATTTAAAATTTTTCTGATCAACTTTTTGGGAAAATAATTTTTTTCATGTAGTCGGTTAAAGTATCTTTAAAGATCAAGAGTTTATAATGTTGTGTAAAGCTGGGAATTAAATTATTGCTTGCATTGAACTTATGTGGTGTTTATTCCAAGTTTTTAATTTAGTGCAAGAAAAGCAAGTGATTTCAAGTTCTAATATGTGTTTAAGCATTGTGCTGAGTAAAACGCAATGAATTTTTATATACCAAGGCAGACGTATAAAAAAAATTCTAACATACATCTACAGGTCTGGGACATCAATTTTTTAAAAGAGAGCAAATTAAAATTGCCATGAAATTGGCATAATTGGTCCTTACACCCCTTCAGTCACGATTACGATCTAACTTCTCACACCACTTATGTTGTTTGCGTTAATTTTATACACAAGTGTCGGGACCTATAAGTTTAAAGTTAATTCCGAACTACAGATTTTCAAGAAACTCCTTATGACAATTTTATTTACTCCCGGAAAATTTCTGCAAGAAATTTACTGAGAAGCAGTCGCCGAAGAAATATGTTTTTGTCTTGTTGGAGATATCTGACCAGGGGGTTGAACCATGGCCTCACGTCTAATAAGCCAACAAACTACATACTTGATACACGACAAAGAAATAGTTAAACGATAACACCTAATCTGTCTATGTGGTGAATTGTGGACTAGTGCATTTGGAATCTACATTTTTATTGCCTTTAAGCCCCATCGAATATCCTTTTTTGATATTATAAAATCTTCGATTAATAGAAACTTCGGAATTTTTAAAAAATCAAAAACATTCGATCAATTTTTAATGGCCACGTGTATACATATTTATGTATCTTCGATCACACTGTACAGTGTTTGCCAACAAAGTAAATTTCATATTAACACACTGTGATGTTTATAACTGATATTAAAACCAACCACATATACAAATGTAAAGAGGAAAAATTAAACTAACACGGAAGGAAAAATATGAAAAATGAAAGAACAACGAAAGGCTGATTGGAAATAGAAAAAAAATAGGAAAAAATATATAAAGTGTTAGGACTATAAACTATTTATGATATGCAGTGACTTCAACAACTGTTCACAAAAATTTGATTTTTTGAATTTTTGCTCATAAATTTCTTATGAATGATTAATTTTTGAGTTGCATATTTTTATATTAGCTATGGACCTAATAAATTATATTTACCAGCTCTGACAAATACAACACTGATATGGTACCGTTATTTATGTTTTTTTGATCACTTTTTTGTGAACACTTTTGTAACTTATTAATATTAGCGTGTTTTTGCCGGCAGTATATCATTTTAAGTGAATAAAAACATATATTATATTAATTTATAATAATAAAATATTAAAAGGTAACTAAAAGTAATTTCTGTTTGGTAAATGGGTGTTTAATAAACTATTTTTGTAGATAAAATTATGCCTAAAATAATTTCAGCAGAAATTAGAAAAATAATTGAAAATGAAAGTACGCGAAATTACTGAAAAATATAGTATTTCTATTGAATTTGTATCCAATCTCCGAAAAAAAACTTGGTGGGCGAAAACAAAAATTAAATTGCCACACGAAGAGATTGGTGAGACGTCTTGTTTTATCAGGAGCTGTTGATAACGCTGTACAGGCCAATAAAAATATTAGGGAGTCCCTTCAAATAAATGTATCCAATCGAACTGAACGTAGATGCCTCAAGGAGTGCGGTATGAAGGCTAAACCAAAATTAAGAAGTCACTATTATCAGCAAAACACAGGGCTCATAGTTTAAAGTTTGCAAAAAATCATGTCAATTGGACTATTGAGCAGTGGAAACTTGTAACATGGTCTGACGAAACGAAAATAAATAGATTATGTTCCGATGGTCGCATTTGGTCCTGGTATGACACAAAAACAGGCATTACATCAAATAATATACAAAACACATTAAAATATGGAGGAGGATAACTCATGATATTGGGTTGTTTTCAGGGTGAAAAATTAGGAATACTTAGGCAAATAAAAGGTATCATGTGAGCAGAGCATTATATAGACATTTTAAGGGACTAATATCTGCCTAGTCTGGAAATTTTTGGTTGTGAACCAGGTGATACGGTATTTATGCAAGATAATGACCTAAAACACAAGGCCAAGGTGACCATGAAATGGCTAAAGGATCACAATATTAGGTGCTTAGATTGGCCCCCAAAATCCCCGGATTTAAATCCAATAGAAAATTTATGGAATATTTTGAAAAAAAAAAAATTATTATGAGAAATCCAGTGCCACAAAACCTCGAAGAGCTATGGGCGGCGGTCAATGAGGAATGGAGCAAAATAGAATCATCTATTTTAACAAATTTAATTAATAGTATGCCAAAAAGGATGCAGCTTGTCATAAAAGCAAAAGGTGGCCGTATTAAATATTAAAATATCCTTTAAAATGTACATACATGTTTAAGTTACAAAAGTGTTCATAAAAATTGTATATGTTTCTTACTGTATTTTGAAGCAAATGTTATTTAGTTTAATTTTTTATTATTTGTTTTATTATTTAACATGAAAAAAGATTAAAACAAAATGAATAAAATTTTTAAGTTACTACAAATATTTATAATTCAAAAAAAGTATAATTTTGTATTTTTATGAACAGTTGTGGAAGTCACTGTATGTACACTGCGGTTCATCAGGATAGAACCAACATATTTTAAATTAAAAAAACTGTATAACTTGCAAATACAGATTGAATAAAAAAATTTTGTTTTGCAGAACAATAGTTGATACTGTAAATTATAATTTCAGCACAAAAAATTTTATGAAAATGAATTATAACGGTACTTTTTCACTTTCTTTGTAGTCAAGTATAAAATTTTCCATTTATTTTTTGGTTCAACAGAATAGAACCACGTACATTTTTAACTTAAATCAGCAGGCGGTTGTAATAAAGCTTTATAAAAACCAAATAAAATTAAAATCACAGTTTGTGACTGCAGTTATCTAAATCAATATGTGAAGAAAGAGTCCTTTAAATTCGTCGGAAATGGTAAAAATTCATGTTTACCATTCTGAAAATTTTTCTTATCGCGAAATCGGTAGAAAAATCGGACAAAGTCATAATGTGGTAATGAATTATATAAAACATCGTGAACAATATAATAAAAATTACAAAGGAGGTACTTAGACAGCTCTAACACCACAGGACAAGCGAAAAATTCTTCGAATTGCTTCAAATTCAGCCCATTCAACCTCTAAAATTAAGCATTTAGAAGGAGTTAAAGCAAGTACATCAACAGTTCGTCGCGCTATATTAAGCAGTGAACATTTCCAACTCCGAAAACTAAAGAAAAGACCTTCATTAAATGTCATACGTCAACAACAGCGCTCTCAGTTTGCCAAAGATCATATGGCATGGGATGTTCAAAGACAATACAGCGAACTGTGCTAAGGAATGGAATAAAGACAGTCCTAACGAATATACGAAACAACAACAATCACAGAAAGCATCCCGCCAGCTGCAGTAAGCTTTGAGAAGTAATTCAGACTGCGTGGTATAATATATCGGTTTGAGTCTGCCTAAATCTGCTTGTTTTAAAACATACCGTAGTCTCTGCAACATATTAACCGGTCTATAGAAAGATTAAAACTTAAAGAAGCGCAAATGTGTTCACATAGGAGTCGTATTAGTCTGGTAGGTAGTGTGTAGGCTTATTAGAAGGGAGTCCAATATGTAAACTAAACTAAGTACGAAAAAAAATAATATTTCTTTTAGCAACTTCCTCTCAACGGTCTTCTGGAAAAAACTCGGAGAGTAAACAAAATTAACATCAAAAGTTTCTCACATCTGTCGTTCGAAGTCGACTTTACCCAGTAGATTCTGTCACTCATGGATAAAATTAACACACAAAACATAAGTGGGGTGAGAAGCTAGGTCGTAATCCTGACGAAGGGTTGTAATGACCAATTAATTAAGTAAGTATTATCATGTCGTTATTTAGTATGACTATAAAGTCGCCGCATTCCAGTAGGTAATGTGTTGGCTTATTAGACGTAAGGCCACAGTTCAAACCATAGGTTAGACATCAAAACGAAATATGAAAAAAAAAATTTCGACGGCTTTCTCTCAGCAAAAAAAAATTGCCATAAAAAGTTTCTCAAAAATCTGTCGTTCGGAATCGACTTTAAACTGTAGGTCCCGCCACTCATGTATAAAATTAACACACACAATATGAATGTTGTGAGAAGCTAGGCCGTAATCCTGACTGATGGTGTCCTTATTCTTTCAACAGGGTGAATTTTTTATTTTAAATTCTAATTTAATAACAATATTAATATACAAAAAACATATATGAAAACCACATTGAATAAATGCGGTCAGTTATTACCAGCTTCCTAATTTTATTTACTTTTCCAAATCCATAAGTATCACATTGTTGTTCTTATTACACACACAACTGTATATTTAAAAGCATAGAAACTCCATTTTTATATTGCAGTGAATACAATAACTACATATTCTGTAGAATAGCCGTTTTGATGTTTGACAGCTTGTAACGCTACTAGATATTTTGTACTACTGCGACAGAGTAACAACTAAAAATTTAATGAAGAGTGCATTGGTTAGCGAACAATAGATACACTGTGGGAAAAGTTAAGTGATTAATTATATTTATAGTTTCTCTCAGTAGAGTTCTGGCAAACATCGCCATGAAAAATTTCTCAAAAATCTGTCGTTCGGAGTCAACTTTAAACTGTAGGTCCCTCCACTCATGTATAAAATTTACACACACTACAAGTGGCGTGAGAAACTAAGTCGTAATCCTGATTAAAAGGTTGTAATGACCAATTATGTGTCTATGTATGTAAAGTAAAGCTAAATGAAAGATTCTTACAGTTACAAATTCGATTAAACTTTAATTTTATCCGAAATACATTGCCATATTAATGCCAACTCAAGATTGGTTGCAGCAGAAGATCTATTGAAGATACATTGTTTTATCTTAAATTTCATATTTGGATTTTTTAAAAGCCAACACACTATCTACTAGATTACGACGACTTCATTAGACATGAAGTGACGGTTTTTTATTAGGAAAATAAAACTCTAATTTTTAATGGAGAGGCACAATTATTTGATCTAGGCAATGGTGATACATTGCTGACTACCAATTTTTTTCATGTTTTAGGTAATAAAACTGTTAGCCAATTGGTCGATTTCTTAGCAGAAGCAGCCAAGTCTGGTGAATACCGCTGGAGGCATAGCATTTCTGTCATTTGTTACTGATTCATACTGTCATCTTCTAACTTTTTTGTGGTCTTCTAAGTTCTTCATTTCTTACATCAAAATGATGTGCTAGAATTCATTACCACAGTAGTACGACAATTCGAAATTTTTTTCTATAATTTTTATAGCAGTTGCTGCTTTAGTGGTCTGGGATAGTATGTGTAAATTTTATTTTAAAATTACAAAGCATAGCAAATCAATATATTTTTCAATTCCATGTGAGTAAATTCAAACAAATTTTGTTCGGATTCACTCTCAACAGCCAGTCGTTGCAACCTTAACAGCATAATGAGAACTAGTTTCCTCTTCTTTTAGAAAAAATAGTTTTATCATTTTTCTTAACTGTTACAGCTTAATATCTTTAATGTTTCCAAGTAAAATAAATTTTATTTAAACTTGGAACCCCTGTGATATGAAGCCATACCCTTGCAGGTTATTAAATTCTTTTATTTGCACGTTTTCAGTTTTTTGTTGTGTTTAGTCTTAAAGTACCATGTTTTAGTATGTGTATACATTATACGTAAAATTTCATGTTGCAAATGTTTTTAACAATAACAAATACAACAACAACTTAATTATTTTGTAAGCATAAAAGAATAAAAGTTAAACATTAAACTTTAATTGTTTTGTTCTTTTTTTTTAAATAAAAGCAGCAAACGACCGCTATTAAATGAATTTAAACCAGGAAAACAAGGAACACAGGAAGACACATGTGGTGCATGATAGTAACATTTAATATTTTTGCAACTGTATACGAAAAAAAGTGCGGAATAGAGATACCAAGATACTACTCGCATTTGAAAATGTGTAGAAACTAAACAGGGCACAGCGGTCAGATATTTAATGTTCGATAAAAATGTATTGCGAGCTCGCATCAATAAACAGGGGAAAAACCGATTTAAAAATTGTATACATATATATATACATAATTGGTCATTACAAACCTTTAGTCAGCATTATAGACGTAGTTTCTCACACTACTTATGTCGCGTGTGTTATGACTGGCGGGACCTGCAGTTTAAAGTCGACTCCGAACGACAGATTTTAGAGAAACTTTTCATGGCCATTTTATTTACTCTCAGAGTTGTTGCCAGAAATCTGCTGAGAGGAAGTCGCCGAAGAAATGCTTTTTCTATTTTATTTTGATGTCTGACCTGGGGTTTTAACTGTTGCCTTACGTCTAACAAGCCAACAGACTACCTACTACACTACGGCGACTTCGTGTTTGCATAGATATTAATGTGAACGTTATTCTTCGATGTTTTAAAAACACTCGATGTAATTTATCGTTGCATGGAAACATAGAATAATTTGGTCGGTACTTCCTCTTTTAAGGTCAAGGATATATAGCGGAGAGTAATATTCAGAGCCCCTGTCGAAAACACGAGCTACTCCAAAACGAACCATAAACTTCAACAGAAAACATACTTGAATGAAACTCCAGGTTTTTGTTTTGTGAGAATTCGCCGAAATTTGTAGACAAATCAGATAAGAAGACGGCACGCCACTAATGTAAAAAGAGCCGAAAAGAAAAATGAGAAGAAGCTGAAAATCTCCGTAAGTCAAACGTGTTTGTGACAATCTAGACTTTTGTATTTACAATGTCAAGTGATTTTAGTTATGCATCAGATTATAAAGAAATATAATAAAATGGGTAACTAGAATTTTAAAGGTCGTCATAAACTCAAAGAATACTTGTTTTAGAATAGATATGAATTCAAGCCTACTATGTAGACACTGTGATGAGGAGAACAAAATATCATAACCAGTACGGCGTTAAGGCCTATCAGAGGGAAACACCTTGGTATTTATCGAGTAATACATTTGCCAAGATAACAGTATTTAGGTCGACAGCCTATATGCGATAAAGCAGTCGGTTTGCGGTATTCTACTACATTATGAAGTACATTCTGTTTGCAAAAATCAATCGAAAGCATTGATATAACATCGATGTTTTTTAGCGGTGTATTATATCGAAAAATAAAACGATATTGTTTGTTTTGCTATAGTTCGTGACAAAATTATACTCCAAGTTTTTATCTAGGATGCTAGCTATGACTGCGTACCATATTCAAGAATGTTACGCAGTTTTTGTCGCATTTTATAAAGTCTTATTTTTCCTGTAATTTGAAAATGATGCCATCCTTAATGTCTATTGTTAATTGCTCATAAACCCAGACAACATATATGCTTTGGCTTATTTAGCTGCTGATATTTAGGGCCATTTTCCACCTTTTTAATGTTATATTATTATTATTTATTCGATGTCTTAATAATTCTTTTTATTTCTCGAATTACAGGATGCTACATATGTGCAAAAATGTACGTTCCAATAGATAGCATAAAATTCGAAGCCGCAATTGAAAATATATGGGAATAGAATTTCAAATATTATTCATATTTAGAGTCATTTATTTGTTTCATAACATACATACATAATTGGCCATTACAACCATTTCATCAGGATTACATCTTAACTTCTTTCAAAATATATGTTAATATCCATCATGATTGGTTTAATGGTCACGTCCGAACGACAGATTTGAGAAACTTTTCAGGTCAACTTTATTTTGCCATCAGAGTTTAAGCCAGAAAATGAGATGAAATCATCGAAGAAATATATGGTGAGCCATTTAAAAGTTTATATTTAAAAATGCAATAATTGATATTTTGAATACATCGGTTTCCAATGGATTTCAAAGTTTCCTTACTTTTTTAATTGGTCATAACAACACTTCAGTAAGTGTTACAACCTAGCTTATCATACGACTTATGTTATGTGTCTTCATTTTATTCATAAGTTTAAGGTCGATGTATGCTTTGCTGCTATGACCATTCATTGGAAAGCAGCCAATGAGGTAGGTTAGAGGACGTGTACTTGTCAATTAAGACAAATACAGTACCCGGAGGTCGAATTGACCCATTGTACAGTCAATGAGGCATCTATTGATTACTTTTTGGCAGCTTTAGCTAAATTTTCTAGATGGTGTTGCTACACTCATATTGATTCGGAAGGTGGAACTGCAAGGTAATGAAATGGATCCAGGATAAGTTTTTTAAACAAAATTGTTTTATTAAATAATTTTCAATTCGTAGAATGGCATTTTATTTCCCAACTGGAGCTTCACATATGGATGGCCTCTGGAAAACTAATGTAAAAAGTTTCAAAACTTATTACCAGAAATATCGAAAATAGAAGTTTGTTTGAATTCTTCTCCTCTTAGTCTCATTTCCGACAAACCCTCGGTTATTAGCCTCTTAACTCCTGGTTGGTTTCTTGTTAGAAGTGACGTATTTTCACTCCCTGATCCTGATTTTTCAATCGAATCGCTGAAATCGTTTGAATCTCCTGCGTTCCTAAATTATTCGACGTTCAACCCGTCATTAGTGTTCTAACGTGACAAACTGTTTCTAATGTGAAGACGTGATTTGTCTACCAAAGTTCCCAAAACCTTAAATACTCTTTCACAAAGTCCCGACTCTAAGACAGTATTTAGGAGATCTCTTTGAAGCGTGTACCACATATGAAGTAATTTTATTGTAAATAAGCTCCAACAGGCTATCGATCAGATTTGAGCACTATTTTCGCTATATCTCCGGTATACGTTTCAGCAGCTGCAGTAATAGTTTATAATTGCCGCGAACGTTAAAAATTTTTCCGTTGCAAATCAAAATAAATTTATTGCAAATATTTGCCCTTATTCTTGAATACAATGGATGGGCAACAAAAGAGTGAGAGAGAGAGGAGAGGGCGTGAAAAAGGAATCAAGAGCATAACATCTCTCCATCCATACTTACATGCCAAAATTGTGGAGAATATTCCATTAAATTCAATTATGCGAACGTTTTCTATTTTTCTTTTGCCCTTAAAGTAGGAAACGGAAACACAAAAAGAAAAGCATCAAAACACAATGAGAAAAAGCAAGAGTTCACGCTAAAGGGCTAATAAGGTCTGATATGAAAGTGTAATGCAACTTAGTATTATAAAATCGAAAGAATGCTACAGTGTAAAGCAATTAAAATTTAAATTTAAATGAAATCTTTGAATTCCCTAACAATATACACATGCAAGACGTCCTACGCTCAGAGACTTGAAATTAGTTGTATACGTAAGAAGCTTACATTAAATTGTAGACTTTGCAACCACCAGGTGTGGACAGTTTGGAATTTATTGAAGAAATACTGGAAAAGGGAGAGTATCTAAACATTCTTAAGAATAAATTCGCCTAAAGTTTGGAGGAACTAAGAATTCGTAATGGTTACGAATGAACCCCACCATACTGCTGCTAATGTGAAGATTTGTTACCTACTTACCAATGTCCCCATAGGCTTAGTACAAGGTCGCGACACGACTCTAAGGTACTATTTGGAAGGCCATTTGGAAGACCGGTTACTTAGCCGATAAACCAGAAACAGTAGTCAATTGAAAAACTTTCTCATGAGTGCATGGCGGCAAATATCAAATGGTAGTGCGTTGGCTTATTAGACGCAAGGCCAGGGTTCAAACCCTAGGTCAAACATCAAAACGAAATATAAAAAAAAAAATATTTCTTCGACGACTTCCTCTCAGCAGATTTCTGGCAAAACCTCTGAGAGTAAATAAAATTGCCATTAAAATTTTCTCAAAAATCTGTTATTCGGAGTCGACTTTAAACTGTATATCCCGCCACCATAGCTGCCAGATTTTACGATTTATCGTCATTTTGACGATTTTCAGCTCCAAAAATATCATATTGACTATTTGACGATTTATGCCCTTATTTTGACGATTTTTGGAAATTAGAAATTTACATCATATTCTTTACTTTAATACATTAAAAGCCACTTTAAACTTTGTATTTACTTTGCAACCCCTTAACCCCTTTAAAGCCAAAAAATTAAAACTCCTAAATAACCACGTAGTTGAGAATAATTTATCAATTGCCGTTGCAATTTTAAAAATTTCGAGTATAGGTTCTAATATTACCATCGGAAGAAAGAAGGCAACCGCCGTTATTTTTTTTTTTCGTACGACCAACACTCAGGGAACTTTGGAACTATGAAAATATGTTATGGGAAGAAGGAAAGAGAGAACAGTGTTTATGGACACTAGGCTTATAATAAATAAATAAATAAAAAATAAAAATAAAAAAAATAAAAACGTATTTCTTTCTGTAATGCGATCCACTGGCTAATCGACCACATACTGTGCTGGCCGAGAAAGACGAGCGTTATATAGGAATATATGATTTTCGGGGAAAAGTCCTCTTATTTCGTTCGAGCAAAATCCTTTTATAGTAGCGATAGAACAGTGAAACACAAACCACATTGTAACGATGCTCCAATGATTCAATGGAGTTGGATACACTACCGTCATTAACGGGCTACTATGGCCTCGAGGCACCGACCCATACATAAGAGTTGTATTCCATTCTCGGTCGGTTGTAAAGTAATAAGATCAGATGATAAGATCTTAAGAAGAATCTGAATAATGTGTAGGTTGCAGTCAATATTACACTGAACTTTCATACTTAGAATATCAAGATCTTCTGACTCCATAGTATTTACACCACCCATAGATATAGATGATGCAATATTATTGCTGCGCTCTTGTGTCAATAAACAACACTGGTATAGATTGTTTAAACCTTAAACAATTTTTTTCTATAAATGATGTAAATTTTCTACATTTTTGGAAAAAATTAATAAATGAAGATGAGGGACGCTAGCTTTTAATTTCTAACAAATTTTTTGTATATGTTTTATTTTTGTGCTCAGATATGTATGTAAATACATTGACTTTATATGTTTTACTACAATACAAATAGCTTTCGTTTTTAAAAACATTTAATTAATTAATTAATTTTTCTGACAATTTTTTGACGATTGCAATAAACGTCTTTGACGATTTTGACGATTTTTTCTCAAATATTTGACGATTTCGTGCCTCATTTATCTGGCAGCTATGCCCGCCTCTAATGTATAAAGTTAACACACACAACATGAGTGGTGTGAAAAGCTAATCCGTAATCTTGACTGAGGGGTTGTTATGGCCAATTATGTATGTATGTAACTTTGTTGTATATGTAGGTTGTAATAACGTATAGAAGTTAAAGGTTACTTTAAAGTTCACTTTAGCTAAAGTTACATTTAACTTAACCCAACTTTAATAATGGTTCTCAGTGTTCTTAAATGATAACTTGTAATTCCTTATGTTAGTTCTTTTCGTGCTATAATTTGTGTATATTTCTGTAAGATTACAATCTATAGGTCTTAAAACATATGATTATCGTGAGTGTAATGTCTTAGATTTTGCTATTTCATATTTATGTTTTGAAAATTTACTTCCTTTACGAACTTTTATTCAAAAATTCTTTTAAATAATTTGGACATGTAAGCTTAGTTTAGATGAGGAACGAAATACTGCCTTGTTGCAGAATGTTTTACTTGCTGTAAGAGAGTTAAAGAATAAATAAGGCATTTGTAAACACTGCTGCAAGAATTACCATGTTTTTCTATTATCGTCCTTTCAAGTTTTTATTATGCAAGCCTTAGGCATCTAAATGCTTCCTATAATACACGTAATAAATACAATGAATAATTTTATATCATTATTAAACAAAACCAGATGAGTATCAAAGTTACATACGTCTTAAGAACACAAAGAACAAATTGTATTCGATTTTGATCAAACATTTTTGCTTATATTTAATATTCTCGTGTATCTTTATAGAGATTCATTATTGGTAACTTCTTGTTAATTGCATTTTCTATAATGCAGTCTCACCCTATGAAGTGCTTTAAAGAATTTTGTATGAACAATTTTAATACGACTTTTGTAATTTCGAAAATCAACGAGCGCATTATACAATCCTCTTCATTGTACTTGAAAGAAAAAATAGCTTAAGCAATATAGTTGAAATTGAAAGCATTATAGAGAATAAGAGCCACCCGCCTTATTGCAACTAAATAATTACCAAGTACATTGACGTATGAGTAATATTAAACGATTGAAAAAAATTCACAACACTTATACGTCAGGGTGTTGTATTTCAATTCAAATAACTGGTACAGCTGTCACGTAGCACTTTTCTTTTATTTGACCACTTAAAAAAAGTTAGCTTCAAGCCCAGAAAGATGCAACATTTTGAAATTTTTGAATATAACATCGTTTGCTGCGTCTTCTACGGATGGAATTCATCCAAAATGTGCAAATCTCTATTGTTCTGGGACATAAGCCAAGCTGAATTTGTCCAATGGTCTGCGTTACGTAGAATTTGTGCATTTTACATACACCTACGACTTAAGAAAATGCCAAAAAACGGTCTAACGAGTTCGAATAGCATGATATACGAGTACATCCTAATATATATGTGGGCTTCCTGATGATCTGCTAGTAATAAAACGCACACTTTTAATATCAATTTGAATTTAACAATATTTTATTAATTAAACTGTGTCCGTCTTATCGATGTGGCTTGTTTGCCTGTCCAACTCACACTCCTGCGCTGTCCTACATTTGGCACTCCTACATTCGGCCCTCCTGGCGTTGCATTCGACCCGAAAGTGGCAGTCCACGGCTTCATATACTCGATAACAGTCGTACATCTTCTGGACCCTTCCCCCTCTCTTACTTTGGCCACTTCATATCTGCCATGGTTCATTCTTCTCAAGACCCGGTAGGGACTTAAGAACCTAGGTCTCAATTTCAATACCGAGCTTAAGTCTCCTATCTCGTACACTGTTTCTGCGCTACGGTTTTTATCATAGGTTTTCTTGTTCTCCTGTTGAATCTTAAGAATGTTCTCACCTTTCCCTATTGTTATGCCCTCCACTGTTAACTATATTCTCCTTCCTTGTTCATTGACACAATAATGAAGTATTATTTCACTTCCTCATAGGCACAATATAAAATTTAGTATTAATGCACTCTTTACTTCAAACTCAATGTCTCAAAAATGCAACTTCTCTTTCAGTGATATTCACTCAAAACAAATTAACTTTCAAATTAACAAAACTCTTCTTCTCCTTACTTTAATTTTCTCTAAAATATTCCCAGTAACATAAAATACTATAATTTCCTACATCACTATTTCGGCTCAAATATTCTTCTTTTATCTGCTCTCTTCTTTTATCGCTCTCTTTCACAATGTCAGCACCACTTCAGCTCATAAACTTGTAATCACTTCACTCAGCTGCTCTCTTTTTTTTTTTGTTTGATGACTTTTTTCGAGGTTATGTGTCTTATTTTCACAATTTACACAGCAAAATTTCACAACCACACACTAATGCATTCAAGCTTCAAATTAAATTCTTAATTTAGCGACCAAGTTTTATCACTATTCTCCTCAGGTCACCAGTCTATCCGGGTTGAGCCCCCATTTGTGGGATTCCTGATGATCTGCTAGTAATAAAACGCACACTTTTAATATCAATTTGAATTTAACAATATTTTATTAATTAAACTGTGCCCGTCTTATCGATGTGGCTTGTTGCGCTGTCCTACATTTGGCACTCCTACATATATTATAAATCTTTCTGTAAGTCTGTTTTTTGTTTGTTTGTTAGCTAATCACGTCTGAACGCCTAGACCGATTTTCTTGAAATTTGGGATATTGATCGAGCTTTTGTCGGTGCAGGTTATAGGCTCTAAATCTTTTACAAATTTTGACCAAAAGGGGAGAAAAAAGGGACAAAGGGAGAAAAAATGGGCAAAAATTAGTACTTTTATGCATAAACGCTGTAGTTCATCTGTTTTAAAGGTAATTTTTTACGATTTAGCTTGGTTAAGTTCCCCAAATAGCTATTGGAGGTGTTCCGTTTATAAAGTTGGACCAAAAAGGGTCTAAAAAGGGAAAAGGGGCGAAAAACGGGCAAATTGAGTGCATTTATATTTAGGACTTAGAGTATTAAAAAAACTGGGTTGTTTGTTAAACCGGTTTCCGAATAATTTGAAAAATTGCATTTTTTAAGAAACCGGTTTCGAAACCGGATAAACCGGTTTTTTATTTATTGTTATTTTTAATGCAAAAATTACCCAATAATAATTATTTTTTAACTTTAAAGAAAAATTTATACAATACTGTGTCCCATGGCAACTTTTTTTGTAGAAATACCTCCCAAACGATGCCTGTTAATGCACTGATTATGAGAAAAAAATACTTTTTTTTGTAATAGTATTATGGTATTATGTTGTTTTTTTTTTTGTAAGTTTTCACGATAACGTTTTAAAGTTTTGAATTTCAATACAAAACAATTGAAAATCACATTTAAAAATATTTTTTACAATTCTAAATTGATTTTTATAAAAAACTAGCATTTGCTATGACCATTAATAAGTCTCAGGGTCAAACATTTAAGGTGGCTGGTTTAAATTTGGAGACACCATGTTTTTCTCATGGTCAATTGTATGTAGCCTGCTCACGGGTACCAAGTGGGAAAATACCTAACTGGTAAAACAGCTAATATTGTGTATAGAAGCGTTTTATCAAAATAATAATAATTTAATTTAATTGCAGAAAAGTTTATATTTAATTTATTTAATAGTTATATGTATGTACTCAGTATTCCTATAAGTATTAATAATAGAATAAGTTAATTTTTTGTATTTTTAATATATACACTTAATTTACTGATTTTTGTCTTTTTTTAAGTGATTATTAACAAAAATTTTTAAATTTCTTTAACCACAACAAATAATGACTTTTTTAATTTAAAAACATTTTTCATTTTTTAAACTAATCCAAACTACATAACCCGCGCAACGCCGGGTACAATCTGCTAGTACATACATAATTGTACATTAAAATCCTTTAGTCAGGATTAGGACCACACCACTTATGTTGTATGCGTTAATTTTATACATGAGTGCCAGGACCTACAATTCAAAGTCGTCTCCGAACGACAGATCATTTGAGAAATTTTTCACGGCAATTTTATTTACTCTCAGAGTTTTTGCCAGAAATCTGCTGCGAGAAGTCGCTGAAAAAATATTTTTTCATTTTTTCATATTTTCGTTTTGATGTCTGATCTACTAAACTATGGCGATTGGATAATACTACTCCCAAGTCCAATATCAAATGTACGAATAAACTGTGTGGCACGCAACGTCGTCCTGTTAATGTTGCATGTCGTTGATATCTACATCATGCAATTCAGACTAAAAGAAGTTGGTATTCATCATCCTATAGTGTTCGTCGTTCGCACTGGTGGCCTGGCTAAAATCGTTCTCAAATAAATAATGGCTTAAAATACACACTAAACAGTAACTTTTTCAGAATATATTAGGCGCTCTTGGATTTCATCTGCATTCGTATTGTCTCAGATACGAAAATTTCATACAGAAACGCTCCTCATCACTGAAAATAATTTTTTGATGAAAATTAGAAAAATTAGGAATATTAGAAAAAGGCACGTCGTTGTCTATGCACGTTTAACTGCAGTTCCTGGGTCTGTTAAAATTTGTACGGGAAGTGACGACGTAAAATTTTACTAAGTTTTGATCTCCGAAGGACCATGTGTTTGTGAGTGACATGAAATCAATTGTCACAGATTTTCCTCCACACTCTGAGCTCTCGGATTAGCTACTATAAATGCCTTCGATTTCCTAAATTCACTTAATAAAGGTTTATAAATACTTTAAAACCGGCAGCCAAAGAATAATTTTTATTGATTCTCTATTCATATCTGCATATCATTGTACGTAAATATAATTGCTTCTTAAGCCAAACTAAACCACAATAATATCATGGCAAATAACAATATGATTTCTAAACATTCAACGTCTAATCCCAATACCTATTCAAGCAACCATTTACAGGAATTTTTCAAAGTTGACGCAACTCTCCCTGAAGAAAACAGTTACATTCTTAAAATCATTTCCGTGCCACCATGCTCAAAATGTAAATAAACTGTCACCTGAATTGTAGAGCTTTTTGATACGATACATACGTGTACATTCACACATTTAAATGGCCGTATCTGTAAGAAGTATCACTTTCCCCTAAAGACAACAGAAAGTGTATGTGAATGTATGTATATGTTTCGTTTACTGTAGATGATACTGCTTCCTTTATTTATTTGCATGTTGACATTTATATATATACGAGTATGTTTGCGTGATAGGGAAAATGTGAAAGCAATTGTTTTTTATCATCAATGTCTTTTCGATTCCCTTTCCATTTACAGCAATTTTTATACAATATTTTTTGTTTATTATCTTGCTTCCGTTCTATGTTTTTTGTTGGCAAATTAAAGATAATGTGATGTTTTCCTTTCTTTTAGACTACATGTGGATGTTTGCTCATGACTTGTATACCCATGTACACCTATGTTGACAACATCTTAAAATGTATTTTTACTTGTCGTCACTTTAAAAGGCACTTAAACAGGGTGTATAATATTGTTACGTTTTTAACATTTAAAAGCGTTTAAAATATGAGCTCGTAGATTCCAAACAAAATAAAAATAAATTTGTGTTTAGTTTTAGTTAAAATTCTTTTTATTCGAATAATTCTGTGTGCCACTGTTTACAACTTGATGCAAACAACAACAATAGCTTTTCTTTGTTACTACCCTTTGCATAAACACTAACAATTACTAGTCACTAGTTCGAAAGATCTCTCTAACGGAGATCTTCAAACCACCGTCACTCTCTTCAAACACACTGCGTCTTCACACACGACTGATGGAACTTTACTAACTCAGTTGGCTGCTTTCCCTTGGCTTTTATATGGCAGGGTAAACAGTTTGATGAATGTTGTTGAAGGCGAAAGTTCGTGACTTCGCCTTCTCTATAAATGTCAACGTCCTTGTTTACATTCATTATTGTTGTTTGTGGATTTTTGTTTACTTGTTAAGCATTTTTTATGTTGGTGTTTGTTGTCGTATTTATGTTTACTTGTTTACCATTTTTTTATGCGATCTAAGAAGACAACATCAGTATCTTGATTTTTTTATTTTCGTAATAATATAAATTAGCAGAAAATGATATAAAAATATCCCTATCTTTAGGAATTTCCAAAGTTACCAGGACACAGGGACAGTCTATACAACTGCCGAGAAGATGAACTGTCCGGACATGGCACAAACAATAAGGAGGACAATGAACTCATCCCTGATTTGACGAATTTATCAGTTCCTCTCAAAACTTACATGCTTATAGTTGGCAAAACGATCGTCGATTCCGTCAACAATTGTGGGGTAGCTTCGAACACGGCCAGTGCGGTACAGAAAATTTGGCCAAAGCTGGATGCAGGTCGCACAACTAAATACATTCTTAATTGGTCTTTACAATTCTTCAGTTAGGATTATGACCTATCTTCTCATTGTTAATTTTATACATAAGTGGCGGGACCGACAGTTTAAAGACAGATTTTTGAAAACTTGTTGTGGTAATTTTATTACTCTCAGAGTTTTTGCCAGAAATCTGCTGAGAGGAAGTCGCCGAAGAGATATTTTTTCATATTTCGTTTTGTTGGAGATTTCTAACTTGGA
Source organism: Sarcophaga variegata (assembly GCA_932273835.1). Classification (NCBI taxonomy): domain Eukaryota; kingdom Metazoa; phylum Arthropoda; class Insecta; order Diptera; family Sarcophagidae; genus Sarcophaga; species Sarcophaga variegata. Next base: position 84,041,807 of record OW026358.1, on the reverse strand, counting down.
GTTTGAACCCTGGCCTCACGTCTAATAAGCCAACACAGTATTTACTAGACTACGGCGACTTCATATCGCATGACTAGTCTGCTTAAACTCAAAAGAACTACACTCTGTGTGGTAGTCAGGGTCATAACGAGGCACTGTATTATGACGGAAACGTCACGCATTGACAATGACAGCCTGAGTAGCATTATCAGAAGCTCAGTTTTTGGAAAACTAAGATATTACAATGGGCTCCATCCTGCCACCACTACCTACCTATCTACCTAATAAATATAGTATTGGTCCGATCTATTTGAACGGAAAACTGATTATTCATCTCCGAGATGTTTTTATTGTATTACAAAGCCTTCGCTGTATTATGAATGCCATGGTCTTGTGTATGATGTTAAGCCTCTATGTTGTTCCCCAATAACACCTTTTTTATGTTGATGGCAGAGTAGTTGTATCTACAGTAACGTTACACATTTCTTAGGAATTTAATCTTCATATTCTTATTTGTGCATCAAACGTTTTATAAAAATTCCGCAGATTATTTCTTTGTAAAGGTTTCGGAACGTCATCCTGTTTCCACTCACATACAAGGTATTTAAACGTGTTACTTGTTACATACAATTTATTTTAAATTAAGCATTTCCCTAAAGGACACTTGAAAATAATACTAACAAACAAGCATGTGTTTGTAGAGAGTCTGAAAACTGTATTCGACTAATTGGTTTAATAAAAAACACAATAAAATAAAATTAAAAAACAAAAATATTAGCGTTTGCATTTAATATCTCTTCATTTCAAAGCTGTTCCTTAATAGTAAAATTCACACAAAGCGAGGATTTTAACGGGCAGATAAATTGCTTTTTATTATTATAAGCGGACATTATTACAAGTGAGCTTAAGCTAAAGGGAGGATTATTCTACTTCAACTTTTAAAGTTATGTTTGAACTGGCCATGTTATATATCATTTTCAATATGGCAACTTAAAATATAAACAAAATGAGGACATACAGGAAAAAAAGCCCGTGCTACAAGAGATCGATGAAAATTTTCGATGATATCTCACACACAATTTCTTTCATTTAGATTTTCAAATAGGAAGTGTTTTAGGATACACCAGATACAACAGATCGATAAAAATTATCGACAGTACCTCACAGACAATTTGGTTCATTTAGCTTTTCAAATAGGAAGTGTTTAAGTATACACCAGATACAAGAGATCGATGACAATTTTCAAATATATCTCACACACAATTTATTTCATTTAGATTTACAAATAGGAAGTGTTTAAGGATACACCAGATACAAGAGATCGATGATAATTTTCGATGATATCTCACACACAATTTGTTCCCTTTCGATTTACAAATAGGAAGTGTTTAAGGATACACCAGATACAAGAGATCGATGACAATTTTCGATAATATCTCACACACAGTTTGTTTCATTTAGATTTACAAATAGGAAGTGTTTAAGGATACACCAGATACAAGAGGTCGATGACAATTTTCGATTATATCTCACACACAATTTGTTCCCTTTTGATTTACAAATAGGTAGTGTTTAAGGATACACCAGATACAAGAGATCGATGACAATTTTCGATAATATCTCACACACAATTTGTTTCATTTAGATTTACAAATAGGAAGTGTTTACGGATACACCAAATACAAGAGATCGATGACAATTTTCGATTATATCTCACACACTTTTTTTCATTTAGATTTACAAAAAGGAAATGTTTAAGGATACACCAGATACAAGAAATCGATGAAAATTTTCGATAATATCTCACACACAAACATTTTTTTTCATTTTGAATTATAAATAATTCCAGAAATGGGTCTCATCACTGAAGATGATTTTCGATGAAAATTAGGATCAATTGCCAAATGCTCCAGTGACCATTCAGCGAATACACGTCGTTTTGTATGGTCGTTTAATTTCAGTCCCTTGCTGAGGTGCTTTTTGTGATGGTGTACGACCATCAAGATCAAAGTGTTACTGAAGTAAACTTGCATTTCTTACAAATTTATAACCCATGTTGCATTAAGATATAAAACATTAAGTTTTATTCGTTTTCTTGTTTAAAACAAAGTGAAAGAAAGTTGTGTTAAAAGCCTTACACTAACAGGATTAAGTCATTCAAATGAGAAGAACGGATGTAAAGAGTGATGATAAATAAAAACAGTTTTCTGGTAGATCTATGGATTTTGTTTTTCATACGTGACATTTTCCTAGTTACGAACATTATAAATGGAAAGAGAAAAAATTATGAACGTGCTCTATCAGGCCATGGTGAAGCCAGTCCTGTTTTACGGAGTACATGTTTGGTGGACGTTACATAGTATACAACCTATTAAGACAGAGGGCTAAGTTGGTGGCAGCAAAACTCAATGCTGTAAAATTCTACCTCAATCTGGACTATAGACATGCTGCTATTCTGGGAAGTCATAGACACACTAGAGTCGTTTATAATAAGGTTCCTTAAAATTTACTGAATAGAAAATTCGTTTTTAAAATTCCGACTAGGGATTTGGTCTGAAGAACCGAAGGTTCCTAATGGGCCTTTGAAGTTTACACTGCTTGCTTAAATATGAGTGACAGAGTGGACCATCGTTCTGATATTAAAATTTCTTATAGGCTAACTGATCAGTGCAGTATTTTCCAAGCAGCGGTCATGGCAATGCTTCTTCCCTAAAAATCTCTTGATTAACTCGGATAGCCAGGCTGCGATTAAGTTCCTAAAGAAAGTAATTTTATTGTAGGTCCTTGTCAATGGATGCCAATAATTTATTGAAGAAATTTCGTCTCATTCAAAGGCAACTCTTATATGAGGGTTTCGAGACACTGGGATATCGTGGGAAATAGCATTGCTGATGAGCTGACCTGAGCCCGGTATGTTAGCTGGAGATTCCAATATTTTGGGGATCTATATACATACTTATATGTATCTATAACAGACATAACTCATCTTAGAGAAGTGCACTGGAAGAAATTAAGGAAGCTTGTACAAGATACACACTTTCTATAGAAAGTAAGGAGTCTACAAGATGGTTTAAGTGTAGCTACATCAGACTTGAACGTGAGTGCAATGCATATTTAAATTTAATTATAGCTCAAGACTCCGACTACGGTTTTCTTCTAAATATTTATTCAAAGACAAATAATTCTCATAGAATTGCTCGAAATTTTTTCCTGTTCTTCGTAAAATTTTAAAAACTGATTGTCTTTGAAAATTAATTTTACTAGGAGGACGCTACTAGTAAGGACGCTACTTGGAATAGGAATTCGGTTATATACTAATTGTGGTCGAATTGATCCCTAATAATGTTCGATTTATAGTGGTTTTGATTTTAAATGAAATCGTCGAAATCGATTTATTAAGCGTGGGGCCACCCTCCAAACTCCAATTCGGATATCTCGAACATAACGAAAGTGTTCTGGTAAAAACTGTGGGAATAAATAAAAGTACCTTGAAAATCTGTCTTTCGGAGAAGACTTTAAACTGTAGAAGATAGGTTGGGATCCTGACTAAAGGGTTGTAATGACCGCTTAAGTAGGTAAGCTGATTTTAAATTGGTTTCGAAATAATGTGCGATGTTAAAGAAAATTTTAATTTATTGCAGTTTTACCATGCTACACAAAAAATAGTTTTAAATTGTTAATTAAAAAATTCACAGGTAGTAGAAAAAAGTGCCTAACAATTATAATTTAGGGAAAAAATTCTGTAAAAGCTTTGGAAAGTTTATAAATAAAAATGATTCATAAGAAAAGAACAAAAAAAAAACCAAATTCTAAGAAAAAAAATTTTTTTCTGCGTTTTTAGTTTTTTTTTTCTTCTTCTGCATACACATAGTTCCATAGTCAGCATAAAAACTATATGAATTATGTATTATAAAAGGAGCAGGAGGAGCAGTAGAGGAAAAATTATTATGTATAAAACTATTTCAAACAACTTGCTTTTCACTGAATTTCTCTTTCTGCTGGTTGTTGATGTTATGAAGGCCTAAAGAATAAAAATATTTTACAATACATGTTTTTTCAATTAATTTAAACATGTTCTCTCTGTGTTGCATTTCATTTCTTTCACTTTAAATTTTTGTATAAATTTTATGAAGAGTATCGGTTAATTGCACACTCAATCGAACAACTATCTCAGTGTTTAAATTAACAAATATAAAAGTCTAGTCTTAATCATTTTAATATTTGATTATTTCCTTATAGAAAGTTTATTTACAACTACAATTCATACATAACATACACACATATTTGTGGTCATTACAACACTTTAGTCAGGATTACAATCTAGCTTCTCACACCACCCACCCATGCTATGGGTGTTAATTTTTATACATGAGTGGAGGGAGGATTCGCTGTTCTCTAGTAGGTAGTGTGTTGGTTTATTAGACGTGAGGATTCGGGTCAAACCATAGGTCAGACATCTCCAGCTCAACGAAATATGATTAAATATTTCTTCGGCGACAAGAATAAATAAAAAATTGCCATGCAAAGTTTCTCAAAAATCTGTCGTTCGTAGTCGACTTTAACCCATTCGCTGCCAAGCCTAAATTATATGAAGTCATTCCCATTGTCATTTATATTTTGAGTGAAGTTCTACAATATTAGCTAAATGGAAGCCAAGTTGTAGTCATTCAATCTCATCAATCTACGTCAATCATACCGCAAGAACAAAGTTCTCTTCATTATCTTGATGCTATTCCTGCCACACAACAAAAGAAAAACCCAACTCGCCAATGTAGAGTTTGTGCAACGAAAAGCATTCGATAGGAGACTCGATATTACTGTCCGAGCTGTCCTGATAAACCTCCTTTGTTACAAATCCTATCATGAAGATAAGGTATCATAAGTGATTTAGGTGCTATAAAATTTTGTTATAATTACACGATGAAGTTGATTTTTGCTGAAAGATCATTTTCTATACTAGAAATAAACTATTATTTGTGTAAAAAATTTCATTTGTAGTATTTTCGAGTTTTTTACATATTTATATTATGTTTGTGGCAAAAAAAATTTGCTAATTCAAAAGCCTGCATGTTACAACTTATTTATTTATTTATTTATTTGCCAGGGTATCCCGCATTGCCAAGACGAGTATACTCGTCCTTGACAGCGAATTGGTTAAACTGTAAGTCCTACCACTCATGTATAAAAATTAACGCACACAACATCAGGGGTGTGAGAAACTTGGCCGTAATCCTGACTAAAGGGTTGTAATGACCAATTATTTATGTATGAGTGGAGCGACATACAGTATAAAGTCGATTCCGTACGACAATTTTTATCCAAAAACTGTTCATGGGTTTTGCCAGAAATGTGCTGAGAGGAAATATTTTTTTCATATTTCGTTTTAATCTAAACGTCTGACCTGGATTTGGAACCCTGGACTTACACCTAATAAGCCAACACAGTACCCACAAAACTACGACGACTTCAACTACAATTCAATATTATCGATGGTTTTTGGAGTTCCTTTATTTAATAAATTTTACAACTCTTTTGAACTTAGTTTCCTGTATAGCCTCCTGTGGCAGAAAATATAGCTTCTACACTGAGCGGCACACCGTGCACTAATGTTTTTTAGGTCTCTAACATTCCATATCCACAATTCTTGCAAAGCAGTACAGATAACATCTTTTTTGAAAAAATGGATTTTAGATTGGCTAACGGGGGCAGACGATCAAGACCTTTCTAGAGGTTTGCCATAGAACCATTTTGTTGTATATTCATCGGTATGCTTAAGGTGATTATTATGTTAGATAATGGTATCATCCGTTAATAATAACTCTCCAGAGGCGTTCGATGGAGTTAAAATTGGTTCGGCCGATTATGAACCTTCTAGCGGTGTCGATTTAATTATTTTTTTTTTTATTAGTTCATCGGTATGCATATAGTCTCTTACATATTGGAAATTAGAATCCGCAGTGAATATTTCTGAATATTTCTAAAGCACAAGTAAGTTAGTGCTTAAAATGAGTACAGTCATCATACCCAATATTCTGTGGATTATTCCCTTTAGTTCCTATATAATCCCATAATATCACGGATACCTAATCAATCTTTAAAGCTGATCAGGCATCTTTAGCTTGCAAAATTTTTTTTTTTTCTCAAAGTCTGGACTGTGTAAAGGTGAGTGTGAATGTTCTCATTAAATAAAGATACAAGATATGGTCACATAATTCTAGATTAAATTAAGAAATTAAATTTGATTCGCATGAGCTGTGTAATTAGCTACGATAGGCTATAGCTCTTTCGCGCTATCTTCGGAGATAACATTCTATATGACTGTCCTGACTAATGGTCTTCTAAACATAATGGGTTGCGATAGGTTTTATCATTTCTACGTAACGAAACTGAATTGTTTTAAAACAAAATAACTTCAAGGGTCTTAGATCCCAATCGGTTATGGTTTTAATTAATGGTAAAGCACTACAGCATACATATATATATCTTCCTTTGGTTACTTCACAAGACATTATAGGTCATACCCTGTAGAGAAAGTTAACAAAAAAAATCGTGGTAGACTGAATTGAATGAAATTTTTATTCTAATTCATTCCATAGTTGTTGCATCATTTAATAATTAAACCCAGTCTTGTATTTTCTTTCTAACATACCAGTTTGTTGTATAAATTGTTGTTGTGCATAATGATGCAATAACGTTAATGAGCGTGCATAAAGTGTAATACTCGTACTCGAACTAGTACTTTTGAATTTTATTAAAAAATGCTGTAATAATTGTTTCGAAAACATAATAAACAAACGAACAGAAAAGAAAACAATGACAACAACAACAGGGAAGGTAGAATAACAGAAAATGTACAGAGGATAAGTATGAGCATGACATGTTTGACAAAGCGTAAAAATTTTTAATGTTGAGTGTGATTATTGTTTGCTTACACAAAAATATTAAATATTTACAAACATTTGCACTTTCATATTTACAAACGTAGTCATTTCCATACGTAATATTTGCATTTATGTAGACGTTTGCAAAAATTACAGGTGCTTTTCTACAATGAAGGCTTTAAAGCTTTAAAAAAATTTAATTTTCCCTTAAATATATTTAAAATTTTAAATTTTAAATTGCTTTGGAATTGTTTAAAATAAACATTTTTATCGTTTTTATAGGAATTTTGTTTCAATGTTAACGGCTTAATAAATAACTTTAAAAAGCTTTAATAAAAAATATAAGTCTGTAGTATAAACTGAATCAACATAACGAAACGCCTGTTTAAGAATTTTGCACATAAAGTTACTTAAAACCTGTCTCATATACAAAATCAACAACAAAACTGTGGTCTTAATCACTCTGATATTTGGCGTATTTGCTAATAGAACTTCAGTTTACAATTACGCCTTAAAATATAAGTTGAGGTATGTATGTAATTTATTAACAAAGAATCAAAATATTGGGGTATGGACTTTTGAGTTCACTTAGGATTTTGTATTGCCTTCTTTGACAATAATTACAGCTGCTGTATGACGTAGCATACGGTCCACATTGTGAAAATTTTTGAATTTTTACCATTCCATGTTGTTCGCACAAATGCCTACAATTTTTTCAAAATCCAGGAAGAGTAGACAACATCTCTTTTAATAATTCCCACAGAGTTATTCGATGGTGTTCTAATTCGGTGACTGTGGTGGCGGATCAAAAACCTTCTAGCAGTTGTCATAGAGAGATATCATGAACACAATGATCGACAAGTTGGTGCTTCGCGTTTTGTTGCTGTTCATTTGCCATAAAAATCATTTTTTGCACAAAGGCAAACCAGCCTCAAGCCTTAGAACACAATATTACACCAGCTACTGGTGAGACACATGTCGCAAGGGACAACAAATTTCTAAATCGGATCTCAGGTATGGACTAGAGGCCTGCATTCAATTCATTTAATCACTTTAAAGGCAACTGTAGTCTAGTAGGTAGTGTGTTGGTTTATTAAACGTAAAGCTAGGGTTCAAACCCCAGGTCATACATCAAAATGAAATACACAAAAACTAATTCTTCGGCGACTTTCTCTCAGCAGATTTCTGGCAAATAAAATTGCCATGAAAAGTTTCTCAAACATCTGTCATTTCAAGTCGACTTTAAAATGTAGGTCCCGCCACTTATGTAAAAATTAACACATACAACACAAGTGGTATGAGAAACTAGGTCGTAACCCTGACTGAAGGGTTGTAATGACCCATTATGTACGTATGTATGTAAAGGCAACTTAACAGCAATATCGAGGACCATAAATAAGAAGCATAAATTTCATTTTTATGAAATGAAGTGCTAAATTTTATAAAAATTAAAGCTGATGTATGGACGGACAATTAAATTTGTTCACCTTTCATGTCACTGGAAAAATACTATATTTTGGAAGGAAACTCGTCATCCTATTAATAGTCATGAAATGTATAAAAGGCGAAGCCTTTAGAGGTGATAGTTAAAGGAATTTTGTTTTAGTTGGAGTTTATAATGCATAATATAATCAATGGGGGTACCAACAATATGAAAATATTTTGTAAAGTTTTGAATAACTTTGGCTGTGAATGAGATGAAGACAAACAAATTATTGTCACATATAGAGGTTCTAATCATATTACGCTTTCCGTAAAATATCTGACATCAATTCGAATATGGAAATTCCTACTCGCTGGAATACATCTTTTATATTCACTACAGATTATACATACATATTTGGTCATTACAACCCTTCTGTCAGGGTTAGAACCAGGCTTTTCACACCACTTATGTTGTGTGCGTTAATTTAGTTTACCTACAGTTTAAAGTCAACTCCGAGCGCCAGATTTTTTGAGAAAGTTTTCATGGCAATTTTATTTACTCTCAGAGGTTTTGCAAGAAATCTGCCGAGGTAGTCACCGAAGAAATGTTTTTCATACTTTGATTTGTTGGATATGTCTGGCCTGGGGTCTTGAACCGTAGCCGCACGTCTAATAAGCCTAAACTACGCCATTCTGTTATATTCAACAAAAACGAAATTGAGTGTTTTTCCATGAACATAACAGACGTTAGTGTGAAACCATTAATCTTACAGTAACAGGGTATAAATTTGTATACTAAAAATTATGTAATTAATTTTCTAATCTAATATTTGATATATTGAAATGGAATTAGAAAAATTTATTGGATTGATTTAATTACATATTACCAACCCTTTGCACTCGGCACCGTTCCGGACGTTACCTAACAGCAATTCGACTTGTTAGGAAAATGGAATGATAAACAAAAGCTCCAAAATCAAAATAATGGACTTGTTTACATGATCAAAGAATAAACAAAAGATACAAAAACAATGGACTTGTTAACGTGATCAACGAATAAACAAAAATATAGCGACAACATCAGTATAAAAAAGGGGATAAGAAAAGTAAACAAACAAGCAACAACAACACTGAAAGGACAAATGTAAACAAAATACACAAACAACAATAATGAAAACAACTTGTTTACATTTATAGAGATTTCGCAAAGGCAATGATTCTCCTCCGAGAGTATTCATCACCTATTTACCCAGCGATACAAAAGGCAATACAAAGCGAGCAACGAGATTAGAAAGAATTTAGTCAGTCTTGTGTGAAGACACGTTGCGAGTGAAGGGAATAATAGTGGTTTGAAGATCTTTGTTATAAAAATCTATTGAACAATTGCTATTCTGTACGCGAAAGAGTGTAAAGAATAATAACAATTAAAGCAAATTGTTGTTGTTTAAGTCAATATGTGAAAGGTGGCACACGGAATTGTGTGAACAATATAGAATTGATTTAAAACTAAACATAAATTTATTTTTATTTTATTTGCAATCTACGAACTCATATTTTTAATGTTTTTAAAAGGGTAAAAACGTAACAATATAATAAACGATTTTGGTTGTATAATAAAAGAAAGGGTTAAAAACTACTTTGGAAATAACTAATGGTAAATTACGAAAACACAACACTGTCTTATTACTGCAGAGAACTTTTCTATTCGACGCTTCAGTACGAACTGAGATCTTGTACATTTCTACTCTTGGTTATCGGATTGCTTTATTATCGTATCAAGTTTCCCACTTCATTGAGCCATACCCTTGAAGGTTTTTACGCCTAATCCACTATATCTACAATTTGCTCAACGGATCAGAGAAGTGTACAGTTCGTCGTGAATGCACTAAGCACGTTCTTTTTCGACGTGTAAAACGGTTGATTTATTTATCATGCATCTTGTTAATTTTATCATATTTCGATTAGTTTTTTTGTGCCACTTTAACAGAAAACTAAGGGAGAACAAGTGTTGCTTAAAAATTTGCTGTGGAATAAATTCATTGTCCGTAATAGCTAATAAACTACCATGTCCCCTCAGAGGGGACAAACGAGTGATATGCTACACTTACGTTGTCCCCTCAGGTGGGAAAGCCTTGGGCAAAGGACTAATATTCTAATAATAATAATAATAAAAATCTAATTCATAGTTATGAATATTCCCTGCATGTCCATTAAAAAGAAGTCCATGCGATTTACAACTTAAATATCTTCACACTTTTTCATCCGAAATGATATGAAAAAGTTCGTAAATTTTTTGCGCCCTCCTCAACCAGTAAATAATGAAGCCAATTTGTATGTTTTTCAACAGAAATTTTTGTTTTTAATGAATTTTTAAAACAAATGAAGTCATAAAAGGTATGATGTTCAACTCTTTAATTGCTTTGTACTTTGAAAAAGCTGCAGTAAAAATAAAAGTTGGCAGTCGTATTTGATGATGAATTAGAAGAGTAAATTAAACAGTCAACACATGTCAAATGTAAATAATGTATGTATGCATATGACTTTTGTAAAAAATAAATGTTTTCGCATTTATTTTCAAAATTAATATTGTTATGTACGTTTGGTTTTCTTAATGACACAAGAATTTTTTTGGTCCAGTTCTTGTTCTAAAACAATATTTAACTTAATAAGGTTAATGAGAAAAACAATACGACATTAACTGAATGATAAGAACAAAAACAATTCACAATAATTGAACATCATTTTTCGTTACCGTAAAGATTATGTATGTTAAGGCAGTTGAGAACCTGTCGGAAAGCAGAAGTAAAACTAACAGTTTTATTAACACAGCAAAATAAAACACTTTTCTTGTTCAAAAATGTTTTTATTGTCTTCTGTTACGTTATATACGTAGATTACATTTTATATTGTCAGTTATAGTCTGTGAATTCTAGATTCGAATATCTTTATATCATAAGTGACAGGAAACGAATAGTTCGCCTAAAGAACAAATTTTATTTGTAATGAAGTGTGGAATCTCCTAGCCAGTCGACCATTCTCTTCGATTCCTTAAGCGCATATTTCAAGTCGGAACATGGCGGGGGTTATTTTGTACTTAAGGGTCCCTTTTGTTTGTAACTTATTTGCATATACATGCAACTTAAGAAAACACCACAACAGAGTCTAAAGTGATCAAATCGCAGTGGCCAGCATACACCACATTCACATGAGATGACAATGTCATCAAATTGCTCCTGAAGATTATTCAATACGGTATGAGCTTTGTCGGCGCCGTTGCGGGTTGCATGTTGGCTTATTAGGCGAAAGGCCACGGTTCAAATTCTAGGTCAGACATCTCCAGCAAAAAGAAATATTTCTTCGACGACTTCTTTTCCGCAAATTGAAATGAAAAGTTTCCGAATAAATCTGTCGTTCGGAGTCGACTTTAAACCATAGGTCTCGCCACTTATGTATGTAATTAAAAAACGCAACATACCTGGTGTGAGAAGCTGGGTCGTAATCCTGACTTAAGGATTGTAATGACCAATTATGTATGTTATGTATGGGCTTTGTTCATGTCATGCTGCCCTTTTGAAATCATTTGTCGTTAGCGTGTAGTTTAAAAGAATGATAGCCTGACCAAAGTCTTTCTTAATGAAATATGAACGAAAGACAACTTCCACCCCAAAATTCACACTAAACAGTGACTCACTGGACATTCTTGGACCTCATGTGATATGCCTAGACAGTTTTTTGTCATGTACGCGCTCATCCAGAAGTGGACCTGATCGTTCAAGATGATTATTCAATGAAAATTACATTACCTTAACCCTTATCCTGTACTTCAAAAATAAAACGCATATGACATTAGTGGGTCAAATTTGCCCAATACAAAAAATTGTAATATTTATTCAGTTTTTTATTTGTTTACATTCATTACATGCAATATTGATCTCAGAATGATTTTTGCAAAGAAATTTTTGACATTCGGAACATTTATTTGCATATTTGGTGTTGTTAGAACGATTTGGACAAAAGTAACAACATCCCCTTTTTAAATATTTTGCTTGTGGAACTTCAACAGAATCTCTTAAAGGATTTTTACGACTGCTTTAGCAGGACTACTTTGTAGCATGTTCGGCCTACGAGATATTTCTCAGCTTATAAGCTCCATGCCTAAGTCTTCCAAGAATATGCGTCGCTTATATTTCTTATTTTCATTCCAGTGCGGATTAATTTTTAGAAAAACTACATAGGCATTATAGGCGGATATATCCAACATATTGTAAGAAAGAGCTTGAAGCCATCGATTAGTTCTCCTTTTACATGTGTAAGTTTTTATAATTTGATCTAATGTATCGACCACTGATTTCGATTCATTATAGAAATGAATTATTTCTGGCTTTTTGAAGCTTGCTCTTTTTTTTGTCGTGATGTAACGTGAAACACTGATTGAATTTTTTTAGGTACATATCCCACTAAAGTAGTGTTGTTCTCATTGTCGAAGAGAAAGTGAGCATAGTTTTCAGGTTTGCTTTTTGGTTGCAAAATGTTTATTGCCAAAAAGTTTTATTTTTTCGGACTGTTCCAACCATTGAAATATTTTGTTTTAACAAGTCAACACCCAGTTTATGTGAAGTAAAACAATTATCACAAGTTATATTATGTCCTTTCAAATTTTTATTATGTCCAAGAAAACGCGCCGTTCTTGATCTTTCTCTGGCTTACAGTTTCTGTCTTTTCCAGTATTCACCTGTACGTTGCCGGTTTTGATGGTATGTATTGCTTGAATGGGCATCGTCTACGATATGTTACGAGCTGCTCATCCACTGCCACACATTCGCTAGGATTAAATATATTTCGTAGATTAGTTTCCCAACTCATAGTAACTTTGAATAGCGATCTGCCTTTACGGTCGTCCCATAGGGATTCCAAAGCTTCACCATGAGATCTAAATACACACGCCAATAAAAGTAGCCCGAAATATGCTTCAATTGTTATGTCGTCTACATCAATCCAATTATTTCCAAATACAGATTAACCTAAATGAACCGATTGTATAGTTTTTACTCCTATAAATACAAAACCACTTATAGTCACCTTGCAAATTAGTCATATCAACAACTAATTTCATATTATCACTGGGCATAAATAACTGAAAAAAATATTTTATACTATCAGCTCTTGAAATAGTATAACGCGTTGGGCCAGGAGTCAAATTTATTATGTCCTGTTTAGAAAATCTTCCAAATTTGTTTATCGCTTTTACTTATTTTTTTGTTTTGTTGCTAGTTATGATGTTGTCAAGGCAGACAAAATTGTTACTAAGCTTGTATCACATGCGTAAATTGATTTTGTTGCATTGGGCAATTTTGACCCAAAAGTACCAACTGCGTAAGTTTTTTCACATACGCTTTGTGAAACGATATACAAAAATAATATTTTAAATTTTAATTGTATTCACTAAAAAAATAATTGTACAAAAGTTTCAAAAAAATCCGCTGAGTATTTAAAGAATAAATGAGCAATAAAAACTGTTTGGGTAATTTTGACCCATTAATACAGGATAAGGGTTAAATGTCCATTTTTCGATCTATAAACGTTATAGTATATGGGCAATACCATCTATTGTACTGCCCTCCATATAAAGATGCTGCTCGGTGTCAACAAGACTAATTCCCTCCTCAAACCTGTTTTCCTTCTGGAATACATTATAATTCACAGATTCCAAGAATATGTTCTGATGAGTCATTCTCAACTTCACAGAATAACAATCATGTATTAGATTCAAAATAATCTCAATTCAGAACATGTGTACTTTAAAGCTACAGTTCTCTGTAAAAAGAAACGTTTACAAATAAAGTTACTTCTGTGTAGTATTATGCATGCATAGCTCAAATTTCCTCATATTTGAATTTAAAAAATTAAAATAATTTTGATTGCCTGAAATCAATTTATTTGGAGAAGAGTCTTTGCATGTCTTTATTGAGTATACCTTTCCAAAGATCTATGCCCATTTCACAGATAAACTCTGGCTCTATCAAAGAAGTGTAAGCTTCTCTCCTTATAAGGTTATCTACCTGCTGAGTATTCGTGGCAACTCAGCAGAGGATAATCTTTATATGCAAAGGAATGTGTGTCATTACGAAAGCATAGCAGCTGAAGGGTAATATTTTGCATTATTTATAGATGTACAGCCCTGTGACATGCACTTGCAAAATTAATTATTAACGATAAACATTCGACCAATACCACAGTTTTCCAACAGTATCTCATTACTCAGTTTCTACTTTAGAATCAGGCCTCAGAATAATGCTATAAACAGAATAGACGCAACGCAGCAAGCACAAAAATTTTGCAATTGAAATAGAGAGGCAAAGCATAAGCAAAACAAATAAAAAAATTTACATTTCATTAATTCTTTATAAATGATGTTACATTTCATGTATCGCGTTTTTAAAGCTTCTTTAATTCTCGAATTGCCAGCACAAATGCTCTCTCTGTAAGCAGTAATTCTCTCATTGTTGCGAATAAAAATAGAAATTAGCCTAAAAACAAAGCTAAAGAATCTTGGTTTATTGTCGTTCTGCCTATAAAATAATCACTTCCATATTACATTAATGTATTCCATTCTATTTTTGAGATAGTACTGTGTTGCGTTTATCGTGTTTATACCACCAGTCTTTCTCGAATGCTTGATAAACTTCTATTGTTTGTTTGCATTTAATACTTCCGATATCGTTGATATTCGCATATTGCTGCTGAAACTGTTCGAAAAAATTTGTTGTCAATACAAAGCTCATCTACCCCAGGTCCAGATGCTATACCTACTTGTATTCTTAGACATTGTTCTGAAAACCTTTCTAGTCTCCTAGCGGCAATTTTCAATAAATCTATTGAACTGGCTTATTTTCCAACTGCTTGGAAAATATCATTCATAATTCCATTGCTGGCAATAAATTGGTAGTTTCTAACTACAGAGGTATAGCAAAATTGAATGTAATTCCAAAACTCTTTGAAAAAATTGTGACTGACTCTTTATATCATCATATATCTTCAATTTTAACCTCTTATCAACATGGCTTTCGAAAATTATGTTCAACTTCTACTAATATCTTGGAATTAACAACTAAAGTAACTGAAGGGTTCATCAACAGGCAATATTTGAGAGAGTCAACCATGATCTTTTGCTTTATAAACTATCTTGCATGGGTTTTAGTAACAATGCAGTACGTTGGCTGAAATCTTATCTTTCTGGTAGAACTCAGCAAGTGAAATTTGAAAATGCTCTATCTAAAGTTATCGATGTTCCCTCCGGAGTGCGTCAGGGAAGCCATCTTGGTCCAGTACTATTCACATTATTTATAAACGATTTGCCATCTTTTATTATTCAAAGTTCTGATATATGCTGATGATGTTAAAATTTTTAATTCGCTTGATAGCATATCTGGTCCACCAATTCTTCAAAAGGATATTGATTTTTTTGTCCATGGTGTGAAGTGAACTTGTTGGAGTTAAACTTTAATAAATGCAAACATATGTCATTTCATCGTTCATTTAAACTTGGTAGCTCTTATCATTTGAATTTCAAAATTTTGGAAAAGGTTTTAAATATAACTGATCTTGGAATCTAGTTAGGTCATAAGCTTACGTTTTCTGAACATATATCAATGATGGTGAACAAAGAAAATGGTGTTTTAGGATTTATAAAGCACTGGCCAAAGGAATTTATTGATCCATACGTAACAAAATAATTATATATATCTTTGGTGCGCAATATTCTTGAGTATGGAGCTATTATATGGGATCCACATTTTCTCATTTACGTTAACTTAATTGAATCTGTACAGAAGCGCTTTCTGTTATTTTACTTTAGAGGACTTGGATGGAACTCGTTTGTTCTCCCTTCGTATGAAAGTAGACTCGCTCTTATGAAGCTACCTACACTGAAAAGTCAAAGTATAATGCTAAGTATCTCTTCTTCTGGGTTTAATACGTTGAGATGTCTATTCTGATTATTTGTTAAGTAAAAAAAATTAATTTTAATGTTCCAATTAGACCTTCTCGTAATTTTAATTTATTAAATTTACAATTTCACCGCTCAGTCTATGCCAACAACGATTCTTTTCGCCAAATATGTTTTAATTGATATTTCTTAAAGCAAATATTCTTTAAAGAGAAAAATTATATTGTACTTAAATCATTAAATATTAATTATATACATAAATAAAGCTGGGAGCATGGTATGGTAAAAGGGCACGTGGTTATATTAGGGACAGATGTAGTATTTGAGTAGGGCGTCCGTCTGTCATGGTGTGTGACTTTGTCACTGGGAGGGAACTCATGCCCTAGGCGGGATAACATCTAACCGTTAAATCGTTCTGACTCGGGTTTTTTTTGTTTCCGGATACTTTCGCGTTTTGACATTGTTGTATGTTTTCTTTGTATTCACACAGTGTAGTTTTTTTTTTCTTATCTTGATGGCATGCAGGCTGTGTTTATATGCTTGTGCGTCGTAAAATACGGGTTGAGAACCACTTTAGTCTGAGCTTCCGGGGAGATCTTTGCATGCCCTTAACCTCGATATTTTTTTTTTCGGTGTATCGGAATTTAGTTTATTCGGGTATAACCGGCGCGTAACCTATAGTTTAAAGTCGAAACTTCTAATGGCAATTTTATTTACTCTTAGAGTTTTGCCATGTAATCTGCTGAGAGGAATTCGCCGAACACATATTTCGTTTAGTTGGAGATCCCTGACCTGGGGTTTGAACCACGGCGTCGTACAATAAATAAATAAATATTCGAATATAAAATTGCGTTAAAAGTAACCAAAAGGATCCTTATGACTTTTTGGGTCATCTCTCGAAATTAAAATCTTAATTCAGTCTGAGATAAAACTGGTGCTTATTCGTGGCATCTTTCAACACAATTTATTTTATGGAGATAATATTTTTTTAAATATTTAAAAAAACTAAAATTCTTCAATACATTTTCAACCTTTCCTTTTGGGGGAAAACAATTTTATTCATAAATTGAAAATGAATGAATCTTGAAATATCATGTGCATTATGCCGACGACCGCCCCTGATGTTTATTTTTGGTTCGAAATTTATGCACATGTTAAGTGATTGTGGTTCATAATAAAAAAAATAATAATTCACATACGGGTGAATATGCAGACGTTATGAATGTCAAATATATTCCAGTATTATGCATCTAAACATTGACAACGTGGCAGAATTTTTAATTTTTTTAAAGGAAATTTGATAAAAAATTTTAAATCGAAGCTATAGAAAGAAGTATTTTTTTTCATATTTCGTTATGTTCGAAATGTCTGAGCCAGTGGTTATACCGCCGGCTTTCATCCAATAACATGTCATCGCACTTTTATTTGTTAGAAATTCTTATCGATGCCATTATGTGTGGAATCTAACATCGTTCAAAAGTACGCCGTGGCTCCTCTGAGTGTAGAAAACATCCGAAGTGAAAATGTTTCTACGACTCTGGTTCCTAAACCAGGCCGAATTTGAACAATGGCATGGGTTATATCGTCTTTGAAGACCGCTGTGTTTTATAGCTTATTCACGTACACCTGTGACTTAAGGGAAGTCCATAAGAAGAACTCCAACGGGGTTAATCGCAATGTTTTGGTGGCCAGTTCACATAATTTTCTCGTGAGACGATCATGCCCTCATATTGCACATGCAGAATATATAATGTAATGTTGTATGTTCGAACAAAACCCAAATTTTAATACAAATATTTGCATTTGTTGTGGAAAGCTAAATGCGTGCATTGTGGTTTGACAGAACGGACTGAATAAATAACAACTAATTTGAGAGATGCGGCTTTAACAAGTTGTTCGTTATCAACCGTCAAAGTTTAGAAATCGCTGTTGGAAGACTCGACATAAAACCAATAAAATACGAGTAGAACTTTAACCGGCAATTATAAATTAACCCAGGAGTCTGAACACTTTCAGACATCCGTGTGCCTATATGTCCGCCCAAATGGTTGGCTATGTGTGAAAATTTGTGCACTTAACAAAATACTTTGTTGGCCGTTTTTGTGTATGCGCGTTTTAGTTTATATGGGTTGTATGCGTATGCACACATACTCGTATGTACATATGTATGTGAATATATTATATTTGCTTATATGCCCAGCATATATTTGGTTAATTTATGCATGTAAAGTGTAAATAAAATTTCAACAAAATATTTCCTATTTATGCCGTATTCCGTAGCAGATTTTAAAGTGGCAGGATTTTAAACTGCATCAATGCTTCTGTACAATCAGTAGTCAAATGTGTGAGTTTTAAACAATGTAAACAAGTTGGAATACAAAGAAGAATCCATAGCTGATAAGCACCGACTTTATTGAATCTTACAATGCATGTTCGCTTAAGTACAAAAACGGAGCAAGAAGTCGGTATCTTTTGCACATCTTGCATCTTAACGCAACACAAAAGTCCAAATTGGAAAAAAGCCGTCACTTTATTTGTGTTTGGCTGATGGTAAACTATAAAATAATTTGAGGATAAATTGAAAAGATTGAATCGCCAACTGTGATGAAACTACTCAGCGATAAATGATTAAACCCACCCATGAAATGGGTAAAAAAATCGTATTTCTTGGAACTTGATTCCTTATCATGCGATCTCTTCAACTTCGTCATGAAGAGCATTTAACAGAAGGCGGGAGTGCATTGCAATGGCACTACTTTCCATTAGAGTGACCAGTTGCTTGCTTACATTGACGAACTTCGCATCACAAGTCGTGCTAAAGCCCGGGTTCGTATCCCAGGTCAGACCTCAAAACGAAATATGAACAAATATTTCTTTGGCGACTTCGTCTCAGCATATTTCTGGCAAAAACTCTGAGAGTAAATAAACCTGCCATGAAAAACTTTCTCAAAAATCAGTCATTCTGACTCGACGTTAAACTGTAGATTCCGCCACTCACGTATAAAATTAACGCACACGACAGGAGTGGTATGAGTAGCTAGGCCCTAACCCTGACTGAAGGGTTATAATGGCCAATTATGTATGTATGTATGTGAACGGGAGTTAATCAAGATGGATCTGGTAGTAAATGGGAGTAAAACGAAGTATATTTTGTCGAGAAGTAGGAACATGCGGCATATCTGATCTCAGATTACGATCAATAACTTTACTTTCGATGTTGTCAGTGAATTTATTTATCTCGGTACAGCCGTTACAAGCACCTTGCTTCTCTATAGAGAAAAACAAGCATGCAATGTTGAAAGTATTGGAGAGTAAAACTCTACGTAAGATAGGTCTACGGCCCAGCGAGAGTTACGAATAATTTCCGCTGCGCTGGCTCCGCCATAACGTTCGGATGGAAGAGGCTGCTTCGGCGATACGTGTGTTTAATATGCGGATTAGCGGAAGTCGGAATAGATTACGACATTTTTTGCATTGGATGGAGCAAATAGAGAAAGTCTTGTCATGGAATGGTGTAACTAACTGACGAAGACCAAGGAGAAGCAGAGACGCCTGGAAAGATGTTCTGAAACAGCCGGGTTATTAATGGCAAACTAAGTAAGTAAGTAAGTAAGTGAGCCTGATTTCTAGACCATAAGAATTGATTTCGCCAGACTTTAGAAAGTGTTTTCTTATTAATTTCATTTCAATCACACCTTGATCATATAAACAAACGTGTTTTCATTGACAACATACACTTCATATGTAGTAAAAGTCTGAAAAAGGAAAAGAGAATATAGAAACATGTGTCTACAAAAGGAAATATTTTATGTAAAAAACAAAAACAAAAAAAATGTTTTGGACAATCAAAGGAAAATAAAATGTAGACACTTTCCGACTTTAGCATTAACTCATGCAAAAAAAAGTTCATGCACATTCATATGCGATTGTGTTTAGAAATTCAATCAAACACAAGCACGTATGTTGTTGATATGTCTGGCGTATGGAAATAAAATTTAAGATTTTTATATATTGTGGTTCATAGATTCACATAAAAGTATTTAAATGGGAAATAATGCAAATAAAATTTTAAATATTTAAGGCATCTAAATAAATATAAAAAGTTGTGAAGACGGTCAGTCTAACCGTAATATTGTGAAATTAGAATAAAAAAGAAAAAATTTAAGACAACAAACAAATTACGATATGAATGAATTATCACAACAAAACAGCAAATAAATTACTACACTACGAAAAGAGAAACGTCAAAGTACTGCAACAAGATGACGAAGAATAAAACTGAAATAATTTACTATAACAACTCAATAATCAGATCCTAGAAGTTGCATGATCTAAATTAATTGAGTGGAAGGTCTCTCAAGATATTGGCGCGTATCAATATTATTCATTATCTTCTCCTTTTCCCAAGAAGCTTCAAGTATTTACTCATGGACGCCTTGAAAAACGAAGTGAATGCGTCTACTTATCTTAGGTTAGGTTAGGTTAGTGTGATAGCTTTGATACCAAAAGCTTACTTGAGCACGCATAGCGGCCCGTTGTGACGCCACAGGTGAACGCAGTCTCTGTACTGACCAAGTACCTCCGAACCAACAAGGCAGAAGTTGGTCAGCGTAAGGGCTGCACATTTCATAATGTTCCAGAAACCGTTGACATCTGTCTTCAACACTCACATAAAAGATTTACCGACTGCGTTTCTTCAAGATCCTGATAACTTTCGCAGTAATCCTAGTGGGCAGGTCGAGTTTGTCAGCGTAACTGCCAATAGCACAGTGTACCGTTAACATTCCTGTTAGACTGCTAATCGATCTCTTGTTTAACTCAAGTATTTAACTGGAATTCCAATGCCCAATACCAGACCACCTTTGGTTTGAAGAATTCCACGATTTGAAAAAATATTCTTGTTGAGACGAATCCCCTCTATCGTACCTTCCTCTGTCATCTCCCTTCCGTCCTTTCGTTTTCCTTTATGTCACAGTGGTCCGGAACCCAGTAGATGTTGTGTCGACTCCATGCTCTGATCTAACGAGGTAGGATCCCAGCTCTTTGATTTGATTTGCCTACAAAAGTCTCCACAGCCTTAATACTCTTGTACAAAGCTCCGATATGTTTTCAAGGGAGTCATTTGGAAGAAAAGTTATGTAGTCGCTGAACCTCAAAAAAAGTCAACTGAAAACCTTCGTCAAGAGTGCATGGCAGCAAATATAAACAGAAAACGTTAAACAAAACTGTTACATTCAATAGGTTGTATGAAGTGCTTGACTTTAAGGGATATCCTAAAAATATTGAAAATAACACTTTAATTTATTTGATATTTGAATTTCAAATTTACTCTGAGATCTTCTTGGCGGTACCTATACCTTTGCGATGCAAAAGCATGGAGTCACCAGAAATAGTTCCTTATTCTTCTATTAATATTATCATATTATTGCTTAAAATTCATAAAATTTCTAAATACATTGTTCCGTTTTTATTTTTTAAAAACGTTTAAAATTTGTGTTTAGTTTTAATTAAATTCTTTATTGTCCGCACAATTCTGGGTGCCAGTGTTCATAACTTGATGTAAACAACAACAATTGCTTTGTTTGTTATTCTTCTTTGCGTAAACAATAACAATTGTTCAACTGATCTTTATAACGGACATCTTCAAACCACGATTATTCTTTTCAAACACACTCGTCCTCACACAAGACTGACTGAATTTTTACTGACTCCATTGCCTGCTTAGCCTTGCCTTTTATATCGCAGGGTAAACAGTCTGATGCTCTTGAAGGCGAAGTCATTCCATAAATGTAAACATCGTTGTTTCATTATTGTTGCTTGTGTATTTTTGTTTACATTTACATTCTTTCAGTGTTTGTTGTTGCATTTTTGTTTACTTGTTCATTATTTTTTTCAACCTTTTTGTTTACTAGTTTATCATGTAAACAAGTTCATTATTTTTGTTTTTGTAGCTTTTGTTTAAAATTTAAACGATGTAAAAGCAAAACACCATTGAAGCTTTTGCCTTTAGCTTTTGTTTACAATTTAAACGATGTAAAAGCAAAACACCATTGAGGTACCGTACCGTAACAATATTGAGGTACCTAGACATTTGTTGTTCACTGTATATGTTATACGTTTTCATTATTTTTCTTTGTTTCGTTTTTTAGCACTTTTTGAATCCGCTCCCTCATTATAACAGATTTTTCTAATGATATATTGTGGGAATGAAGTTGCGAGTGAAGAAGAGCGAGTAGTGAGCGGCAGAGTAGAAGAAGACGCCGAATGATTAAGACGTGTGACGGAAACCGTGATCTATTTTATTTCATTTATATATTTATAGAAGCCATTTTTGTTTTTAAAAGAAAAGAACTTTTGAATTATTCTAATTTTGTAGTATTTAATTATAATAAATAAAAATACCATATAATAAATAAAAATACCACAAATTTGGGGGCTCAACACGGATAATTGAGTGATGTGTTAAATGTAAAATGAACAAAGAAAAATTTTGTGTGTGTATCTAGAGAGAATACAACAATAAATGAACAAAGAAAAATTTTGTGTGTGTATCTAGAGAGAATACAACAACAGCAACGACGTATTAGTGGAAAAGACTTATCGAAACAAAATTGCTAACGACGATCACAACGAATTGTTTGATTTGTTTTCTTTGTGTGCTTGCAGACGAAAACAGTACAAGAACAACAACGACGATTACGACGCATTTTTTGTTTTTGTGTTTTTGCTGACGAAGAGAGTAAAATATCAAAACGAAAATTAACGACGATTACGACGAATTATTTCATTGTATATGTGTGAAGAAACGTGTATGGTATTGAAACAAAGACGACGTTTATATTTTTTTGTTTCTGTACATGATTAACGACGAATACGCAGTTAACTTTGCCACACGAAGAGAGAAGTGAAATACAAGCATAGCATTGAAACATCAAGTTAGTATAAGTTAGAACATGTCATCGTTAGGAGATTATGAAGCAGTAAGCAAAAATTTGAGGACGGCTAAGCGGGCTGTGGTGGTTGCCTTACACAAATTTATATATGGTATCGAAGGGGATCGTGACAACAGAAAACGTTTACGTGCTTTTGATGGTTTCCATTATGATGAAACGAATAGTCTTTTCGTGGAAAAATTGGCATATGTTAAGGACAATTTGAGTACAG
The DNA here is from genome assembly GCA_932273835.1 of Sarcophaga variegata. Classification (NCBI taxonomy): domain Eukaryota; kingdom Metazoa; phylum Arthropoda; class Insecta; order Diptera; family Sarcophagidae; genus Sarcophaga; species Sarcophaga variegata. The sequence continues at coordinate 84,018,413 of OW026358.1, read as the reverse complement.
GCGATTTAGTTTCCATCTGCAACCTACTGGGTATTAGTTACGACGCCGATAATTTGTTTAAGCATATTTTTGATAATTTGCGAAGGGGCATGATGTTAAAAAATATAGAAAGTATGGATGAGAACGACGAGTTTAACGACGATGTTAATGACTGTAACGGAGGTGATAATGATGTCAACAATCATGGTAATGAGCGTAAAATGATACGTGCACACAGTGACGCTAGTTTTGGTGCAACGAGTAGAACATTTGAAAACGTACCGCTAGCAGCAGGTCAGAATTTGCCCAAGTTTTCCCTAAATTTCCGCGATATCGAAGATTCAGTTAGACCCTTCGACGGTAATGGTAATCTTCCGGTGAACGTTTGGTTGGAGGAATTTGAGGAAACCGCCTCTATTATGTGTTGGGATGATTTCCAAAAATTTATTTTTGCCAAGCGTTCATTAAAGGGTCTAGCGAAATTATTTATAGCTGGTGAGCGTGGCATTACGACTTGGCGTAAATTGAGATTGACATTGATCGATGAATTCCAGACAACGACGAACAGCGCACAACTACATAAGATGTTGACAGAAAGAAAAATCAATAAAGATGAAAGCTATCAGGAATATTTCTTGAAGATGAAAGAACTGGCTTCACGTGGTAACATTGAAGATGACGCCTTGATGCAGTACGTCATAGATGATATACGAGATCTGACTGTCAACAAATCAATTTTGTACGGTGCAACGAATTTAAAAGACTTCAAGCAAAAGTTAAAATGCTACGAAATTATGCAGGAAAACGCGAAACCACAAAACGACTTTAAACGAATGCAACCTACCAAAATGCAACCGAAGGACGTCAAAAAGGAATTATGTTTTAAATGCGGTGAAAGAGGCCACAACTCCAAGAACTGCAGCAAAAAGGACAAAGGTACGAAGTGTTTTAGCTGTAATAATTTTGGACATATTTCAAAACAGTGCCCTCTTAAAGTGGAGAAAGCTAACGTTCAACATCTAACAGCCGATGATATTATGCACAAAAGAATAAGATTCTATGAACAAGAGTGGCTAGCATTATTTGACTCAGGCAGTAAATACAACGTTGTAAGCGAGAAAGTTTACAAAGCCCTGCAAAAGCCGAAACTCGATAAATCGAATTTTTATTTGATAGGATTCGGTAACAACACCAACAACAACAAAGTAAAACCTTTAGGTAATTTTAAAAGTAAGGTTGTAATTGACGATGAGACATATGATCTGACATTTCATGTCGTGCCACATACCTTAGTAGATGTAGACGTTATACTCGGCAAGGAATTTTGTTCGTATGCATGCGTGATTATAACACCTGATGAAGTCAAATTCGAGAAGATCAAGAAAGACGACGATTGCGAGGCACATAGTATGATGGTAATAGACGCTGTTGAACAGAATGATACCGATTTTGTTGATATTAATGTTGTCGCTAAACATGACGCCAAGGTTAAGGTGATTGATTTGGTTCAAAATTACATGCCGGATAAAAGTAGAACTACAAATGTCGAGATGAACATAATTCTGAAGGATGACACTCCAATATTTTCGAGACCGCGCAGATTGCCTATAGCAGAACGTAAAACTGTCGATGAACAAATAGATAAATGGCTGAACGAGGGGATAATAGAGCATTCAGAGTCTGAGTTCAGTAGCCCCGTGGTTATGGTAAAGAAGCGAGATGGTTCATTAAGACTATGCATCGACTATAGACGAATCAACAAGGCCATAGTGAAGGATCGATATCCCTTACCCTTAATCGAGGACCAGTTGGACCGACTCCAATATGCCAAGGTATTTAGTACAATTGATTTGAAGAACGGATTTTTTCACGTTGATGTAGCCGCTCCAAGTCGGAGGTATACGTCGTTTGTTACGCACAGCTGTCAGTATCAGTTTTGTAAAGTACCTTTTGGACTCTCTAACTCACCGGCTGTTTTCCAAAGATTTATAAATACGATATTTCGCGACTTAACCCGAAGAGGTATTGCGCTGCCATATGTAGATGACATAATTACACCTGGTAAAGATGAAGATGATGCTGTCGAACACCTAGAGGAGGTTTTAAGTGTTTGCAAAGACTACGGGCTCGAGTTAAATTTGAAAAAATGCTCATTTTTGAAGAGACGAGTAGAATTCCTAGGCCACATTATAGAAGATGGGAAGGTGTTGCCCTCACCCTCAAAAATTTATGCCGTAATTAAGTTTCCTGTACCGAACAATTTGAAGCAGTTACAAAGTTTTCTGGGGCTCGCGGGCTATTTCAGAAAATTTATTCCCGAATTTTCACTAATTACAAAACCATTGAGTGACTTGACGAGATCTAATGTGAAATTTGAAATGAATGACCAGCAAATCCAAGCTTTTAATACTTTGAAGAATATATTGAGTAAGGAACCAGTGCTTAGTATTTTTAACCAACAGTATGAGACAGAGGTACACACAGACGCTTCCATTGATGTCTATGGTGCCATTTTACTTCAAAAACTACCCGACGACGACAAATTTCATCCAGTCTACTATATGAGTAAGAAGACGACAGATGCGGAAAGAAAATATACCAGTTATGAATTGGAAATACTCGCCGTGGTTGAAGCATTGAAAAAATTTCGCGTGTATCTACTAGGTCTCCATTTCAAAATTGTCTCAGACTGCAACGCATTCACGAAAACTATGGAAAAGAAAGACTTGTGTACCAGAGTTGCCAGATGGGTATTATTGTTACAAGAATTTGATTACGAGGTCGAGCACCGAGCTGGAACCAGAATGAGGCATGTCGACTCTTTAAGTAGACACCCGATCATGACTACAGGAGAAGCCAACACCCTGATACGCCTAAAACAAGCTCAAAGACGTGATGATGAGTTAATGGCGATAATAAATATTCTACGGGAAAAAGACTCTCATGATAATTATTTTTTGAAAGGTGACTTGCTGTACAAACTGGTGGATGATTATGAAGTGGTAGTGGTGCCTAATGGTATGCAGCGCGAAATTATAAGGTGTGCTCACGAGAAAGGTAATTTTGCCCACAAGAAGGTAAAGGAGCTTATTCGACGAGAATACTACATTCCAAAGCTTGACGAAAAAATTGAATTCCATATAGCCAATTGCGTACACTGTATAGTCAACAACAGAAAGAGAGGCAAACAGGAAGGTGAATTGCATCCCATTCATAAGAATAGCGAACCGCTTCATACTTACCACATCGATCATCTTGGTCCATTGGAGACGACAAGTAAAAGGTATAGGCACATTTTCGCAGTTATCGACGCTTTCACCAAGTTTTGTTGGCTGTATCCAACCCGCTCAACAACAGCAAATGAAGTCATAATGCGATTAAAAAATCAGAGTGTAGTGTTCGGAAATCCAGTCCAAATTATTTCCGACAGAGGTTCCGCTTTTACCTCCGAGGATTTTAAAAAATATTGTGAAGAAGAAAATATTCGACATCACCTCGTAACGACAGGCTTACCAAGAGCAAATGGGCAAGTGGAGCGACTCAACGCCATTATCGTACCAATTTTAGCTAAACTCAGCATTGACGACCCAACGAAATGGTACAAATATGTTGATGATGTCCAACGGATTATTAATTCAACGTACTCAAGGAGCATAAATACATCTCCGTTCGAGCTGAAGATTGGTGTAAAGATGCGTACTAAACAACAACATGAAATTGCTAGAATACTCCAGGATGAATTAATTTCAAGTTTTAATAACGAGCGTAGCGAATTCCGAAACGAGGCAAAACGACAAATAGCAAAAGTTCAAGCTGAAAATTGTAAAACATATAACCTACGACGGAGAAATCCAAATAAGTATGACAAAGGCGATTTAGTAGCAATCAAACGTACCCAATTTGGTCCAGGACTTAAATTGAAGGCAAAGTATTTAGGTCCATATGAGGTGACAAATGTGAAAAGAAACGACACCTATGATGTTACGAAGATTGGTCTGTCAGAAGGTCCAAGGAACACGACAACTTGTGCTGAATATATGAAGCCGTGGTATTCCAGCCTAGACGATGATGAATTCGAGGCGAATTCAGCGCAGGATGGCCGAATTGTGGGAATGAAGTTGCGAGTGAAGAAGAGCGAGTAGTGAGTGAGCGGCAGAGTAGAAGAAGACGCCGAACGATTAAGACGTGTGACGGAAACCGTGATCTATTTTATTTCATTTATATATTTATAGAAGCCATTTTTGTTTTTAAAAGAAAAGAACTTTTGAATTATTCTGATTTTGTAGTATTTAATTATAATAAATAAAAATACCATATAATAAATAAAAATACCACAATATTGACCTTCTTTAATGTCTAAAGCTACCGAAATGGACGTACAGAGAAAATAACAAAAATCACCAGACAGTAAATAAAATAAAACAAAAATTTAATTCAGCAAGTATTTGCGAAATTAGATAAAATAAAACAAAAAATTTATGATTATGAATTATATTTCGTTCTTATTTTCAAGTACAGTTTCTAGGAATAATAGGAATAATTGTGCGTGGGTTCATTCAAATGTGTTGCAGTTTCAGTGAGACATTCTTTTTTTTCTAATGAAATGTAATCTCAATCAAAAGTTTGAATCATAAAGGCATACCTTTAACAAGCGATTGCTGAACCAGTCGTCTTTTTATGAAAATTAGAACGAAAATTGGAAACCATTACTAATTAGTATAATAACAAAATGTGAGATGTAGGCAAATATGAAAATTAAAGTTTTAATAATCCTTTAAAATAAATGAATATGAACTTGACTTGTACCAAAGAAAATAAAGTATAAAGAATGTGCATTTTAACATATCTTGGAATATTTTTCACCAAGAGCGTAACAATGCGTTGTTCTCATCGTGCGTTTTTGTTGTTTGACCACTTTTTATTTATTTTTCTGGTGTTAAAAACAGACGTCGGCACCAATGTCCCTCAGGGGAAGAACATCTTCGGCTTTTTACACACATAGGACACGAACATCAAGAATGTTCGTTAAATAGAGCGTAAAAATCTTGTCAGTTTTTAAAGAAGAAGGTTCATGTCGCTTTTTTCAGACTTCAATGATACACCCAAAGAAATATCACAGTAGTATTCACTAATATCAATGAGAAATGATTTCGATTTTTGGAAGAATACTTGCCAAGTTAAATACGGTGTCTTAGTGTCTTAGTGCAGTACAATTTTTCTATATTTTCCGATCATATATACATATCATTGGGTTAATAAGTAGACTTGACATTATTACTAACAACTTTTCTTTTCAACATAACATGCCTATGGTTATGGATTAGTGAGTAAGAGAGAGAATTTATTTATTTACAGCCATATAAAAGTGTTAGTAATATACTCTATTTTTATTTTCATTTTATCAACATACATATGTAAAGCTGTCTATCTTTGGCTTAATAGTTTTGGATAACTAAAAATAAAATAAAAAATCGATTTTATTATTAAAAGAACATAAATCTAGCCATCTTTGGCTTAAAAATTAGGTCATGTTTTCTAGATAAATAAAAATAAAAAGAATAAAAAACCATTTTTTATTAAAAGAAAAAAACGAGCATTCCAAAGCATTAAAAAAATATACTATGTGACGAAATAAAAAATAAAATACGCCCAGCTAATGACATAGAACATTTTTAACACCAAATATTCTTCGAGTGTTATTCTGAAATAAAATGATAAAGCATCCGCAGCACATGTTTTCTTCTCGCAGTCTGATCGACAACTAAATCAGAAAACACAAGAATACATACACATGTACATACGTATAATGAGAGCAACTCATTGTTACGCTCTTTGTTTGTGTTCTTTTTGCTTCTGTCTTCCTCCCTCTCATCAAGAAATGATTTTTAAAAATATTTTGGTGAGAGCGGGTCATAATGTTACGACCCGCCATAAGAAATTTTACTTCTACATGATGCGTATTCTTTATATCCATATTCTTTTCTTATACTCTAGTAGATACCACCGAATTTTTTTTATTCGTTTGAAGGACCTATTGATGGTATTATGTGTGCAATATAATATTTTTCAAATGTTCACCAGAAATTCTATGGTTGGAGCTCATCTTAAATGTCCAATTCCCATGACTCTGGCACATAAATCAGACAAAATTTAATAGGCGGTGTGAGCATTGAGGGCTCCTGTAATTCTTGGCTTATTTGCATTCATATGAAAAAGTCTAACCGAGTCAAATCGCACTAGCACGGTAGCAAATTCACGTCACCTCCACATGCGTTGACAATGCTCACAAATCCAAAGTAGCATGAGCTGGGTGATATGTAACGCCATCCTGTTGAAATCACCTGTCGTTGGTGTCCATATCATGCTGCTCAATCCAAAAGACGTTGGTAAGCATCAACCTACAGTGATGGCCGTTAAAAGTAGTAGCGTTCACAGTGTTGTTCTCAAAGAAAAATGGAACGATGACTCCGCCAGCAGAAAATCCACACCAAACAGAAACTTTTTTTGGCATGCAGAGGACGATTTTAAGTTTCATTAGAATACGTATCGTCAAAAATTCGACAATTTGTTTGTCTTAATTTTTTCTATACTGAAAATTTAAAAAAAAAAACTCGCTGTTATTGAATACTAAACTCGTTAAAGTAATATACTTTAAAAAGTTTAATGTTGGCATAATAATTCGATTATGTTGCTAGAAATAACATGGCAAGAATTAAAGTGAAAACTGTTTTAAAAGCATTTATATCAAATGTCAGAAGAAAATGTAAAAAGACAATAAAAGTTTATTTTGTATGTCTCTCTCTCCTTTATTTAAATTCTCAGAAAAGTTTTCGAGCAGTAAACTGAATGAAATTATTGCTAATGTAATAATGTTGTTTTTGTTTTTTTATTGTTACATATTAAAGAAAAATGTGCGTCTTTTTATTCAAACTTTAGTTTTAAGTGTTTGCGTTAAAAATTTAATACACTGATATTTTTTTCATTCATACACAATACATATGTACATGCATAATTGGTCGTTTCAAGCCTTCAGCCATGATTATGAGCTAGCTTCTCACTCCACTTATGTTGTGTGCGTTAATTTCATATATGAATGGCGGCAGTTTAAAGTCGAAAAACTTTTTCATGGTTGTTTTATTTACTGTCAGGGTTTTTTACCAGTAGTCTGCTGAGGGAAAGTTGCCGAAGAAATATTTTATATATTTTACTTTATTGGAGATTTCTGACTTTGGGATCAAACCGTGTCTTCACTTCTAATAAGCCAACACACTACTTACTAGGCTACGACAACTATATGGTGCTACAAGGATTTTCAATTGACTATAATGGTCGCACAAAGAGATACATGGAGTTTCTCCTACTGGGTATCTAATTCGATTTTCATCAACCTAAGTTTTTTTTTGAATTATTTTCTTTCGATACCACATCCAACGTGGCGCCCGAGAAGATTTCTCCTTTCAAAAATAGCGATGGGGAAAACATGCAATGAGATCATCACCTTTGTACCAACCACATATTTGGTAAACAGGTACTGGCTCAGTGCAGCCGCGCAGTGGATCCTCGCATGCGGTGTTCCTTTCGCCCGCCTCTTGATCTTTTCTGATAAAGCCTCTGTCGAACGTTGCGAATAATTCCAGGATCGTCATGGAATGTCACCGCTGCCTCAACCTTCTTTCTGGGCGCTTCAGTGTCACACTTGTCTGGATCCGCGGACACTGTGACATTCCGGGAAACTTCAGAGCCGACTAGCTAGCCAGAGCTGGCGCACTACTTCCGGAATCCTCTTCAAGCAAGTTACGAATGCCACTTACCTCGTTCAAGCTGGCCTTCGTGCGGAAATTCTTCCGAGACGCCAACCTATCTTGGATCAATGAGGATTCCTGCTCCACCGCTAGGCTCACTTTGCCCTCAATGGATAGAAGGCGGACCAACAAGTTACTTGGACTTGGTCGTAACATCATTTCGATCACAGTGGCCATGCTTACAGATCACTGTATTATGGGTAGACACGCGGAAAGAATGCGGCTCCCATTTAACGACTTCCGCCGTAGGTCCAGATCGGCTGAGGAAGAGGAGACTGTTTCTTTGTCAATGTCCATCTCTTGCGAGGTGCAGATATAGGTTATTTGGCTCTCGAACCCTTGTCAACTTGAGGGAGCTGTCGTCCATTGATGTCAAGGGTATAACCTCGTTTATCAAGCTTTCTGGCTGGTTTTCCAGCGTGAGGTAGTCGTGCTTAAAAATGTGCATGCCTTGCGCTGCCCAACTTCCCCCTCCTTGGTTCAGAGGAACTTGGTCAGTACAAAGACTGCGTTTCACCTGTGGCGTCACAACGGACCGCTATGCGAGCTCAAGTGAGCTTTTGATATGTAAGCTAGCACATTAACCTAAACTAACCTAACCTACAGGCTCAGAATTCTCCTCCATCGTGATAGTATGATAGTGTGATGCTGCCGTCTGAACCCCTTATTTCATAACTATCCTTCAGTTTATCGCTGTTTTCGTAGAAAGCTGAATTTTTACAGCAGCCTGACTGATTGATGGTAACTCATAGCCAACGTTTTGAAATTTCTGTTGTAAAATAATCATTTTTCGGCCACAACAAATTTATGTTTGCTAGGTGACAATGCAAGTAAAGATCGATTTTTAATATTTCAATATGTCTTCATTGAGTTTATAGCTTCAAGCACGCACTTATAGCATTTATTTGATACGAAGACTTACAACATTTTTTCATTTAATTGTTGCTCCAATAGCTACGAACACGTATTCCATAGAGCAGTAATAGTGAAGCTTAGAAAAACTTTAGAAACAGTGTCATGAGCTAAACAATACGAACGATACTGACTGAAATGCAAGAGCAGTTTCCAAGTAGAGTGGTTTTATGTTTTGACGCTGTTAATTGGCACCATCATTTAATTAAACACCGTTAGAACTTTTTTATGGGGTTTCACGCACAACCCCACAATGCTTAATAAGTAGTCTTGACATCAAATTTATATTTTATTTTCCTTTTTTATGTTATTTTTGTGCCTCGTATGATTTTATTTATTAACAGTTATACACCACTAAGTAGAAGTTATTACTAATACGATAACATTTTTACTACTATTGTTATATAAAACGTTCGTTATATTGACATGAAATATTACTTAACAATTAGCCATGATAGCCATGGATTTAGAATGTTGAAGTCCACAATATCTTTAATTTCTTGTAGTTTTAGGCATATCGTGTTATACAGCGTTAAAAGCAATTTGTGGTTTAAAATTCTAATAGTCCGGCCAAGGCATAAATAATTATAAATAAAAATAATTACAGAAAACGAATACAAAACTCTTAAATAACGTCAGTTTTTTTTATAATGTTGTATGTAGAGCAGGTCATAAATCGTTGAAAAATATTTGAAATTACATTAAAGAATTATGTTTATAACATAATATTTTCTGCTCCATTTTACAAGAAATACTTTTCCAATACTTTCAAGTCTTCGTTTGATTGATATATAAATGACGACCACAGCTTCTCTGCGCATTCGTAATATCCAATTTTTCACGACTAAAAACTGCTGTAGTTTATGTGTTATTTCCTATTTAAGAAAACCACACCACGTGAGATAACTATGTCCTCAAATCGTTCGTGTAGAATATCCAATTTGGCATGAGCTGTATGGCACATATCGCAATCCTCTTGAAACCACATGTCGCTGGTTTCAAATTCATCCATTTCCAGTAATTGAAAATCATCGAAATATAGTGCTTTCCGTTAACAGTTTGGCCCTGGCCAGCATTGTTTTCAAAGGAATACGGACCGATGGCGCCGCCAGAAAAAAATCCACAAAGAGTGACTTTTTCGACTGTATTGCACGATCTTGGATTTCATGTGGATTGGTATTGTTGCCATAGTCTGGTAGTCTCGGGCCCGAGGTTCAACCCCTGGCTCAGACATCTCGAACAAAATGAAAAATGAAAAGATATTTTATTCGTGGTAGTCTTCTGGCAAAAACTCTGAGAGTAAATATAATTGTCACGAAATGCTTATCAAATCTGTAGTTCGGGGTGGACTTTAAAACGGATGTTCCGCCGCTCATGTTTAAAATTGATACACACAGTGGGGCGAGAAACTTGGTCATTATCCTGGCAAAAGGGTTGTAATGACCAATTAAGTAAGTTAGTAAGTAAGTGGTATCGGCACAATACGACGATTTTGTTTCTTCACCTATTGTAGCATGTTCATGATGTCATCATTGCCAACAGATGTTTAAAGTAATTCTTTTATTATTTTTTATTACAAACTATTAATAACGTACATATGTACATACACACATATTGTTGCTAGCACTTCTGTTTGGTAAATTCAAGCAACGATCAATTTGCTTAGGTTTGCAATTTAATAGTCAATGCTATCAACACTGTTAGTGTTGGACATGTTCATATTTTCATATTCCTAATAATTGGTTGAAATTCTTGCTATACCCTCCACTGTAGACATAATGCTTGATCAGCATTATTTATGTATAAATACTGAGTAATTTTAGGGATAAGAATTAATTAATAAACCAAAGCCAAACTGTGTGCTTCGGGCGCACTTGGTAATAAAAACAAATAAACTTGTTTTTACTTATTATTTACAATATCAATTCATCCAGCAATGGTTCGAAAAGCATATTGAATAAATGAGAAATAATTTCACAAATGTAGCTTCAGCAAGAGATGGCCGTCGTCAACTGTCAAACTTCGAAAATGATTGTTAGGAGACCCGATACCACTTACTGGCTAAGTCAACCTTTGGCCTACCTATAATTCATATATTTACAGTCTACAACTTGTAGAACTTTTTTTTGATTTACTATTGTCATTTTTTTTCCACATTTCGTAGTCGTGCCTTGTAGCATATCCTTATTATCATCATTTTCTTTTTTGTTATTCTTGTTCTCATTTAGTGTTTCAAAATTGTTTGAATATTATTTCCTTCAGGAATGTAACTGTCCATTTATACAAAATCGAAATTATTTGTAAACAAATGCCTGCGTAGCATATTGGGTGTTTACTGGCCTTCCATAATATCCAATGCCCAACTGTGGTCAGATACAAACCAACAACCAAATGAGACTGAAATAAGGATACGCAAGTGGGGATGGCTTGGGCACACTCTTGCAACGAATTGAATGTGAGATATTATCGAAAATTATGATCGATCTCTTGTATATAGTGTATCTTTAAACACTTCATATTTATAATTCTAACTGAAACAAATTGTGTGTGAAATATTATCGAAAATTATCATCGACCACTTGCAAATGGGGTATCCTTATACGCTTCCTATTTATAATTCTAAATGAAACAAATTGGGTGTGAGATATTATCGAAAATTATCATCGATATCTTGTATATAGTGTATCCTTAAACACTTCCGATTTGTAAATCTAAATGAAACAAATTGTGTGTGAGATATCATCGAAAATTTTCATCGATTTCTTATAAGTATTGTATTCTTAAACTCTTCCTATTTGGCAACCTAAATGTAACAAATTTTCATCGATCTCATCTCATTCTACCCCGTGGTCAACCATTCCCACAACAACAAGAGCAAGGCTCTGACATATGAGGTGAAAGACTGTTTCTTTCTTCTCTAAAACCCACAGCTCTTGTAGAAATCATTAGTCGGAACGCCGAGTCTACACACCGAGACACACCTACTTAGAGCACAGTGGCCTGTAAGAATACCATTGTGCGATGGATGGTTATGTAATTGAAGGACAGAAGTTAGTCAGTCTTTTTCTTGCCCATACGTGTCCAGTAGTGTCTGGCAACAATACATGTACCTTCGTAATATCAACCACATTAAAGTTCCTCTTAAAACAAGTGGACAGTATCCAAGTTAACCAAAGCGATAGGAATACCTATGCCTTGTAAAATGGCGAAAATTGCGCGCTCTATACCGGCTCTAACTAGTGCATTTTGCAACGATGCGTTTCAGAACCCACATAAGAGTTACCTTTGTATGAATCGAATTCGATTTTTGCTCTCCCCTGTTTGTGTTTTGGATATCTAATGAATAAATAGACAAAATGATAATTTTGCCTCTCAGAGTTTTGGTCGTGAAAGGGTTAAACACATTTGTTTTGTTAGAGTTGGATACAAAGTGTTTTATAATTATTTTCCATTTCGTAAACAAACATTCAGTAGCCTGCATTCGCTATGCAAGTGTATTTCGTGTATTATATTCGTGAAGGAAGTCGTTACATGCTTCCTTGGAACGCATCTAGTATTGTTTGACTATGTAAAATGAAATAAGGGAACAACAATAATTACTTTTAAGAAACAGAGCATAATTATTAATAACAAGGTTTTCGAAAAGAAAAATATTTTAATAAGTTCTTGATAGTTGCCTTCCTTTCATATATAAAGAAAGTTCAAAATTTTAAAAGAAATTCAAATTTAGAGCCAAAGAAAAGGAATTAAAACACTTTTCTCGTGACACCGTATTTGAGAAGCCGTCCCTTTTTTATTGTTTATACTCAAATATTGAAATCGTAGCATTAAGAGGAGATGGTTGTTTGTAATTATATACATACGGAATAATAATGTAAAATAATTGGTTGGTGCTGAATTGAAAAAGTTTAAATTGGTTCACTTAAAATGCCACGAGTTCGAAAATAAACAGCAGAAACGATAAAAAATCTTAATGGTGTAGAATGGTGTAGGATTTATGCACTAGTTTTAGAACTCTTGTTTGAATTTTGTTTATTGTCCGATAAACGCGGTAACACACACAGTTTTAATTCATTTGGAGCTGCCGTAGGCTCGTAGGTAGTGTGTTTTGGCTTATTAGACGTAAAGCCACGGTTCGAGCCCCAGGCCAGACATTAAAACAAATTACAAAAAGTATTTCATCGGGGACTTCCTCTCAGCAGATTTCTGGCAAAAACTCTGAGAGCAAATAAAATCGCTATGAAAAGTTTCTCAAAAATCTGTCGTTCGGAATCGACTTTAAACTGTAGGTCCCCCACTCATGTATAAAATTAACAGCATAAGTGGTGTGAGAAACTAGGTCGTAATCCTGACTGAAGGGTTGTAATGACCAATTACGTGTAAACACGAATTTATTTTTATTTTATTTGCAACCTACGAACTCATATTTTAAACGTTTTTAAAAGGTAAAAACGTAACAATATTTTTTTAAGTTTTCTTTTTATGTCTTTGGATTTACACAAGTTCACTTGTCTTACCATATAAAACATTGTTTTGATGTTCGATTCAAACTTTTTTCTTTTTTGGAATTGACTCGTAAAACCACAGGTTTATACGCGTATATTAATTTGAAAACATTTCCGTTCGAAGAAATTTTATTTAAAAATGTGTTGTCGGAAATCTGTGGCAGTAAACGCCAGAGGAAATGATGACCATAAAAGAAACCAGGAAATATGGAAATGTTTATAAAAGGATTTAAATTTTATATGTTTTTATGTCGTGTATATTTTTATGTTGCAATACGAAATAATATTTCATGTTGTATGTAATTATTGAATACTAAAATCTACTTACACATGGTACTTATGCAAATAAAATCCAAAATTTAGGCTGTTAAATTTAACAAACAATAAAGAGTGTACTTCGGCAAAAAAAACAAATATTCAAATCATAATTTATTTGAAATATACCTTTTTACCCTTTCACGACCAATCGATTGTGAGAGGCAAAGTCACCAACAACATCAGTATGAAAGAAAAGGAGACAGACAAGTAAGAAAGAAAGCAACATCAAACAACGTAAGTAAAATACACAAAAAACAATGAAGTAGCGATAGAGTAAGAAGTTAGTCCTGTGTGAAGACGCGTTGGGTGCAAAGAGAATAGTCGTTGTTTGAAGATCGCCGTTGAAAAGATCTGCGTTGTAAGTAAAGAATAATAGCGAACAAGCAATTATTGTTGTATTCGTCAAGTTGTGTACGGTGGCACAACAATAAATAGTTTAATTGAAACTAAACACAAATTTATTTTTATTTTGTTTGCAATCAATGAACTTATATTTTAAACGTTTTTTAAAAAGTAAAAACGTAACAATATTTTAAAATCAAATTTGTTAAAACACATAGCGGCTTGTCCTTTTTTTATAATTCTATGTAATTTCTTCTATTTTTTTGGTACAAATATCTATTTGTAATAAATATCGTGTCTGTATTACAATATCAGATACGCCTCAGTCATCGTCTTGTGCCAAAAGACTTTGTATTAACAATCTTCGCCGTCACTGTTGTCTACCATCAATATGTAATATATTTCGATTTCCTCTACAAAGCATAATCAAATTAGCAAAAGGAAGTAAATGATGTTAATAGTAAGGAATCGTAACCTCTGTATGTAAGTGAAAAAGTTCCTTTAGGGACCACAAGGACACCGGTGTCTCTTAGCATTTTTAAAAAATTTTGTGTATTTTTTCAACACCAATGAGTATTAATTTTTATTAAAATACAACTACACCCACCTAGAAATAAATAATTTATATGTTGAACGACACACGAGATTTACATATCAAAACATTTTTATAAAATATTGTTAAGAAAATGGAAATGGTGTTATCGTTTAACATTAAAATAATAAACAAAACTACAAAAACAAAAACAATAGACTTGGTTACATGATCAACGAATAAACAAAAATATAGCAACAATGTCAGTATAAAAAAGGATTAAACAAGTAAACAAGAAGCAACAACAAGACTGCGAGGACAAACGTCAACAAAATACACAAACAACAATAACGAAAACAACATGTTAACATTTATAGAGATTTCGCGAAGGTAGTCATTCTCCTTCAAGAGTATCCATCAGACTGTTTGCCCAGCGATATAGAAGGCAAGACAAAGCAGACAACGAGTAGTAAGAATTCAGTCAGTCATTCAAGTGACCATTTATAAAGAATGACTGCAAATACAACCGGCTCTATGTAGGAAATTTAAATACGCAGCTTTAAAAATAAATAAAAGTAATATAACACCCACATGGTTTTTAGTTATTCAGACTTTTGAAATTTTCAGTTTGGGACATATGTGTCCCTGTGGTCAGTAAAGGGATAAATTTGGAAGCATGTCAAACTATAATCCTGAATACAATTCTTAGAATACTTACTTATGCGAATGACTTACTTGTGCACTATAATAAACACAGAACTTGCCTCAAATTGTTCAATTAAGACCCCATATTTATTACTCCCTAATATACTATCGACACTGTTTTCTGCTATTTGCAAATAATAATTTAAAAATTGTGTAAATAACTTAATATTAATAACTTAATGCGCGTAGCATTAATCAAATAAATAAAAATTTCGTGCAACACAAACAATTTGGTACGAAAAACAAACCCATTGCTCCTGCTACTACTGCTGAAGTGTTTCAAGTTGTATTTGTTCATGGCATGTACGTGAATAGACAGATAGACAATAGGCTTAAAGGCAATATAGTACTTGAATAGAAACGAAGGGTTTAGAATTTCCATATTTGTTGAACGATTATGTTGTTAATAACGTGCAAATGTGTATTCTCTTAGAGACATATTTTTCATTGTTCACAATAATTTAAATGTCTCACCTTCAATTTGTTAAAAAGCTATCTAAAAACAGTTGAATGAAAGCACATACTCGTATATGTATGTACATACATATGTTAGCATCTGGAAAAAAATATTTATTTGCTAGACAATATTCATATGAGAATACGATAACATCCCCCAAAACATTGTTTGCTATTTTTCACCTTTTGGAACATAAGCATTAAGAGGAATTACAATTCCCATTCGTGTAAACAAAAGCATGGATTGAGGCTTTAAGGGTGTTATATTAAAATTCTGAATAAAAGGGCGTCTCAATAAGAAAGCAGTTTTTTAATCTAGTCTAAGTACAAATTCTGCAATTTAAAAGCTGTGTCATATGTTTGTCTGTTCCGTTTATTAAAAATGCAGCGGTTTTCTTAAGAACAATGCGTTGAAATGGTGAAAACTTTATACAAAAATTTGTAAAATTATGCCGACCGGTCAGAGGATAGTTTATGTTCGATGGCGGACTTCTTCGACGGGAGAAGGACCCATTGCGATACCAAAACACATTGTACCCCGGGATCGACTATTCCTATAGCGGTCACAAACTTCGAAGTATTTTCAATCGAGAAAGTAGCTCCAATTTGTCAAGCCTTCTAAATCTGGGCAAAAAATTTTATACAATTAAGTCGGTTATGGTTAGTTCGGCTCACTTGCGTCGACATTTCTGCTGAAACCTGAAAAGACATTGAAAATCACCAGAACTTAATCCCAATTTTTCGAAACAAGTTATCTGCTGCCATGAAGTGCACATCCATCTTAATGGCTTAGCGAATACACAAAATTGTCGAATTGTCACTGAAAACCTGAAAAGACATTGAAAATCACCAGAAGTTAATCCCAATTTTTCGAAACAAGTTATCTGCTGCCATGAAGTGCACATCCATCTTAATGGCTTAGCGAATACATAAAATTGTCGAATTTGGAGCTCAAAATGCAATCCATGAAAAACAAAATACACTCGTAGCCAGTATATGCTAGAGAGTTTTGTCAAACACTTTATTGGATGTTACTGTGAATGGCATTCGTACAGTAATATCATAACGGAATTCTTGTAACCTCAATTAAACGACATGGGTCTGAACGATATGTGTGGAACCAACTGCCATATCGCACATGCAGCAATCGAATTATTGTACCAACGATTTACAGAACAAATTATCTCAAAAGATTCTGGTGGCAACTAAGCAGGTTTTTGTTTTTTTTTTTCTTCGTAGAAAGAAAAAAATATAAAAAAGTCTCAAAAACTCCAATCCTACATTAAACGCATAGTAGGTGAGTAACTCTGCGAAAAAGTCGTGGAAAAAGGTATGCAAGAAATACGATGGAACGTTGTTAGCAAAGCTAACATTTGTTATAGCAGTTGTGGTACGAAGCCATTAGTTTGGATTCGCATTGTGGTCAACTAGTTGTACTTGTAGACGGAAGTCATTAATTAAACAAGCGATGATTGCTAACATCGATCAGATCACCACTTTGATTCAGCCAAGGCATGTACGTGAGAAACGTATCAACTATATCTTAATGTATACATACATACATGCATAATTGGTTGTTACAACCCTTCATTCAGGATTACGACTTAGCTTCCTACACCCAGCATGTTGTGTGTATTAATTTTATACATAAGTGGCGGGACCTACAGTTTAAAGTCGATTCGAAACGCCTTATTTTTGAAAATCTTTTTCATGGCAATTTCATTGACTCCCATAGTTTTTACCAGAAATCTGCTGCGAGTAACTCGCTATTGAAATGTGTTTTTGTATATTTAGTTTTGTTGGGGATGTCTGACCTAGGGTTTGAACCGAGGCTTCATGTCTAATAAGCCCACTACCGATACGATTGTATTTTGAAATACACTCAGCTCGACGGGTAGATGGAACTCATTAATTCAGCCTGGTAAACGCACAATGGATACGTGGTGTTCATATCGATTCAAATCACCACTTTGATTCAGTCAAGGAATTCATGCGATTAAGTATCAGGACAAACGTTCCAAGATGCTAATGTGCCCATTCAATATGGCCGATATATTGCTGACACCATTCAAATTTCTGCAAAAGTTTTACTTGCCCGATAAACACGTGATATGACCAGTAGTATCGCAACAATACAGAAATACTTTTCCAAAGCTTTAAAATTAACTTACTTCTTAAAAGAAATCTGTTGTTTGAAATCGAAATTAAATTCAAGGTACCGCCACTTTATCAATGAGTTAATACTTGACTATTTCAATGGTTAATTGGTTATAGCAGCTGAAGTAAGTCTCTTATTTAGGATTCTCCTATTCAGGATAAAGTCGCCGTGGTCCCGTAAGTAGTGTGTTGACCTATTAGACGTAAGACCACGATTTTAACTCTATATCAGACATCTCGAACAAAACAGAATATGAAAAAAGTATTTCCTAGGCGGCTTCCTTTCAGCATAAAATTTCCATGAAAAGTTTCTTAAAAATCTGTCGTTCAGAGTCAACATTAAACTATTGGTCCCGCCACTTATTTTTAAAATTAATACAAAACATAAATGGTAAGAGAAACTAGGCCGTAATCCTGACTGAAGGATAGTATTAACCAAAAATATTGCGTATGTATGTTTTAACCATTTAATCTTTACATAATTCTTTAATTTTCAGTCACTTTTATATTTTCGTTGTTCCCTTTAGTGCTTCTTTAATAATCATTGAAAAGGACAAACCCACAGCAGTGTGAATCAGAGATCAGCAATGAATCGCTTTTTCGCTACTCATGAGAACTCATGCAATTTTGAGTATGAGTGAGTCAACAGTATTGAAATCCAACTACTCTGATTCATTCGTACTCAGTACAACATTGATTTATAAGTACAAGTTGCAATGAGTATGAGTACAACGTTGAAATCAAACTCATAACATTCGAACTATGTCTGATTCATACGCCTACTCATTCAGATTCATAAATTTAAAAAAATACTTATAATACTTATAAATGATTCGAGTGATTCGAGCGATTGGAATCATTCGTCAAAATTTACAGTCGTAGTTGTTGTTGCATTTACAAAGAAAGAAGAAAGAAACAAACAAAAAAGACAAAGACAGCAAGCAAAGCAAACACACAGTGTTTGTTCGTACGCGAATTACTTATTTTGTGATTCGTGTATACGAAGAGTCATGGAGAGTCGAAATCAATAACATCATGCGAATTGTTAAGTATGAGTACCATGAGTATTTCAAACTTTGAATATAAGTAGTATGAGGATGACATTCAAATAAGTATGAATGCGTATAAGTATCAGAAATTATAAGTATGATTCGAATCTACTCATCGTTTTGAATACTCATTGCTGACCTCTGGTGTGAATGTAATCACGTGCACACAAACACGCTCTTATAAATACGCTCACCACTAGAGATTTTCTCTTTTTTGGAAATGTGGGTGTAAAAGTTCATCTTTAGAATTTTCCCCCTATGTTTTAACATACACCATAACCATAAAAGAGTCTTAATTTTTGAAAAGAAAATTAAAGAAGAAAATTTAGTTTCTCAAAAAAGAGATACTTTTTACTGTTTCTTATTAATTTTCTTTTTTACATAATTTAATGTTTTAATTTATTAGGAAACAAGATTAAGAAAATTAATTACATTTTCTCTGAATGCGTTTACTGAACCCTTTAATGGTAACAGGGTTACGTATGTCCCAAATAGGAAATTTTAAAAATCTCTATAATTCAAAACCGCATGGCTGTTACATTACTTTTATTTTTTTCTTAACTTGCTTATTTAAGCTTTCTATATACATATACACGGATGTTTTTCAAACAGTCATTCTTTAAACATGGGCACTTGAAGCTTTCGTTATCAACCAACATTGTTGATAAAAAGAGGGAAATTTGGTCAAACATAAAGGAATTATATCATAAATGAGCTTCGTCGATTCGACGACCAGTAACCAATTAGGGTTAAAGTGTTCGTCGATTCAACGAAGAGTAACCTTAATCTACAAAAACAAAGAGTAACAATCCAGGGTTAAAGAAAAATATTTCATCTTTGCTTGTTACTGCAAAAGAAATCGTATAGATTGGTGTACTGATTATAAAACCACCACTGTATGCTTCCCTAATAATTTTCGTTGCAGAGTATATTTCCGATACTTCCGCCTGTGATTCTGCATCCTTATCCGTTCAATTTAGAGTCATCAGTAGATATATGTACATTGTTTTTACCAGGGTCGCAACAACCATACTTTTTCCCGACCTCTTTATTCGGAATGAATGTCATGAATATCAGAGAAGCTATATCAAAGCCTGAAATGCTTTCAGACTCCTTACGTTACCAGTGTTTAATACATGTCCAGTCGCCTTGCTCACTTTTAAAAATCTCCCACTGTTTATAACTTATCCTCTCCTATCAATTTCTATACTTCCATTTATTAATTTCTTCGCGTTATTTTCTTGTTAATGGGATTGCCGACATGGGTACGGTTAATCATTTGCTCTTTGAATATATTTTAATTATCGATTGTGTAGTGTGGCAATAATTATTTGCAAAAAAGACAAAACGAAAGAAAATATTAAAGTTGTTAACTTGTTTCTAAAAACAACTAATGTTTGAGTATTTGTATGTGACTAACGTGGCTATTATTTGTATAACTCTTCCACAAAATGAATTAAAATGTGAGTTTTTTTTTTTTTGTTTACACAACGGGTGTGTCAAATGAAATGTTTGTCTACTGCTTCGTGAATATTCAGGCAATAATCAGACATACTGAGTTATTAGCTAATCAATCAAAAATTTAAATTCTTTGTTTTCATGCTAACAAGGTACTACAAGTATACATAGGTATTATTTCTCTATTAGCTAATCATTTATAAGCTTGTGTTTGTGACAAGTTTATTAATTATTTGTTATGTTTTGATCTCAAGCAGAGCTGTTATACATAATCCTGCTTTGCTCATAAATTTAATTAAAAATAACATGCCATCAATTGTATGGTATGGTTATAAATCAAATATTA
Source organism: Sarcophaga variegata (assembly GCA_932273835.1). Classification (NCBI taxonomy): domain Eukaryota; kingdom Metazoa; phylum Arthropoda; class Insecta; order Diptera; family Sarcophagidae; genus Sarcophaga; species Sarcophaga variegata. Next base: position 83,997,852 of record OW026358.1, on the reverse strand, counting down.
ATGTAAAAAAATTTGTTTAGTTGATTTCATCCTTTGTAACGTCAGATATGAATTACGTTGGAAAATTCAGGATGTCGATATGAAGTGAATACAATCATTTTCATGTCAATATTTTACAATGAATACAATCGCCGGAGTTTAGTAGGTAGTGTGTCGGCTTATTAGACGTTAGGCCATGGTTCAAACCCCAGATCAGAGATCAAAACGAAAATATGAAAAATATACCTTCGGCGACTTCCTCTCAGCAGATATCTGGCAAAAACTCTGAGAGTAAATAAAATTGTCATGAAAAGTTTCTCAAAAATCTGTCGTTCGGAGTCGACTTTAAACTGTAGGTCCTTCTACTCATGTATAAGATTAACGCACACAACATAAGTGGTGTGAGAAGCTAGGTCGTAATCCTGACTGAAGGTTTGTAATGACCAATTATGTATGTATATATAAAAGATTTACTAATTAATAGAAATAAATTAAAGAATTAATTGAAGTCGCCGCTGTTTAGTATGTAGTGTGTTGCCTTGTTGGACATGAGACCACGGTTCAACTCTCAGATCAAACATCTCCAACAAACAATGAAATAGGAAAAAATATTTCTTCGGCTTCTCACTGATTTCTGGAAGTAAAATCTGTCTCAAAGATCTGTCATTCGAAGTCAACTGTAAGTCCAGCCACTCATGTATAAAATTAACACACACAGCATAAATGACGGGAGAAGCTAAGTCGTAATCCTGACTGAAAGGTTAAAGTGACCGATTATGTATGTACGGCTGTATGTATGACAGACATATCGCATGTAAAATATTGGCAAACTTACGCTGCGAGACATTCAATAACAAATTCAAAAACTCCTTTCAGAAATTTTATCTCATTGGCATGATAATGCTGTCTATCCAAATAAAAGTCTAGAAATGGTCAGGTGACATCACGCTAAAAATATCTACTGTACCCTTATATTTATAAAAACGTTTCTTTAACTCAAACGAGAAATTAAACTTATGATGGTAGATGTGTTAAGAAGTGCGTGAGTTTTAAGTGAATCTGTCATTTGCGTGGTCTAATGACCGATAAACAAAATAACGAAAACGCCTTTAATGACTGCATTTCACATAAACAGGACATTAAAAGAAATTAGCAACAGAGTATCATACGTCTTCGTTTCGAGCTATTTTAAGCAAAGCATTAAAATGGATTCTAATAGGAAAACGGAAACCACAAAAACTAAGGAATTCTATGCAAGCAGCGTATCATGTGATTGTACGATAAGATAAGAATGATTTTATACAGGGATACACAAGCACTTTACTTTGTTTGCTCTTGTATATGCTCTTTTAAGCCATTATAGTTAATTTTTATAAATTTGCTGTGTGCTTTGTGTTTATGGTTATGAGCTTCAATATTTTGTTACCAATTTCTTTCAGGCCAATTAATTCCATTTTTTTGTTTTCTATTTTTGGTCATATTGATTTCCTACTGGCTGTCTAAGTATTATTTCGTTTGTCAAATCGAAATAATAAAAGTGTGCATAGCCTTAACCTATTTAAGGCCGCTGTGGCAATTTGGATACACTTACATATTTAGTTATTTGAACATGTAAAAGTGAATGATGACTTTACAAATAAAATCATTTTCAGCACAGGGGGATACACTTTCACCTCAGTGGCATCGTTAGCATGCAAAATTGCCGCATTTGGGCAAATGAGAATCTACGAACGACTATATCGGGTGGGCCATCTATCTGTTTAAATTTGAAGCATCGGTTATTTCGAATCTGGCAATACTTACATACATACATAATACATTACAACCCTTTAGTTAGGATTACGGCCTAGTTTCTCACATCACATAAGTAATATACGTTAATTTTTATACATGATTGGCGGGACCTACAGTTTAAAGTCGACTGCGAACGACAGATTTTTGAGAAACTTTTCGTGGCAATTTTATTTACTCTCATAGTTTTTGCCAGAAATCTGCTGAGAGAAAGTCGCCGAAAAAATATTTTTTCATATTTCGTTCAGTTGGAGATGCCAGACCTGGAGTTTGAACCGAGGCATCACGTCTAATAAGCCAACACACTATCTACTAAACCACTGCGACTTCTGGCAATACTTATGTCATTCTATTCTGTCACAACATCGATTTGACACCGTTGGAGTATTTATTCTGGGGCTCCATTAAAGAAAAACCAGAGACAATTTGAAGGCCAACATTCTTTATGCTATATACGAGATACGACTTCATACACTCGAAAAAGTGCACGAAAATTGGTCCGATCGAATGAGGTACTGTGAGACCAGCCACAGCAGCCGTATGAATGAAACAATATTCCATTTCTAACCGTAACAAATGTATTTAATAACAAAAAATAAATTTGGCAAAAGTTCAAACCCTTTTTGTATTGTTAAATTTTTAAATTTAAACTTTTAAATGGCACACCCGATATATCCACGAAGAGTGATTGTTTGGTGTGGTTTCAAAATAAGTTCATCCAAGCAGTTATGTAGTTGAATGGTGTTCGCTGTCGCGAGATGAAAGCAAAATTCTTATAGCCAGAAATTGAAGATATGGGCCGGGACGGTATGTTGTTTCAACAGGATAGAGCCACTTACCAAATAGCCAACGAAGCAGTATGGTCATGGTTCAAAAGCCAGGTCAGATGTCTTCAACAAAATGAAATATGAAAAAATATTTCGTCGCCGACAGCCTCTCAGCAGATTTCTGGCAAAAACTCTGAGTAAATAAGCCCCTTATATATCAAATAAACACACACAACATAAGTGGTATGAGAAGCTTGGTCGTAATCCTGACCGAAGGGCTGTAATGAGCAATTAGGTATGTATGTGAAACAAGGCAAAGAAATAGTAAAATTAGGTTATATATGCGCATTAAAGAAACGAACAGGAACGTATAATTTCATAAAGTAAACCTACAAAAATTGTATTATTTTTTAAACCATCAGGGATATGGTAATTATGAAAAATACTAAAACCAATCAATAAATTTCTAACCTCATTTCTAATTCACTTACATATTCTGATTGCCATACAGAAACTTAATAAAACTGAAACTACGGCTATAACGTTTACAGAACGTTGATCCTTTGCCAAATAGCTACCAATAAGCAGTAAAGTTAAAGTTTTATTATTTCCTTACATATGTAATGGCTTTAATTTTTTATTAGCTTGTAAATGTCCTTTTAAGCACTATTATGTTACGTTACTATGTGCTGTTATTCGTATGATTTATTGACATACTGCCAATCAGTAAATGCTGCGTTTTCAATATTACGTTTGCAATATTACTTCCACTTGATTTTATTAGTTCTGGTCTCTAAGCTGTCTAAAAATCAAAATTAATTGTTCGTTTATGTTTCTATTTTTCAATTTAAATAAAGCACAGTATACATAGGATATCATAGAAATTTTTTAATCACTCATAAGACCTATTAATGTGCGGAATATAACATCGTTCAAATGTCCTCCACAGCTTCTCTTGCTGAAATATATGAAATATTTTAGTCTCCATAAATCCCTCCATATTAGTTCCGCCTGCGGCTACCATGACCATCTAATTCATGCCAAAAGAAGTTAGTAATCTGTAGAGGTAGACTTGGTTATTCAATTGTAAATTTTTAATCATTTTAATTGTCGTTAGTTTTAAATAAAAACGTACGAAATTATGTGTTTAGTTACCATTATAAAAAATAACATAATCAGTAGCATTTAACACATGTTGACGTACGTCGCTGCATGTTGACGCATCTACCGATTCGCGTTTTCCAAAGTGTATTAAGTGAAGCTTTTAGAATAATGGTGTACTTCTTTTGAGTAATATTATAATATTTAATATAAATTCAAAATAAAGTAAAGTTAAAAACGATTGGATAAATACGTAGTTCTGCGTTGAATATTTTGTATTACAACATATAAATTCCAGTAAAAGAGGAAATTGGTGTTAACGGTATTATCCTGTTAGAGTTTTATTTCCATTTTTTCCAAAAGTTTCTTAAGAAGGCAACGGAATCTGGATTTTAGTAGTTTATTTTTTTAAGGTTTAAATTAATTGATTTTATTGTTAAATATTTCCCTTATCTTTTTCAAACTTCTATAATAAAAACATGAACTGTTTCCAGTACACTATACTTATTAGTGACTAAAATAGAACATAAAATGTTCAGCTACTTACTGTGTACAATAACAATAATTCGATATTCTTCTTATCAAGAAGATCAAGTAAAAATTTACTTGCAGTTCAAGCTGAAAAATACCCAAGCAAAAGAATTTTGTAAAAATATAAAAAATAAATGTAAATAACAGACAAAAGATTATAACCTTTGAGTATTTTATAATATTTTTCCTGATTTGTTTTACTTTTAATATTAGTCTTCTTTCAATTCACCTCAAGCATTACCTGTGATTCGCATCTACAAGAATGAATAAATAAATTCAACTTCAACTTGACCCCACTTAGTACACGTTTGACTATTAATTTATTGATTCAAATTATTTATATTATTGAAGCATATTGTTTGTGTAGATTGCAGCCGACGTAAACTATTGAAGCTGACGTATATTTTAGAACACTTTGATAAATTGCTCTCTAAAGGTGTTATAATCTAAAATAAAATGGGATTTGTCTGTGCTGTACAATATTTCATTAATTATTTATAGTTATCCTTTTAATTTATTTTTTATTTCTTTAGAAACACTACACTATAATTTTCATAGATTGACGGATAGTAAATTTGATATACTACATGTGAAAAGGAATCGATTCTACACACCTTCTGCCATTGTAAACGTAGATTTACATAGAGGTGTACACATTCTATTGATATTTATAGTGGAAATATGTTGTGTGTTTTAATTTTATACACCAGTGACGGTACCTACAGTTTAAAGCCGACTCGGAACGATAGATTTTTCAAAAAAATGTTCATGGCAATTTTATTTCTGTTCAGAGTTTTTGTCAGAAGTCGGCCGCCGCCTGGGGTTGGAACCATAATCTCAGGCCTACTAGGTCAACAGACTACCTACGACGAAATACTGATGCCATAATCTTGTCAGCTGAGCGCTCTGTCTTTGCACCCTTTGGAGTCGGATGATCGTTTTAAATTTGGTGGCATTTTTCATCCAAATACGTCCAAATGTTTCACTCTGCTGTCATCTAAAATAAATGACAACCTTTTTCATGCTTGCATTTGTAGTAGGCTTTTTACAGCGCCCACTTTGTGCAGCGGCCTCGGTGCTTAGTTTGTCTCACAGAGTCATAGCAAATCACTTTAAAGTCGCAATTATTCAAGCCTTGACTTGTCATTTATTTACTAAGGGGTTTGCTATTTCCGAACATGGATCATTTAGCAAGTAAAGAATAGTAAGAATAGTTTAAACTTACTGCAAATCGCCATTTTTGGAGGATTACGGGATGAGTATAGTCGTCATAGTCGACTTCTGCTCAAGGTAAGATTAAGAAAAAATTATTTAGAAGACTGTAAGCATTTCAGCTGTGATCAAGCTTTATGCATCATCGCATAATAGGTGCTGCCGAAAATATCTCTTCTGTTAAAGGAAGTGGGACGAATCATCCCAGTTTGTAATTCCACGGTAGTCAGATTATTTTTACTTATTATGACGTATATTGCATAACTTACATAGCAATTAAATCCTGCAGGTAATTCACAATGCTGTACATGTGCTGATCGGGAGCGACAGCATACAAATTTTAGTGCTAATTTTGTGAACAAAATTCCTTCAGCCTTTCTTATTCGTAACCCTGATTCGGACAACATACAGATGTGTTCGTGGCAATATCATTGAACCATTTTTTTAATGCCTCTAGAAGAACCGTTTCAGTCAATTTAGAGTGCAATGGCCTTATTTTATGGCTTCTTTTATGAACATTCGGAACTTAAAAGAATGTATTTCAATAACACTATACCTCGAGATACAAAAAGGACCGATTAGAAGATTCTTGAAAGATTAATTTAACATTTTTCTTACTTATTTAATTAGGCTTAATTAGTCTAGATTACAAACTAGCTTCTCACATTTCAGATTTTGGAAATCTCAATTGGCTGACAATATCAAAATTTGATGCTGTTAGACTTTCTCTATGCGGTTACGACAAAAACCGCGTCTACCCTGATAAAAAATTTATAAACTATTGTTAGTCCAGTTATTGTCAAGATATCTTCCGAAATGTATGAAAAATTTTTCAAAAACAACTTCAACTACTGCGATCAACACAAACGTGGCCTAATCAACTTTGGCAAGGCACAGCTATTGTAATGAAGTAAAAATTTCATCGGAATCAAAACGCAATGTGGGCTTTCTCTAACTTTACTTTTGAAATAGAATTATGGTGAGTACTTTAGAAAGTCTTTACTTTAGAAGTCGTAGTAGTTTAGTGGGTAGTGTGTTGGCTTATTAGACGTAAGGTACGAGTTCAAACCACATGTCAGACATCAAAAATTCCTCTCAGCAGATTTCTGGCAAAAACTCTGAGAGCAAATAAAATTTCCATGTAAAGTTTCCCAAAAAAAACTGACTGAGGGGTTGTAATAGCAAATTATGTATGTATGTATTTGAATGTAAATTTAAGAAAATTAATTAATAACCAATTGGTAAATAAATATTAAGCAAATCCCTTTAGGAATATCGACTGTATACCCAAACTCTTTCTGTCAACTGCAATATATCGTAGTTCATTAAAGGATTTTCCGCAATCCTATAAGATGTTCTTTGATTCGTCTTTTAACCTTGCACTCCATGGATTGCATTCCAATGTTACTTGGAATATTTGAAAGCTTGTAATAAAAGCATATGACATTAAGCACTCCCCTAATATAATTTAAATTTTTGTTTAAAATTTCTATGATTTCCAGTAAATTCCTGCAAACTGTGCAATAATATTCATTAAGTTTTTGTCGATTTAAAACAATTTTAAACAGCAATGTTTGATATTTGTTAAAATCTTGTTAATAAAATTATTTACAAAACAACAATTTTACATACATTTTTTAAATTAAATTTTTCAAATAGTTTATGTCCGCGTAAATGGTTATATGTATCATATATTATTATTTAAACATTTTTTTCTCTAGTGGTGAGGAAATGTTTTTAAATGCCATTTAATAAAAATATGTACATATAAATTTACAAAAAATTTTATGTCAACACAAAATGCTATAAATTTTTGCATGTACTTGTTCTTGTACGTATTTCTTGTTTAAAAAAAAATTATTATTTAAACCAAATTAAAATCTTTTTTTGCATTTAAGAATTAATTGCATGGCTTTTTTGCTTGATATTGAAAAAGATTTTAATTTTTTTTTTAATGCACCAATTAGTTACAGTTTAACTTTATTTTATTATCATTATTTATATTGTTACGAAAATGGAAACGGCGTTCATCGTTTGATATCAAAATAAGCAAAAGCTACACAGCCAAGTACAATGAACGTGTTACAAGTAAACCTACAACATCAGTATGAAACAAAAGGGGATAGACAAGTAAGAGAGAATGCAGCAACAAGCAATGTGAACAAAATACACAAACAACAATGAAGTCGCGATAGAGTTCTCGAGAACGCGAAACACCGAACGTTTGACTTCAAGAACCTGCATCAGACTGTTTACGTGGGCATATAATAAGGCAAGACAAAGCAGGCAACGAGTAATAAGAATAAGAACGAGTAAGAGAATATTCGTGGTTTCAAGATCGCCGTTGAAAGATCTGGGGCCGAATTACCGCATTCGTGATCGAGTAGAATTATTCGTAATCTTTCTTCTTTAGAATACCGCATTCGATATCGAATAGGTTGTCGAATAGATATTTTTGAAATGTCATTCGTTAACACTACAGATATCGAAAAGAAATATTTTTACTTAAGCGTGCATAAAAAAACCAAAAAATTTAAGTTTTTATAATTTGTTTTCTTTTTTTTTTTAAGTTAAATAATAAAAAAATATTTAAAGGACCAATATAAAAAAAAAAAGGGAAAACAAAAGGATGAAATGGCTCAGTTCATGGTGGAGCATCCAGGAGCCGGCAATGATAGTGGGTCACTTTTGTCTCGGATTTGTTTTCTAATACGTATAGTATTAAAATCATCCTCTGAGTCGGACGACAATAAAGAAAATAAAATATCAAATGACATTTATTTTATCAAATATGCATAAATATTTAATATACCGGCGAATATTTTGTTTACTTTTCTTCTTATTCTTCTTCGATGATTGCTTTTTAATGTATTAACACATGTTTTTAATAAAACATATGTGTCAATTCTATTACATACTAGAAAAAATCTTGTACATTTTATTGTAATTTCGATACGTGAGCTATCGAATGCGGTAATCTATCCATTCGATTCTTCACTAAATTGTACTCGATACGAAAGTCTGTTCGATCACGAATGCGGTAATTCGGCCCCTGCTTTGTAAGCAAAGAATAATAGAGAACAAGCAATTACTGTTGTATTGGTCAAGTTGTATACGGTGGCATACAAAACTAGTGCGAACAATAAAGAGTTTGTTTTTATTTTGTTTGCAATCAACGAACTCATATTTTAAACGTTTTTAAAAAGGTAAAAACGTAACATTATGTTTGTTCAAACTATTCGTAGAAATATTTTACTTTACACCTGCGGAATTACTGTTTCTACATTTAGAAGTTCCGTACACGCTCTATGCATAAAAAGTCTGCGTACATCAACTCAAAACAATTCTTAAAATATAAATGTTTGTTGTACAGTTATTACGTACATACATAGATAATTCCTTTAATCAGGAACCTCGCTTCTCTTACCACTTATGTTACTTGTGTTAATTTTGTACTTTTAGAGTTTAATGTCGACTACGAACGACAATATTTGACAAACTTTTCATTGCAGTTTTATTTGCAGAGTGTTTCCCAGAAGGCTGCTAAGAGGTAGTCGCCGTAAGAAATATATTTTCATATTTCGTGTTGTTTGAGATGTCTGAGTTATTCGGACTCTTGTCTAATAAGCAAACGCACTATCTACTGGACTACGTTGAAAGTTTTAAAAGCGCATGTCAATATTTTTTATTCATTAGAATTTTCATGGAGTATTGCTTTCCATCCATCATCGGCGATAATTTTTAGCGCTGTCTGAGAATCATCTCAATTATTATCATTTTATTAATCTTTCACTACGAGCTTCTTGACTTTTAATTTAAATACAACAAATCGTGTGTGAGACACCTTCGAAAGTTTATATTCAATTGAAAGAGCTGTTGATGCCATTGTGTGTGGAACATAATATCGTTAAAATGCCCGCTGCGATTTTTATTGTTGAAGTGCACTCGAAATATAAAATTTCCATTCCACTGGCGCCTAAATCAGCCTGCATTTGAGAGATGCCATATGTTACGTTGGCTTTGAGGAACGCTGTGATTTGCGAAAGAAACCCCACAAGAAAAGGTCTAAAGGGGTCAACTCACACGATCCTGTCATTTAGTTTACATCATCCTTCACGTGAAATAATCATGTTCTGAAAGTGTTCGTGCAAAATATCCAGTGTGGCACGAGTGCTGTAGCACTTACCGCTTCTGTCCACGAACTCGCAGTTGTCAGTGATAGCCCAGACAACGACGGTCTCAAAAGATTTACAAATAGGAAGTGTTTAAGGATACGCCAGCTACAAGAGATCGATCAAAATTTTTGATGATATCTCACACAAAATTTGTTTCATTTAGAATTATAAGTAGGAAGTGTTTAAGTATACATCGGATACAAGAGATCGATGAAAATTTTCGATGATATCTCACACACAATTTGTTTCATTTAGATTTACAAAGAGGAAGTGTTTAATGATACACCGTATTCTAGTGATCGATGAAAATTTTCGATAATATCTCACACACAATTTGTTTCATTTAGATTTACAAATAGGAAGTGTTTAAGGATACAGCAGACAGAATACATAGAATAGGTAAAGTAACAAAATAGTGTTCATATTTCTAAAGTGTTCACTTTTATGGATATTCACCTTTTTGCGAGTTCACTGTTTACGCTGTTAACTATATTTCTGTATACTATATGGACATTTTGTAATTCTCCAAAAAGAAGTTGTATTGATCTGTGAAATTGTGTAAAAATAATTGTACATAAATTTCGTCGAAGGAAATTATAATCCCCCTTCGTTTTTACCCAATGTATTGTTTTTTCAGCTTCTGAATATTTGTTACATTTAGATTTGCAAATAGGAAGTTTTATACAAAAAAATTATTTCCAAATTTACGTGACATTTCTTCTGCACATTGTGCCTTATACCAGAGAAAAATTTTATGTAACATTGAATTGCGTAAAGACCTTTACATTGTTCACGTTATTCTTGAAAATTACCTGCCAGTTTTGTGTCACTTCTGACCACGTGATAAAAATAATAAGCAAATTGCCATTTAAATATGTCTGGTAACATTTTTTTGTAGATACGAAGAAAAGAGTATCTATAATAACTAGAAACATGTTCTTTTTTTTCGATAAAAGAAAAATGTAAAGCCTCAAATAAAAGAAATAATAAAACAAATTCGCTTTAACTGATTATAGACATTTAAAGTGTTTGTCGAAATCGTTTTCCATTAAGAAGTTTTTCTTTATTTATTGCAACAAATCAATTAAATGTCAAACACAAATATATCAAATGAAAATCGACAAATTAAATTCGCTCATGATGTGTATGAATTACTTATTGCTATTTTTGTTTGATGTTAGATTTACGGCTATCCTAACTGTATTGTACTGTAATTCACTACCTAAACTTAACACATTTCAATTTGGTGGGTAAAACAAATATTTGCCGTTGAATTTAGAAATGATCGCCAAATTAAAGGGTAGTTATAGGTATGCAGCAATGTAATAATTATTAAAGTACCATACGATGTGTATATTTTGTTGTTATCTGCTTGCATTTTTATGATTATTTTCGTTTGGTTTACTTTGACCAGCATAATAATATTGTGGTGGCATTAGTCAAAAATGATTTCAATAATTATCAGACTTCAGTATGTATCGTTTATAAATAACGTTTCTTTTTTAAATTCTATCACTCAGTAGATCACATGCATATGATGACAGCACATTGCATACCAGGACGACATCTACAGGAGAAAGAAAAGAGGACTTGTGTGCTACCAATCAAATATTGGTTCATCTATGAATAATGTAATATCTTCGTCATCTTTCTAATATAAACTTTTTTAAAATAGTAACGTAGTTCATGTGGCGTCCTTTTTACTGCACAGATCACATTGATATGTGCTTTCAGCAGCACGATACTATCTCTAACACCACGCTTACAACAATATAAAAACTGCAGCAAAGATTTTCACAACTAAATTATTTCCAGAAACTTTGTTGTAAATGGACAGTAAAATCATTGTGTTTTTTGATTTCAAATTCGAGCCCATCGAAATCATTAGTGAGATACACTTGCATTTCTGTGAAAAATTCATGAAAAGAGTAATGGCCTCTCAACGTCATTGCGTGTAATTTACTCCATACTTAAACGGAATAAGTCTACCTTACAATCCAACAAAAAAAAAAAAAAAAAATTGCAACTATTTGAAACGTACGTGATTTTATTTGAAAATAAATAAATATTTGAATCTTAATGACACACCTTTTATTTAAGATAAGCATCGGTTAGAAAGCCTAGTACTTCAGTTAAACTTTGTTTAGTAGAAAATTCAACAATTCCGAAACGGTAAACTTGGCATGTATGTATGTTTGAAATCGCCATATTCCAGTAGGTAGGTCTGCCGTGGGCAGACATATCAAACAAAAGAAATATGAAAATATACTTCTTTGGCGACTTCCTCTCAGCAGATTTCTGGCAAAAATTTTGAGAGTAAATCAAATTGTTATGAAAAGTTTATCAAAAATCTGTCGTTCGGAGTCACTTATGAACAAAATTAACACACGCGACATAAGTGATGTGAGAAATTAGGTCGTAATTCTGACTGAAAGGTTAAATACTTGTATGCGTATGCTTGTAATGAGATCAACCATATTCAGTATATACGACATCAGTTGTTATACCCTCATAAAAAAATGATTTATTTCACAATAGAACCAAAGAAAGTATTTGTAAAATTTTTAATACAGGGTGTTTTTCATAATTATAGGACGACTAACATTTTTTGTCTCTTTAAATACAGATGACTTTACTTATCCCCTATAAAATATATCCTGCAAATCGAATATATTACATACATGCATACAAAATTTGTCATTTACAACCATTCAGGCAGGAGAAGCAAGGTCTCACACTACTTATGTTGTGTTTGTTAAATTTATAAATGAGTGGCGGGACCTACAGTTTAAAGTCGACTCCGAACGACAGATTTTTGAGAAACTCTTTATGGAAATTTTATTAATTCTCATAGCTTTTGCTAGAAATCTGATGAGAGGAAGTCGCCGACAAAATATTTCGTTTAAATTTCGTTTTGATCGAGATATCTGACCTGTGGTTTGAACCGAGGCCTCTGGGCCTCACCTGGCCTTCTAGACTACGGCTAGTTTAAATATATTAACTTATTCATATTCATGATGTTGTAAAACAATATACCAGAGCATATAAAATTTTATGGACAGGATGTAAAAAGTGATGATAATGGAAAAACTTATTCCAGCAATTGAAATTTATAACAAAAATTCAAATGAAAAAATCTTTTAAACCTATGTATGTACATATATAAATATATACCAGATCTGTAAGGCTGTTGATATGCTGGCAAATAGAAAATTTTAACGAATAAAAGCAAGCAGAAGTTGAAATAACAAAAAGATTTATAAAAACCAAAACATCTTCTTATCGCAATAAACTTAAGAAAACTGAAAATAAAACAATTAAAAGAGTTTTATTTAGGCACTTCCATAAGATAAACTCTAAAATGAAATTAAAACAATTTTGTTATTCGTATATGCACAGAAATAAAAAAGTTAAAAAATAAAAGCTTTTAGAAAACATATCATTTGCCAGTACTACGAACAGTTTGATAGAATAAAACATAAGAGCTGAACACTGAACTGGACTGGAGCTTGTAACTAAATAGTCTTTAAACACAATTAATTAAAATTAATTGATTACATCGATTATTTTTAAATGCATACGACTTTTTTGCATACTTAATGTAGTTAACAAACTTAAATTGCTCGAAATTTTAACTCTCCATTTCACTCAGGCGCTCCATGGCCCATTTTGATTGCACAAAAATTGTATTTACAGATGGCCCAGGCTAAAAGCCAACTTTTATAAGACTCACACTCACTGCATTCTGTTTGAATTAAGAAATAAAATTTTCTTCCTCCTTATTCTAACTACCATAAGCGCAGACTTACATATCTCTAATCACACAATGCCTTACAGTCATGAGGATTAGCTTCAGGCTACCATGGGGGTCAGTAGGTGGCGGATAACTGGACGGCCTATCTCAGGTAGGCTAGCTGCGAATAACAAATAAGCAGTCCCCGACCAAAAGAGGCAGATACGGAGGCGTACTACAAAAAGGTACAAGTGACCGAAGACGTTATCTGCGACATGGCGAATCGATGCCGCCATTAACTAGGCATCATCCCACAGGGAGTTCCCTCAAGAGATGGGAAAATAGGAGAGTAACGACTCCGTGGTTCCCTCAGTTCCACCGAAGCGGCGAACTACGACGTCCTTGATTGGGGCATTAGAACCGAGCCCGGTAAGGTTCTAATTATGGTATACCGGAAAATGGATTTGAATTAGTGATATAGGCTGACGATGGCAGTATTCCGGCACTTTAGTAGGCGGTGTGATAGCTGGCTGAATGGCTGTCGGGCTAATGCTGTCATTGCCCCCGCCCCGTTAAAATGATGGCAAGTCTGTCGGTACGTTCCTGATTTATCACCGTTAAGTTGGTGTTGTAGAACCAAATGCGAATCCCTGGTTTACGTCGACCTGGCTCTGAACACGTATTCCCATGAGGTTATGTGTCAACCCTCGCGTGGTCTCCCTGCTTATGCATAGACAACCACGGGGTCTCTTGTGATGACTACAACGATGGATTAGGACAGCGGCCGAGAGTTGGGGCCCAAATGAAATGATGAACAAGAATAAAACTACGAATAAATCTACGAGTTCATGTGAGATGAACGCTTTGGAGCTAAATGCTTTTGGGCAGAGCTCGAAAATACAGAGGTCTCCGGTGCGAAATCGGGAAATAAGCACGTTTGGACAGAGCACGCGAACTCCGAGATCCCTAGTTAACGGGAAGGATTCGGAATTAGTGGTCCTGAGATCGGAACCGTCGCGAGGCGACACGAAGTCAGCGGCCAGTGGTGTTTTTGGTCAACTCGGCGACCAAATCAGGAATCTGATTGAAATGTTAGAGGATGGGAAAAGGAGGTCAATCCATCAGCCGATGAGGGATGCGATTGACTCTATCAAAACCCTATACGACCTGTACGCAAGCGAGCTGCAGGGGCAAACTACCAAGGCGACTGACCGCAGCAGTTCTGTTTCACAAACATCGCCTTTGTTGAGGAACCAGGAGGCGAAGAGGAAACATGAGGAGACTTCTGAAATTCCTGCGCCAAAAAGGAGAACTCCGAATCCTGCACCAAGGGCTCCAACGAGGGAAACTACAGATGTGACCTTGAGCCGGCAGGAGGATACTAAGGTAGTAAGTGAAGAACCAGGGTGGCAGAAAGTCACGAAAAGAAAAAGGAGGAACAAGAAACCACAGGAGAAGAAAACGAAGCCGGTTGTGATCGTGATAGCGATGAAAGATAACACGTCGCATGCCGGCACTCTGAGGGGAGTTAAAACGGACCCTAAGCTTTGTGAATTAGGAGAAAATGTGACCATAATTCGGAGAACCGTCAAGGGTGGCTTACTACTCCAACTAAGCAGGAGCGGGGAGCACACGGAGAACTTTAGGGGAGCCATTGGAGAGCTCTTAGGAGATAGCGCCTCCGTCCGCACTCTGAAGGATATGAGGACAATTGAGATCAAGGACATCGACGAGATCACGGAAAAGGAGGATGTATATGAGGCTTTACGGAAGATTCCAGCCCTCAAGACTTTCGGTAAGCCCGACGTAGTTGCCCTTAGGAGGGCATATGGTGGGACGCAAACTGCCACAGTGAGCCTTGACGCGGACGCTGCAGCTATTCTCCTGAAGGAAGGAAGAATTAGGATCGGCTAGGTCATATGCAGGATTCGCGAAAGAGAAACATACCGACGAAATGCTTTCGGTGCTTGCAGTTTGGGCACATGGCTCATCAGTGTAGGAGTAAGGTTGACCGCTCTGGAACTTGCCGTAAGTGCGGACAGGAGGGGCATATTGCCAGAAATTGCGAAAGGGAACCTCTTTGCATGTTCTGCAAAGTGGACGACCCGAAATCCGCCAACCATATCGCGGGGAGCGGAAAGTGTCCGCAATTTCTTAGCGCTCTTAAATCACGTTCTAGGAGATGAGGTTGATACAGATTAATCTGAGCCATTGCGAAGCAGCCGAGGACCTATTGGTCCAGAGGGTAAAGGAGGAGAATATCGATGTCGCAATCACAAGCGAACCTTATAGGGTAGCGAGGAATGGTACTTGGATCACGGACGGATCTAGTACTGCGGCTATATGGATTTGTGATTCATTACCCTTCCAGCAAACCTATGCGCGGGACATTGGTTTCGTTATGGCCAGGATAAAGGGAGTTTTCGTCTACAGCTGTTACGCTCCCCCGAGGTGGTCAATGGATGACTTCCAACATATGCTGGAGAGGCTGGCGTCACACGTGCGCTTGAACACCCCCGTTATTATAGGAGGAGACTTCAACGCTTGGGCGACCGAATGGGGTAGTAGATATACTCGCTGCCTCTTGGAAACGTTCGCTTCCCTTCCTGTGGCGTTGATGAATGACGGAAGAGAAAGCACATTTAGGAGAGCTGGATCGAGCTCGATAATAGATTTATCGTTTCTGAGTGATGGCCTTGTTTCGCGGACCGCGTGGAGGCTAACTGAGGACTTCACGAATAGTGACCATCAGGCAATCGTGATGACGGTTACTGGGCGCAACACGAGAGGAAACGGATTGCCGAAGTTTATGGGACCTAAATGGAAGGACTCCCGCTTTGACGAGGAGACGTATAGATTGATGTTGTCGTCTTTTCATACGACTGGCAGCACGGTCGAAGAATTAGTGAGCGGCGTATACGAAATGCTCAACACTGCATGTGATGCTGCTATGCCTAGTAGAACTGTGTGTAGGGGACGTTCCCCCTGCTACTGGTGGAATGACGAGATTCGAAGACTGCGGTCGGCATGCTTTGGGGCGAGAAGACGGGCCCAGCGCACGAGAGGAAGACCGACATGGGAAGCCGAACGGGCTTCCTATGAGGATCTAAGGCATCAACTTAGAAGAGCCATTAAAAGGAGCAAGAAACTATCCTTTCAGCGGATATGCCAGGAAGCTGACATCAATCCTTTTGGGACGGCGTACAGAGTCGTCTGCAAGAGAATCGGTGCTCGAGAACAGCCTAAACTAGGTTGTCCAGTTTTACTACGGGATATCATTGGTACATTATTCCCACGGGGCCAGCCCTACACTTTTATAAGTAGGGAGCCGGAGGCGATTCATACCATACCCGAGGTAACAGGAGAGGAGGTGGAATAGGAGATAAGAAGACACCGGGGCCAGACGGAATCCCAAATAGGGCACTTAAGGTGGCTATCCGGATCAGACCGGATATGTTCGCCAAGGTGTTCCACAAGTGCTTCTTCGAGGGTGTTTTTCCACGTAGATGGAAGAAGCAGAAATTGGTTCTCATTCCAAAACCTGGCAAACCACCAGGGGAACCATAGTCGTATCGGCCCATCTGTCTACTTGACACGATGGGAAAAATACTGGAGAGGATAATATACAATCGACTACTGACGTGTGCCAAAGCAGGAGGAGCTCTCTCGGACCTGCAATACGGATTTAGGAAAGGACGGTCCATTATTGACGCGATAAGAAGAGTGGTCGACATTGCAAGAGATGCAATAGAGGGCGAAAGATGGAGATTTGGCACCAAGGAATACTGCGCGATTGTCACACTTGACGTTAGAAACGCGTTCAACTCAGCGAATTGGGGGCAGATTATGAGAGCCCTCTTTAACATGGCTACGCCGCCATACTTAATGGAGATACTGAACAATTACTTTCAGGACAGGAAGGTAATATACCTAACGGATGAAGGAGAGCAGGAATACGTAGTGACGTCGGGTGTCCCGCAGGGCTCTGAACTAGGGCCACTACTATGAAACATTATGTACGATGGAGTACTTCGATTGCGATTGCCGAACGGGACTACAATTGTGGGCTTTGCAGATGACATAGCCATAGTCTCGGTAGCTAAGATGGTAAGGGAAATAGAGGAGAAAACGAACACAGCGATTCGAAAGGTTGGAGCATGGCTGGATGAAGCAGGTTTGAAACTTGCTGCGCATAAAACGGAGGCCGTCTTGATAAACGGCCGGAAGATAGTGGAGAAGATGTAAGTGACCGTTGGAGGCACAAGGATCGAATCGATGAGGGCGATAAAATACCTGGGCGTGATTATCGACGACAGGTTGAACTTCAAGGAGCACGTGAAATACATCGGCGAAAAAGCATCTGTAACACAGGGAGCACTGGCGAGGATGATGCCAAATATTAGAGGACCAGGTCCATTCAAAAGGAGGATAATTTCGGCGGTAATAACGTCGATAATGCTGTATGCTTGCCCAATATGGTCGGAGGCACTCTCCGTGGGGACGACAAGGAGGATACTGTCCTCGGTGTATCGTCTAAGCGCGATTAGATGGATAAGTGGCTTCAGGACAGTGTCTGATGAAACGGTATTGGTGTTGGCAAAGACAATACCAATAGACATATTGGCGGATGAGATGAGGAGGATATACCTTCGCCGTCTCGAGCACCCGGGACGAATAGCAGCTATAAAAACGGAGGAACGAAGGACTTCCATGCACCAATGGCAGTCACGATGGGAAAGCAGTTTAAAGGGAAGATGGACATTTCGCCTTATCCCTGATGTAACCCTTTGGATGAATAACAAACATTGCGAGCTGAACTAATACGTGACTCAGTTCCTAACTGGTCATGGGTGCTTCAGGAAGTACCTGCACAGATTTGGTCATGACACTTTCCCTATATGCCCAAACTGTGTAGATGAGGAGGAAGATGCGGAGCATATTCTAATATGCTGTCCCAGATTTAGATAGCCCGGGGAAACGAGTTTAGGACCAAACAGGCTAATGGAAGAGCTGTTGAATTGTAGGATTCTATGGAGTCAATATAGCCAGAGAATGGCTGAAGTTTTGATAGTACTCCGAAGACTGGAGGAACGGAGGCGAAATTTGAATTAACGTGATAAAGCTTTCAAGCTAACCAGCTCTCCGCGAAGTAATACCTTACGGCAGTCCCGCGGAGGGAGAGTGTTTGAAGTGTGTAGGGGGTGGGTTTAGTACGTAGGCACCAGTGATGGTGAATCGTGCACTCTTTTGTTGAAACAAAAGTGTCTTTCGAAGATTCCCATCTCCGGCTCAAGACAAAAAAAGACAGTGCCTTACAGTTACTTCTGTGAGGAGTATGATTGAATTATTGTCAAGAACTTCATGTATAACTGAAGGCAGGAATATCAAACCACCTGCCTCTCGTTCTCCTCTCTTTAAAAACTCAAAACCGGAAAGTATAATCCACGTAATCCTCGCGAAATCCAACCAGTACCGTTGACATAATTTATCTCCCAATTACTCATATTTGAGACAGTCCAGATAATGGAATAGACAAACACCTAGGTCAATGACAGGAGTGCTCTCAAAAAAAGGCATTGTACTGATTCCTCTCTCTAAAAATTAAAACAAGCAGTTGGCAAGTGACCTTTATTTTCATAGAAAAATCATCTTCAGCGATGAGATTAATTCCGGAACGAATGGATACGTGAACAAACAAAATTGTAGAAATTGGCGTCCAATGAATCCCGAAAAAGTCACTTCTTAGTATGAATTTTTGGCTGGCGGCGTCATTCGTTCATATTCCTATAAAAATGACATTGACCAGGCCATCATTGTCAATGGCGAATGCCACAGGTCGATGATAACCAAATTTCTTTCGACCTGCATCAGATGATGTGGACAACGATAACATATGATTTCATCGACGTTGTACGCCATATAACTCATGCCCCCGAGATCGTGCCATATGACCCCATTATCATAATGCCATTGTGCAATCTTTTGTGTTATAAGATTTTCTCAAATCGCAGCTGATGTGCAAATAAGCCACAAACCACGGCGATAATCAAGGCCTCTATAATCGATTTAGCCTAATTCATGTGCCAGAGTAGTGGAAAATTGAACATTTCGAATGCGCTTCACTTAGAGATGTCATGAACTCTGTTATATTCCCCACTTAATGATATCAATAGGCTTCTCAAATAAATAAAAAATCTCTCCGCGTGAAGCTTCCGTAGTTTAGTAGGTGGTATGTTGCTCTGACATTTCGAACAAAACAAAATTTAAAATTATTTTTCCTCGACGGCAAATACTTTGAGAGTAAACAAAATTGCCATAAAAAAGGCATCAAATATCTATCGATCGTAGTCGGCTTTAAATTCTAGGGTCTGCCATAAATGGATAAAATTTACACACACAACGTGGGTAGTGTGAGGAGTTATGTCGTAATCGCAAATAAAGCGTTTTAGAGACCAACTAAGTAAGTAAGTAAGATATCGCACGCATACTTAATTTTTTTTAAATTTGAAAATCGAAAGCGTATAACGAAGGACCCAATATAATAACATTTAGTGATGTAACGATTTTACATTCATTTACTGTTCAACAATGTTAAATTAAGCCAACTCTCTTATAATACTTCTACAGAAGGAAGAATATGCAGAACCGTTGCCCCCTCTCTTATTTAATTACTTTCAGTTTGAAGTATGTGTTGAAAGTTACTTGCCAGGCTGCAGTCGTTGAGTAACTTTCTTTATGACTTTGTATTCACTTAATAACCGTGTATAAAACTACGTATTTAAGAGGGTGTATGTACATGACAGTTTTTCCGTTATACTTAAAATGTGTTTAAAATTAGAATATACGGTTGTAAAGTGTTTCAGGTTAAATTAGTACGGTACTGAATTCTGGCCTTTACTTCGAATACATCATATATAAGAGATATATTTTAAAGATACAGGGATGGACACTTATATAGCACGTCAACATCTTTCAGTGTTGATATAACACTGAAAATATAGTTGTAATACTTTAAAAATTTAAACAGTTTCTTAGGTTTAATTTACCGTGACTTAGTACTAAATTTTTAAGCCACGCTTGAGTTTACGTAGCAGATTCTAGTAGATTCTATGATAATAGAGTTGTATAACAATCTTTGCATCGTTGTTATACTCAATATATTCTGTGAAAATTTGTCGGATTTACTATATTGGATTTACTGTATTAGTTGTTGGATTTACTATATTGGTGAAGAACCTTGCCTACTGTTACTCTTTACCCAGAGTTTCTCTCAGGTCTGGGTCTTCAAAATTAATTTTTTTGAGTAGGATGTCTGCTGCCTGATTTACAAAGATTTGCAGCACTTGAAACATCACTACTTTAAGAAACTTCTTATATTGTTTTAGCATCTTCTATCCTGCTCGAACCTGAACTATGGACATGACGCAATTCAGGAAGGACACGTACACAACGCTTCGATTACCAGTGTGGTATCATATAACTTTGCGAATGCATCATTTGATTTTAGAATTATAACTAGAAACTTCTAGTCCAAAGATCCGCAGGTTCCAACTGGAATCCCTTGAGGTTTATGCCCTTGGCTTAAAGATGCGTTAAGGGTTCTGTTATTAAACTTTCTTATAGACTACAGGCTTACTGCAGTATTTTCCATCTCATTCCCATTTTTAAAACGGCGCAATGCCTGTTGGTGGCGGATATTCTCTAAAAACATTTTAACTTACTCTGGCAGCCAGGCTGCGATTATCCTTGAATGCCAAGGATTTCTTCTGGAAATTCCGAATCATTCAAAGGTAACTCATATAAGTGTTCCGGGACATAGAAGTATCTTTGGAAATTGCATTGCTGATGAGTTGGTCAGGTTGATAGGGAGTTCGCTATCACCGATATGTTACGGGGCATATATATTCCGATTTTATCAGCTAAATTGCATATTAACCGCTCCTCCACAGAGGCTTAATCTCGTTAACAGTAAAAAAGTACGTGTAATATCGATGCGTATGGATAATAAGAGAACCGACTCAATTCTATGGTTAAATTACTTGGCCATCCATCGCTAAGTAGAGATTCTGACATCACACAAGTTTTGGCATTCCATTAAATGTTTTTTGCAGGATCTGTGGGTCTGACGAGTCAGCGCCCTGTCCTTGTCATACAAAGACGGAGGTTTTCGACCTCTCAAGATTTATTTTGGATATGGGTTGGATTTCTCTAAGGAATGTGTGATCCTCGCGTTCAATAATGATTGTGGTATCGTAATGATCCTTAGTGATGGCCTAAGTTGGACATTTTACTTCAAGGATTGCCGTCCACTTTATCTAACCTAACCTTGTAGCTTTATATGCAATCGCATAGATTATAAAGTCTCTGCAGATTTCTGGCAAAAACTCAGAGAACAAATAAAATTACCATGAAGAGTTTCTCAAAAAATCTGCCATTCGGAGACGACTTTAAACAGTAGGTCCCGTCACTCGTGCATAAAAATAATACACGCGACGTGAGTGATGTGAGGAACTAGGTCGTAAACCTGACTGAAGGGTTGTAATGACCAATTATGTATGCACGTATAGATTATAAACAATGACGACGAAGAACTCACCATCATAATCAATGAATCTACCACCACCGGGTTTGAGGGTCTGTGTACCAATTAATACGATGTATTGCATAAATCTTGAGCCTCTGCTGATATTATTCCATAAAATTGCGTTACTGCCAAAGAACAAAATCATGATGACTATGAAAAGTGTTAAAAAAATCAGCAAAATATTAAACGCTCTTCAATTACTTCAAACGCGACCGATTTTCCTCGATATTCGATATCACTGACAATGAGTTCCAATTTCAATTCCGTTTACAATAGCGTGCCAACCACACCGAATTAACTCAGATCACCATTGGGTTTAGGTGTACATAATAATAATAATCTTACTGCCGACTTCGATTCTGATTCAGCCTGTTACTCAAATAATTTCGATAGACTGCCTTTTTCTGGTGTATAGATTTCTATTTTAATATTCCTTCCATTATACTTAATGAATTAAAAATTGTTGTTTTATTTTAATTTTATTTTAATACGTATAATTCTGTCTTTCTACTACTAAATAAATATTTTGCTTTAATAAAAAAACACCACCTGTTGTAATGCCTTGCAATAGACGTGTTCTTAAAATTAACCATAATGTTGACACTGCTCGAAGGGTTTTTAATTACATCAGTTGCGACGTGCAGGTTACAGTGTTCCCAGCTTTGGTTAATGGCGATAATGAAAATGGTTACTTTGATAATGAGCATAGCACTGGCTGTATGTGAAAATGTATGAAAAATGAAAAATAAAGAGCAACAACATTATGAGAGTATAATTGTGTTATATGTATATACATGTATACATACATATACATTACTTTTTGAAATTTAAAGCATATTTCAAAATCTTTTCATGTCCTTTATATGCTCATTTAAAACATTTATTTTTTACTTTACTTAAGTCTCTCTTGAGTTTGAATAAACAAAATTCCTTAAACTTGCAAATGTTAAATACAATTTTGTGTTTTTGCTTTATGTTGCAGAAATATTAAGAAATTAGTTTGACAGGGTAGTAAAATATGGAAATGTGTTTGATTTTAAATAAAAAAGAAAGTTGTTATAGAATTAATTATTTGTTTGTAATTATCTGAATTAATGCCTCGTATTTAATATACATTTAGAACTGAGTGATGGGACCTACAGTTTAAAGCCGACTGCAAACAGCAGATTTTTGAGAAATTCTTCATGGCGGTTTTTATTTACTCTCAGAGTTTTTGTCAGAAATATGCTGAGAAGAAGTCGACGAAGAAATATTTTTCATAATTCGTTCTGTCAGAGACTTCTGACCTAGGATTTGAATCCCGGCCTAATAGACTACGGCTACTTTACTTCGTGATTTGTTCCAACAAAAAATTGCTCATACGTATTATATTACATTTTTACCTTTTAAAAAAAGTTTAAAATATGAGTTCGTTGATTAATTTAATTAATTTAATTTCAATTATTATTTTATTTATTATTTATTTATTTATTTATTTATATTATATTTAATTAATTTCATTTCAATTAAACTCTTTATAGCTCACACTACTTTTGTGTACTACCGTATACTACTTGACGATAAAACAACTATTTGTTTATTCGCTATTCTTCTTTGCTTACACATGCAACGCGCCTTCACGCAAGACTGACTGAATTCTTACTGCCCGTTGTCTGCTTTGTCTTGCCTTTTTATATGCTCGCGTAATCAGTCCGATGAAGGCTCTGGAAGCAGAACGTTCGGGGTTTCGCTTTCTCGAGAACTCTATCTCGACTTCATTGTTAATTGTGACCTTTGCTTACGTTGTTTGTTGTTGCTTTCCCTCTTACTTGTCTGTCTCCCTTTCCCTCATACTGATGTTGTTCGCATATGCAAACAAGTTCGTTGTATGTATTTGTGTGGCTTTTGTTTATCGTTTTAATGTTAAACGATGATACACCGTTTCCATTTTCGTAACAATATATTACTTTTTATGAGCTTAACGAGTTCTACCTGTTGCACTTTTTTATGTCACTAAGCATTGCGTGCACGAGATGACAAGTTGTTAGTATAGGAGCACTTATATACAGCGCAATTTTCCGCAGAATCATAAAACGTTGGTTATTGTTGCGAATTTTTTATAAACATTTATTGACCACCAGTGTTCTGCGTCGCCAAATACATGAATTTGCATGTGAAACACCAGTAGTATACGTCGTTAAATAAATGAAATTGTTTGTCGTCAGACATACGTCACTATACATCAAATTAGTGAACAAACGACAGAAAATTTTTTTTCATCGTGTTAAAGATGGCGTATTTTGTATCAGAATGATTTTCGGAAAACATTTTCCTTTAAAGAAAACTACTGGAGCATTGCAGCGAATACTTGTCGAGGCATGTGATGATCATGCTCTATCAGAAGCAACATACAGAAAGTGGTTTCGATAGTTCAGAGATAACGATTTTGATGCGAAAAATCCAGAACGTGAGAGACCAACAACCAAATTTAAAGACAACGAATTGCAAACAATGAAGATAATACGTTGAGTCAGAAGCAATGTTAATATTGCTCAACAAACAGTTTTGGACTGTTTAGAAGGATCTAAGAGTTTCGAAAATAAATGCCACATGAGTTGAATGATGGTAAACTGAAGAACCATTTATGACGAAATGATAGAAAATCAATGTTGCATCGAATTGCTACTGGAGATTTAAAATTGATTTATTTTCAGAATATTAAACAAACAAAAACCATATCGGTTAAACCAAGACGATCATAAACTTCGGCGGCCAAGTCAGATCGATTCAGCAAGAAGGTAATGTGAAGTGTGTCTGATGGGACCAGAAAGTTGTGGTGTACTGCGAGCTTCTAAAAACTTGTGAAACCTTTAATACAGAACTTAACCAACAATTAATAATCAATTTGAACCATGCATTGATCCTAAAACATCCTAGATTGGGGCACAAGGTACGACCAAGAAATGTTGCACACTTGACAATGCAGACAAAGAAAAATTCGTTCAGGATACAATCAAAGCACTAGACTGGAAGTTACCACACCATTCGCCGTATTCACCAGACTTGAGTACTTTCTATTTTTCATCGATAGGACACTCAATAGCTAAACAGCAATTCGATAACTACGAGGAAGTCGAAAATTGGTTGCTTCAAAGGACGAACCGTTTTTTTTTTTGTCGTGGAAACAATAAATTACGTGAAAATTACAAATAAATTTGTAGCCAAACATGGCCAATACTTTGAATAAAATATTTTTCACTTTCCTATGTAAATTTAAACGACTGTAAATCTCTCCAGGAAAAATATATTACAAGAGATCTATGTTTTCAATTTTTACTCTGTGAAATATTTATTTCGTGTATTCTTAAGGAATATATTTAATTAACTTGCTTATCGATTTATTTCTTTGCATTTTTAACTTTAACTCAATCTTATTTTAATGTTTCCTTTGCTGACTTAATCAAATTTAATTTAATTCTTTTTTTCTTTTTGTTACAAAATCAGCAATTATTTATTAATTTATTGTGTTTATCTTTTGCGGTTTTGACATTTTCAATCATTGTCATATCATCATAATACAGAACAATAAGCATGGTTTACATTTATTTATAATTGGACTTAAATAACAGAGAAGATAAGATGTTAAGACTTCAAATCTAAGAGTCTTCAATCATAATGAATTGACGCTAATGCCTGAAGCAGGCAAAGCAGAATGTTGTGGATCATTAAGGTTTAAGCATTTTTTATCAACTGAATTAAGTGTCCAATTTCTTAATAACAATGAAGGGGAATGTTTACTATTTGACGTATTATCTGCTTTATTTAAGACAATTTGAATAGAAATTTTTGAAAAAAAAATTAATGTTTGTGCAATGGCAACAATGTTAATATGTATGGAACTTATTTAGGAAATAATTAATAAGAGAGAGAGACAGTAAGGCAGAGTAAACATTGTACAGAACAAATTTACCAAAAATTCACATGAAACTCAAACAAAAGTCAACTGATAAACTTTCTTATAAGCGCATAGAGCCAGATATCAATGGAAAACGCTCAAAAAACTGATATATTCAATGCCAAATGGATTAAATGGAGTGTTTGAGATATCCTAGTAAACATTTCAATATATTAGGCCTTAGAATTTTAAATTTACTCTGAGTTTTTCCTGGGGGTGCCTACACTTTTGCAATGAAGTTACCAGAAAGTTTCTTATGGTCTTTGAAAAACCTCAAATATTTTTTGTTTTATAATAAAATAGAAATAAATTAATAAAATGAATATAAAAATATCAATTATTTTTACATATTACACAATTTATGTTGTGTACGTTAATTTTTATGCATGAGTGACAGATTTTTGAGAAACTTCTTATGGCAATTTTTTATTCTCAGAGTTTTTTCCAGAAATCTGTTGAGAGTAATTCGCCGAAGAAATACATATATACATACATAATTGTTCATTACAACCCTTCAGTCAGGATTACGACCTAACTTCACACCACTTATATTGTGTGTGTTAATTTTATACATGAGTGGCGTCGACTCCAAACGACAGATTTTTTGAGGAACTTTTCATGGCAATTTTATTTACTCTTAGAGTTTTTGCCAGAAATTTGCTGAGAGGAAGCCGCCGAAGAAATGTTTTTGTTTTGATGTCTGACCTGGGGTTTGAACCGTAGCCTTGCGTCTAATAAGTCAATACATCATCTGCTTGACTACTGAGACTTCCAACACATATTATTGCTTAAAAATCATGAAATTCTTATATATAATGGTGTACCTTAACTTTTGCTGTCTACTGTATATTAGAGCAACTCAAGTTGTATGGAAACGAAATTTGTGCAAGGTGTACCCCCCTCAAAATGAACCTTGGACTTCTTTAAAATATTTCGGATCCAGCTTTGACCTCTCGTAGGCTGGACCATTTTGAAAAAGGGTCTATTTTTGTATGTTTTTTCAATTGGAGAATCTATTGCCTTACCAACGTATACAATATGAGTATCATAGGAATGGTTTTTTTAAGACGCGTCCAACTTTATAAAAAATTTGTTTAAGGATGATCATCCATGTCCCTTTTTTAAGGATTTTCTGTTAAAAAGATCGGTTTTTGAATTTTTTGTTCGGGGTTGTTTGTAATAAAAATGCCAAATTAACATATTTTAATATTTAGTCGATTTAATTAAATACGGTATCAGTTTTATTTGAAATTCGCACTAGTTCGCGTAGAGTATTTGATAAATATTTCTTTTCAAATTGCAAAATTCAATTTCCATTCAAAATTTTAAAACGATTAGTTATTAAGTTTTCTAAGAAAAATGATAGACATTTAATTTTATATTCACAATAATTCAAATTTCCGCAATATTAAATTTTTCTTTATCCTACCTCACATATATCAGTATTTGTTGTAACACATCATCATTCCATTCCAAAAAAACTTTT
This sequence comes from Sarcophaga variegata, assembly GCA_932273835.1. Classification (NCBI taxonomy): domain Eukaryota; kingdom Metazoa; phylum Arthropoda; class Insecta; order Diptera; family Sarcophagidae; genus Sarcophaga; species Sarcophaga variegata. The sequence continues at coordinate 83,970,559 of OW026358.1, read as the reverse complement.
CGGATGAAAATCGAATTTAGAAATTTTAAATTTAATTTTAACTCAAAGCTTAGAAATAATTTGTTTAAAAATCAATATATTGAAACACATTGAATTTATATGCAGAAATAAATTACTAAAATGACTAAAAAACTAGCAATAACACTTCAACATCACCACTAATTTGTTTACAAAAAATAGAAAAAAAGGCAATGCACGCCAAAATAATAAAAGCAAACTAGAGCGGATGTCACTCAAATGATCAGCATCAACGGAAATGAATGCAATTTAGCTACTTAGTGCCACATCTAGTGATTTCGATCACACACACAATTATATATAACTAAACATTTTCAGCGTTATATGTGTGCATGTATAGTGATACAAATTGGGAATATGCAGTAGACAGCAAAAGTCTTAGTACGGCAATATATTCTGAAAAAAAATTCCCCACAGGCTTAATACTCTTGCACAAAGTCCCGATATGACTGCAATAGAGTATCTAGGAGATCATTAGAAAGAACGGTTACGTAATAGCTAAACCTCAAACAAAAGTCAACCGAAAAACTCGCTCATGGTGTCACCAGAAAACACTAAACAAAACTTGTACATACCATTCCAAATAGATTAAATGGAGTGCTTGAGCTTAAGCGATATTCTACTCAACACAAGGGATGACATTTTCATATGTTAGGCCTTTGTATTTTAAATTTATTCAGGGTTTTCCTTGGGGTCTCCTATGGAGTCATCTGAAACTTTTCCCAATTTTTCTCTTGTTTTATGAAACACATTAAAAAATTGTTTGTTTTATAATAAAACAGAAATAAATTAAAAAATAAATATATAAACTATAAACTTTTATACAAACTTTTGGCCAAAATGAAATTGCTAAAATATATTGCCGTACTAAGACTTTTGCTGTCCACTGTATATACTATATACTATACATATATACTATACATATACATATGTATGCAACACATACCAGTATAAAGGTTTGCCATGTTGTACATTATTCATCTATGTTTCTATAGTTCCTGCACTAAGCAAAAAGCTTTAATACAATTGAATAATTTTTATAAATCTTATACTGTGGTATTGAAAGTGGAAACCTTGTCTTGATCCACCATTTTCCACCAAACTACTACAGATAACTATTTCTCAAGTTGAGAACCCTCATAAACGATCCCCTATTACGCTCTTTCATTTTGGATATATTATTGTTTTTCTTTAAGCGTTTTTTGTTATGTAATTTCTATATCACCTGTTCTCCGCTTCTACGCAATACACCAATGCGTACAGACATAATTTGTTATTACAGCACGTCAGTCCGCATAACAATCTAGCTTCTTACACCACTTACATTGTATGTGTTATTTTATACATGAGTGAAATTACCTACAGTTTGGAGTCTACTCCGACAAACTTTTCACTGGCAATTATTATTTACTCTCGGAGTTTTTGCCAGTGATCTACTAAGAGGAAGTAGCCGGAGAAATATTTTTTCATATTTAATGTCTGACCTAGGCTGCACCAATAATTGGTCTGTTTTATACGGGTATGTCAATCTTATATGCACAACTTATTGTGCTAATTTCCATCAATCAAATGTAAACTTGGTGCGGCAATCATGAGAGAGACTATTGAACAGCAATTGAAGAACACAATATGTGAGTATTCGGTTTTGTTCAAGTTCTATCGGATCTTTCATTAAGCGCTTCCTATGTTCAATTTTAAGTAAAACACAGTGCGTGTGTGGGACATCATAGATAATTTTTATTTCAAATGACTCCATAAATCAGGCTGAATTTGATCGATGGCATGGGGTATGCTGCTTTAAGAGCCGCAGTAGTGTGTGGCTTAATCGCATGCACTTGCGAAAGAAAGAGTTCAAATCACCTCTATATGAGATGACTGGACCTAGACTACCACAGCCATATGTCAAGAAGCACCGTCCTGTTCAAACCACATTGCGTTGATATTGGTAATCAAATAAATATAGCGCTGGATGTTGGCATTGATGCACTGGTTAACGTCGTTCTTAAAGAAATATGGACCGATGTCGCCCCTAGCCCAAAATCTACAACAATCTACAACAAACAGGAACTTTTTCGATATGCATTGGACGCGTTGGAATCTTATGTGGACTGGTATCCATTCCAAATTTGGAAAATTTGTTTCTTGACGTATCCATTCACCCAAAAATAGCCGGCTTTAGATGATGATGAAGATGATTTTTAGATTAAAATTGGGATCAGAACATTAAGTGTGATAAATCGTGGACTGTATGGATGTCGATGGTGGCGAAGATGCTGTTTTGGTGGTTGGTGGTTGTGGCGACTCCCGTTGGCCAAACTGATGTTGAACTTGTTGGCAATAAAAATTGAAATGATAAGAAAATATACTTTCAAAATATAGGAAAAAACAACACTTTCCTGTTTTAATTTCAAATGTCACACGAACAATTTCCCATTATTTATATCCACTTACTTCAGGTATCAACTGGTCATAAGCACAAAAGCAAACGATCTTTGTTGTATATATGTTCCTTTTTTTCGTTTATTTTTATTTCACATAAAAAATTTATAACAAATTGTTCAACACCAAATTTGGTTTACACAAAGTATTATTATTTATCACTTAACACAGTGAATTTAAAGTAAATTGTAGAATAAATTAAAGCAAGTAAGTAATTTTTTATTAAGCAATATTAATAATGATCACTATTAGCTTATGCCGGTTACAAGACGAATGAATTTTTAGCTCAGCTTATACATGAAAGAAGCCTAACTTAAATAAGTTACAGAATAATATTAAACAATGCAAAAGCTTTAATTATGAAAAAATGAAATGTTATGAAAAAAAAGAAACCTTAAACTAATATTGTAGCGCCCTCTGTTGGTGGCTATGCCTTTTCAAATTGATCGCCGGGGATGGCAGTTTGCAATCTCCGGACATAAACATTCCGGCGCCCTTGCAGTACTGCAATCAAGACCGAAATGGCTCCAAAATTGATGCTATCGGAAACGAAATCAGAAAACAAAAAATACTATTATATTAATTCAAATTTGCTTAATTTATTTATTTATTTCAAATTTTCCAATAAATAAGACATCAAACTAAAAACTATATCAGCTCCGAATCCTCAGACTCCAATGGGTATCCGTCAGCTGCATTACGAAACTACAATGAAACTATGAATTATAAAAATAAAAAATTGTATTTAATATGTATCATGGTTTAAAGCGATGTGTTGCATACTTATGTATTACACAGAACACAATCCAGAAATCAGGTAGCCGAAGATAGAAAACTGGGCCAAAGGTTTGCCCATCGTTCCACCAAATACACCATTGCGAATGATCTTGCTGTACACATCACAGCCCAACTTAATTCCAACTGGGGCTGCTATAAAAAACGTTGGGTCTGCCAGTTGTAGCCCCGGAAACTCGTCCACTATCCTCCCGTCCATCGACCTTGACGGTGTGAGACCATCCACCTTGCTTCGCACCTCCGCATATGTCTCGACCGTGTCGCTGCTGCCGTAGTTACCTCTAACTACCAAAAGAACCCGCTCTGAGCGTCCAACCCTGATTGTTTTCGCACCTAGCCGACGAACCACCTTTTCAGAAACGAGGGTACGCTTCGCAGTAGGGTCGATGACAGCTCTTTCGGTGACGTATCGTCCATGCGCTACAATGTTTACAACAGCAGTAGGTTTCAGAAGAACGCTGTCCGTTAACGTATACGATGAAGATGGTAAAGTTTCACCAACTGTTGAACGAGAGATTTCTCTTGGCCGATGAGATTGGAGGTTCCTCGATCGACTTGGAACCAGAGCGTTAGACGGACTAGGTCTTTGGCTCTCACGATTATTGGACGGACGAGGTCCCCTGGCGGAGTTTCGGGACGAACGAGGTCCTTTATTACCGGTGCGAGCAGGCGTTTGGCGATTGCGCTTACCGTCTTTCGATTTCGCGACCTTCTTCGAACCAGACGAACGAGGTCTAGTGTCCGGCTTGTGGAGCAGCGTATGATGCATATCCCCACAGCGCTTGCACTTGCCCGTACTAACGCACGTCCGCTAGGTATGATCGTGACTCAAACAGCCAGCACAATACTTGTAGATAGTCACCAATTTCATTCGCTCATCATAGTCTGCCCTCGAGAATCTTTCGCAAAATCGCAATGGGTGGTTCTTCAAACACGCACGACATACCATTTTCTTTTGATTGTCGCCTCGCTTGTACTTTTTTGCCGAAACCATGACACTATTAGCTGAAATTATTAAATATGTAAAGTTGAAGATGTCGGAAGAATTACCAGTTTCACAACTGGTCGAGTAATTGTTCCACGTGACGTCTTCAAATCCACCACCCTAACATGATCATCTTTATCCGAATGCAAATTCACTACGCGACCTAGGCGCCATTCATTGGTAGGCACGTTGTCTTCGCGGATGACCACCATATCACCGACCTCTAAGTCCCTTCTCAAACACTTCCACTTGTTCCTCTTCTGTAACTCCTTCAAATATTCCTCCTTCCAACGTAGACATAAGCGTTGGTTTAGAGCCTTGACTCTTTGCCATCGGTTTGTTATTGAGGGTAAAGGGTCTGCAACCTGCAATTCCGGTGGGGACAGTAAAGGGCCACCAATTAAGAAATGACCTGGCGTAAGAGCATCCAGGCAATCGGCATTATCCGCCAAAGGACATAATGGACGTGAATTCAAACACGCCTCGACGCGAGTTAGGAGAGTGGAGAACTCCTCAAAAGAATATTTCAAGCTCCCTGCAAGCCTCTTGAAATGGTGTTTAAAACTTTTGACACCTGCTTCCCAGAGACCTCCCATATGAGGTGCACCAGCAGGGTTGAAATGCCATGTTAACCCTCGAGGTCCGTAAGTAGCATTGACCTGGGAACCTGATTCCTTAAGAAAACTCCGAAATTCACTTCTTAAGATTTTTGACGCTCCTACAAAATTGGTCCCGTTGTCGGAATACATATCCGTAGGGTATCCACGACGAGAAATGAATCTAGCCAAAGCAGCCAAGAATGCAGACGTAGATAAATTACTAACCGCTTCCAAATGAATAGCCTTCGTAGCAAAGCACATAAACAAACACACGTAGCCCTTAGTTATAAGACACGCTCTGCCTGTGTAATTTCGAATGTCAAAGGGCCCAGCAAAATCTACACCAGTGCTAGCGAAAGGACGAGTGAAAACGGTACGAGACGTAGATAAAGCTGCCATTATTTGACTCTGAGTCATTCCCTTATAGATAGTACAAGTCCTGCAACGTCCTACGATGGTCTTTATCAAATTCCTAGACCTGCGCATGTAAAATTCAGTCCTCAAGACTCTCAGCATTAACTGGTTTCCGCCATGCAAAGTCATCCTATGGATAAAATCGGTCAACAGATAGGAGAACCGACTTGCTGTTGGTAAAAGAATCGGAAACCGTTCGTTGTACCTGAGATTAGTCGCATTAGCCAGCCTGCCACCGACTCTCATCAAACCATCTCCATCTAAAAAGGGATTCAAATTCAAAAGCTCCCCTTCTACAATCTTCTCTCCATTAGATAACCGCCGGTATTCTTGAGGGTACCAAGCTCGTTGAGCTATTTTTATCAGCTTTCCTCTCACCCTCTGGATTTCGTGTGGAGTAATCTCCAAAGAACCACAACGCGAACCTTCTCTATCAAAAACTCTAAAGACTAAGGCCATCACACGCAACGCCCTCGAATAGGAAGAAAACCGATTCAAAAGGTCATCGAACTCCCTAAAATAAGTGAAGAAAACCATGTGACACTTTTCTTCCTCCTTAGTGTCATATTCCTCGGGAATAGGATTACGCCACTCGTCGGTAGGATAACCTAACCATTGGGGACCATGCCACCACAGATTGTCCGTTGCCAAATCCTGCGGTCGAGTTCCTCGACTTATCAAATCAGCCGGATTCTGCTCCGACCGAACATGCCTCCAACAGGCCTTATTCAGGTGCTCTGTCACCTTTGCAACCCGATTAGCAACAAAAGTTTTCCACGAACTGGGTGGTTTTTGAAGCCAAGCTAAAACTATGGTAGGATCTGTCCACCCATAGAATTTTGTTCTTGATGCGTCAAATTTCAAATTCGCCTTCACAGCTTCCATCAACTCAGTCAATAAGACAGCCCCGCAAAGTTCAAGCCTAGGTAACGAAATTGTCTTCAAAGGAGCGACCCTCGATTTAGCCAACAACAGATGGGTTTGAATAGCACCTAAATCATCCTCTATACGAATGTATATACACGCCCCGTATGCTTTCTCCGAAGCATCAGAGAACCCATGAACCTCCACATTATAATCGGGTCGAAAACCTACCCAACGAGGTATTTTTATATTGTTAATGAAACTATATTCATTAAGAAATTGCTTCCATTTCGCAAGGCTCTCCGGGGTCAAAAATGCATCCCAATCAGTCTTCTCGCTCCATATTTTCTGCATGAGCATTTTTGCAATGACAATTATCGGACCCAACCATCCAGCAGGATCGAAGAGCTTGGCTATAATCGACAATACCTCTCTTTTCGTAAAATTGTCGTTGTCGTGAAGAAGAACTGATCAGACCTGGCATTCCATCGTACGCCCAGGGTTTTGATGGAGCTGACATCTTCAAATTCCAAAAAATCTTCCCTCAACAAGTGATCAGAAGGCAATCCCTGAAGAATTCTCTTGTCGTTTGAGGTCCACTTTCGCATTGAGAATCCCGCGGAAGTCAACGCCGCTCTTAATTGGTCTCGGGCCTCTATCGCTCCAGAAACATCATGAGCCCCAGCTAACGCATCATCCACGTACATCATCTCGCGTAAAATTTCCGATGCCAAAGGCCATTTCGAGTTACCGTCATCCGCGAGTTGAAGCAATGTTCTTATTGCCAAAAAAGGAGCACAATTTACCCCAAACGTGACGGTTTTCAATTCAAAATCTTCTACTTCCCCATCTGACTCCTTCCGAAAAACTATTCGTTGGTACTTCACCTGATCAGGGTCCAAGAGAATCTGTCGATACATCTTCTCAATGTCTCCATTAAAGACATATCGATAAAAACGCCATCTAACGATTAGAAGTCTCAAATCGTGTTGCAAAACAGGCCCGGTAAATAAGGTGTCGTTCAAGCTCAGTCCACATGACGTTTTACTAGACGCATTGAAAACAACCCTAACCTTCGTGGAAGAGCTTTCAGGCTTGAGTACAGCGTGATGAGGCAAATAATACGAATCTCCTTCGTTCGTACTCCTCAAATTCACTTTTGCCATATGACCCAAAAATTCGTACTCCAATAAAACCGTATCATAATCCAGTTTAAGAGACGGATTTCGAAGCAAGGAAGCTTCGTTTCGCAAAAATTATCTGTAGGCCTTTGGGCGGGAAGAGCCAAGACAATCAAGGGAACCATACTGTGGCTTGATAGGTAATGACACTATGTATCGCCCAGCCGAATTCCTACGTACTGTTTTTCTAAAATATCCCTCACAGTACTCATCCTCAGGCGACATCTTCGAATGTCTTGGAGGTTCCTCCAATTTCCAGAACCTCTCCAGCTGCTTATCCAATTCCAATTCAGTGCAATACGACACGAGAGTCGTATAGCTCTTGGAACGCGGTTCGGGTAATGACCCTGTCAGAACCCAACCAAATATACTCTCCTGGGCCATCAAATTCCCCAGAAGATTTTTCCTAACACCCTCCAACATCACGCTAGGATAAATGTCGCCTCCAATTAGGACGTCCACTCGATCGCTCTCATTAAACTTAGGATCAGCCAATGTGATCCCCGAAAAAGCTGCAGATCGCGATATGTTAATAGTCGAGCTGGGTAAGATTCCGGTTAACTTCGGCAACACCAAACCGATTGCCTCCACACGAGGTTGATCGCCCGACAGAGAAGTTAAGACAAACGAACATTGTCTTTGGACTGCACCAGCACATGCTCCATTCAAACCAGAGACCTTAGCATGTATATTCACCGCCGGCAATCCCAATCTCCTCTGTAATCCTTCCGAAATGAAGGTAGCCTGAGACCCTGAATCTATTAGGGCCCTAGCTCTAAACGTTTCTCCTCGGTGGTAGATGCCAACTACCGCAGTTCCCAAAAGTATCTGCCTTGACGTAGCAGCAAAACAATTTTGAACCTCACCATTCGACCTGACTGCACCGCTTGAACTTGGCGTATCCAAAACGCCCGAAGAGGATCCAGACACCTCTCGATGCAGTAGAGTGTGGTGCTTCAACTTGCACACCGTACAACCAACAGTACTCTTACACTCATTGAGTCTATGACCACCTGTGAGACATTTGATACAAAGACTGTACCTCTTCACGACCTAAAACCGTCTCTCAGGAGGTAAATCTAAAAATTTCGGACAAGTATCCACCAAATGGTCTCCCAAACAATATTTGCAAACTTTCCTATGCAGCTTAGTGGAAAAGGATCGAACTCCCCTTTTTGGATTAGGAAGAGTTTCAGGGGCAGGCCTAGAACCGCTAACAACTGGTTCAAAATTTCGAATTTCAAAACACAGTTTCTAGAGATTGAAACCGTGATGTCAAAAAATTATCCAAATCCTTCCATTTGGGAATCTCCACCTTGTTCTGGATTGTCTGTTCCCAGAGAGACAAAGTTAGCACCGGCAGCCTGGTGGAACACAAATAAACAAAAATTGGATCCCAGTTGGAGATATTAATATCGTGCATCCTAAGTGCCGATATCGAATTATTAATATCCCGTTGCAACCTCTTGATATCCTGGGCTGCTTCGGATTTGACCGGTGCTAGAGTAAACAAAACCTTTAGCTGAGAATTCACCAAAATCCTCTTATTCTCATATATGTCCTTCAGGTTGTTCCACGCCTCCTGGAATCCATTAGCAGTGAGAGGAGATTTTTTTACAATTTCTAAGGCCTCACCACGCGTGAACTGCCTCAAATAAAAGAGCTGTTCCACTGGTGAAATGTTGGCCCCGTTCACATAAACAGCAGTGAACATGTCGCGAAATGATGGCCAAGATTTGTAATCCCCATGAAACACCTCCATGGTACAAGCGGGTAGCTGCATGCTATGTCGGATGCGGTTCTCGTTGCCTTGACCATTGAGACACTGTGTCGATGACATCCCAGCTTGGTTGACCAAGGTCTGGGAAAGTTCACCCATTAGTGAGGCAACAGTAATGTATCCTAACCTACAGTGTCCAAAAAGTTCACGGGCAGCTTCCCGATCACCTTCCAAATCTTCCTCGTCACCTGTGGCAAAGGCCTCGTAGGAATCCCTCACCCTTGCCCATAGTGACTTGAACTCCTCCTTCTGGATCTCAATGGAGAAGGTCGTGTTACCTTCCTGAGGAGTAGCATTGAATTCCCTCTCAAAATCCAGGAATATTTGGGCAAATCTCTCAAATGTCAATAATAATCGAATATTATTAATAGTAGCTAACAACAACAACAAAAAACGAAAACCAAAGGGAACCAACAGAATAGCTGGGTTTCTGTTCCACACTATTCGAAGACTAATTCCCAAACGAAATTGAAATCAAGTAAAAATTCTCAAAAATTAAATAAATAATAACCTGAACCTGAGCAAAACTAGAAAACGTTCGTAACTAATCTCGCGATGCAGAACCAAAAACGGAAAGACTCAAAAAAAATAAACAAAAGGTCACCGCGATCAACTTGGCGCCGTACCGAAAGCCTAACAAAGTAATATATGTCCAATGAAACGGGCATATATTTCCAAAAATATGACACGCTTCGCGAAACTAAGCCAACAGGACGAATTCCCAATGGCCAATACCCCGATAACTATTATTGTCCTCCAAAATCAAATAAAGGAACAATAAAAAAAAATACAAAGGGTGAAAAAGCAGTTTCGAACAACTACTCGTTCTCACTTTTAATCCACTTTGTATATATAGTATGCAAATATATGTATATAATATTGATATATAGTTAAATAAATTAGAATCAAATTATAAATCAAATCAAATTAAAGAAAAACACAGATTTCAGAAAATTAAATTTATGTAATTAAAATTACATTAAAAAAAATTACAAATGTAAAGTTATCAAAAAATAAAAATAATCCCAAATGAATAAATATAAGAACAAAAAAGAGCAAACGGAAGCCCATAAATTAATTTTAATGTGTTATCTCACTTTTACATTAACTTAAAATTCGTTAAAAAATGCGAGATCTAAGTGAATAACATTTAATTTATGGGTACTTCTTTCATGTATCCGGTGGATTTGAAATATTACTATAAATGGTAATGAGCTTCGCTATTTAGCCCATGCACAATAACCAATTATAACCCAACTATCAACTTATAACCGATATCAAATTGGGTGGTTGAATTCGATTTCCAACTGTGATATTTACACCTCAATTTGACATCCTAGTCACTATTGACTTACAAGTTACAAGTTAAGAAAAGTTGGTATAACAGTGCATAAACTTTGATAAATTTACAAAGTGTGCAAGTGCTATCGCAATTATAACACACCACTTTGTAAATATATATGCACTGTTATAAATTCTATATAGAAGCAAAGTTTTGTTGTCTAGTTAACAGAACTTTTTTCTTATATAGAATTACCACCAAAAATCAAAAAAAATATAAAAGTAAAAACAAAAACAACTTTACCTTACAATCTCAAGGTTACTCTAATGGTTGATGAGAAGGTCACACGACGGCAAAATACAAAAAAGCACAGTTCCAAAATCCGGCTCGAAGGACCAAATGATAAATCGTGGACTGTATGGATGTCGATGGTGGCGAAGATGCTGTTTTGGTGGTTGGTGGTTGTGGCGACTCCCGTTGGCCAAACTGATGTTGAACTTGTTCGCAATAAAAATTGAAATGATAAGAAAATATACTTTCAAAATATAGGAAAAAACAACACTTTCCTGTTTTAATTTCAAATGTCACACGAACAATTTCCCATTATTTATATCCACTTACTTCAGGTATCAACTGGTCATAAGCACAAAAGCAAACGATCTTTGTTGTATATATGTTCCTTTTTTTCGTTTATTTTTATTTCACATAAAAAATTTATAACAAATTGTTCAACACCAAATTTGGTTTACACAAAGTATTATTATTTATCACTTAACACAGTGAATTTAAAGTAAATTGTAGAATAAATTAAAGCAAGTAAGTAATTTTTTATTAAGCAATATTAATAATGATCACTATTAGCTTATGCCGGTTACAAGACGAATGAATTTTTAGCTCAGCTTCATGTATAAGCTGAAGCCTAACTTAAATAAGTTACAGAATAATATTAAACAATGCAAAAGCTTTAATTACATTACATTACAATGTTATGAAAAAAAAGAAACCTTAAACTAATATTGTAGCGCCCTCTGTTGGTGGCTAGGCCTTTTCAAATTGATCGCCGGGGATGGCAGTTTGCAATCTCCGGACATAAACAAAGTGAACACACATCGATTGTTATGGTTGCTTAATTTGGTTGCCTGGATGAACTGAGCACAGTTGTAGGCCAAAGTCATGATGCAAAATTCGTAAAATTGTGGTCTACGAGAGACCGATGTTTGAGATATCCTAGTAAATATTTCAATATATTAGGCCTTAGAATTTTAAATTTACTCTGAGTTTTTCCTGGGGGTGCCTACACTTTTGCAATGAAGTTACCAGAAAGTTTCTTATGGTCTTTGAAAAACCTCAAATATTTTTTGTTTTATAATAAAATAGAAATAAATTAATAAAATGAATATAAAAATATCAATTATTTTTACATATTACACAATTTATGTTGTGTACGTTAATTTTTATGCATGAGTGACAGATTTTTGAGAAACTTCTTATGGCAATTTTTTATTCTCAGAGTTTTTTCCAGAAATCTGCTGAGAGTAATTCGCCGAAGAAATACATATATACATACATAATTGTTCATTACAACCCTTCAGTCAGGATTACGACCTAACTTCACACCACTTATATTGTGTGTGTTAATTTTATACATGAGTGGCGTCGACTCCAAACGACAGATTTTTTGAGGAACTTTTCATGGCAATTTTATTTACTCTTAGAGTTTTTGCCAGAAATTTGCTGAGAGGAAGCCGCCGAAGAAATATTTTTGTTTTGATGTCTGACCTGGGGTTTGAACCGTAGCCTTGCGTCTAATAAGTCAATACATCATCTGCTTGACTACTGAGACTTCCAACACATATTATTGCTTAAAAATCATGAAATTCTTATATATAATGGTGTACCTTAACTTTTGCTGTCTACTGTATATTAGAGCAACTCAAGTTGTATGGAAACGAAATTTGTGCAAGGTGTACCCCCCTCAAAATGAACCTTGGACTTCTTTAAAATATTTCGGATCCAGCTTTGACCTCTCGTAGGCTGGACCATTTTGAAAAAGGGTCTATTTTTGTATGTTTTTTCAATTGGAGAATCTATTGCCTTACCAACGTATACAATATGAGTATCATAGGAATGGTTTTTTTAAGACGCGTCCAACTTTATAAAAAATTTGTTTAAGGATGATCATCCATGTCCCTTTTTTAAGGATTTTCTGTTAAAAAGATCGGTTTTTGAATTTTTTGTTCGGGGTTGTTTGTAATAAAAATGCCAAATTAACATATTTTAATATTTAGTCGATTTAATTAAATACGGGTATCAGTTTTATTTGAAATTCGCACTAGTTCGCGTAGAGTATTTGATAAATATTTCTTTTCAAATTGCAAAATTCAATTTCCATTCAAAATTTTAAAACGATTAGTTATTAAGTTTTCTAAGAAAAATGATAGACATTTAATTTTATATTCACAATAATTCAAATTTCCGCAATATTAAATTTTTCTTTATCCTACCTCACATATATCAGTATTTGTTGTAACACATCATCATTCCATTTCAAAAAAACTTTTCGGATGAAAATCGAATTTAGAAATTTTAAATTTAATTTTAACTCAAAGCTTAGAAATAATTTGTTTAAAAAATCAATATATTGAAACACATTGAATTTATATGCAGAAATAAATTACTAAAATGACTAAAAAACTAGCAATAACACTTCAACATCACCACTAATTTGTTTACAAAAAATAGAAAAAAAGGCAATGCACGCCAAAATAATAAAAGCAAACTAGAGCGGATGTCACTCAAATGATCAGCATCAACGGAAATGAATGCAATTTAGCTATTTAGTGCCACATCTAGTGATTTCGATGACACACACAATTATATATAACTAAACATTTTCAGCGTTATATGTGTGCATGTATAGTGATACAAATTGGGAATATGCAGTAGACAGCAAAAGTCTTAGTACGGCAATATATATGTGGTATTGAAAGTGGAAACCTTGTTTTGATCCACCATTTTCCACCAAACTACTACAGATAACTATTTCTCAAGTTGAGAACCCTCATAAACGATCCCCTATTGCGCTCTTTCATTTTGGATATATTATTGTTTTTCTTTAAGCGTTTTTTGTTATGTAATTTCTATATCACCTGTTCTTCGCTTCTACGCAATACACCAATGCATACAGAAATAATTTGCTATTACAGCACGTCAGTCTGACACCACTTACATTGTGTGTGTTAATTTTATACATGAGTGAAATTACCTACAGTTTGGAGTCTACTCCGACAAACTTTTCACTGGCAATTATTATTTACTCTCGGAGTTTTTGCCAGTGATCTACTAAGAGGAAGTAGCCGGAGAAATATTTTTTCATATTTAATGTCTGACTAGGCTGCACCAATAATTGGTCTGTTTTATACGGGTATGTCAATCTTATATGCACAACTTATTGTGCTAATTTCCATCAATCAAATGTAAACTTGGTGCGGCAATCATGTGAGAGACTATTGAACAGCAATTGAAGAACACAATATGTGAGTATTTGGTTTTGTTCAAGTTCTATCGGATCTTTCATTAAGCGCTTCCTATGTTCAATTTTAAGTAAAACACAGTGCGTGTGTGGGACATCATCGATAATTTTTATTTCAAATGACTCCATAAATCAGGCTGAATTTGATCGATGGCATGGGGTATGCTGCTTTAAGAGCCGCAGTAGTGTGTGGCTTAATCGCATGCACTTGCGAAAGAAAGAGTTCAAATCACCTCTATATGAGATGACTGGACCTAGACTACCACAGCCATATGTCAAGAAGCACCGTCCTGTTCAAACCACATTGCGTTGATATTGGTAATCAAATAAATATAGCGCTGGATGTTGGCATTGATGCACTGGTTAACGATTTCTTGTGAGCAATGCGAAAAAGACTGCCTCGGATTCTCCTACACACTCTCTCGGGCAGCAGCGGTGTTTCCGGCAGATTCTAAGCTCTGTTAACATTCGGGCATTGGTTGATCGCTTACTGAACCTCTCAGTAGGACAATTATGGCAACTGTAATCTACAGAACACACACTTTGAAAAGCAATTTATTATTCACTCGTGTTGTTGAATGCTCTACTAACCTTATATAAGATTGCAACATTAAATTAATGAAATCATGTGATCAGAATTACCATTTACGATCGTTGATCGTGGTTTTAAATTGATTCAATTATGGCTTTCACTGTGTTAATATAATAAAGTTCGATCAAAAGTTAAACAAATACTGCTGAATTATTTTTCATCCACAATATTAGTCGAGAAATAGACGGCAATATTATATTTCTGTTCAAAACTTCTTTTAAATAGCAAAATGCTACAAAAATTTCACAGCAGACCAGCAGATTTAAACTTATGCTAGAAAACCATAAATACATAATAACAATTCTTAGATCTATATGTGTACATATGTATGCATGTTAATAAACATAGATGTCATATTGTGTTGAAATTACATGCAGAGTTGTGTACTCTGTGTGTACGTATGTGTAAATATGATATAAAATGTTTTGTCTATAAACATAACTGTTATCTAAATGTGTCGTGTTTGAATGATAAAATGTTTGTACATGGTCATACAGATGTATGTGAAGAACACTTGTTATTTTAACACTTTTATCAGATGCTGTTTGCGATGGCATCAGTGTAAGAACATAACATGTATAACATTGACTAAACACTTTAAATAATTTAAATTGTTACAAAAGTTCTGGGATTCTCCCTTTCTGTACAGATATGTACGAGTATGTATACCACGAGTATATGTTTTACTACAGTTCGTGTTTATTCCGGTCTACTATGAGCGAGGATAATTTTCAAGTGCTTTCCGCTTTGAAGATGTTATCAAGGGAAAATAACAAAAAAAGTAGTGACAAGCTTGTTTTAATTCGTGAGTTATGGGACTTCTATCAATGCTTTATAACTGTCATGAAAATATCATTATTGATGGGCAGCTAGTGGGTTTTAGAGGACGATTTTCCTTTAGGCAGTATATACCTGCAAAGCCAGCCGAATATGGGATTAAATTTTGGTTAGCTGTAGACTCCAAATCAGACTACATATGGAAAATACAACCGTACCTTGAAAAACCAAAAAATGATAAACCTGAAAAAATCAAGGAGAGCGTGTCGTGCTGGAGTTGACAGAAGGTTTGAATGGACAAAATATTACAGCTGAGAACTTTTTTTATCTTTTGAGTTGGGGAAAAACTTTTACAAAGGAAACTGACATATGTGGAAACAGTTTGAAAAAACAAAACTTTTATCCCACCGAAATTGCTTATGCACATAAAAGATCCTTTATATACAGCCACATTTGGTTTCAGTGAAATCGAAACACTAGTTTTGTTTACCGGCCATAAAAATAAAGGTACTATATTGATGAGCACCATGCACAAAACAGAAGAAATCGATTTCAGTAATCATAAGAAAAAACCTGCAATAGTTTCTTACTATAACTCTACTAAGGGTTTGTTATATTTTATCATTTTTTATCGTTTCTGTAAAAACAATATTCTTTATCTTAGGAGGCGTTGATACTGCTGATCAAATGATTAGCTACTACAGCACTAAAAGAAAAACAAACAAATGGCCAAATGTTTTGTTTTCAAATATAGTTGTTATATGCGCATTGAATGCATTTATTTTATATTCAGCAATTGATTCTTCGTGGACTGCAAATGATTCAAATCGCAGAAGACCTGAGTTTTTACGTCAGCTATCTATGTGCCTATCAGAAGAATACATGTTGAAAAGACAGTCAAACCTAAAAATTCATTTGCAGCAGAGCTTTTGACTCCACTACAAGCATCGTCATCAAATAGTGTACCATCTACAAACGGTGATACAAAAAAGTCAGATCCTAGAAAACGGGGAATTTGCAATTGCTGTAAGTCCAAATGTGATGTCAAATGCATTATATGCAATATATTTTTATGCAAATTGAAGCGAAACACAATTTGTTCATTTTGCTGCGAAAATAGCAATAAGCCACAATTAAAAATTTGACGAAAAAGGGTCCAAACCTAACAGCAGGGTTAAAACCTATACACTTAAGTTCGGAGTCGGTATTTTTTTGGTACCAGAATTTCTTATCTGAGGAAAATTCTGACTCTTAATTACTGAGTTTTTATCGTGTGCATGTAACAGTAACCTTAGAAGTATCTTGATATACACATACTTGTTTAAGTTCTAACCTCATAGTCGCATGCATCTTCACATGAATAGTAATACAGAAGGCAAAAAAGAGAAATAAAAGCTAAAAAAATAAATAAATTAAATCAATTCTACTATGTTTGAAGCACTTGCATTGACATCTATCTGTCTACATATCCATTACAAATGTACAAAATTATTGAATTAAAATAACTTTTTCTAAAACCATTTTAAATGAAAATTGAAAAAGAAATGGAAAACCATGATAAACCATTTTTGATAAAATTTAATTAATTTTCTATTGTGTTTTTATTTGTTCGTGTTTAAAGATAACTCTGGTTTTCCGTTTTCAGTTAAAGTGGGTGTTTTGACACTTTTTTAACGTTTGTCTCAGTTTCGTTAATTTCAAAGTTTTTCTTCCCTTTTCTCAATCGTGATAAAAAAAAAGAAATGAAAACTTTATTTAAATTGTTAACTAAAATGTATAGGGTTTCCCAACAGGAACTTGCGAACTTTAAAAATTAATTTTGCTGAAGCTTACTTACATACTTAATTGGCCATTACAACCCTTTAGTAAGGATTGCAACCTAGTTGCTCACACCACTTATGTTTTGTGTGTTATATTTATACATAAGTGGTGGGACCTACAGTTTAAATTCGACTTCGAACGACCGATTTTTTTGAGAAAATTTTCACTGCAATTTTTTATTTACTCTTAGAGCTTTTGTCAGAAAGGAAGTCAGAGAGGAAGTCGCCGAAAGAAATATTTTCTCAAATTTTGTTTTGTTTGAGATGCCTGGGTTGGGTTTGAACCACTCGGTTTCAACATGACGGCGCTACGTGCATTACAACAACATGATATATTGAATATTCTTTTCGAATTGGAGGACATAGCCATAGTCTTATGTGAAGGTAAAGCGAACTAGCTACCGAGATCATAGGATTTGGATTTTTAGGATTTCATTGGACTTTTGCTTATGGAGTTTTCTTAAGTTGCAGGTACATACATGTGAATAAGCCACAAATCACATCGGTCTTCAAAGCCATCACAACCCTTATCATCGCATGTGCTACACCCATAGAAAATATAGTGGACATTTTAAAGATGGTATCTTCCCTATATAATGACATTATGTCTTTCAAACAAATAAAAAGCTTGCAGATAGGAAACTCTTAAAAACAGAGCCTATATTTGATTTTTAGGGATTTGTTGCTGAAAACAAAATTTCTAGACCCTTAAAAGGAATTTTAATTTATTTTCTGTTGTAAATGTCACTGCAGACACAAGCAACTAATGTTGTTGGAAATACTTGACATTTATTATTGTTCTGGACATAAAAAAAAATTGTACGCTTTTAATAAAATTTTATTTAAAAAAAAATACGTTAAATTACTGTGGTGTTTTGCAGAAAAGAATTTTAGTATTTAATGTGTTGCATTTGGGTGCATAACATGTATGTATGTATTTGTAAAAGTAACCTACATCACCAACAAAAATTTTATGTTTAATTTCAATAAAAATTAAATATTGTTTACAAGAAGAAGAATTTTAAAAAATTTCTGTGTCTGGTTATAACAACTGATTCAGAAATCTTTTATTTACTTAGAAAAACTGAACATAATATTGTTTGAGCTCTGTACATACATATGTGCATATGTATATCCAACGTTTATCCAATTTTTTTTCATTACCATCCCATTAATAATATTTGTTGCAGTTGTGAAACTGTTAGGTCAGACGATTTCATTCCTGGAGTCAAATCTGTTTCCACATAAACCAGGTTTTCACATTTGGAAGCTGTAAATAGTCATTAAATTCATACATTTTTACCGTGGAAGCTTCACCTGTGTGGCTCCATTTGCATTTTTCTGATGAAAAATTTGCTTTTTTTTCTGTTTTGACCCAATGCGAATTTTTTGTATTTAAATGCAAATAAACACTTTCTATTTGTAAACCTATATGAAACAAATTGCGTGTGAGACATCATCGAAAATTCTTATTGATCTCTTGTACATGGCGTGTCCTGAAACACTTTCTATTTGTAAATCTAAATGAACCAAATTGTGTGTGAGATATTATCGGCAATGTTCATCGATCTCTTGTATCTGGTGTATCCTTAAGCACTTCCTATTTGCAAAGCTAAATGAAACAAATTGTGTGTGAGATATCATTGAAAATTTTCATTGACCTCTTGTTTCTGGCGTATCCTTAAACACTTCATATTTGTAAATCTAATTAAACCAAATTTGTGTGAGATATAATCGAAAATTTTCATCGATCTCTTGTATCTGGTGTAGCCTTAAACACTTCTTATTTGTAAATCTAAATGAAACGTATTGCGTGTGAGATATCAATGGAAATTTTAATCGACCTGGTGTATCTGGTGTATCCTTAAACACTTCCTAATTGTAAATCTAAATGAAGCAAATTGTGTGTCAGATATCATCGAAAATTTTCATCGATCTCTTGTATCTGGTGTATCTTTGAACACTTCCTATTTGTAAATCTAAATGAAACAAGTTGTGTGTATTCTTAAGCAATTCCTATTTGTAAATCTAAATGAAACAAACTGAGGACAGTTCTGAAAATACATTTGCCAGTGCCTCTTATCACAATCAAACTGTTGAGCACACCGATTTACCTTCTATCGAATATGATGATAATAGTTCTTATTTATCCTTTGAAGATGATTCCCAGCGTATAGGACATTATCCAATAACAGCACATAAAAATTCAGACTCTGAACAGTATATAGACCGTTTCGTGGATTCATATATTGTTGATGGCCGCACGGAAGAGGCAAAAGAGCATGCAAATTGTGAAGCCAATGGTACAGAGAAATGTTTAAAAACTATGCCAGCAAGAACTTTATCTAAAAAAAATCTCTTTGTTGATGCCGGCAAAGAGGCTTTATCTTTAGAAACTATACAAGGAATATTTAATAATGCCGTTAACAGTATTTCAAATACCCTTAATCGTTATACGCAGTCCTATGATATAAGAACTGATGGAAATTCAAGTCATAGGCCATTACAGGGTTTGCGTAATATGGACGCATTAATAGCACGTAGTCCAAGTGCAGAATTTGCTTTTTAGATACCCAAGGATCCATTTTTATCGCCTTACTATGCCAGTGACGAGTGGTTAAAACAAATGCTGAACACTAAAATTTTGACATTAGAAATGGATCCTTGCTTGGATGACTGTGTTATGTTTGTCAAAAAAGTAAAAAGGCTTAATAGACCAGTTACTTTGGATATTTTAAAGGGCTTACCACATGGCTTCTTAAAGTTTACAATGCTTTCAAGTGAATCTATGGAAGGCTCAAAGAAATGTATACAATTATTAAAACAATTATTTGACGTAGAAACAACACCCCAGAAATCCTCGCCCAACAGCACCACCTCAACTGTCTCTTCTAATAATGGTTTAAATACTCAAGAGACAGAATCCTGTAACACAGATAAAAAGTAGTAAACAATAGATGAACGTTTATCCTGTATTTTTTTGTTTGTTTGTTTTGAAACGTAAAAATTATTGTTAGATTCTTATATTTACAAAAAAAGAAGATAAATGTACATAAAGTAAAATGCAATTAATTATGATATTCAAAATAATAAGCTCTTTGTAATTTAAAAACTTAAAAAAGTAAAAAAAATACTAAAAGGCAACACAAACTAATTATTGTATTACAAAAATTATAGTGTTTAACAAAAAAAAAAAAAAAAATATACACATAAAATTATTTATATTGGAAAACGGCAGAATTTATACTAAACAATGATATTTTATATTATAAAAATATAAAAATTAAAGCAAAATATTATAGAATATACTAAAATCTTATTATTTATATGATTTCTTTATTTGCAAAAATTTAATTTGTTGCGTACGCGTAATTTTTTTAATTTAAATTAAAATTTATCACGTATGCATTTTTAAAATGGTATTTGTTGAGTAATTTTGCATATTTTTATTTTATACACACACTTTTCAATTCGAAAACTATGATGATATTTATAAATACACAAATAAATTATAATAAAATATTATCAGAATAATAAAAAAATTGTGTGTAAGATATCGAAAATTTTCTTCGATCTCTTGCATGTGGTGTATCCATAAACACTTCCTATTCCTAAATCTAAATGAAACAAATTGTGTATGAGATATCATCGATAATTGTCATCGATCTCTTGTATCTGGTGTATCCTTAAACACTTTCTATTTGTAAATCTAAATGGAACAAATTGTGTGTGAGATATTTGTAATATAATTTATATTTATTATATTAATTTATATATATGTATATATATATACATATATGTGTATATATATATATATATATATATATATATATATATGTAAATATAAATGAAAAAAAAATTAATCACCAAATATAAAAAATATATAAACCAAAAATATGCGTATAAATTATTGGTGCATAAATTCTGCCTTAGATAATAGTTGGTTACTGTATCGCCGTGAATTCTAAAGCTCCTGTGGAACTAAGCAAATGACGCTCTTAAACTTTCAGTTCGATATTGCTAACGAATTATTAAACTGTACTAATGAAGTAACTTTAAAACGAAAGAGAGGCCGCTCTCAACACTGGAGACTATAACTGAGGAAGTCTCACAACTATCAGATTCGTTACCATCAACATTTACCAAAAGAAAATACGTAGCTGATCCACCAAAAGTCGTACGTTTTGATGATAAAAGTCATTGAATAGAATGGGGAGCAAAAGGCTGATGTAGACTATGCAAAATCGGAATTTAAAGATCCAAATGTACTAAGTGTAATGTACATTTGTGCTCTAGTCTACAAAAAAAAGTGTTTTCTTTTACACTGATGCATTTTTACTGTGCAATCTTCACTGGTGTGGATCCATTTGCATTTTTCTGATGAAAAAAAATTTTTTTCTTTCTGTTTTGACCAAATGCGAATTTTTTGTATTTAAATGCAAATTAAATTGAAGTAATACTTACATTACGTACATAATTGCTCATTACAACCCTTTAGTTACGATTACAACTAATAAATATTTTTGCGTATTTCGTTTTGTTTATGAATTTTTATTATAAAATTTACAAACAAAGACGTTTAATAAGCTTCCTATGGTACCTACGACTTCTCGTTCACCGATACTCTGGACTTCAAATGCTGCCGGTACCAATAAATCACAATAAATGCCTCTGCATCACCGACAATATATATTAAATAATGTTTATATTAATAAACCCAGTTTTTCACTAGTTTTGAAAAATTTAAGCACAACAACAAAATTACTACTACTATGGTTTCAATAGGCAATTGAGTAGCAGAGACCTCTCTCGTACGACAAAAATAACACTCTACAAGACGCTCATCCTCCCCGTGCTTCTTTATGGCGCAGAAGCATGGACCCTATTAAATACAGATGCAGCGGCCTTGAGAGTGTTCGAGAGAAAAGTACTGCGCAAGATCTTCGGTACAGTGCGAGTTGGCGATGATTTCCGTATCCGATACAATAGTGAGCTGTACGAGCTCTTCAACGACATGGACGATGTGCAGCGTATTAACATCCAGCGGCTGCGCTGGCTCGGCCATGTCGTTCGTATGGAGGAGTATGCTCCGGCGAGACGGGTATTTGATGCAGTGATCTGCGGAATTCGACGAAGAGGATGACCTTGTATCGGGTTGTTGATGGCCAATTAAGTAAGTAAGTACGTAACAAAATTACAGTCGCAGGCATTCTGATATTTAATCAGTTGACTACTTGTTGATTTTTAAGGACATTTTCGCAGCATGTTAAAGCCAAATATTTTTCCTTTGTAAAAAAACTAAAACTGAATGATACACAATAAATTATTTTTAGAATTTTTTTATCTATTACAGTGCGAGTCGTAGGTTTGATTTCTATAAAGGCTTTGGTCTATTACGCTACACCGAGCATTAAGAAATTTATATTTATGTCTACACGTTTATATGGTTTGTATGTATGTATCTTCAGAACAAATTTTTGAAATATGAAACATAATTTCTAAAGATTTTTTCAATAAATTATACTGCTGAAGGTTAAAACAATATATAAACCAGACAACATAGAGTCATAAATTTATTTTATTTTTATTTTTGGGATTATAAGCACATATCTTGGCAAACATTTATAAGCAAATGTAAAGTGGTATACAGATGGCGTATTGTTATAAAACATCCACAATAGGTTGTAAATATCTTTTACAATAAAACACATGTTAAGCCGACAGCATATAGGCATAAAGGACATATAGTTCAAATGGAAGGAAATGGTGAAATTTAGAGAATAAACAAAGACGTCTATTTGGAGCGGACAAATGCTATTGAGACAAAATGCAAAAATTTTGAGCTATTGACTTATTCGACGTAAGGCCTTGGTTCAAATGCCAGGTCAGACATCTCCAGCGAAGTGGAATACATACGTAATTGGGCGTTACAACCCTTCAGTCAAGATTACGACCTAGTGTCTCACACCACTTATGTTGTATGTGGTTATTTTATACATGAGTGGAGGGACCTACAGTTTAAAGTCGACGCCGAACGACAGATTTTTGAGAAACTTTTCATGGCAATTTTTATTTACTCTCATAGTTTTTGCCAGAAATCTGCTGAGAGGAAGTCGCCGAAGACACAATTTTTCATATTTCATATATTTTCTGGCCTGGGGCTCGAACATTGGCTTTACGTCTAATAAGTGGAAACACTACCTACTAGATTACAGCGAAAGGGAATAGGAAAAATTATTTCTTCGACAACTGCCTCGCAGTAGATTTGTATCAAAAACTCTGGTAGTAAATAAAATGTTCCAACGATCTACTGGTTTCACATGTTTTCCTTTCAAGTATTTCTTTTAACTGCAAAATTCAATAGTTTTGCACAAGAAATATTAGAAAAATTAATTCGGAAATTTTATAAAAATGGTCGATAATTCTATATTAAAGATAACTATGGTTTGATAGTATCAAACTATGTTGACATTACGTTTAAGTAGGGTTTTGCAAAATCACAGACATTCTTTCATGTAGTATCCTACTGGTCTACTAAATCAATTTCGAAAAAATTGCCACTCCATGCTATCCTTTAAAATTAGCGAATTATTATGTTTGTAGTGTTTTTATTCAACGAAAAAAATATGAACAATTTATGTAGTACAAACAAAAGGAGAAATAACGGTTGGAAAAATTGTAAAATAAAATAAAATTTAAAAAAAATCTAAAAGTTATTGAAAAGTTTAAATGATTGAGAAAACAGAAAAAATTTTACAATCAAGGTATGTATCCTTGATAATTTTTTTTTTTAATAAAATTTGTTTTAAACAAAAAAGAACTATTGTGGCATTTAACATCTGCTATTTTTTAATTAACTGAATGAAAAACAACAGACCCTGCTAGACAAAAAAAAAGTTTCAAATTATTTCAACCTTTTTTTGTGATATAGAAAATAGAACAACAGAATAGAATAATTGAAAAAGGTTTACATGATTGTATTGCATTGTTGTTAATTAAATTCAGTAAATTTTATATTTTTGAAAGCTATGTGATACACAAAATGAAAATAAAAATAATGTTAAAAATAAAATTTCCAAATTCCGCTTTTATGGTATGCTCATCATACAGATGTAATCTACACTTAGTTCATCAAGCATTGTTCACATAAAAGTTGGTGATCTCAAGTGTTTAACCCTGTCACGAATATAAGATTATCATTTTGTTTATTTAGGACGATTCATTAGATGTCCAAAGGACATTACCAAAACCAATAGTGGCTTATGAAGTCGCCGTGGTCTATTAGGTAGTGTGTTGGCTAATTAGACGTGAGTCCTCGGTTCAAACTTCAGGTCAGACATCAAAACGAAATATGAAAAAATATTTCTTCGGCGACTTTCACTCAGCAGACTTCTGACAAAAACTCTGAGAGTAAATAAAATTACATGTACATGTACCATAAAAAGTTTCTCAAAAATCTGTCGTTTGAAGTCGACTTTAAACTGCAGGCCCCACCACTTATATTTATAAATTAACGCACACAACATAAGTGGTGTGAGAAACTAGGTCGTAATCCTGACTAAGGGTTGTAATGACCAATTATTTATGTATGTATGTATGTATGTTATAATAGCTTCTCCGTTTTTACTTGTGACATGTGTGTTGCTATGGTCGTAAATTTAATATAATTTTTTTTGTTTATGAAAATTAACAAAAAAGTAATTGCTTCTAATATTTTAGGTACTATTATCGTGATATTTTAAAATTTTATTGGCATTCGATGCTATGTCCACCAGTCTGAAGCCTCACCTGACATGCTATTTTTATTTTGCTTACTACTTCATTCGATTGTAACTCTTAAATTTTGTCAAAACGAACGTTTCTACTGAGGCTTTGGCATAATGTCTGATATACAACTTACCCCCATATTTATTTCTGAAGACCAGCACTCTCCAAATTATAGCAAAATGTCAGAACCCATAGAGAATTCTTCATAATTTTTATGAGATTATCGAATTACTATTTAAATACTTCTTCTGTCAAGCTATCAAACTTTGTAGTTAAAATAAATAAAACTTGAAAAAATAATACTGAAACAGAAAAAACTTGCGGAATGTAAATATGCTCTCTGGCTCCATTTAAAAACAGCTTAATCGTGTCTTAGTAGTAGCACAGAGACGCGTTTAATAGTAATGTTGACTGCTCGTGCTATTTTTGCTATTAGCATGTCGGGACTTTAGTTTCAACATCAGTAAATGATGGTTATAGTAAGAAATCTTAATCCCTGTATGTAGAAGAAAATGATACCGGCGACCTAAAATTTTTTTTTATTTCAACACTTACTCACCTAACAATAAATAATGTATAACCCTTATTCATAGTGACAAATGAGATTTACAAATCAAAACACTTTCGTAATGAATTGTAAATTGACGCGTAAAAACTTGTCAACTTTTAGTGCCTGTATCTAAAGAATAACTGTTCGAATACATCCGGCTATAGATAGGAAACATAAATACGTGTCTTTAAAAATAAATTAAAGTAATATAACTAACGTCCAATCAGTTTTTAGTTATACAGATTTTTGAAATTTTTAGTTTGGTCGTTTTTAGTTTACGGTCGTTAAAGGGTTAATAAGATTTCTGTAGGCGAAACAGTTGTAAATTTTGTAATTTCTATACTTTCAGCATGATCACGCACCTGACTATCCATAAGTCGAGTTATGGAATAATTTGTCGCTGAAATGTATTTCTACGTAAAGTCTATGAAATTTATATAATCAACCCTCCTATAACACGGTGAGTGCGTACTGTGTTGTATGGAAACCGCGCAATAAGCAACTCGGAATTAGTTTAAATCACATCATTCGTACCGCGATGTATGGAGACCAAGAAATACAAAACACAAGATAAATTATAATCTCTATAAGAAGGTAAGCAGTTTCTTTACTCTCATTTAAACTTTGCTCATCGTTTAACGGATCAGTATGAATGTTTTTCACAACTTAAAAATTGAGATTTGGCACACATTCGTTTTCCTTATTTTCGTTTACCAATGAATTTGAGTAGGGTGCATCAATTAATCCCGTCAGTTCTTCCTCATATACAAATTTCTTCCCTGAGTACTAGTCCTCTTAAGTCCTGACGTTTTACTGCAAATTCTTCATCACTTAAACGAGAAGCAATGTTTACTACTCCTGTAACTGGCAGTGAAATTGCAAAATTATCTTATATTGCTTGAACTAAAAGAGGTTTCCAACACGCATTAAAGGTTGATGGTTTAATTTCCACGCAAGCTGATGACACTGTTCTAACACAATCTGGAATAGAAAATTCTAACCACACTTGAAGAGTTTTATTTTCACTATTTTCTAATCTGTCAAAAATAGAACTTATATTAAACCCTCTTACAATATTTAGTTAATAGAGCCATCCATAGGCTGTGCAGAGGGAATTTATGGGATGTTGTTTAACGGAAACCGCGCTGTGAGAGTACCGCGTTATAGGAGGGCTGTCGCAATTTCCACCCCGCGTTATTTGGAAACCACGTTCTGAGAGTACCGCGTTATAGTAGGGTTGCTGTATTTACAAAAGTCGTGTCAATGATAGGAATCTGGGTGGATTTAAGGCAACAAAGTTGCTATTTATCACTGCTTCAAATTAGCCTAACAATATTGTTACGAAAATGAAAATGGTGTTATCGTTTAACATTAAGATAATAAACAACAGCAACGCACTGTGGTCCAAAATCCCAATCTAGCCGGTCAAAAGTCACTTTTTAAAATATTTAAAAAGTAAATTTTTTGTATGGTAATATGTTGACAAGTGTCTAAAGTACATAACGGCATATTTTTTTTCTTTAAACAGCTACACTAGCATTGATATATTGCTTCAAATACAAGTAATTGCTTCTTTGCTAAAAAATTAATATCTCAAGTGACAATTAACAGTGTGATCGAAATTGTCGTGAAAAAATAATAACAATTAAAAAAAATTTGTTCGTGTAATTAATATAACAAAGGTATGAGTAAAAAAATACTGTTTAAATTTTTCATAAAATATGTTTTGTTTATAAATAAAATGCCATTATGTACATGTGTGTTTTAAATGTGAAATTTTTGTTTAATGTCCGAATTCAATTATAATTTCAAATGGTAATTTATCGTACTTAAGCTTTAGTTTTTATGTTGTCGTCATCTATATAAAGGTTGTTTTTTATAGAGGTATAGAACTTTAAGTTGCAATAAAAAACGATGGATTATTCGATTGACATGAATTTTATTTATCCGAAAGATAATCTTGTGGCATTACATTTTAAATATGATTTCTGGCATATGACCGCCACGGCTGGTGCGGATGTAGTCCAATCTGGACGTCCAATTTTCGATGACTTTTTCCAACATTTGTGGCCGTATATCGGCAATAATACGGCGAATGTTGTCTTCCAAATGGTCAAGCGTTTGTGGCTTTACCGCATAGACCAATGACTTTACATAGCCCCACAGAAAGTAGTCTAGCGGTGTTAAATCACAAGATCTTGGAGGCCAATTCACAGGTGCAAAACGTGAAATTAGGCGGTCACCCAACGTGTCTTTCAATAAATCTATTGTGGCACGAGCTGTGTGACATGTTGCGCCGTCTTGTTGAAACCACATCTCCTGGACATCATTGTTATTCAATTCAGGAATGAAAAAGTTAGTAATCATGGCTCTATACCGATCAACCATTGACTGTAACGTTCTGGCCACCATCGTTTTTGAAAAAGTACGGACCAATGATTCCACCAGCCCATAAAGCGCACCAAACAGTCAGTTTTTCTGGATGTAACGGTGTTTCCACATACACTTGAGGATTACCTTTACTCCAAATGCGGCAGTTTTGTTTGTTGACGTAGCCATTCAACCAGAAGTGCGCTTCATCGCTAAACAAAATTCGCTTATGAAAATCGGGAACAACGGTAATCTCGTTTTGGGCCCATTCGACGAATCTACGCCTTACTTGGTGATCGTTTGGCTTCAATTCTTGCACGAGTTGGATTTTGTAAGCACGCAAACCAAGATCCTTCCGCAAAATCTTCCATAAAGTGGATGGACACAGATCCAATTCCTGTGCTCGATGGCGGATGGACTCATTCGGGTCTTCCTCAATGCTACGCTCTACAGCAGCAATAGCTTCTTCTGTACGCACCATACAGCGTCTCTGGGGATGCAAGTTATCAATAAGAGTAAACGTGGTGCGAAAACGTTCCATGGTTAATCGAATTAACTGCTCTGATGGACGATTTTGTCGACGATAAAATGGACGTAGTGCGCGATACGTTTTCCGCACAGAACCATTATTTTCTAAATAAAATTGCACTATTTGCAAGCGTTGTTCAGGTATGAGTCTATTCATGATGAATTGCCGAACCAAACTGAGAATAAATCACTTGACAGCTGTTAAATCGGTCGCCATCTTGAAAAGTAATGCCAACTTAAAGTTCTATACCTCTATAAAAAACACCCTTTATATATAGCGTTTTAATGTTTAAAAAATTAGCTGCCGGATTTTGCCCAAACGATTTTTATTTTATTTAGAGTTTAACATGTCAATCACAAGAAAAGAGCTGTATAATACTTGGCGTAATGAAAAACAACTAACTAAGAAAACTGATGCTATTGTTAAACACGTTGTTGCTAAGATTGGTATTAAGAATGATGAAACGGATAGCTATTACAGAAAAGTAAGGGAATCCGCTCGAATGTTTGTATGCATTTTAACGAAAAAATGGGCGCAAGCCAGTCGAATAAGGCTCACGTTCGAAGATAAAAATAAATATTGGTTAGAAGGGTATTTTAATATTCCACCTAAATTTTCTTCATCATCTCGTGTTGAAGGATGCTTGGATGGACCTTCGACCTCCAACTATGGCAGGCCTTCTAAGGAATTTTTATTTAAAACTGAGAGAACAAAGCGTAGAAATGTTGCTGCTTTATTAGAGACTGGGTCGGCAGAAGAACTGACTTTTGCTGCTGGAACAAGTCTTTATATGTCCGGGAAACGAAGTGCCGCAAGCATAGTCAAAACTATAGATCCTTCTCCCTCTAAAGCATTAGAAATAAAAAAAAGCCTTTCTCCTCCACAACCAATCCCTTACACAAATGAGGAGGCGTTAGCTTTGTATGTCGATGGTGGATATACAAGACACACTTATAGTCTATTACGTGCAGGTGCCAAAAATCATAACGCTGATACTTACCCTTCATACCATAAAGTTTTGCCTGCCAAGGACGAATGTTATCCGAGTGGTGATCTTAGAATTACTGAAATATCGGCAGAGATAGCTCTTCAAAGTTTGGTAGATCACACTGCTAAAATTTGGTTTTTAACTGTTATAGTTTTCCCAGATATATGCATTTTAGTATTTTATTTATATGGGAGGTAACACGCCCACTGTAGCTAGTTTAATCATTTTTCCCACAAATGTTTATGTGGATATCAAAGTTGTCCATGCTGAATTCGAAGATTCTAGCTGTTGCAGTTTCCATGATATAAGACTTTTAATACTTAATTCTTAAGGTAGGCGTGGCACTTCACCTATTTAAAACTTTTGAATAAAAATTACCCTATAGTTCCACCCACACATACAGAAATACAGTGTGAAAATTTTATGAAAATCGGTTCTGTCGTTTTGTCGTTTTTAGGCTTCAAACAGACCCCCAAAAAAACAAATTTACATACATACACACACTCATACACACACATATATTTGATTTTTTTCTCTCTAATTGTTTATATTGATGAAATCTATAAACATACCAAGTTTCATGTCGGTACGGCTTTGCAAAAGCGACTTATAACTTTTGTCAGGCTAGATTGAGCATTTGGACCACCGTGCAACGGAATCAGTAAAAATTCAGTCAGTCTTGTGTGAAGACGCGTTGCATGTGAAGAGAATAACCGTTGTTTGAAGATCTCCGTTTTAAAGATCTAACGAACAATTGTTAGCGTGTACGCGGAAGAGTGTAAAGAAGAATAACAAACAAAGCAAACTGTTGTTGTTTAAATTTAAATCGAGTTGCGAACAGTGGCACACGGAATTGTGCGTACGATAAAGAATTTATTTAAAACCAAACACAAATTAATTTTTATTTTTATTTGCAATCTACAAACTCATATTTTGAATGTTTTTAAAAGTGTAAAAACGTAACAATATATTATTGACAGGCTAATAAACTATTTTTAGGCATTTCGAAGAAGATGCAATAAATTTTGCTACTAATTATTCCAAAACATATGAAATATTGTCTGGAGTAAAGTGTCATCGTCACATTACTTTTATGTATTGTCCTGTGCTTTCATATCTGCCTTCTCTTTTAAATGTAATCTCTTTCAAACGTCTATAAAAGAAACATTATGTCTTACACTTATTTTACAACACTTTATATATCGAATATACATATATATTTTTATGGGTGATTAAATTTATGATTTATTTCCGTGCCTGCTAATAAAGAAATAAAAAAGAGTATAATTGGCCAAAAGCGTAAACATACTCATATATTTTCTTCAACATAATATATGTACGTTTAAAGAAAAAAGAACCTTCTGGAGGGCAAAATTATTTTGATAAGTTTAAGGGATTGGTCATAAATAATAAAAAATATACAAATTATGTTTGGAAATAATTGGCATAGTTAATATGGTTAGACCGTATGTGAGGGTGCTGTTGAAGTAAATTTTCACTTTTTTTTTGCAATTTTCATGACAAGTTTTCAATGGCATTCAGATTTGGACCATTAGAGGCAGCCAATTCGAAATTACGATATAATTTCTTATTTAAAATTTCTACGCATCGGTCGACTGACGTAATGTTACAACTTCTATAAACCTGCACATAGTCAGCATACATTCTAATTTTGTTCGAGTTTGCTTTGCACATCATTAATGTAAAGCGAGAACAGTAGTCGACCCAGAATTGAGCCTTGAGGAATGCCTCCTCCCACCTACTTCAACAAATTGATGTCTACCAGTTAAATACGAAAATATTAGAAAAACTAAAACTAACTCGTCTGCTGAGAGGAAGTCCCCGAAGAAATATTTTTTCATATTTCGTTGAGTTGGAGATGTCTGACCTGCGGTTTGATCCGTGACGTTATGTCTAATAAGCCAACACACTACCTACTAGACTACGGCGGTGTGTGTGGCATATCATCGAAAATTGTAGTTCTTTTGGAAGGCCTATTGATACCATTATGTGTGGTATATAACATCGCTCAAATATCCCCAATGCCGTCTCCAAAATGTCCAATTTTCTATGACTCTGGCGCATCCTTCAGACTGCATTTAATAAAGGATTTTGGAGACTGCTATGATTTGTAGCTTATTCGTATGCACCTAAGACTCCAAAAAATCGCATAAGAAATGTATTGCAGTATCAAATCGCACAAACTCGGTTTCCTCTTTACATCACCTCTGCGAGATATGACCATGCCCTCAAATTGCTCCAATGTGGCATTAGTTTTGTGACACGTAGCGCTATCCTCTTAAAACCACAACCTTTGGTGTCCCCATCATCAGAATCAGGCTAAAAGCAGTCAGGATTACGACATCGTTTTACACTCCACTTATGTTGTGTGTCTTAATTTTATACATGAGCGGTGGATTTTGCAGTTTAAAGTCATTTATTCTCAGAGTTTTTGCCAGCAATGTGCTGAGTGGAAGTTTTCCTGGAGATGTCTGTTTTGCTGGTCTCATGTCTACTAGACTACGGCGAATTTGGTAATCATCAACCTATAATTATTGCCGGTGAGTAGGTCTTGCCGATCTTAAATAAGTAAAAGAATAAAATATGTACCAATGACGCCACCTTCCTAAACAAGGTCTTTTTTTAATTTCATATGGATTGGTACCGCACCAAAGTCGACAATTGTTTTTCACGTATCCATTTATCCAGGAGATAATTTTTTGGCTACTTCCGATCTCATTCAGCAAGCATGCATGTCTTTGACAATGGTCGACCATGGCGAGTTGGCAAAACAGACAGATATCTCTCCACAAGATGGTATTTATCAACTGTCAAAAAATGGTAAACATTTTTGTGCTTGAAATCAAAGACTCTTAACTGTTGTTATTATTATTAAAATTAATAATTCTGAACTTTTGTTTTAAAACAATAAACAAGAGAAAAAATTCTGAAGATATGCAATTTTTATGGTATCCCCCTAACCGTGTATTTCCATAATTTTTATTGTTTTATTATGCCTCTAGTTTTTATTATTGTTTTTATTTTTCGCACACAAAAACAACAACAAAAAAATGTAAATATATAAAAATAAAACAATTTATTTATACAAGTTTTATTTATGATTCCACTTCATTGCCTATGGGCACAATAGTAGGCGTTTATTCTGTGGAATATAAATGTGTAGACGGATATAAAATAATTCCTACATAAACCATCGTTTCTAAGTATTCAATCATAAATAAACATGAACGTTTCATTGTTTCTATAGTAAATCTTGCCATAACTATACAACAGAAATGTATATAAAAGGAATGTTATCTTCTAAAGAAATGATAACAAATTAGTGACAGCTGAATATGGGCGGCGAGTTAATCTTGTATAATAAGGAAGTCATTACTTAACGCATCTGAATATCGTAAATGCTTCCTACTTTGTTCTATAGCTATATAAACCGTTGATTGTTTGTCATAAAAATATTTACTTTATATTTGTCGTCAGGTGAGCTGAATTGTGGTTACACTAAAAATCTTTATTGCAACAACTTTTTTTTTTTTTTTGTAAAATAAATTCATACTTGTATAGAATTTTTCTTTAGAACTTTTGTATATGCACATATGTATGTATGTATATTTGACGTTTTGTTGTTTTATTTTTTCTTTTATTATTCCTTTGGAGAACACAAACTGAATTCACCCATAGTGTCTGAACAAAATTATTTTGTCTAAGAATTTTTCAGGAAAATCAAATCTGACCTACAATACTTTTAAAGCAATTTCAAATTTTACACGATGTATACATTTCATTATAACCCGTCATTATAACCCTTCAGTCAGGATTACAACCTAGTTTCTCACACCACTTATGTTGTGTGTGTTAATTTTATACATGAGTGGCGGGACGTACAGTTTAAAGTCGACTCCGAATTACAGATTTTTGAGAAAGTTTTCATGGCAATCTTTTTTTACTCTCAGAGTTTTTGCCAGCAATCTGCTGAGAGGCAGTCGCAGAAGAAATATTATTTCATGTTTTGTTTTGGTGGTGATGTCTGATTTTGGGTTTGAACCGTGGCCTCACATCTAATAAGCCAACACACCACCTAGACTGAGGTGACTTCATAATACAACTTTATATGTAAAATATAATCCATTGACAGCTCAGTTCAAGTTTATCCGGACAAAATATAAAATTAAACCAAATCGAGCTGGGAATTGTTCGTA
The DNA here is from genome assembly GCA_932273835.1 of Sarcophaga variegata. Lineage (NCBI taxonomy): Eukaryota > Metazoa > Arthropoda > Insecta > Diptera > Sarcophagidae > Sarcophaga > Sarcophaga variegata. The sequence continues at coordinate 83,937,060 of OW026358.1, read as the reverse complement.
AAAAATATTTTCTCACTCTCAAGAAAAGAGCTGTCAAGCTACATATTACAAAAGTGTTGTCCGGATTAATATTTTATTCGAACAACATTGTTGAATCCAGCTTTAGGGTTACAACAAAGCCTTACCTCCGTACTTAAAGTTAACGGGTTTAAAGATAACGCTTTGGCTTCCAAGTTCTACGTAGTTTAATAACTTGGGAGGGTGTTATTGTTTTCAACGTCCAAAGGGAAAGATAGGATTGCTATCGATCTATATTCAGAGTTTGATTTCTTTACTGGGATAATACTCGCCAGTTTCCATATTCTAGATTAACAATTCGTCGTAAAAATGTTGTTGAAAATAAACTTTATAAAGGAAACGAAATGCGTTATAAAAATAAGATGTGTTAAGAAACGTTGAATCAATCCCATCAACTCTCCTGGCATTTGGCTTAATTGATAACAGGCTAGAGATCACATTATCATGGGGGACGTAAGTGAAATAAAAATGATTCTCAAAAAATTCGTTAACAAAACAATAGGCGGTAGATATAATAATGATATTGGCTTTTCTCTGGCTTTTCCTAATCGTTTCTTGATTTGCCCTAATTTCCTTTTTTGTTACTTTTGTTCATTTTTCTTCGGTAGCCAGCATCGCTGCGAAGTCTGCGTTTGTCTCTATTGTGCATACAGTACAGAATTATTTTTCGTATCATCTTTGAACTTACAGCTGAAGACGTCGATACCTTTGTTGAGAGTACTCTATAAATCGTATTTGCGTTCCTCTTTGTACCAGCCCACTTTGAAGTCTTCCAAATTAAATTTACTTTGTTTTTTGCAATTCCTCTACTGTCACTAATTAATACATTTTTACCTTTTAAACGCCAACAATTGCTGTAGGATTTACAATTGCAAATGTTAAGCTTGCTCGCCTCTCTCTTTTGTTATTTCTCTATTAAAAAAAATCGTTATTTATTTATTCTACTTTCACAGTGTATAATACAACAGTATTTAGACACTTCGAATACTTCATTACATTTCACTTTGTAGTTCAATCTGCAAATACTTCATTTACCTCGGTTTCCTTATTATTCGCGGTCTTTCTACGTAGTTCTGTTATCGTATAGGGTGTTCCAAAAGGAATTTCTGGAACCTTAACATTAGGTCTTGTAAAAGCTTTCATTCATTCATTAATTACAATACAATTATAAATTGTATTTAATTCTTAAGAGGTGAGTAACGTAGACCTTATGCTCGGTGTAGCGTCTCTGATGGGAATCGAACACACGACCATTTGTCTTTTATTCAGTATAGTTTGCCAAATACTACTGTGCTGGAATACTATGGACAACAACGTGTGTTAGAAGAATAGACTATGGAGCAGTTAGTCATTGACCCCAATTTTCATTGAAAAGTCATCATCGTCGAATTTGAGGTCAGAGAGTGTTCAATGTATCCCGAAAAAGTAACTGATTGGTGTGGATTTAGGGTTTGTGGCAATTTTTTTTATTTATTGTTTTTAGAACGATGTTGGTCTGGGCGGCACTGTCAACGACGACTATTATAGGTCGGTGATTAACAAGTTCTTTTGGCCTGAAATATATAGATAGTTTGTTCACCAACAATAGGTGATTGCGACAGAACGACGCGATGCGCCAAACTTTTCATACCCAATTGGATATTCTGCACGAGCGTATTGAGGGCCTGATCACCTCGGGTGGAGATGATGTGAACATAGGGATTGTGCGATATGATCCCTTTAGAATTCTTCTTGTGGGGTTTTCTTAAGTCGCAGGTCTACGGCATTAGCCAAAAAAAAAATCAGTGGTGCTTGAAGCCAACCGAACCCATGTAATCGATCAAATTTCAAATCTGCTCCAACCAGATATGCCACGGCGGATATTTAAATGATAATAAATTCCAGATATCAATAGGACTTTAAAAATTGTTTATGATATCTCAAACATACTTTGTTTCATTTAGATCTAAAGATGGGGAGAGCTTAAAGGAGACCCTATTAAAGTCAATGTTAGTTAGATTCCACAATCGGGTGTATTTGAGTTAAGTATCTTATACGGCATATTCCTTACGAACGGTAGAGAATTGTTTCATTAAAATATTTTACTTATATACACAACGAACATATCCTTCCCGTTTTTTCATAAATGTATTTTTGGAATACTTCCCACTCAAACTTTAATATTCTCAACTTAAGTACAACTTCTCATACAAGTTAAGGTAGCAAAAGAAAAGAATTCCTTTCTTTATTGATATTTTTGACAGGGTTTTCGTTAATAATTTGTTTTTAATACTTTTGTTTTTGTTTGTATTTCCTTTGCTTTACCGTAAATTATATTTTTCTTCGATGCTCACAATTTTAAAATACTTCCTTACTTAAATTGTGGCCATATTCGCTGTTTACATCATAAATGAGGATAAAATATATTTGCCCTGGAATTTATAGCCTGACGTTGAAAACGAAATTTAAAAAACAAAATCGCTTGTTTAGACTGAAATGCAGCAGAAATTTTACAAAGTAAATTGGGAAAATTTTGTACAGGAAGAATTTTGAAAATAAGAAAGTAATAGACGACTAAGAATAACACTAGATATGATATGTATTTTTGGCACAGAATTATCGGAACACTGAAAAAATTTAGTTTTTTTTAAGACAAATTTTCAAACTATCTTAGTGTGGCAGTTGAACTTAAAATTCCAGAATAATCTTCCTTTTTTGCAGATGCCATGTAAAACGTATCATGGGACCTTACAACATTAAAATCCATTTTTAGCGTATTCTAAACGTGACGTTGTCTTGCATGGAACATTTGCACAAACCAGATATACCACCCCCCATGAGTAGTTGTGTTCGTTATTAAAACTTTCAATACCACCCGTATACTAGTTTTTCTTTTGTATTTTAACACCTAGAAAATGTGTGTGAATGCATTTCGTGCCAAAAGAACATAAAATATTTCGCTTTCATTTTAAATTCTTCACTTTAAATTTTTTAATCAAGATTTCTGTGGTGGTAAAAATGTGATATAAAATTTGGGGTTTATGCCTCTGATTTTAAGAGAACATAAAAATTTTAGTTTTAATACCTTATTTGCTTTTAGCTGTAGGTCCAGACACAATACAAAATATTTAATTAAAAAAAATTAAGGCTGATTTAATCCGTGTATTAAATTTTTTAACACCACAACAACACAACAGAAGAGCTTTATAAATTATGGCGAACATTGGTGCAGTGTAGGGGAATAAATTATCTGAGATTACATTGCTTCAGTTGGTTATGTCATATGGATGGTACAAAGTGCAACCTCTACCTCGAAAAGCATGAAACCATAAGAATCATTCTTCGCCGTAGTCTAGTAGGTAATGTGTTGGCTTATTAGACGTAAAAACAGGCTTCGAGACCCCGGCCAGACATCAAGATAAAATACAAAAAATATTTCTTCGGCGACTTCCTCTCAGCAGATTTCTGACATAAACTCTGAGAGTAAATAGAATCACCATGTAAAGTTTTTTCAAAAATCTGTCGTTCGGAGTCGACTTTAAACTGTAAACTCATGTATGAAAATTAAGACACACAATATAAGTGGTGTGAGAAACTATGACGTTGCACGATGGGTCAAATCGACTTCCGGGTACTGTACTTGTCTTAATTAATTAGTACACGTCCTCTAACCTAACCAAACCTAACCTAAGAATCATTCTATGAAATTGCATGGCGCTGTTTAACTTCTTACTACTTTTTCCTATAAATCTGCCGTATCGCGTTAATGGTGAATAACTGCTCAAGAGTTGCTATTTTACCATGACTTAAAATATTTCCATAAAAAAAGAGATCAAGAAACGTTTAATTGCACAAATGAGGGAGCAATTTCGGAAAGAAAGTTATAACACGATTTTTTAAATTAAATTTAGAGTATGTAAGTACGATATTTCGCGTTGGAGGGGTAAACAGAGGTAGTTCAAGAGATGTTAATACCCTCTGGAGGATACACTGTTCGGGGCAGTTTGTACAGTGTTGGCAGAACCGAAAATAATTTAATAACATTGAAAATCGCATTATTGACTTGCAAATTATTGATATATTTTTTCTTAAAATATAAGACGGGCTTGGTAATCGCTTGAGTTCAGACAATGGTTCAAATGCCATGATCCGATGATTCAAATTTCAGCGCAGTCATCTCGAATAAAACGAAATATTAAAAAAAATCGGCTACTTAGTTTCAGTTCTCCCCTAAAAACTTGAAGAGTAAATAAAATTATCATAAAACGTTTCTCAAATCTATTCTTCGGATTAGCGTTAAATTTAAGGTCGCGTCACACATGCATAAATTTATACACACACTAGTTGGGTAGTGTGGGAAGCTAGGTTGTGATCTTGACTAAATTGTTAGAATGACCAATTAAGTATGTAAGTATGCTAGACGGTACTAGATGCTATAATTTGCCACCATTAGAGTCTCTCAGATATATAGAAATGCTGGCCACGCCATTACAGCTGACATAGGTTAGATTAAGTCGAAGTGTTAGCTCTGATATCAAAGAGCTCACTTGAGCACGCATAGCGGCCCGTTGTGATGCCACGAGTGAATGCAGTCTCTGTACTGACCAAGTTTCACCAAAATCAGGGAAGAGAAGGAAGTTGGTGTGCGCAGGGGCTACACTCAGCTGAGCTGACATTAGCGGCTGAAATGTTGGAAAGAGTATTCCAAAATTGGAACTTACAGATGTATCGCCTACGGCGCAATTGTGGGCAGCATGTACGTAAATCTAGTAGGTAGTGTGTTCGAACCCCAGGCCAGACATCAAAACAAAATACAAAAAGTATTTCTTCGGGGACTTCCTCTCAGCACATTTCTGGCAAAAACTCTGAGAGTATATAAAATTGCCATGAAAAGTTTCTCAAAAATCTGTCGTTCGGAGTCGACTTTAAACTGTAGGTCCCGCCACTCATGTATAAAATTAACACACACAACGTAAGTGCTGTGAGAAACTAGGTCGTAATCCTGACTGAAGGGTTGTACTGACCAATTATGTATGTATGTATGTACGTGAAATATTTCTTTAAAAATGAATGGAAAGTTTTAATTGTCATTCACTTTCGCTAATTTTCTGTTTTTCAATTTTCATAACCAGAAAATAACAAAATTCTCTTAACCATTCCACATGAAACGAAACACTTAACGAAATTCAATTAAACAGGATATACAACAATTCTAAACGATGTGGTATTTGTTGTTATTCAAAACGTTTCTCGCATGGTATATCCTTTCGTTCTTGGCTTTTAGTTAATACAGTATTAGTTTACTACATAAAAAATATTACTTTATCTCACATCCTATTTTGTTTTTATTTGTTATTTTTCTTTTTTAATATCATCTGTTTGCTCTCAAATTAAATAAGATTTAAAAATCCATGGATAAATGTATGAAAGAGGAGAGGGAGTATTCCCATACAACACTATATACTCTGTCTCAAACAATTGTTCGTACACCAGGCAGGCAGTTATTTAATAAAATAATAATAACTGGATAAAAATTTTTTAGAAAAAGTTTCATTTATATTTTATACAAAAAACTCAGAAAAGAGTTTTTGTCAAAAAACTGCTGAGAGGAAGTCGCCGAGGAAATATTTTTCTAATTTATCGTTTTGCTGAAGATGTCTGGCCAGGGATAAGAAGAGTGGGCTTATGTGTAATAAGGCACCCCAGTACCTACTAGACTACGGCGACTTTTACAATTATGGTATTTGCTTATTATTTCTTTATGGTTCTTGAATCTGTGATCCCGGTATTACTTCTTTAACATTGTATAGAAGTTATTCAACCGCAAACTTGGGTGAATGGTTTGGAAGGAATCGAATCAGTTTAGTACGGTGAAAGTTATAGCGCTCATTTAAAATTTTCTTCTAAAAAGATTTAAGTAAAGAAACTTGGTCATTTTATTTCCACACATTTAAAACACCTCCATATTCCACGCTTGCTTTTAAGTTCTTTAACCCTGGACGGTTACTCTTCATTTTTGTACATTAAGGTTACTCTTCGTTGAATCGACGAACACTTTAACTCTAATTGGTTACTGTTCGTCGAATCGACGAAGCTCATTTACTCTTTAGCATATAATTCTTTTATGTTTGACTAAATTGCACTCTTTTTATCAACAATGTTGGTTGATAACGAAAGCTTTTAGTGAGTAAACGTACCCTGGTCACCCATTTTTTTAATCCTGGAAGGTCATTTTTGTACAGGTAGGTTATTCTTCGTTGATTCGACGAACAAAATAAAAATTTTTTTCGTCTACTGACTGCAAGCTTTCATTATCAACTAACGTTGTTGAAAAAAAGATCGAAATTTGGTCAAACATAAAAGAATTATATGATAAAGAGTAACTGAGCTTCGTCGATTTGATGAACAGTAACCGTCCAGGGTTAACTACATTGAACTGTCATTTGATTTATGAAAATATTTAGTGGCGCAATATAAAAGCTTCCTACGTGCTTACATTCGCTCATAGGAAGGAAATCGAATAATTTTTTTTTTCTTTTAACAAAGCATGGGTTTATTTTTAAATCAAGGTGTCCATTCGATTTTCATCATTAATTATTTTCTTAACAATTTCCTATGGAAATTAAGACTGAACGCTCACTATTGAGTTACTTTTCTGTCACATATTGAACAGATCTTCTGGGTCTTATTTGTTCAATAAATTCCCGTTAATTTCTACCATCTTTTTTCAATTTGACCATTAACTCTCTGACATAAATACGATATTTTTGTGATTTTAGTTGTTTGTGCGCAGTTTGATGTTAATTTTTATGTTACATTAAACCGAATAAATAATAATAATAATAATAATAATCAGTATGTCACAAAATTTACTTCGTCTAGTAGGTAGTGTATTGGCTCATCTAAAGGCCGTTGTTCAAATTCCAGCTGACATCTAGAACGAAAAGAAATATATGAAAAAATACATCTCTAGTAACTTACAAGCGTATTGTGTGAACGACTGAAGCCACTCGTCAAAAAACTGATTGGACCTTATCAGTGCGTCTTCAGACCTGGCAAGTCCACCATCGACCAGATCTTCACACTACGCCAAATCCTGGAAAAGACCCACGGACAACAAGTCGACACACACCATATTTTTGTCGACTATAAGGCTGCCTTCGATAGACCCAGAAGTGATCGTGTTTTTGCCGCAAAGTCTGAGCTGATAAGGGTATGCAGAATGACGTTGAGCAATCAATCCTGCAGCTCCGTCAAGGTAGGAATGGACCTCTCCGAACCTTTTGATACCGTGCGAGGTTTCAGACAAGGCGATCCCTTATCATGCGACCTCTTCAACTTCGTCATGGAGAGTGTTCTGCGAAAGGCGGGAGTGCATCGCAATGGCACTATTTTTCAAAAAGTGTCCAGTTGCTTGCGTACGCCGACGACATTGACATCATAGGTCGTACCAAGCGAGATCTTACTGCTGCCTTTAGTGCTGTTGAACGGGAGTCTACTAAGATGGGTATGGCAGTAAATGAGGGCAAAACAAAGTATATGTTATCGACAAGTAGAGACGTGCGGCGTATTGATTCTCAGATTACGGCCGATAACTATACTTTTGAAACAGTCAAGGAATTTATTAATCTTGGCTCCGCCTTTACCACCAAAAATAATGTCAGTCTGGAGATCATGCACAGGATCACTCTTGCCAACAGGTGCTACTAAGGTCTCAATAAGCAATTAAGTAGCAGAGACCTCTCTCGTACGACAAAACTAACAGTCTACAAGACACTCATCCTACCCGTGCTTCTTTATGGCGCAGAGACATGGACCCTATTAAGAACTGATGCAGCGGCCTTGAGAGTGTTCGAGAGAAAAGTCCTACCTAAGATCTTCGGTCCTGTAGGAGTTGGCGGTGATTTCCGTATCCAATCCAACAGTGAGCTGTATGAGCTCCTCAACGACGTTGACGTTGTACAGCGTATTAATATCCACCGGCTGCGCTGGCTGGGCCATATCGTTCTAATGGAGGAGGATTCTCCGGCGAGACGGGTATTTGATGCGGGAATCTGCGGAAGTCGGCGAAGAGGACGACCGACCTTGTATCCGTTGGAAGGACCAAATCGAGGAAGCCCTGTCATCGATTGGTGTAACCAACTGGCGTAGGCACGCAAGAAGCAGAGGCGACTGGAAGGATGTGTTGCGGCAGGCCGAAATTCGTTAAACGGGTTGTTATGGCCAATTAAGAAAGTAAGTAAGTAAGTATATCTTAAGCATTCTATCAAAAAACTCTGAGAGTAAAATAAAACTGCCTTGAAAAGTTTCGCAAACATCTTATCATTCGGAGTCGACCTTAAACTGAAGGGTTTACCACTCATGTATTAAATTAACACACAAACCATATACTATATCTGTCTGTATATGGTAGTGGGGCCTCTCATCATAATGCGATTTTATTAAATAAGCTTAAAGGATAATCCTATTGTGTTACAACAATTTTTTGCATTCAACTGACTGACTGGCTTTGTGACTATCATTCTATTCGTTTTTTTAAAGGCTTAAAGAAAATGCCGATTTACAAAAATGCACATTTTAGTTAAAAATATTTCTGTCTACATATGTACATAATAGTTCTTTACAACCCTTCTGTTAGGATTACGACCTAACTTCCCACAGCACTCATTTTGTGTGTGTACTCTCGGAGTTTTTGCAAGAAGACTGCTAAGAGGAAGCCGGCGAAGAAATATTTTTTTTATTGAGAAACTTTTCATGGCAAATGTTATTTACTCTCTTATTATTTACTCTCTTTACACTTTTTATATTTCATAAATACGAAAACAAAGGATTTGAATTTTTATTTGAAAGTATTTAAGCTCATAAAATATAAATGAAATTAAAATGTAAATGAAATTCAGATGAAATACACCGCGAATATACATGCATACATAACTTAAGTGGTCACTACAACCCCTCAGTCAGGATTACAACCTACCTTCTCACACCACTTACATATGTTGAGTGTATTAATTTTATACATGAGTGGCGGCATCTATAGTTTGAAATCGATTCCGAACGACAGATTTATTGAGAAACTTTTCATGAAAATTTTATTTTATTCTTACAGTTTGTGCCAGAAATCTGTTGAATTTGCATTAATTACCATTACCCATTACAGATTTATTATAAAACTGATTAAGGAATGATTTAATGAAAGCTGGCTTAGAAAAACAATGTTGTGTTTGAAAGTTCGACATAGAGCAATACAGTCATAGCTCATCTTTATAGAAACCCAATAATTGTGAAAAAATGCGGTATATATTCCGAGTGAGTTCATCTTTATCGACATCAGCTGTAAGGTGAAATATACTGAAGGTGGTAAGAAAATACGGGAATAGCTAGAGCCTCAGTCAATTCGCACGATTAGGGTGGCCAGTTCACATTACCTCCATGGGAGACGTCGATGCCCTAAAATCATTTGTACAGAAAATCCACTGCATTGGGAGCTATTTGGCACGCAGTAGCGCACTCCAAATCATTCAATTCAAAAAAATTCAACAATTTTATTTGATCATGTACACAATCATCCAAAAATAGGCCACTTGGCTGAAGCAGGTTTTTCGATGATAATTAGGGTCACTTGTCAACTGACATTTCTATAAAATGATTTCATTATTTGCCCATGTTGTTGACGTGGTAGTTTGATAAAAGAGACTGAATAAATGTTCCAGAGTCCCTGTTGTAGGATTCGTTTTTTATCATGGCTGCATATTGTATGTCGCCATAGTCAAGCAGGTAGTATGTTGGCTTATTAGACGTAAGGCCTCGGTTCAAACCACAGGTCAGGCATCTCCAACTAAACGAAATATGAAAAATGTTTCCTCGTCGACTCCGTCGCAGTAGATTCCTGGCAAAAACTCTGAGAGTAAATAAAATTACCATGAAAAGTTTCAAAACTCTGCCGTTCGGAGTCGACTTTAAACTGTAGGTCCCACCACTCATGTATAAAAATAACACACAACATAAGTGGTGTGAGAAACTTGGACGTTGTGCAATGTGTCAATTCGACCTCCGGGTACTGTACTTGTCTTAATTCACAAGTACACGTCCTCTGCTCGATAACCTACTCGATTTTTCCGATTACACATTATATTGTTATAAAATTCTCCCCTAAATTCCTAAGTAACAACATACAATATCCATACATGCATTTGAACCGTGGCCTTACGTCTAATAAGCCAACACATTACATACAAGAATACAGCGACTTCAAAAAAAAAAAATTGTGTAACGTTCGTAAAATTTATTTCTTTTAAACTTTTAAATATTTTGTTTGATTTTTTTTGCCATTTAAGATATTTAAGATTAGAAGACAATTAAAGAAATGGTTGTAATAAAATTATTTTAAATTGGTTTAAAACAAAAAGAAAACCTTGAGGTATTTCGAAAAAAGATTGTTCTCGTAATCTATTGTATACAAGGAATGTCGTCACTTTTAAAGTTTCTGGTGCCACTAACTTTACTTAAGTATTTATCTGAAAAGAGAACCGTTTCCTTTTGTATATAGATTTGCAAACAAGAATGGAGGACAGCAAAGACAGGAATTTAGTTTTCTTTTCTTCGAGAATTAGAAATTTTTTGTTGTGAATTTGTGGAATTTTAGAATGCAAGATTTTAGGTCAGATTAAATATTTAAAATTGTTCCTTTTCTTTTAATGTTAAAATGGGTTAAAAATATGTTTTATTAAGGACAATAAGGACAATCTTTTCTTCTTTTTTTATTTTTGTAGAATGTTTCCTATTAAATAATGCTAATTAAATAATGAAAGGTAGCAAATGAAATAAAAGGATTCGAATCTACCTAAGTACAATGGAAGAAATTAAAAAACAATGGTTTTCGTAGAAAACTAAAAAAATATTTTTTTTCAAAACCAAATAAAAAAAATATGTCTTCTCTGTCTCTCAGCATGCTCTGTGCACTACTCCCACGACCGCTTTGGAGATAATCTTATACCTTCTGCCGCTTGACCTCTACTTCAGGAGCGTGGCGGTAAAGGTCAGCAGGCGTCTTTGGGCTACTGGACAGTGGCATGCATCGGGCATTGGCCATACAAAGATACTGGGAGAAATTGATATTGTCGGAAGTAATGATTTCATGAAACAGTGATATGACTTCTCAATGAACTTTTCGGACATCCTTTCCGAAAAGGGAGGACTGGAGGAGTGGTTCAGTGAACCTCCGCACAAATTTACACCGATGTCCCCAAAGTGGAAGGAGCCGTTGGAATTGGTATCGATTCGGAATCAATCGGAATATCCAAGTCTATAAGGCTACCAGATCATTGCAGCGTCTTTCAGGCGGAGGTGTCAGCAATTTAGGCTGCGGTGAAAATTATTGTGCACAAAAATGTTCACGGACGGAAAATCATCATACTTTCCGATAGCCCAGCGGCTATCAAGGCATTGTATTCCAGTGTGATAAACTCCAAGACGGTGTACAACTGTCGCAGATATCTCAATGAGGTATTGAACCGATATGATGTTTGTATCACACGGGTACCGGGACATAATGATATTCCTGGCAACTGCAGAGCGGATGAATTGGCCAGAAGGGGTTCGACCATCGAACTCTCTGATGAATTCTCTACGTTAGAAATCCCTTTGGGGACAATGCAACCGTAGATCTCCTCAACAGAATGTGGGCAACTTCGGATAAAGGCACAGTGGCGCAAAAGATCTGGCCAAGGCTGGATAGGAGGCGCACAGCGACTCTGCTTAAACTCCAAAGAAGTAGGCTCAGCACTGTTATTAGGGTTATTACGGGGCATTGCATTATAGGAGCGCATGCGAGGCGCATTGGTCTTGGACTCCTTGTAAATGATTTCTGAAGAAGCTGTGGAGATGAAGAGGAAGATGAGACTATTCTTCACCTATTGTGCACATGTCCGGCACTTAGTCGGAGGACAAAGGGGTACCTGGATGCCTACTGCATGGAGGATATGGATGAACTGCCATGTATGGATTTTGGCACCCTGGAATAGGGGAAATGAGGAACTGTGGTATCACAATAGGTCCTGTGTGCGGCATACGTAGGTCCGCTCATGACTCCATCGAGGGGCAGCCACTTCTACTTACCTACCTACCGTCTCTGAGCATAAAATTAACACGCACAATATAAGTGATGTGAGCAGCTAAGTCGTAATTCTGGCTGAAGGCTTATAATGACTAGTTATGTATGTATGTATGTATGTAAGATCGTAAAACTTGATGTGTAAGAAACCGCTTTAGAAATCTTTAGTTATCTTATCCTGAATACTGGCTAAATAAGTAATGCCTTGTAGTATCCTCCGTAGCCATTTAACCTTGTATCCATTTAACCCACTCCTCATCTATCAGTTTAAATTTCAACCATCTGTTATTTTGGAAATTGGCAAATATTTATGTCTTTCTATTTTGTCACAAAATTCTGTATATTATCTCCACTGAACTTATTGAATCGATTTACGCTTGAGTAAGGCTGGGATTTATTGTGCCAACAAAAAACTGCATGATAATGACGATTTTGTCAGATAAAATCACCTTTTCACATGATGCGTATTTTCATATTAGTGGGTACGTTAATAAGCAAAATTGACATATTTGGGGCTTAGAAAACTCACTAGTGATCTTACAGAAGCCAATGCGGTTTGTGCAGCCGGGGCAGCATTTTGCATATATTCCTTTGAAAGTGTGCACAGCAAAACCATTACGGTCAATGTAGACACTTATCTCATCATGATAAACGATTTTTTGTACCCGTTCTTCATGGTATTGATGTGAACAATGTTTGGTTTCAAAAGGATGTTGCAACTTGCCACACATATCATGACAAATGATTAATTTATTGCGTTTGATGGCCGTTTATTAGACGAAATGGTGATGGCAATTGACATCCAAGAAGTTAAGTTTTGACACCGTTAGACTACTTACTACGGGGCGCTGTTAATGAAAAGTCTTATGCCGACTAACCTGAGACAATTGAGCAACATTCGTAATGCCACTGCTGAGATACGAAAAATACTCGAAAAAGTGCACGAAAATTGATGCGTTCAAGTGAGGTACTGTGAAGCTAGTGGCGTCGGCCATATAAAATAATATTACATTTCTATGTGGAACAATTGTAATTCACAACAAAAAATAAATAAATTTGACAAAATTTCAAACGGTTTTTAATTATATTGCATTTTTAAATTTAAACTTTTAAATTTTTCACCCTATAAAAACATTATTTATCGATTAAATCAAAAACACTCGGTACCAAGAGAAATATAACAGGCTTTTAATTCTTTTCTTTAAAATAAAAGATCCTTATACTACTGAATATCAACCCTACCTACCGGCTTGAATTTATATTTGAAATTTTTTCTAAAGAGGCAATTGCGATTTGTATACTAATTCAACATGATATTAGAAGCCTGCTCCCACTAATGGGATGGAAAACCATTGTCCCTTTTACAATCTTCTTTTTCAAAAGATGTAATGACAGTGAAAGGTGAAAATTTTAAATGTAAAACGATATAAAAAATTTTGGCAAGGGTTTACCGAACAAACATAATAACAATTATAGTCAACCAGACAGTGGGATAACGAACAACATACATAATTGGTCATTACAACCCTTTAGTCAGGATTACGACCTAGTTTCTCACACCACTTATGTTTTGTGCGTTAATTTTTATACATGAGTATAAATAATTTATGAAAGTCGTATTTGTGTTGTCTTAATTTTCAACATCCCTGAAAATTATTGAAAATTGTATTACGTAGCCAATGTATCTTGGTTGAAAAAACCATTTTGATTTTGCATATCTTCCATATAAGGTCGTCCAATGTTTTAGAAGTGAAATGCATCATCTAAGCATTTAACGATGTGTGGTTTATCATACACATCGAGTTATTGGTATTTTTATTTCCAATTGTCTATCATTATCCGTGTGTATAAAAAATATAAATTGATTCTGTCAGTTTCTGTGGGATATAATTTGTGAGTCCTTTTTTTATTTCCTCTATATTTCTGTTTAAGTTTTGTGTGGATTTATTTGCAGGTTTTTGCATTTCCAATTCGAGTGGTTTTTTTATAGCTTTTTTTGTTGTTAAGGTAACCAAAGCTACAAACATAGCATAAGCGTTGTTCTCTTTATATTGGTATACAAGTTTATTCAAATTTGATTCAAGTCTATTTTAATTTTTAAAAAAATTATGCTACACTTATTTCGATAAACTGGCATTGAACGGGTCATACAGGCTACGTCTGCAAGCCAACATATTTCAGGCACAGATTTTTGTTATTAAACATGATTTTTTGATGATTTGATTTTGATTTTCGAATAAAAATTAAAATAAAAAAATTATTAGGTGTAGTTTTTAGAATTCAATATGTTTGTATTATTTTGCCATTTATGTTAATACTTGAAAAAATTAATTGATTTCAAAAACAATACTGTTTTCAATTTAATTATTCTATTATATACGATTGGTGGTGGCTCAATTTACATTTGCAGCCATTTAGTGGCAGGCAAACAATATTCCTTTCTTATCCTATATTTCACTAAATTATTTTCATATTTTTATTAAGGAAAAATGTTAAAAAATTGTCAAAATTCATATAAATTAGTGCGTGCATATATACATGGTATACACATGTACATATTTACAATGGGCAACAAAAGTCTAGGTACCCCAATATATTTTAGAAATTTTATGGATTTTAAGCAATGATATATTGTAGGTGATATAAAAGTTAAAATTTAATAATGCAATAAAGCAACAACGTTATGAAATTTTACCAAATTTAATTTTTTTGTTGGGAAGATGTGGAAGATACAGACTATGAAGGTACAGACCATGATGCAGTAACTACTAGAATATAGCCTAGAATTGCGGTTTTTTGTATTTACTTTTTGGTTAGGATATAATGAAAATTTTAAAATTTTTAAAAATCCACCAGAATTGTCATTTCATAGCTTAATTCCAAATTATTTTCCACATTAATGTTGTATACATTCTTTTTAATTGAATAATGGAATTAAATATCACTCATACGTCACATACAGTAAGAAGCAAAACTGTCCAGATGTTTTGCATTACGAAAGTAAGGTAATTAAAGTAATACAAATATAGGTGTATTATCAAATATATGTATTTTTTCTATTTTATTGAACATCATTCTAAATTATAAACAACAAAAACTTATATAAATTTCTTAAAAAAAAATAAAAAAATCAAAAAACAAAATATTCACTATTTGGACACTTTGGGGGGTTTGTTGAAAATCATTAAAAGTTGCCAATTTAATATTTCGTTCAAAGACCTTTATTTTTAATTACGTCTTGGCATACTCTTCACTCTCAAGAGCTCGCCATTCATGCTGTATTCTCTCCCAAAGCTCGTCAAATTTTTTTGGTTGGTTTTCACATGCTATCACCTTTCGTTTAACAATAGCCCATAAATTTTCTATAGGATTCAGGTCTGGGCTTTGTGTAGGTCAGTCCATCGTCCCAAAAGTTTGGTTTTGTATCCAGCTTTTAACTATTTTTGCAGTGTGCTTCGGATCCCCGTCTTGCTTTCTGATGGTGATCCCCGGCACATTGAACGTTTGTTACATCATAAGGACACAAAAACACTTAAAAATGCTACAAAAAGTATTGGCAAGGATGTCAGTTCCTGGACGGTGCGACGACCATTAAATAGAATTGGTTAGTAGCCAGAGTGAATAGGAAAAAGCCAGCACTTTCCGATAGAAATGTAAAAAGGCGCCTTCATTTCTGTAAAACCCACAAAAATTGGATAGTAGATGATTGGAAACGGGTTATTTGGAGTGATGAAACGAAAGTCAACCGATACCAGTCTGATGGAAAAGAATATTTTTGGGATAGGCCTCATGAGCGCATCCAAAAACACCATGTGAAGGAAACGATGAAACATGGTGGCGGCAGTATTATGTTGTGGGGATGTATTACTTGATGGAACATTAAACCTTTTTTGAGAATCCAAGGTATAATGAAGAAGGAGGATTATTTGAATATTTTACATAAAAATTTACCACATTTTGTTGACGAGAGTGTCTATCCAGCCGAAGAAGTTGTTTTTCAGCAAGACGAGGATCTGAAGCACACTGCCTAAATAGTTAATGCAAAACATCTAGACAGTTTTGTTTCTTACTGTATGTACTTGCTTTGAATGAATTCTACATATAATGTGGGTGATTTAAAAGTTTAAATTTAAAAATACAATAAAACAAAACAAAAATATTGTTTTTTTCGGCTGTGAACTACAACTGTTCCGGTTTGAAATGGATTATTATTTCATTTATATGGCTGCCGCGGTTGGCCTCAC
Source organism: Sarcophaga variegata (assembly GCA_932273835.1). Taxonomy (NCBI): domain Eukaryota; kingdom Metazoa; phylum Arthropoda; class Insecta; order Diptera; family Sarcophagidae; genus Sarcophaga; species Sarcophaga variegata. Next base: position 83,920,707 of record OW026358.1, on the reverse strand, counting down.
AATACCTAATTCGATCGAACCAATTTCCATACACTTTTTCGAGTGTGCGGGGTCACTGGCATTACGAATGTTGATCTTTAAAGGCTCAATTATCTCTGGTTAATCGGCATAACACTTTTCTTTAACGACGCTTCACAGAAAATAGTCTAACGGTGTAAAATTGCAGCTTCTTGGCGGCCAATTGACATCACCATTTCAGATAATTAAGCGGCCATCAAACGTTTGACGCAATAAGTCGATTGTGGCATGAGATGTGTGGCAAGTTGCACCATCCTGTTAAAACCAAACATTGTTCACATCAATACCATGGAGAACGGGTACAAAAAATATGTTATCATGGTGCGATAGGTGTCTCCACTGATCGTAGTGGTTACGCCGTGCTCATTTTCAGACAAAGCCGCACCAAACAATCACTCGTAATGGGTGCGTTGGTATCTGTAGGACCACGAGCGGGATTTCTGAGCCCCAAATAGAACAATTTTGCTAACCATGAAAAATCATGCGTAAAATTGCTTTTTTGGTTAAATCGGCATCACAGTGCAGTTTCTCGTCCGCCCAATAAATACCAACGTTGCTCAAGCGTAAATCGATTCATTACGTTCAGTGGAGATAATATACTGAATTTTGTAACAGAATAGAACGATATAAGTATTGCCAGATTTGAAATAACCGATGGTTCAAATTTAAGCCGGTAGATGCCCTACCCGATATAATAACTCAACATTTTTATCATTGTATTTACATAGAATAACATTGTCAGCCCTTAAGCTTAAGTTTTTAAATTCATAAAATTTATTAAGCATGAATTTACCGACTGAAAGTTGTTAGAATTGTAGGTACAACAACAATGAGTTACATAAAATGTTACATTTAATACAAGAAATTGTAATATTTATACGAAACATATATTTAAATTGTAATATTATTTGACCAATAATAACAACATATTCTCATTATTAAATTGCGGTAAAAATTGTGTAATAAATTTAATCTTTCATAAGTCGTATGTATGTGCATATTTATATGCACGTACTTATGTACATATGTATTCTTATGTTTACAAAGTGAAACATATGATAATGAAATGAAATCCGAAATTAAATTAATCCGTTTGGATTTAATAAAACAATTAAAACAATTAAACGTATAATTAAGTGCATTTGATGACATTTAATAAATTATTAAAAGAGTTAAAGCAGAAAGCATAAGTAGATGATATGATTAAACTGTTTATATGCCTGTGGTCATTGCTTTTAATTGATTTTCAACGTCAGGCCAGACCAGTTCTTGGGAACTGCTTAATAAAATAAAGCCATAGGCTCAATAGTCAATTTGATTCTTTTGTAAACGAATCATGGTTGAAAAAAATAAGCAAAGGAAAATTTTATTTTGACCAACGCACATTAGGGTTTTTGATGCCTGGGAATTAATTAAAAAATGACATTCTTGAGTACCAAATACTTTTTTTACATAAGCTAAAAGTACACAAAATTCTGCATCACTAAAAATGTGTCTCTAGCAAGTACCGTCACATTACTACGTCTTTTTGAAGTTTGAGTTTTTTGAAGGTTTTTAATCTTTCGTGAAAATACTAAAAATTAATCTTCAAAATTAGTTTTCGGCAAGCTTTTAAGTAAAAATATTAAAAAAAAATATGGAGCCTTCAACAACAGGTGATTGACATTATATTTGTTTCGTTGTTTTTTTAAGTTTATATAGTTTTGATATTTTTAAACAATTTTTTTGTGAAGGTCTATAAATGTGCAATTTTTGTAGCATATATAGAAAAATAGCGGTGAGTTAAGCAGAGTTAAGCAAACAATTTTTTTTTGCTTAAGCCTAAAACACCTTGTGTAATAATAGAAAAAAAATTTGTTGCACTTTCTTGCACCTGATTAAAAAATTAAAATATATTTGTGCACCTATATAATTTTTATCTATTAACTACCTATTTTTAATGGAAAGCAACACAATACAGTGGATGTTTGCATTTATGTTTCTCGGTGAAGCTCATGAGTAAAAGATTATTAATTACTTCGGATCCTGTCATATCAAATATGAGAAAATTAAAAGAAAAAACCCCTCATAATTCGCTTATAGAGACAAAGCGTTTACTGATATTTGATTTAAATCTAGATGATGATGAAATAGATGTCAGGGATGATGACACACAATAACACAATCAATGAATGTGATGACATAATAGGTAACAAATACATATGGTTTTTTTTTATGTAATGTAGCATTTATACATGTAGTAAATAAGTTAACTTATTTTATAAAAAAGTAGCTTCAAAAAAATTCTAGTAACATTTCATCACCCAAAATGCAGAAAGGCGTAACAACACTTCTTAAAATTTTACAGGAGAGGAAAAAACCAAATGATATGAAAGCTTGTTTGATACTCAAAATGATTTATTCTAATTTGTATCAACATTTCTATGTTCAATTCTAATTTTATCTGGTTATCTGGTTATCTTTGAGAGTAGGATTATAAAATTTTATCAGAACATATATTTTGAAGCAGTACATCAGAATCAATAAAAAAGTCAATTTTGAATTTTTGTTGTTGTTAGGCCCTTATACATTTCAGGTCATGATTTTTTAATTCTGGATTCTTTAAGCGAAATAATGCAAAAAAAGTTAAAATAAGCAACCAGGAAAGCTCCCACCATTTAATTTCCATTTTAGGCATTAAATACCCCAATGTGCAACGCCTCGGTTTAAGACTTATTGGTATACACCTGCGACTTTAGAAAAACCTACAAGAAAAAGTCTAAAGAGGTTAAATTACACGCTCTCGGTAACCAGTTCACATTACCTCCTCTGGAAATTACTCAAGTCCTCAAGTCATTAAGTCGCAATTTTAGAATATTCCATATAGCATCAGCTGTGTGGCACGTAGTGCAATCTTTTTAAAACCATATTACGTTGATGTTCAGATCATTCAATTCAGGCTAAAAGAGATTGGTAATCATCAGCGTATAGAGCTCGCTGTAGAAGAGATAACCTAGCCAATGTCATTATTAAAGGATGAACGCGACAGCCCAAAATCCATACAAAATAGTGAATTTTTGGGATGCATTGGACGTTTTTGGATCTCATGTCGAAATTTTATATGTTCCCATTCGTATTCATCTACAAACGGGCCTTATTACTGCAGATGATTTTTCCTATCAACGAAAACTCACAACACGACTCTATGGTCGTTTACCTAGAGTTTTTGCATCAGTTGAGTTTTTTTGGACATGTTCAGGCCCAAATCATGACTCGAAATTCATCACGTTGTGGTTTGTGAAATGCTGTCTTTTCGTTTCTGTAATGAACGGATAATGGTCAGTTGTATACTGAACAGAGATGAATCGTTTTTTCGCTACTCATAAGTACTCATGAAATTTTGAATATGAGTGATTTAACAGTATTGAAATTCAACTGCTCTGATTCACTCGTACTCCCTACAACCTTGATTTATAAGTACAGGTTGCAATGAGTATGAGTATAACGTTGACATCGAACTCATACCATTCGAAATATGTTTGATTCATACGCCTACTCATTCAGATTCAAAAATTTAGAAAAATACTTATAATACTTATAAATGAATCGAGTGATTCGAATCATTCATCAAAATTTACAGTCGTAGTTGTTGTTGTATTTACAAAAAAAAAAAAAAAAGACAAAGACAGCAAGCAAAGCAAGCACTTAACCTTCTACTGAGTATTGTAGTGTTCGTACGCGAATCATACTTATTATGTGACTCTTGCAAATGTTGAGTCATCTGGAGTCGACATCAACAACATCATGCGTTTTGTTAAATACGAGTAAGATGAGTACTTTAAACTTTGAATATGAGTACTTTGAGTATGATGTTAAAATAAGTATGAATGCGTATCAATATCAGAAATTATGAGTATGATTCGATTCTACTCATCTTTTTGAATACTCATTGCTGATCTCTGATACTGAATCAATGGACTCGAATTTATGGTCAACATTGAGAATAGTCTTCTCTGTAGGACGATTATATATAATTGGAACATTACAATCCTTTGGTTAGGATTACGACCTAGCTTCTCACACAACTTATGTTAATTTTTTATATGAGTGGCGAAATATAAAGTTTAAAGTCGACCCCGAAAGCCATAGTTTTGAGAAACTTTTCGTGGCAATTTTTTTGTTTTCAGAGTTTTTGTTAGAAATCTGTTAAGAGGAAACCACCGTGAAAATATTTGTTTTATTTCAATTTGTTGGAGATGTCTGACCTGGGATTTGAACCGTGGGCTGAAGTCGAATAAGCTGATGTACTACTTACTCGACTATGGCAATTATAACGATTGTAAAATGGGCGAAATTAAGCAATATGATGCCCGAAGAGAACACCTATTTTGTTTGAACAGTTTTATTATTTACAAGAGTGTTGTTAACTTTTAACAGAACAGGGATAAGCAACTACTGTATGGAGTCCAACTCTTATCAATTTATATTTTGAATATTTATGCCATTCATCACTGTTAAACTCTATATAGCTGTTGCGTTTAATCTCACCTTATTTCCATAACTTTCTTGTTTTCAATATTCATTGTCTTTCAAAATAACGATAAATTTTTTAGCTATTTTTGCTTTTCAAAATCATTTCTTGTCCCAACACATTGCCAATGCAACATCAATCATATGCAATACAAAGCACAGCATGTAATAACAAGTATGAGTATTTTTTCCATTGAAATGACTGTGTAGTTACATATAGTACGAGGGCGAGTATTCTTTTCTCCAATACAGTTGGTAGTAATGTATAGTTCCTTCATACTTTTATTGCGCACTGTTCATAACCAATTTTTGTTTGGTTTTTATTTTTTTATTTTGAAATTCAATTTCATGTTTTACATCATAATAAATGTTGGAGAAAAGTTAAATTTTTTTTCTGTCGATGAGTTTCTTTCCATTCACTTTATGTATTTTTTTCAGAGAAGATAATTGCGGCCATAAATTTATGGGAATTTTTTGTTTACCATGTAATAAAAATAATGGAAATAAAAATAATTGAATTTTTTTACATCCTCGTTTTCTATAGGTTAATCACACGTAACATAACTGGTCACTACAACCCTTCAGTCAGGATTACGACCTGGTATCTTACACCACTTATGTGCATTAATTTTATACATGAGTGGTAGGACCTGCTATTTAAAGTCGACTCCGAACGGCAGATTCTTTTGAGAAACGTTTCTTGGCAAATTTTTTTTACTCTACTGCGTAATCATTCGATTATAATTTTACAGCACTATATTCCTATATTCCTTAATAGAAATGTTAACAACTGTGTAAGCATTTCTATATCTGCTCAAAGGTCATGCAATTTAGTTATTGACTTACTTACATACTTACTTCATTGGCCATTAACTCACCGATTAACAGATTTCGGCCCGCCCCAACACATCCTTCCAGGTGTCTCTGCTTTTTGCGAGCATACGCCAGTTGGTCACACCGAATGATGACATGGCTTCCTCGATTTGGTCCTTACAACGCCGACATGTCGTCCTCTTCGCCGACTTCCGCAGATCCCTGCATCAAATACCCGCCTCGCCGGAGCATCCTCCTCCATACGAACGACATGGCCGAGCCAGCGCAGCCGCTGGATATTAATACGCTGCACAACGTCTATGTCGTTGAGGAGCTCACACAGCTCACTGTTGGATCGGATGCAGAAATCATCACCAACTCGCACTGGACCGAAGATCCTACGTAGGACTTTTCCCTCGAATACTCTCATGTCTGCTGCACCAGTACTTAATAGGGTCCATGCCTCTGCGCCATGAAGCAGCACGGGTAGGATGAACGTCTTGTAGAGTTTTATTTTTGTTGTACGAGAGAGGTCTCTGCTACCCATTTGCCTATTGAGACCATAGTAGCACCTGTTGGCAAGAGTGATCCTGCGCTTGATCTCCAGACTGACATCATTTCTGGTGGTAACGGCGGAGCCAAGATAAATAAATTCCTTGACTGTATTAAAAGTATAGTTATCGGCCATAATCTGAGAATCACTACGTCGCACGTCTCTACTTCTTGATAACATAGACTTTGTTTTGCCAGACCGATCTTAGTAGACTCCCGTTCAATAGTACTAAAGGCAGCAGTAAGATCTCGCTTGGTATGCCCTATAATGTCAATGTAGTCAGCGTACGCAAGCAACTGGACACTTTTTTTAAAAATATTGCCATTGCGATTTACTCCTGCCTTTCGTAGAACATGAAAGAAGGGATCGCCTTGTCTAAAACCTCGCACGATATAAAAAGTCGGAGAGGTCCATTCGTACCTTGAAGGAGATGTATGAATTTCTCAACGTCATTATGCATAGCTTTATCAGCTTCTCAGGTATACCGAGCTCAGTTATTGCCGCAAAAACATGTTCTCTTATGGGACTATCGAAGGCTGCCTTATAGTCGACAAAGAGATGGTGTGTGTCGACTTGTTTTTCGTGGGCCTTTTCCAGGATTTGGCGTAGTGTGAAGATCTGGTCGATGGTGGACTTGCCAGGTCTGAAGCCTCGCTGATAAGGTCCAATCAGTGTTTTGACGAATGGCTTCATTCGTTCCCACAATACGCCTATAAGAACCTTATATGCGGTAAGGAGAAGGCTTATACTCCTGTAGTTGAGGCATATCGTAGGGTCTCCCTTTTTCAGGACAGGACTGAGGTTCTAATCGTTGGGCATACTTGCCTTCAACCATATTTTGTAAATAAGCTAGTGCAAGCGCCCTACCAACTCATTACATCCGGTGTTAGAAAATTCAGCGGGAAGGCCATCAGGACCTGCCGATTTATTTAGTCATTGACACATCAAACAATACCACGTACAAAAAAATGCAACAAAAATATTTCTTTTTCTGCATTTTGCATGAAATTTTTAGTTGGTTATAATAGCGAATAGAAAAACAAGTCACAGCTGTTGCAATTACCCGTTTTACATTATTTTGAATTTATTTTATTTTCTGTCATTTTGTGCTGCAAATTTCATTGTGTTTTGTTTTAATAAATATTCACACAAAATAACTTTTCTCTCAAATTTTCGACATTCAGTCACAGATGTGCATTTGATAGCAGTATGTCCTTCAATTTAGATTTGTTTCAAATAAAACTTAATTTCATTCTAATGGTACAGAAGGAAGTAATAAGATTTGAAGCTATAAGACAGTCCTGACTACACCATAATCCTTCCTCCATCAAAATTTCATGAGATCATGGGAATTGTAATGGTCTAAATCATTCAAATTATAATTATTATTTGATGTGTGTTGGCTTATTAGACGCAAGGCCACAGTTCAAACCCCAGGTCAGACATCAAAACGAAAATATGAAAAATATTTCTTCGGCGACTTCCTCTCAGAAGATTTCTGGCAAAAAATCTGAGAATAAATAAAATTACCACGAAAAGTTTCTCAAAAATCTGTCGTTCGGAGTCGACTTTAATCTGTACGTCCCACCTCTCATGTATGAAATAATTAACACACACAACATGAGCGGTTTGAGAAACTACGTCGTAATCCTGACTGGAGGGTTGTAATGACCAATTATGTATGTATGAATTTAGAAAAAAATTACTCTTACATTTTTTACACATACTTATTTGAAAAATCCAAGACGTTTCTTACTGTATATCTTACATAAGGATTAGCGGTAAGGATTTGCTTACGTAAAGTCAAAGAGAAAATACTACAGAATACCATCCGGGTTTTTAGAAAATTTCAAAGAACAAAGAGAGCCGTACAAGTGCATAATTTCAATCCATATTTCTGGTCCACGTCGATACAATACTATCCACTTTAGTACCTGCTTAATTGGTTACTACAAACCTATTCGCAGGATTACAATCTATCTTCTCACCCACACATTTCGCGGGTTTTTATTGTATCTAAGAGTGACGGGACTAACAGTTTAGAGTCGATTCTAAGACAGATTTTTTGAGAAACTTTTCATAGCAATTTTAAAAATATTGGTTCATATTTCGTTTTGTTCAAGATGCGCAAGCTGGGGTTTGTATCAAGGACTCTCGTCTAAGAAGGCAACAACCTACTAGATTACGACGACTTTAACATCTGTATTCCATCTGTATAGCTAGAATCTGCGTAATGTTCTGTTCTAAACTTACCAACTTTTTATATACATTTTCAATGCATTTAATTACTCCACGGTTTTATACGATTTCGCAAAGTGAGGGAACCTTATTATTTCGTATCTTTATCTGTCTCCTTAGTAATATTACAAGGTTTCTCTTATAGGTTTGCTTGATGTCCTTTAAATTAATACAATCATATTAAGTTATTGGTTTATTTTATTTTGACACTAATGTCAACAAAACTTGACAGCAAGTATGTAATTTTAAGATGTTTATTCATTTATTTATTCAATATACGTATATAGAAGTATGAACAAGAGTGATAAATATTTTATGCTGTTATTAGATTTTAAGATCAGAAGTAATGTTTAGTTATAGGATTTATTAATAACTTAACAAGAATTATGTATATTAAAATGTACATAATAAGTTAAGGAAATCTATTAATAGATCAAGGACTATAAAAGAAAAATAAATAAAATTCTATTGCATGTAAATGATGAGATAACAAATCAAAGGGAAAAGTAAAGAGAATTAAATTCGTACACTTCGCAGTGCACTGTCCTAAAAGAACTCCATGGAACACATTCACGAAGAACATTCGCTAAGGAAATTACATTTTTACACGCAACTCTAAGAAGAGGTTGCAAGTTGCAAGGATATATGTAAACATGCTCAGGGCATTTTAAATAGTAGGACGAACTAAGGAATTCAAAGAAGTCGCCGTAGTTTAGTAGGTAGTGTGTTGGCTTATTAGACGCAAAAGCCTGGGTTCGAGCCAGACACCAAAGTCAAATACAAAAAGTATTTTTTCGGCGACTTCCTCTCAGCAGATTCTGGCAAAAACTCTGAGAGTAAATAAAATTGCCATGAAAAGTTTCTCAAAAATCTGTCGTTCGGAGTCGACTTTAAACTGTAGGTCCTGCCACTCATGTATACAATTAACACACACAACATAAGTGGTGTGAGAAACTAGGACGTTGTACAATGGGTCAATTCGACCTCCGGATACTGTACTTGTCTTAATTAACAAGTACACGTTCTAACCTGACCTAACCTAAGGAATTCAAAAACCCCAAACGAAATATATCGTTACGTGGACAGATCGCAGTTGTCTAAAAGGTAGTGTGTTGGCTTATTAGATGTAAGGCCATGATTCAAATACCAGCCCAGACATCTCGAATAAAACGAAATATTGGAAAAAATATTTCTTCGGCGGCCTCCTCTCAGCAGTTATATGGCAAAAACTCTGAGAATAAATAAAAAATTGCCATGAAAAATTTCTCAAAAAATCTGTCTTTCGCAATCACACTTAAACTGTAGGGTATGCAATTCATGTATAAAAGTAACACACACAACACCGATGGTGTAGAAGCTAGGTCGTAATCCAGACTAAAGGGTTATTATGACTAATTAAGTAAGTAAGTTAAGTGGACAAAAACAAACTAATGAAATAAAATAGCATTAGAAAATACGAGAGTTGGAACGAAACAGTTTTCAGAAATAAACGAACAACACTAAACAGATAAAATAAGATAGTAAAGGGCACAGTTGCCAATCAGTGGCTTGTAATATACATACACATACATACATACATAATTGGCCATTACAACCCTTCAGTCAGGATTACGGCCTAGCTTCTCACACCACTCATGTTGTGTGCGTTAATTTTATACGTGAGTGGCGGGACCTACAGTTTAACGTCGACTCCGAACGACAGAATTTTGAGAAACTTTTCATGGCAGTTTATTTTACTCTCAGAGTTTTTGCCAGAAATCTGCTGAGAGGAAGTCGCCGAAGAAATATTTTTTTTTTCATATTTCATTTTTGATGTCTAACCTGGGATACGAACCCGGGCTTTACGAATAGTAAGCCAACACACTACCTACTACACCACGGCGACTTCGGCTTGTAATATAGGTATTGCTTTTGACAGACATATTGATGCCGTTACCTGTAGAATATAACATCGTACAAATGTCCGTATTGACTTCTTTGGGTGGAACGCATCCGAAATGTTCAATTTCACCGATGAAATAAGTTATGTTGGCTTTAAGAACCACTGTGTCTTGTGAGATATTTGCATAAACCTGTGACTTAAGAATACAGCACAAAAAATGTCTGGTTGCCTTGGTGGGCTAATGTGTAGTTTGATAGACTATCTGGAGACTCTGATCTGTTACACTACGTCGATCATATGGTGGAAGTTAGTCTCGTATATAATTAACCCTAGACGGTTACTGTTCGTCGAATCGACGAAGCTCGCTTACTCTTTATCATATAAGTCTTTTATGTTTTACCAAATTTCGCTCTTTTTTTTCAACAACGTTAGTTGATTATGAAAGCATGCAGTCAGTAGACGAAAAAAAATTTCTTTTTGTTCGTCGGTTAACGACCAAAATGACCATCCAGGATTAAAAAATGGATGACCAGGGTACGTTATCAACCAACATTGTTGATAAAAAGTGCGATATTTGGTCAAACATAAAAGAATTAGTTGATAAAGAGTAAATGAGGTTCGTCGATTCGACGAACAGTGACCAATTAGGGTAAAGTGTTCGTCGATTCAACGAAGAGTAACCGTAATGTACAAAAATGAAGACTAACCGTCCAGGGTTAAATATAATTTATAATTGTATTGTAATTAATAAATAAAGATTTTTGTACAATGGGTCAATTCGACCTCCGGGTACTGTACTTGTCTTAATTGACAAGTACACGTCCGCCACACGGTAGCCGACATCAAATCTTAAAGCTTTCATCCAGAATTGCCAATGTGCTATGAACTAAGTGACATGTAGCGACGTCTCTTTGAAATTACATGTCCTTAGAGTCTAGATCATCCTATTCATGCCAAAATAAAGTTGATAATTATCAGTCTATAGTGTTTGCCTGGCCAAAGTCGTTTTCAAATATATATGTACCGAAGACTCGGCCAGCACAAAACCCACACCACTCTACTGTGCCAATTTGGGTACGCTCCTTTTACGTGCTGAAAAGAACTTTTTTTAACTGTTTTTGATTTCTTGTAAAGAATTTTTCTAAGTTTCCTTGCCGTTTTCGTTTGGTATTAAATACGTTAAAAGAAAATAAATATGATCTGTATCGACTTTTCCTCTTTGTAGAGTAGGAAACGAATACACTATTGGCCTTAAGTTAAGGTTACAACCTAGGTTCTCACATCACACATCTTATATACATACATCATTGGTCATTATAACACGTCAGTCACGATTACTACGTAGCTTCTCACACCACTTATGTTGCGTGTGTTAATTTTATACATGAGTGGCGGGACCTACAGTTTAAAGTCGACTCTAAACGATAGATTTTTTGAGAAACTTTTCATGACAAATTTTTGTTTACTCTCAGAGTTTTTGCGAGAAATATTTTGATGGGAAGTCGCCAATGAAATACATTTTCGTATTTCATTTCGTTGGAGATGTCTGAGTGTGAACCGTGGCCTCATATCTAATGAGCCAACATATACAATATCTAGCCGTAAAAAGAAACGGGGTTTTCAACAGGGACTTCAATATGTGGCATTTGGTTATCCTGTTAAACTACGTATATCTTTTAAAATAATAGTCAATCCACAATATCAACAACACATGCGAATAATGAAATCGTCTTATAAAAATGGCAACTGATCCTAATTGTCATCGAAAAATCAACTTCAGTCATGGTGCCTATTTCTGGATGAATGAGTACATGCGCACACAAAATTGTTGAATTTGGAACAACACTAATCACTTCCTATTTGTAAATCCAAATGGAACAAATTGTGTGTGAGATGTTATCAAAATGTTCATCGATCTCTTGTATCTGGTGTATCCTTATACACTTAATACTTATAATTCTAAATAAAACAAATTGTGGTTGAGATATCATCGATAATTTTCATCGATCTCTTGTTTCTGGTGTATCCTTAAACACTTCCTATTTGTAAATCTAAATGGAACAAATTGTGTGTGAGATATTATCGAAATTTTTCATCGATCTCTAGTAACTGGTGAATCCTTAAATACTAACTATTTGTAAATCTAAATAAAACAAATTGTGGTTGAGATATCTTCGATAATTGTCATCGATCTCTTGTATCTGTTGTATCCTTAAAAACTTCCTATTTGTTAATCTAAATAAAACAAATTGTGTGTAAGATATCATCGATAATTTTCATCGTTCTATTTTATATGGTGTATCCTTAAGCACTTCCTATTTGTAAATCCTAAGAAAACAAATTGTTTTTGAGATATCAGCGCAAATTGGCATCGATCTCTTATAAGTGGTATATCCTTAAACACTTCCTATTTGTAAATCCAAATGGAACAAATTGTGTGTGAGATATTATCGAAAATTTTAATCGATCTATTGTGTCTGGTATACACTTAAACACTTCCAATTATTAAATCTAAATAAAACAAATTGTGTGTGAGATATCTTCGATAATTGTCATCGATCTCTTGTAACTGGTGAATCCTTAAATACTGACTATTTGTAAATCTAAATGAAATAAATTGTGTGTGATATATCATCGATAATTGTCATCGATCTTTTGTGTCTGGTGTATCCTTAAACACTTCCTATTTGTAAATCTTAATGAAACAAATTGTGTGTGAGATATCATCGATAATTTCCATCGATATCTTGTACCCTTAAACACTTCCTATTTGTAAATCTAAATGAAAGAAATTGTGTGTGAGGTATCATCGATAATTTCCATTGATCTCTTGTATCTGGTGCATCCTTGAACACTTACTATTTGTAAATCTAAATGAAACAAATTGTGTGTGAGATATTATCGCAAAATTTAATCGATCTATTGTGTCTGGTATACGCTTAAACACTTCCAATTATTAAATCTAAATAAAACAAATTGTGTGTGAGATATCATCGATAATAGTCATTGATCTCTTGTATCTGGTGTATCCTTAAGCACTTCCTATTTGTAAATCTAAATAAAACAAATTGTGGTTAAGATATTATCGAAAATTTGCATCGATCTCTTGTATCTGGTGCATCCTTAAATACTTCCTATTTGTAAATTTAAATCAAACAAATTATGTGTGAGATATTATCGAAAATTGTCATCGTTCTCTTCTATCTGGTGTATCCTTAAGCACTTCTTATTTGTAAATCTAAATAAAACAAACTGTGGGTGAGATATCACGGATAATTGTCATCGATCTCTTTTATATTGTGCATCCTTAAACACTTCCTACTTGTATTTTTAAATGAAACAAATTTTGTGTGAGATATCATCGATAATTGTCATCGATCTCTTGTATCTTGTGTATCCTTAAACACTTCGTATTTGTAAATCTATATAAAACAAACTGTGGGTGAGATATCATCGATAATTGTCATCGATCTCTTGTATCTGGTGTATCCTTAAACACTTCCTTTTTGTTAATCTAAATAAAACAAATTATGTGTGAGATATTATCGAAAATTGTCATCGATCTCTTGTATCTTGTGTATCCTTAAACATTTCGTATTTGTAAATTTAAATAAAACAAACCGTGGGTGAGATATCATCGATAATTGTCATCGATCTCTTGTATTTGGTGTATCCTTAAACACTTCCTACTTGTAAATTTAAATGAAACAAATTGTGTGTGAGATATCATCGATAATTGTCATCGATCTCTTGTATCTTGTGTATCCTTAAACACTTTGTATTTGTAAATCTAAATGAAACAAATTGTGTGCGAGATATCATCGATAATTGTCATCGATCTCTTTTATATGGTGCATCCTTAAACACTTCATACTTGTAAATTTAAATGAAACAAATTGTGTGCGAGATATCATCGATAATTGTCATCGATCTCTTGTATCTTGTGTATCCATAAAGACTTCGTATTTGTAAATTTAAATAAAACAAACCGTGGGTGAGTTATCATCGATAATTGTCATAGATCTCTTGTATTTGGTGTATTCTTAAACACTTTGTATTTGTAAATCTAAATGAAACAAATTGTGTGCGAGATATCATCGATAATTGTCATCGATCTCTTGTATCTTGTGTATCCTTAAACACTTTGTATTTGTAAATCTAAATGAAACAAATTGTGTGCGAGATATCATCGATAATTGTCATCGATCTCTTTTATATGGTGCATTCTTAAACACTTCCTACTTGTAAATTTAAATGAAACAAATTGTGTGCGAGATATCATCGATAATTGTCATCGATCTCTTGTATCTTGTGTATCCATAAACACTTCGTATTTGTAAATTTAAATAAAACAAACCGTGGGTGAGTTATCATCGATAATTGTCATAGATCTCTTGTATTTGGTGTATTCTTAAACACTTTGTATTTGTAAATCTAAATGAAACAAATTGTGTGCGAGATATCATCGATAATTGTCATCGATCTCTTTTATATGGTGTATCCTTAAACACTTCCTACTTGTAAATATAAATGAAACAAATTGTGTGTGAGATATCATCGAAAATTTTAATCGATCTCTTGTATCTGGTGTAACCTTAAACACTTCCTATTTGTAAATCTAAATAAAACAAATTGTGTGTGAGATATTATCGATAATTGTCACGATCTCTTTTGTATGGTGCATCCTTAAATACTTCCTACTTGTAAATATAAATGAAACAAATTGTGTGTGAGAGATCATAGAAGATTTTCATCAATTTCTTCTATCTGGTGTATCCTTATACACTTCCTATTTTTAATCTAAATAAAACAAATTGTGTGAGATATCATAGATAATTGTCATTGATCCCTTGCATTTGGTGTATCCTTAAGCACTTCCTATTTGTAAATCTAAATAAAACAAATTGTTTGTGAGCAGTCGCCGTAGTTTAGTAGGTACTGTGTTGGCTTATTAGACGTAAAGCCAGGGTTCGAGCCCCAGGCCAGACATCAAAACAAAATATTAAAAAAATATTTCTTCGGCGAGACTTCCTCTCAACAGATTTCTGACAAAAATTCTGGGAGTAAATAAATATGCCATGAAAAGTTTCCCAAAAATCTGTCGTTCGGAGTCGACTTTAAACTGTAGGTCACGCCACTCGTGTATAAAACTAACACATACAACATGAGTGGTGTGAGAAGCTGGGCCGTAATCCTGACTGAAGGGTTGTAATGGCCAATTATGTTATATTATGTCATCCAGTAAACTATATCACACAACCGTGTGATATATCGATTAAAAAATATAACATAATAATAATTATAATATAATAATTATAGTATATAATAATAATTATAATTGAATTAAATCTGTCTTATATAATGAAGTTCGGTAATTTAGAATCTATGGTATTCTATAGAATCCACAAAAATTATAATTGAAATACAATACAAGACATAAATCATTATTTGTTACTTACTGTTCAAAATATTTAAAGTTATTGAAAAAGTATATGTATACTATTTTGCTTCTTGATCTTCTCGTGGTAAAATTAGTATTTCTTGATTGGAATATTTTAAAATTTACTTCGGTTTTTCTTTTTTAGCTCTTATTTTTTGACAACAAGTAAAGCTTTTATCGAAATTTGTTTTTCAATAAGTGACAAACTTGTTAAATATTAATCAAATATATTATATGGTTGGTACCATGACACAGACAGGCAACATCATCACATCACCGCAAAAGCCAATGAACATCCATCCGCCTTTGCTCTAGAAACGATGCTTCAATAACTTTTTCTGTTTTTTAAATGGAACTCTGTACAGTAACCTTGAATTCTGATGTGCATACAAGTGTTGTGTTTCTGATAGAGTTTGTTACTTTACGTGTACATACACATGTACATAAAAGGAGCATGAAAGTTACAATACAGGTAAATTCAAACAAATTATTTAAAAAGAAAAAAAAACATACATAAAAGTCAAACTGCACAGCTGGGTTCTTTTCCTATGAGTAGAAAAGTGTCAAAATTATTCCAAAGAATAATTCATTGACTTTAACCCTGGATGGTTACTGTTCGTCGAATCGACGAAGCTCATTTACTCTTTATCATATAAATTTCGCTCTATTTTTCAACAACGTTAATGAAAGCTTGACTAAAAAAATTTTTTTTTATCCAGGGTTAATAGCTTCATTTGATTACCTATGAAAAATCAAACGGTTTTGGGCATTGTGGGTAAGGTAAGTTTTTCATAAGCATTGTATTCAGAGTGTCAATAAAATTAGCAATTAAGACCTTGTGATGCCATATTATGTTACTATTCTGTTTTTCCTTAACTAATCTGTAGTGTGTTGGCTTATTAGATGTGAGGCCACAGTTCAAATCTTAGGTTAGATATTTCCAATAAAACAAAATACAAAAAAAATTTTCTTCGGCAAATGTCTCTCAGCAGATTTCTTTCAGAACTCTGAGTTTAAATAAAATTGCCATGAAAAGTTTTTCAAATATCGGAATCTACTTTAAATTGTAGGTCCCTACAATCATCTATAAAAATAACACACAATATTAGTAGGTCGTAGTTCTGACAAAAAGGTTGTAAAGACCAATTATGTGAAAACAATAAGCAAGTTACTTCCTAATTAGTAACAAGATGTAGTATTAATGCCAAAAGTGCCAATTAGGAATTATTACGAACGAATTAAAGAGCTTGTTTGACATGCCTTCACAATACGTACCAATCTAATCTAAAAAATCAATTTAAAATCTATCTTTTGCTTGCAAATAATGAAATGCTATATTTTTGGTGCATAATTTCAAGTGCTTATCTTATAGGAAAAGCACTAACAGAGTTTCTCTGTGGATTGCAGTCATGAAGCAAAAGGGCAAAATAGACTTTGAAAAAATCTTTATTTCAATAAATTTACTTACTTAACTTATTTAATTGGTCATTGCAACCCTTTAAGCAGGGTTACGATCCAGCTAGAACGATAGATTTTGAGGGACTTTTTATTGAAATTTTATATACTCCCAGAGATTTGGTCAGAAGTGTGCTGAGAGAAAGTCTCGTTTCTTTCGAGATATCTGGGTTGGTTCGCAAACACTTATATGAGCAATGAAGGAATGTTATAAATTCATTAAATTTTGACTACTGCGGTCAAATAAAATTTTAGAAGAAACAACAACAGTTACATTGCTACACATCGTTAGACTAAAAATACTAACAGCAATAAATTAAGTGCGGTCGCACGGTTGTATACGTCTTCGAAACAAAATGCAGCATTCCATTCACTATGGGGGATACATAAATATAATAAATGTTTAAGAAATTTAAAAAAAATAATGCTTTAAAGCCTACCGTACGTACGTCGCCGTAGTCTAGTAGGTAGTGTGTTGGCTTATTAGACGTAAAGCCAGGGTTCGAGCCCCAGGCTAGACGTCAAAACAAAATACAAAAAGTATTTCTTCGGCGACTCCATCTCAGCAGATTTCTGACAAAAACTCTGAGAGTAAATAAAAACTGCCATGAAAAGTTTCTCAAAAATATGTCGGTCGGAGCCGACTTTAATTGTAGGTCCCGACACTCATGTATAAAATTTAACACACACATTATAAGTGGTGTGAGAAACTAGGTCGTAATCCTAACTGAAGGATTGTAATGACCAATTATGTTATGTTATGAACTTTTAAGACTCATAGTTGTCGTTAACATCTTTTTAAACCCATGATTCTATTCGGATTTTTTGTATATAAGTTCTGTATAATAGTTTGTAAAAATTCCACAGCTGTATAAAGTTATACTTAGCATGATGCATGCGAATGGCAAAAGCAGCTGAACCTACGACAGCCCACAGGTTTCGAAACATACTGTAAACTCTCTCGAACAGGCGTAAGAATTCAACATGCTGTCGGCAAGTATTTATTCAATCCATATCATTTGACTTGCAAAATGGAATAACACCAGTAAGTTTAGCGTAAGTAAAAAATATCCCTTTAAGGGGGAACTGGCAGGCGTGTTCCCTCGATGCCCTATATGGTTTTGGTGTTAAGTTTAAACTAACCCAAATTCCGGATGACATCGATCTTCACCATGTCTAGATCTTCAAACGTTCTATCACCCAAAAACCGATGACTTCTGTTCTTATGAATTAAATGATGATCACATTAAAATCAATTTATTTATTTTTTTTTTGCCTTCAAAGATTGGAATACTCAATGAAATTCTACATTTTCTAGTGTAGAATTTCAAATGGTTTTTCCTGTATGATAAACACTAATGGCGTTGACATCTGTTCTGAAGTGCAGGGTATAAGAGGTGTTGTACCGGTTCCGTTTCATAAACTTTATAGCAACTTCTGCAGTAAACGTGGTTGGACGGACAGCGCCTGTCAGCGAAACTGCCAATAAGCACTATTAGAGTTCCTGCTAGAATGCAAATCGTTCTTTTAAACTGTTAGTTAACTGGTTCTCCCATTATGCATTGCAGTTCGTTTCCCTCTATGCCACAGTGACCCGGAATCCAGCAGAGACGGCAATTGTGTTGACGCATACGATCTGTGCAACTCTTGACGCCTTTTCATTTGACACTTTCATTGTTGCTTCACTGTCACACACTTATGATCAAGTTTGAAGGTAGTAGGTCCCCGGTTTCAACCATATGTACAGCATGTTCAATACCAAAAAATCGCCGCCTGAAATACGATGACCAAGTTAGGTTTTTGTAAGAGCCGTTCAGTGTCAGTGTATTGGAATAGATTTCAAATACAATTCCACATACCATTTTGAAGCCAGCTGTGAAGATCGTTACACCACCATCAGCGATGAAAGCTTCAGCAATCCATTCTTCCCGTGCTGGAGTGTGAGTATCCAATCCATATTAATAGCCGATTATGGGTAAAAAATATATTATCTCAAGGAAAAAAGGTACCTTTTTTCCGTGTATCGTTATTCTACAAAACTTATACAATCTCAAATAAAAATTTCTAAATTAATCTTTTGGAAAAATAACACTATGCGCCAAAATAAAAAAAAAAGTAAATACACCCAGCTATTGACATAGTCCAAGTTGTGAGTTTTGTTTTATTTCACAAAAACTGTTTTTTGGACTTTAAAACATTTATTGATTACACAAATATTTCTGAACCGATGTCCAAAATTTAAACCTTTTTAGAAAGCAGAGGGATGAACCTTTAAAACGATATACATATATATATTATTTGACTTAATATATTATGTGGTTTGATGAAGTTTACCTCAAATGCAAATTTTTTTGAAATTTTTTTAGGTGTAGCTATTCTTAATTGCAAACTTTAATTAAAAAATATGAAATAAGTGATTACATTCTGAAAATGCATTATCTTATGAAGAGATTGATACTTCGTTTGATCCAATCGGACAACTCATATAATAAATATAACGCGACTGTTGTACTATTTAAATAATAACTACGGTAATTTTTGTCCGACTCATTTTGTTTTGTTTGACTCATAACACGCAAGTTTGAACCATATGTTTATGTATACCACTTTAATAGGCTCATTTGTCGCCTTTTCAAAAAACTTTTGATTTTGAAAATAAGTTGAAAAATGTTTGGGTAATTAAAAATAATGTGTGAAAAGATCGAAAATACAGTTTTTATCAAATAAAACAAGTTTGGATGGTTCGAGAAATATAAAAAAAATATTTTTGAGTTCTACTCAATAAAACTCACAACCTACACTATGTCATTAGCTGGGTGTATTTGACTGTCGCACCGTGTAAATGGTTTCTATTGACTGCAACCTACGTACATGAGTGGTAAAACTTCCATCACAAAAAAAAAACACATTTTCATGCGATATTAAATTTCATATTTGTAATACAATATTCGAATCTCGATATAAATATGTGAACTCAAATGGTCTCAAATTGACAGCGTTAATATAATAAATATCACATACATACATAAATATCACATACATACATATGTATGTATGTATAAATGTATTTCAATTAATTATATATGCAAGCCTGTGAATCCTGGATGCAATTATTAAGATTTATTTTATTTTAATTAATGGCAACAACAATGAAATTGCATCGCATAATACATATTGGCATGGAAACTCAAATAAATAATTATTTATTTATTTTTTATTTATTTTATTTATTAATCATAGCACAACAAGATAATAATCTTATAAATGAAAGTGCTATGGGAGGACATCAAATAGGAAAAAGTAATAACAAATCGCTCATTATGTGAGTAATGAATTGTTTGAAATACAGTATAACTAAAAATGAATAAGAATAAGAACATGATTTAACCTCAGGAAATAGCAATCGATACAAAAAAATTAGGATAAGAAAATGAGTATATGTAAAAAACTAAATTAGGAAAGATACTAATATAAAGAAAAATACAAACAAGGAAATATATTCATATAATGAGATACAATGAAACTTAAATAATAAATTAGAAAAATGAAAATAATTAATCACTAATAAAAATGAAGAGTAAAAATGTATAAACAATCAAAATATGTTACAAACTACTTAAACAGATTGTATAACTCCTTTTTGAACTTAGTTGCATTGCCTATGTTCTGAATATAATTAGATAGTGCATTCCAAAGACTGATGGTGTGTATAAAGAACTGTCGTTTCGACAAAAGAGTCCTATGCCTTAATTGGATAATTTTCCTACCGCGGTTGGATCTAGCAAATCTAATCCTGCTAAATAAGTATACTGGCTGTTCCAAAGTAATAATCTTATGGAGGAGAATTAGGCACTTAATATTCAATAGATTATCAAAATGAATACCACATATCTGGTAAGAAAATTGTGATATATGGTCCCGACGTCCCTTAATAAATACATATCTGGCTATGTTATTATAAGCCAAGTTGAGTCTCCGCCTATCATCCGCATCACAGTTTGCGAAAAATTACCCAAGCAACTTAATGTTAATGAAAATCGTCAAAAAAATAATTAAAAAAATAAATATTAAAAATAAATCTTTGGAGTTGGTTGACGTTGAAACAAAAATTTAATTTGTTTTTAAAAGCTTACATAATAAAAGTTTCAGATTGGATGTAAAATGTGCAAAATTAATTTAAATATTTTGAATGATTCTATAGAGTATATCGCATTTTTAAATTTATATATTTATGGGTCATATTAATTTAAAAATTTAAGGTAGTTCTATGAGAATCAAACAAGTCCAGGAACCACTCGGAGCTTCCGATGAAGCGACTCAGACTGCCAATATCAATGCATGACAATTCATCCAGATCCTCCATGTACTAGACACTCAGGTGTGTCTTTCTCTTCCGAGGTGATGTCAACTACCCAGCGAGATCATGCCATTTGTCCCCCGTTTGACCGTTTCTTATGGGATTTTCTTAAGCCGCAGTTATATGCGAAGAAATCAAAAAGTGTGGTTCTTAAATTCAACACAACCCACGCATACATACATAATTTGTCATTACAACCCTTCAGTCAGGATTACAACCACACCATTTATGTTGTGTGTGTTAATTTAGACATGAGTTGCGGTGCCTACAATTAAAGTCGATTCTAAACGATAGTTTTTTGAGAAACTTTTCAGGGAAATTTTATTTACTCCCAGAGTTTTTGCCAGAAATCTGCTGAGAGGAAATCGCCGATGGAGGGGATGAAGATGTCAACATACTACCTACTAGACTAGGGCGAATACATAAACCAATTAGTCGGTCAATTTCAGCTTGATTAGTTATTTAGAGTCATGGAAAATTGAACAATTCCGATGCGGTCCATAGCGAGAAGCCAAGACAGACATTTGTATCATGATATATTCTAGTCTTTCAAACTAATAAAGAGTTTGGATGATAGCACATATATATTTTGTATTTTGATAAGAAGCGCCTAGTATACGATGCGTGGATTGTTACCAAATAAGCACAATAAAACATAAGTTTACGTCTTGTATTTGGAACAAAAAACATTTCGAAACGGAATATTAAAAAAAATTCATTAAAATTTTCCTAAAATTTATTTGCATTTCTTTTTTTCTTTTGATATGCAATTTAACTCATAAGATAGAAGTACAAAGATCTTTAGCGTATATGGCCTTTTATTTATATTTTAAATATCTATGCATGCATGAGCATATTTCTTGCATGAGCTATTGCTAAACGTCGGAATGTTTATACTATTCGTGTATTCGTAGTTTATCTGCACATATTTTTACTCAAAATGATTCTTTTTGTCGACATGTGTTTCTTAGTTACGTTTCCTTTTGTATACCATATATTACCGAAAAACGTTACAGTATTTTTAGTTAGTCTTTCGTTTTGTCTCAACATTAGTTTAGTAAACATTTAAACTGTTCTATCAAAAAGAGTGGTCTGTTCTAGTAACGCACCACTCATTTTATGATCATCCTAGCGAGAGGACTTTATTCTAATTCAAGTGGATAAACCAACACTCATGCATCGACGAAATGCAGGATTTGCCAAAAACATCGCTGATGTCCGTAACAGTACATACTTACATACATACATAATTGGTTATTACAACCCTTCAGTCAGAATAACGACCTAGCTTCTCACACTACTTATGCAGTGTGTGCTAATTTTATACCCGAGTGGCGCGACATTCAGTTTAAAGTCGACTCTGAATGACAGATTTTTGAGAAAATTTTTATGGCAATTTTATTTACTCTCAGAGTTCTTACCAGAAATTTGCTGAGAGAAATATGATTTCATATTTAGTTTTGATAGAGATGTTTGAGCTATTGTTTAAACCTCGTATCTAATAAGCCAACACACTAACTATTAAGTTTTGTGAATTTTTTATCGTGACTTGGGCCTTTACAATAATAAATTCAACTGGCCAGGATCCGAATTAGTATTGCAACCGACGTTGGCTCACTGAATTTACTCTGGAGCAGACAACAGACACTAACATTCAGCAAAAAATCATTTTCAGTGTGTGTATGTGAACACCCAAAATTGTCGAATTTGTGACCGCACCAAACGCCATGAGGTCCAAGAGATTCCAATGTTTGGTATTGATTTTGGGATGGCAGAATCATGGAATATGGAATTTATTTACCACGTCCCTTCACTGTCAATGGCAAGCAGTACATGATTTTAGGCAAAATGAAATTTTAAAAGAAGGTAGAGGTAGATGTAAAACGACTATTACTCATTAATTTGTTTATTTTATTTCTTCCGCATAGTCAGTGTAGCAAAATTATACGTAGCAACCGTAAAATCTAATTGAAATATGTTTTATATTTGACAGCTAAATTTCGACAAGAAGAGCGTTCCATGTACTTATAGAGCGGCTAAGGAGCGAATTATCTCTTTATTGTTTTACGTTATCCTTTCACTAATCCTTTATTAATGAATATTTTTTACAAGACAGACGAGTATTACATAAAAATCTACAATTTTTGGTCATTAGCAATACGTTTATCGGATTTTGGTTATGCCTTAACACATCCTTTCAGGCGCCTCTGCGTTTTGCGCGCTTTTTCCAGTTGATCGCAACAAAAGTGTTTCCTTGATTTGGTCCTTCCAACTCTGACAAGGTCGTCCTCTATGACTCGCAGGCAACCCTTTCTGTCCGAACTACTACCCAGCCACCGCAGTCGCTGGATATCAACACGCGACAAAATTTATGTCGTTGTTAGATCAAATGAGGAAATTATCGCCAACTTGCACTGGCCTGCTATATCGGTACTTTATAGCATCCATGCTTCTGCACCGTAAAGAATCACGCTAGGACGAGCGATATGTACAATATTAGTTCCATGGTACAATAGAGGTCTCTGCTGCTCAATTCTTTATTAAGACCATTATTATTAAGACATATACTGGCATAAGTGACCCTACGCTTGATATCTAAACTGACATCATTTTTGCTGGCAACGGCAGAGCCAAGATAAACAAATTCACTACCAACATCGAAAGTATAGTTATCGGCCGTAATCTGGAGTCTAATGTAGCCTATGTTTCTACAACATTTTGTCACCATTAATTCCAGACTATCCTGATCGACTCCCATTCAATTCCACGTGTCTGCCCGTGACCTTTACGAATGGCGACTGTGATCGAGAAGACAGTGAGATCGAGTTTATGTAGTTAAGATGGTTGGTACGCTTTCTATTCATCGAGGGCGAACCGTGCTGCGAGATTCCTCGTTGACCCAGGATAGGTTGAAGTTCCGGAAGAATTTTTTTGCTTATGGCCAATTTCACTGAGGTAGGTGGAATACCAAATTCGATTGGCGAGGTTTCGGGAAGGAGTGCATCTGCTCTGGTGAGCTCGTCGGTCCAGAGAGTGTCGAGACAACTACGGCTCGTTGTAACGAGTTTAGAGTTGACCGTAACTCTCGAAAGGCATCTAATAGTAGTTTGGTTATCAAAAAATATATAGATACGGGTGAAAGCAGCACCAAAGATCCATTGAGCAGCCTGAAGCAAGCTGCATTGATCCGGCAGTCGAAGGGAAATGTACAGGTCAAATTTCACAGAATACACACTGCTACCGACCCTATTATCGAGGGTATACATACATCCAAGGATGCCAGGCAGACGATCATTTTACAATTAGTACTAATTTTCACTGTGGGTCGTTAGATTTTCGAAGTTGCGTTGTTTTCGGTTCGGGTCATTAATTTTTTTTTTTAATTTTTAAAATTTTATTTTTTTTTTTTAAATATGGCACGACTTTTGTTTCTAAATGCGCCGTGCCATCAAAACTCGGGGATTCTCTTTATATTGCAGCTGGAATTGCAATTTGCTAATGAAGAAGATGCCAGTGACCGTTTAATAGTAATCTTCGAAGAACAAAATTTAGCCTCCAAACAAATTTCCAAAGCGATGTGTTTGATTGATGAAATTATGAAGACTTTTTAAAAAACGCGGACGGAGTTTTGAAGTATTCCAGGCGGTAGCTACCAAAGGAAATTTTTTTACGTTGAAAAAAGCTGTTCAGCACAAATTGGATCAATCTTTTGTAACAGAAAGCCGACTTTCGGCAACGGTCACTATGGCCTCAACAGACAGTGATTAATTTTAATTTTGTTTTTCTTTAATAAATTAATTGAATATTTTACTTTTGTTTTTCTATTTCTTTTTAAAAAGAAGTATATTCGTAACAGTGGAATCTATCTTTGATCTTTACATGGTTTGTTATAGAAAATCATAATTCATACATACATAATTGGTTATTACAACCTTTCAGTCAGGATTACGACCTAGTTTCTCACACCACTTATGTTGTGTATTAATTTCATGCCTGAGTGGTGGGACCTACAGTTTAAAGTCGACTCCGAACGACAGAATTTTGAGAAACTTTTCATGGCAATTTTATTTACTCTGAGAGTTTTTGCCAGAAATCTGCTGAGAGGAAGTCGCCGAAGAAATACTTTTTGTATTTTGTTTTGATGTCTGGCCTGGGACTCGAACCTTGGCTTTACGTTTAACTATCTACTAGACTACGGCGACTTCAAACTCTATGGCATCTATTCTTATAAATTTAACTCTTAGGTTTTATGTATACAAACTGTCAGCCCATTATGCCTCTGGAGAGGCATTCTCTGAACACAATAAAGGTGGCTTTAATTACATTCTTCTTCATTCATACTTCCTTTGATGGATGGATTCTTTCAGAACATCAAATATACGAGGACAGTTTTAACTTTGGAACTTTTGTATAAGAATCCATTGGTGCTTTTAATTGCCTATAATGGCAATTTTTTTTTAAACGCTTGTTTGACTTTACCACTCCACTTTCATAACATTTAAGGTCAGAAAAATTCCGTTGATTAATTTATTGAAATAATCCAACCGCTTCAAACTTGTGAAAAAATCTGCCGGGGAAAAAATGCAGCTGTTAAGTTAATGTGGTGCTACAAAGTTTTTCTACAACATCATTTCTACACGAAGATTGTTTACAACATCCGGAGCTATTTTTCATGCTGGTTTTTATCTCAACCAGTTCTAATAACAGTTTTCTTCGTGCAGTCAAACCAAAACATCTTAGACCAAAGAAATTGGAAGAGTACTCTCAATGTCCAATAAGTGATATGATTTGGTCATCAAATCAAGTAGATTTTATCACAACCATCACCACAGAGGTTGAAATCTCTCTCATGTAGAATATCTGCACACTGTTGATCATCCATTTTCATTTCATAATTGCTTAGCAAAACAATTTTTTTTTATTTTTTTAATCCTGAAGTATATCCAACTGATAATATTTTTTTTTTTTTTAAACTGAAAATAATTAAACCATAGTATTCAAGTATAAAAAAGCTGCAAATGGAACTTCAGTAAGGATTACGACCTAGCTTCTAACATCACTTATGCTGTGTGTGTTAATTTTATACATTAGTGGTGGGACCTACAGTTTAAAGTCGATTCCAAACGACAGATTTTTGAGAAACTTTTCATAGCAATTTTATTTACTCTCAGAGTTTTTGCCAGAAATCTGCTGAGAGGAAGTCGCCGAAGAATTATTTTTTCATATTTCGTTTTGATGTCTGGCCTGGGGCTCGAACCCTGGCTTTACGTCTAATAAACATAATTCACTTTGTGTCATTTCAATTACGTCGAGTTTTTTTTTTTTTTTTTGGAACCAACCAGCCACAACGTAAACTGAGGTATTGGTCCACTAATTCATTCACTTACTATTTCCTTTTTTTTATTAATGAATTTCATTTATTGCAGTCAAATGTGCCAGACTTTTATGAACTTAATTAAATCTTTTCACTTAAAATTCAGCTGATATCAATTAAAACTTTAAAAGTATTATTTGGCGTATATTTTAACTTTTTTTAATGACACTTTATGCTAATTAAGTTATATTTCAGGAAATGGCGAAGCAAACTTTACCACAGTGTTAAACCATTTAAAGGCTTCTAGACAAATTTAGTAAGTGAGAATTTTAATTTTATTCACAAAAAGTCCTATTGTTCATATTTCCATTTCATTCGGTTGCTAAATAATTCAAAAATGCTAACATTTTTAAGGACAAACAAATTAAATGTGTTAAGGTGGTAAACTTTTGTTTTGTCAATTTAGAATTTCAACTTTCTAGGAAAACAATTAGAAAAAAGGCTCAAATTGAAGGTGTGCTAAATAAAAAATAATTGCCGTGAAATAAGTTTAAAACTTACTCTGTATTGTCATGCAAATATTGAAGGAAGATAAAATGGACATACTGTTTTTAAAAAAATTATTTTGACAGTAAAACTAAGCGTCTTGTACCTTTACGTCTGCGGTAATCAACTTATATAAAGTTGTCTGCATTGATTGAAACTTAAGTGAACAATTTTTAACGAAATTACAATAGCAGGGGTTGAAAAATGTAGTAGTACGCTAGAAGTATAAAAATAAAAATTCATTGACAAGAAAAAAAAATTAAACATCGTCCTTGCTGTGTCTCCGCAAGAAGGATTTTAAGAAATCTCGACCTAGAAGTCTTTTGGCAGAAGCCAACTATGAGTTAATTTGCACTTAGACAAGCTTTAAGAAAGTTGCGATATGCAAGAATATATGCAAGAAGTCGCCGTAGCGTAGTAGGTAGTGTTTTGGCTTATTAGACGTGTGGCAATGGTTCAAACCCCAGACAAACTGAACCAAATGTGAAAAAATATTTCTTCGGCGACTTGCTCTCAGCAGATTTCTGGCAAAAACTCTGAGAGTAAATAAAATTGCCATGAAAAGTTTCTCAAAAATCTGTCGTTCGTAGGCGACTTTAAACTGTATGTCCCGCCACTCATGTATGAAAAATTATCGCACACAACATAAGTGGCGCGAGAAGCTAGATCGTAATCCTAACTGAAGGGTTGTAATGGCCAATTATGTATGTAAGTATGTTATGTATGTAGTCTAGTTCAAACCCCAGCTCAAAAATCTCATACAAAACGAAATACGGAAAAATATTTCTTTAGTAACTTATTCCCAGCAGACTTTTGGCAAAAACTTTGTAAGTAAAATAAAATTGTTATTAAATGTTTCTCAAATATCTGTAGTTCGTAGTCTATTGTAAATCCTCTCAATAATAAAATAATTTTAAGTAACTTCTTTATAATAAACGAACAAAATAATATGTTTTTGTTTTTAACTGTATGTTTCTGTTTACACTGTAAAAACCTTTCTTCTCTACGTCGTTTTTAAAGACTTGTAATAAATTAAGGAATTGTTCTCTAACGCTGCAGCAAACACTGTATTAAAGACAGCATAATTTCCGAAGTGGTAATGGAGTGGGTGTTATGATGAATCAGAAAAATAATTTTAACAGACAGCACATGTCAAATGTAAAGAATATATGTCTGCATGAAAATAAATGTTCTTAGATTTGTCGTCTTTCTTTTCTTGGTCTCTAATGGTATATAATTTTCTTTCTTGCTTTATGAAACAATATTTAATTTTTTTAATGAGCATGATCACAATAAGGCTGAAAAAGGATTTTGATGAGTACATGCACAGAACTCTAAGTGAAAAGTATTATTTGCTTTAGTTTTCTTTTTTATTCTTTTTCTAGAAACAGCAATTAGCACGTAGAAATCAAAAATTCTTATAACAAAAGCCATAAAGACAAAGATTTAAGAGTTTCATTAAGACAGTCATGTAAAAACCCTTTTCTTGTTTTTAATTTAATTTTAATCATCCCCCACTTTTTGCTGTTGTCTTCTGTTACATTTGTATGCCGTTTATAGTTTGTTTATTATTATGCCTTACGATTTCAAATTTTATAGAACTTAACCGCATTTTTATCATAAAAAATATACGAAGGGGTTTCAAAAAGTTTGAAAGTTTTTAAATCAGAAATAGATTTTTGTTCAAAAAAACATTTATTTTTCAAAACTGTGTCCTTTCAACCAAAACCAACCTTTCTCTGAAGTAAACCTTTCTGAAACTATCAAAATTTTGAGGTGATGCCCTCGTGGGAGTCAAATCTTTTTCTGCTGGGCTAATGTTAGAAAGCATAAAGTAGTCACTCTGAGCAAAATCTGAAGCACACGGCGGATGAGGAAACAATTCTGTTACTATTTCTAACTTTCTAAGTTACTTAATTGGCCATTAACAAGCCGATTAACGGATTTCCGCCCGCCTTAACACATCCTTCCAGGTGACTCTGCTTCTTCCGTGCCTATGTCAGTTAGTCATACCAATCGATGACAGGGCGTCCTCGATCTGGTCCTTCCAACGTAAACAAGGTCGTCCTACTCCGCCGAAGCATCCTCCTCTGAATGTTAATACGTTGCATAACGTCCATGACCGAAGATCTAACGTAGGACCTTTCTCTTGAATACTCTCAAGGTTGCCGCATCAGTGCTTAATAGTGTTCATGCTTCTGCTGTATAAAGAATTGTGAGGAGGATGACCTTCCTGTAGAATATTAGCTTTGTCGAGAGAAGTCTATGCTGTTCAATTGCCTATTGAGACCATAGTAGTATCTGTTAGCAAGAGTGATCCTCAGCGTTATCTCCAGACTGAAATAATTTTTTTTGTTAACAAACAAATTCCTTGCCTATATCGAAAGTATAGTTATCGGCCCTAATCAGAGATCCAATACTCCGCATGACCCTGCTAGTACTAGTCGACAACATACACTTCATTTTGCCCTCATTTACTGCCAGATCCATCTTGATTCCGTTCGATAGTATTAAAAGTACTCAAGCAACTGGACACTTTTTTGGAAAATTGTGCCATTGCGTTGCACTTCCTTATTCCGCAGAAAACTCTCCATGACGAGGTTGAAGAGGTAAAATGATAAGGGATCGCCTTGTCTGAAACCTCGCGCGGTACATTCAGACATTCCTTGGGTCCATTCCTACCTTGACGGAGTTGCAGGAGTTGTTCAACGTTATTCTGCCTAGCACAATTAGCTTTGCAGTTATACCGAGGTCTGACATTGCGGCAAAAAACGATTTTTGACGGGGCCATCGAAGCAACCTT
The DNA here is from genome assembly GCA_932273835.1 of Sarcophaga variegata. NCBI lineage: Eukaryota > Metazoa > Arthropoda > Insecta > Diptera > Sarcophagidae > Sarcophaga > Sarcophaga variegata. The sequence goes on along the minus strand of OW026358.1, from coordinate 83,890,779 downwards.
ATAATCGACAAACAAATGGTGTGTGTCTACTTGTTTTCCTTGGGTTTTCTCCCGAATTAGACGTAGTGTGGAGATCTGATCAATGGTGGACTTGCGTTTGTTGCAATTACATCCAGGAAAATGAAGTATCTAGAAGTCGCCGTAACCTAATAGCCAGTGTGTTGTGTTATAAGATACCACCACGCAACACGAGTGGTGTGAGAAGCTAGGACAAAAGGTTTGTTATGACCCATTACGTAAGTAAGTAAGCAAGAATTAAGTGGCTTGTTCCCAAGAGTTGCTTTTTTTATTTTACCCTGGACGGTTACTCTTCATGTTTATACATTAACGCTACACTTCGTTGAATTGACGAAAACTTTAACCCTGGATACTTTTATGTTTGACCAAATTACGGTCTTTTTATCAACAAAGTTAGTTGATAAAGAAAGCTGGCAGTGAGAAGACGTATTTTTTTTAATTTTTCGTCGATTCAATATAGAGTAACCTTACTGTACAAAAATGACCATCCAGGGCTTTTGCTCACTGCAAGCTTTCAACGAACAGTAACCATCCATGGTTGATACACAATGCGTCACATATTGGACATCAATTTGTTAACGCATTACGAAAAGAATTCTTTCTCTAGTCGCGGGGTACGTATTTGTATTAAAATATAAAAATTTATCAGATCACAATTACTGTCTCCCTACACCTGCCATAATATCCTTTCCTATTTCTGACACTATGCATTGCATGAGGCGTATCTATTGCCCGATTGTTGGCTGTAAATAGAAAACAAATTGCAAACTGCGACAGACTTATTTATCCACCCTCGTGTATGTATGTTGTATTGCTATAATAATAATTTTGTAATCAGACTTTTATATGTGCTTGTGTTGTAGTATGTTAACAAGTAAAGTTTTCAAACGTTAATTTATGTTTATTTTCACATTTACTTGGAAAAAGTTAGTTTAAATAAAACATAAAAATCTTTCCATTATAATATCAAGATAATGAGTTGTTAGAATAGTTCATTAAACTGTTGTTAAAAGATAATAATTTTTCACAATTTGTTGGTTTGTTTTAACAAAAGTCATAAAAATTAAACGAATGTCAATAATTTAAGCAAGTATCTGTGTGAGTTTCAGCTTGCATTAAGAAAACATGAGGAATTATATGTGAAACCGTAGATGAAATCGTATTTTAATTGAAGTATAAGAATACAGTCTGGGTAAGTGTGCACAAATTTAAATAAAAATTTTTTTAGCCGTCAAAGAAAATAGCAATGAACCCGTAGTCATCATCAACTCAACAAGTCCAAGAGGCAATGGCAGAAAATTTATTATAAGAAAAACATAACGTTCAGTTGGAAATCACGCAGAAGAATCCTTTTAAATGGAAAAGTTTGCGAGAAAGTGTACGCTAATCCTATAGATTTTTCTCTTGCTGTCCATTGATGAACACAAATAGTAGTCGCAAGGAACCAAGTCTTGCGAATACGGCAGTTGGGGCGGTAGCTCTCAGTCCAATGCTTTGTTTGTGTCCTGAGCCGGGATAGCTTTGCGTGCTGGTGCATTGTCATATTGCCATATTACCCTGCCTTGTCTTCATCCAATGTTGTTTGCACACGACGTCTTCAAACTTTTTTGGTGGTCCAACACATGATCACCATATGCCTCGACGAGCGTTCGATGCGACTGTCCAGCACTTTTCCTCCAATGAAAACAAAAGAAAAAAAATAATGCATTCCTCAAATCATCATGTTCATTGAAGTCTTTTAATTTTTAAAATTCGAAAACTACGATAACAATCTTTTCTTCTTCTTTGCGAGAGGGAATCTTTTTCTTTGTATTTTTTCCTTTAATTCTATCACTTTCAAATTGAACAATTCTATTTCGTTTTAAGTCATCGTTTTCATCTTTTAAAGTATTTTTCTGAGTAAATTTTCAATTCAACAATGCATACGTACGTCATAACATGCCAATATGTTTAACATATTGTTACGCAAAGCGAAACGACCTAATATCGTTTAACAATAAAAACGATAAACAAAAGCCACACAATACAAATACACACTAACACTAAGAATACAATGAACGTGCTGATTATCTAAAGCTGCACACACACATGTGTACAACGAACCAGGTAGCAACAACAACATGGAATGAAGTAAACCAGCTACGACAAATATGTATCGAACCTGGTAGCGACTGGTACATAACATAAGCAAGTACACAAACAACAATGTACTACCAATAGAGTTCTCGAGAAGGCGCGAGCGAGAACCTTCCACATCGAGAACGTTCATCGTACTGATTGATACGCGTGTGTGCGGACTATAAAAGGGCTGGACAAAGGAAGCAGCAGGCAGAGTTAATTTAGTCAGCCTTGTGTGAAGTTGCGTGTGAACAAAATAAGTCGTGGTTGTAAAGATCTAGCGAATACGTGTGTGAACTAGTACAGTGAATAAACAGATGATTATTGTTGTATCGTTAAGTTCTATACGGTGGTACACAAAAGTAGTGTAAATAATAAAGAGAGTTTAAGAGAAAATAACCACATATTTGTTTTTACTTTATTTGCAATTAACGAACTCATATTTAAACGTTTTTAAAAAGGTAAAAACGTAACAATTGGTGTCAGAAGTGGGATTGCAAAATCCAAAAGTAAAAATAAATAAATAAAAAAAAAATAATTAAAATGAAGCTCACCGAACTAAGAGTGGAACGACTGAAACGAGAGTTGGGTAAACTAGAGCTGCCGACGACGGGAACGAAGAATGAACTCCAAAGGCGGTTAAGGGAACATCTGCAGCGTCAGGGCATTAACATCGATTCTCACGAGTTCGAGGAAGAAGAGGAACGAGAATTACAGGCCCCTGCAACTCCTAGCGTTGCTGACATAAATTTGTTCCTAGCAGCTATGATGGAGAAAATGCAAGTAGCAAACCAAAAGCTATTGGCGGAAGTACAAGAAGCTTCCAGAACCGAAAATCGCAAAATGCAAGAGGCGAACGAAAGGCTGTTTGCTGATGTACGTGAAGCTTCTAGAACCGAAAATCAGAAACTGCTAGCTGAAGTACAAGAAGCTTCTAGAGCTGAGAACCAGAAGCTATTTGAAGCTTCTAGAGCCGATAACCAACGACTGCAAGCAGCAATTTTGTCAAAAATTGAAAAGGAGCTGGAAGCAACATCTGGAAAGCTGCAGGAAATCCATGAGTCGGTCAGCAAAAGGATCACTGGTGTCGAGGAAAGGGTGTCACATTTAGAAAAGGCCGTTGACACGAAGGTGGACAATCTGGAAAAGACCGTTGACACTAAAGTGAACAATTTGGAGAGGACCGTCGGCGGAAAAATCGTTATGATGGAGGAAAAGATCAACAACCTCCAAAGCCAGCGGCCGGAAACAGTGCGAGTCATTTCGGAAAGCACCGGCAGGATAAGAACACCTTGCTTTGATGGTAGCTCACCCCTATCCGTATTCAAATTCCAATTCGAGACAGTAGCCAGCAGAAATGGATGGGATGATGGAGAGAAGGCTCTGGAACTAATTTTGGCGCTAAAAGGTGTCGCAGCTGAGATCCTAGAAACCATGCCAGCCAGCTGCAGGAACAACTACAACGAGTTGATGGTGGCGTTACAGAGTAAATTCGGCGATGAGCACAAAAGAGAATTGTACCGCATGGAATTAAGGTGCCGGGCGCAAAAGGCTAATGAGACACTTCAGGCCTTTGCAATGGAAGTCGAGAGATTAGTGCAGCTCACATACCCCGGAGAAAACCACCCGCTGATAGACAACATTAAGACCGAGGCGTTTGTCAATGGTATACGAGATCCTGATATTAAACTGGCGGTATGTTCCACACAGAAGACAACCTTTGCAGAGACCGTGGCCTTCGCACTATCCCAGGAGACCGCTCGCACGATTTCTAGACCACCAGTCAGCAAAGTGCGAAAAATGGAAGTCGTGGAGGAGGAGGAAAGCCTTTTAACTAAAGTTAAGGAGATGGTGAAGCAAGCTTTGGAATAAAACGGACAAAGGACTAAACTTAAATGCTTTAATTGTGGAAAGAGTGGTCATTTCCAAAGAAACTGTAAAGCGCCACGGAAAAGATCAAGACTGGTCTCACCAACAAGACGACGTGCCATTGCTACGCCTAAGGCTACTGATGAACACTACGCTGAAACGAGTAGTTCCAAGAGAAGGCGCGGAAAGCCTGAAAATATCGAGGATCATCCTGTATCCAAAGTACCGAGAATAGAGGCTAATATGCAAATCGAAAAGTCCTCGGACACTTACACAACTGCAGAAAAGACTGAAGTTATAAAAGTTAGAAGAGGACGCAAGAAGATCAGAGCTGATTCCGAACCATCGCCATTAACAAAACGAAGAGTCATAAAACATGGCAAGGCGGATGCTCTATCAAGCCGATATCGTAATTTGGAGCGTAATCATTATGTAAAGGCTGAGAAGAAGCAATCCACCGTTGATGTCCGGCGAATGCAGATCGAAGCCAATAAAGACTGGTCCGCAGAACAAAAGAGTGACCCGATATTGGCGAAGGTAATAGCAGCGAAGGAGGAGGACAAACGACCTACAAGAAATGAGATATCCGCAGAAGGTCCTCTTACAAAAGCATATTGGGCACTATGGGACAGCTTAAAGATCATAAATGGGTGCCTATATCGACTTTGGGAAAGCGCTGATGGCAAGACCTCATCCAACCTATTGGTAGTGCCTTCCTCCAAAATGAAAGAAGTGTTAAAGGAGTTCCATAATGGAGCCAGCGGAGGACATCTTGGAGTGACAAAGACACTGGAAAGGCTAAAACAACGTTTCTATTGGGTTGGATGTCAACAAGCAGTGGCAGATTGGATAGCAAACTGCACCCAGTGTATTGAAGCTAAAGGTCCAACAAGAAGAAGTCGAGGTCAGATGCAGCAGTATAACTCAGGCGCACCTTTCGAGCGGATAGCGATGGACGTTGCAGGCCCTTTTCCAGTCAGCAATACCGGAAACCGATATGTTCTCGTTGTGATCGACTACTTCAGCAAATGGCCGGAAGTATATGCCATACCCAATCAAGAGGCGAACACAATAGTTAACGTTTTTGTGAACAACTGGGTATGCCGCTACGGGGTTCCAATAGAACTACATTCTGATCAAGGCAGAAATTTTGAATCAGCTGTATTCAAGGAAATGTGCGAAGTATATGGCATTAAGAAGACTCGAACCACGCCTCTTCACCCACAGTCAGACGGAATGGTAGAGCGATTTAACCGAACCCTGGAGGAATACTTGCGGAAAGTAGTGAGCGAGCAACAGAAAGATTGGGACGAATACATTCCGAGGTTTCTACTGGCGTACCGATCTGCAGTCCATGATTCAACATCTAGATCACCCGCCAAGGTTATCTTTGGGACTGAGATAAAACTGCCCGGTGACTTAGAGTTTGGTGTTAAGCCCGGCACAGAGAGGGGTGACACATACACTGGAAAAGACGAAAGCCTAAATGAACTTCATGAGTTTGTGCGCACCCGTATAAAAATGGTCAGTGATAGAATGAAAGCCAGGTATGATCGTGCGGCAAACACGGAGGGCTTCCATGAGGGACAAATGGTTCTGCTATACAACCCAAAGCGGAAGAAGGGATTATCTCCCAAGCTACAAACCAGCTGGGATGGACCGTATAAAATAATTAAACGGTTAAACGATGTCGTGTACAGGATACAGAAAGCTAGCAGCCCCCGAGCAAAAATGAAGGTCGTACACATAGAGCGACTGGCAAAATATGGGAAAAGAGATAATGAGCCTATTCGGGACGAACAGGCTTAAGTGGGCGGCAGTGTTACGCAAAGCGAAAGCACCTAATATCGTTTAACAATAAAAACGATAAACAAAAGCCACACAATACAAATACACACTAACACTAAGAATACAATGAACGTGCTGATTATCTAAAGCTGCACACACACATGTGTACAACGAACCAGGTAGCAACAACAACATGGAATGAAGTAAACCAGCTACGACAAATATGTATCGAACCTGGTAGCGACTGGTACATAACATAAGCAAGTACACAAACAACAATGTACTACCAATAGAGTTCTCGAGAAGGCGCGAGCGAGAACCTTCCACATCGAGAACGTTCATCGTACTGATTGATACGCGTGTGTGCGGACTATAAAAGGGCTGGACAAAGGAAGCAGCAGGCAGAGTTAATTTAGTCAGCCTTGTGTGAAGTTGCGTGTGAACAAAATAAGTCGTGGTTGTAAAGATCTAGCGAATACGTGTGTGAACTAGTACAGTGAATAAACAGATGATTATTGTTGTATCGTTAAGTTCTATACGGTGGTACACAAAAGTAGTGTAAATAATAAAGAGAGTTTAAGAGAAAATAACCACATATTTGTTTTTACTTTATTTGCAATTAACGAACTCATATTTAAACGTTTTTAAAAAGGTAAAAACGTAACAATATGTTAACCTACAACTACAACAAACGCCCAAAAAGATTTCATGTTTTGACAGCTGATAAAACATTTCAAATCCGATACATTTCAATCTCTGAGAATTATTCTTTTAACACCTTAAAGCCTTCACACAGCCTTAACAGATTTAAAGGTTTTTATTCAATGCATTCATGTACATATCTACGTGAAGTGAAGAGAATGATTTGTGAAAATTTTAGACTTTTACTACAAAAAAAATGTTTGTATATAATTTTCGTAAAACTTTAAGGCAACAAAGTAGAAGAAAATTATGGTAAATTTTCGTGTTAAATACATACATAACATAATTTGGTCATTACAACCCTTCAGACAGGATTACGACCCAGCTTCTCACACCCCTTATGTGTGTTAATTTCATACATGATTGGCGGGTCTACAGTTTTAAGTCGGCTACGAACGACAGATTTTTGAGAAACTTTTCAGAGTTATTGCCAGAAATCTGCTGAGAGGTAGTCGCGAAGAAATATTTTTTCACGTTTCGTTTTGTTGGAGATGTCTGACCTGGGGTTGCGCCGTGGCCTTATGTCTAATAAGCGAACACACTACCTACTAGACTATGGGGACTACCTGTTAAATACACATCAGACAATTTGGCCATATGCCTCAGAAAAATTTAGGAGACTTGTCGAAATTTTTAGAACATAAAAATGTTTTAAGATTATTTTTTAAATTAAATTGTTCAATCCTCGCAAAACGGTATTGACGCTTTTCACAAGGCGATTTTTGTCTTACCGATCAATCTGTTGGCAGCAAGAGCGTACATGCAATATTCCCAGACTTCCACTTCTGCCCTTAAATCGTATTGGAATGCATCGCACAATAGCGATTCTTATGGGTCTATGAAATTTTAGTAGACATGTCGAAAGACTCGATATCCCAACTAACGATTTCTGCAGTAGCTGTAGGTCTGAGGAGGACGAAGATACTGTCTTTCAACTCATGTGTCAGTACCCTGATATTGGCATGAAAAGGCGGACGTTTCTTGCTTCTAATTTTCTTACATCATTGACCAAATCTCTAATGTAAAGATTATTCCAATAGCAAGACTTATTTTGTACTCGGGGTGGTTTTTTCAAGGAAATGTTTGAACCACGGGTAGAACAATGGGCCTATCACCTATATGGAACCTCTCCATTCGAGGGGGTCCGCCACCTTACATAAAAAACTACATAACCTTAATTTAGGTTAAAACCTTTAACCTTTTGTTTTAAATTTAAAATTATGAATTATTTTTGGATCGAATTTTATCTTAAAATATCATGTGCTGCTCATGTCTATTGGTATGTTAATTAAGTACTAATTGCGTTCTCTTCTAAATACTACTAGGCTTGACACCACCTTTGTCCAATAAATTATTGCAAATTTCATACAAAAGCAGTGCAGTTATAATGAAGGAACTCATTTCAATAATTTCCAATTAGCCCACTAGCAGGAATACTTTCATATACAGATATTGACCTCCGAACATACATATGTATGTGTATGTGTATATGTGAACATTTCTATCACTAAAATGTTGTTGTCCATTTAATGATATAGGTCTGTGTAGGTGTGTATTTATGTGAGAAAAATTTGTTTGTTCATATTTCCGGCTTATAATTGTTTCATTTATGGAGATAAAGTGCAAATAAAATGTTAACGGAACAACAGATATAATATTCATAAACAAAAGTCTCTCTGATCTCCATTTTTTAGTTTTAATAAGATACGTAACATAGCAAAGGTTAAAACATGTTGTCTTAGTATGCAATCATATTCTTCTTCTCATTCTTTTTGAAATAAAACATAAAATCAAATTGCAAAATCAATTTTATAACTCTGTTTCTGCTTTAAAATAATTACGTTTTTATGATATTTTCTAATTCTCGATGACACGTAAAATTTGAATTATCATGACTATTGGAGTGTGACTGTAATGACAGTTGTTGAGGTTATAGCTGCTACTACAAATAGTGATGATACTAATGCTGCTTCTAACATGCAGGATACACATTCACAATCTTTTGATGAAATAACAACTTATTTGCCGTTCCATCTATACTTTTGGATAACGGTAGATCAGCACAAACAACTCTCAGCAAAGGGTGAAAAGTCACGTAAACAAAATAAAATCATTGCTGCTCATATCCTTTGAGCGTTCTGCCTGATAGTGATCAAATATGGTAATACTGTTGTATTTAGGTAGTGTGTTGGCTTATTAGACGTGAGGCCTTGGTTCAAACCCCAGGTCAAACATCAAAACGAAATATGAAAAAATATTTCTTCGGCGACTTCCTCTCAGCAGATTTCTGGCAAAAACTCTGAGAGTAAATAAAATTGCCATGAAAAAGTTTCTCAAAAAACTGTCGTTCGTAGTCAACTTTAAACTCTAGGTCTCACCACTCATGTATAAAAATTAACACACACAACATAAGTGGTGTGAGAAAGTAGGACGTTGAATAATGGGTCAATTCGACCTCCGGGTACTGTACTTGTCTTAATTGACAAGTACACGTCCTCTAACCTAACCTAACCTAAAACTATCAAACAGTTAGGCCGCCATTCGAGCACTCGCGGGTTAAATGTAAGTTAGTCTAGTCTGAAGTCGCCGCAATCTAGTACGTAGTGGGTTGACTTATTAAACGTGAGGCCACGATTCAAACGCCAGTTGCAGATATCTCCAATAAAAAGAAATAAGGAATAATATTCCTTCCGGCGACTTCCTCTCAGCAGACGTCTGCCAAAAATCTTGAAAGTAAATAAAATGTTCATGAAAGAACTTCTAAAGAATATGTCGTTCGGAATTGACTTTACACTGTACGTCCCCAGCCACTCATATATAAAATTAACACACACCACACAGGCGGCGAGAGATGCCAGTTTGTAATCCGGATTAAACAATTGTAATGGCCAATTAAGTAAGTAAGACGGCCATTTATAGATATTTTAAATATTTTTTAACTGTTTTTCATGTCTACTTCATGATATTGCCATATCTTGTAATAAATTCATTGAGGTGTAAACGGATAAAATTTCTCAAAAATTTGTCGTTCGGAGTCGACTTTAAACTGTAGGTCCCAAGGCTCATGTAAAAAATTAACACACACAACATAAGTGGTGTGAGAAGCTGGGTCGTAATTCTTAATGAAGGGTTGTAATGACCAATTATGTACATATGTATGTAAACAGATAATCGAATCGGATCTTTTTGTTTCCTTAAAACTCTAAGAATTTTTTCTAAGGTCCTTTAATAGTTTCTTGTCTTTCAAATTTTTTTTAGAACTTAAATCATAAGAAAATTTTGGTCATGACTAAAATTTCAAACTTTTAAAATAAGAATTTAAATAAAATTTGTATTTCGAGGTTTATAACCGGACTTTTGATAGCGGAATGTAGACTCAAAGAACCTTAGTTCCATATGGAGATAACCTTAAATAGTTTCCGTAATGATAAGAATGGGTCATCAGAACACAATTTGGAACAAATGAGGCGTTAATGAATTCTAAAAGGAAACACTTGTATGCAATCAAATTAGGGGCACGGAAGTATCTTAGTTGACATCAAGCAGCAGTGGTATAGGTTTGGAAAAAGTATAATAAGGATACTCTATATAGATTGAGGGCTGTATGGCATCTCTACACGGCAATAATAGTTTGTTGGCTAACTAGACGTTAGCTTGAGAGTTCAAAACTTTAATTTACTGTCTAAAAAATATTTTATTTGGTTTCCCCTCCATCCATCCATACTGACATCGAGCAGCGTCGTAAAGTTAGTCTGGACAATGGGCTTGCAGAACATATTATAGGCATACTCTATAACATATAAAGAAAGTAAAATAGATCGTATGGTATCTCTTTACAAAAATAATAATAGAAATAAAACGGACAACCGTAAGATCTTTATGGATATTATCTGCATTGAATTTCCATTGATTACATTTAACAGAAACATTAAAATATTAGGCGGTGATTCATTTTTGTGGTTCCAAATAAAAATTTCAAACGTAAAAGCTTCTATCAGGAGACAAATATTTCAATAAAAAATCTCTTCAAACATGCATACATATAAACGTCGGAAAAGGCAGCAACAACTTCATGATGCGTACATTAGGTTTCGTATGATCAGGCAGCTTTCACGTTCAACCTTGCTCGTAAAATGATTGGAAATATATTATACATGCTGGATACAAATGTATCCATTATTATTATCCGTCAATTAGGACATTTAACTCGTGCTCTATTAACTATTTCAGGGTTTTGTAGCTTTAGTTTATATTTTTACGAAAATGGAAATGGTGTTACCAGATTTAACATTAAAATGATAAATAAAAGCTACAAAAACAAAAACAATGGACTTGTTTACATGATCAACGAATAAACAAAAATATACCAACAATTTCAGTATAAAAAAGGGATAAAAAAGTAAACAAACAGGCAACAACAACACTGCAAGGACAAACGTAAACGAAATACACAAACAACATAACGTAAGCAATATGTTTACATTTATAGAGATTTCGCGAATGCAAAGTCATTCTTCTTCACAAGTATTCATCAGACTGTTTACCCTGCAATATAAAAGACAACACAAAGCAGGCAACGGGATCAGTAAGAATTCAGTCAGTCTTGTGTGAAGACGCGTTGCATGTGAAGAGAATAATCGTGGTTTGAAGATCCCCGTTATAAAGATCTATTGAACAATTGTTATTGTTTACGCAAAAGAGTGAAAAGAAGAATAACCAATAAAACAATTTTTGTTTACATCAAGTTGTGAACAGTGGCACACAGAATTATGCGATCAATAAAGGAATTATTTAAAACTAAACACAAATTTATTTTCTTTTTTATTTTCAATCCACGAACTCATATTTTAAACGTTTTTAAAAACGTAGAAACGTAACAATATGTACGCATATTTACAACTTTAGCCTAACATTATATTCTTTACTTGGAAAACTTTGAAAGTATTTGCGTGTAGTGCTGTACTTGAATGCGAAGGTATCTTAATCTTAGATGACATAAAAAACCTTATAACAATAGGTACACAGCCAACTTTGAACAAATATCAAGGAGAACTTCAAAGTATTTGAAGAGCTTTATCATATTCTTGCGTACACTTTCACCAATATTTTAGACTTTCCGAAAGGAAAATTTTCGCAACGTGAATTAACTTTATTTATACACTTTTTTGGAGGGAGGGATGCATGCAAACAAGGTAAAGTTTCTGATTGTGGTCAATGTGGCGACCACCAGGACGATCCTTGTCTTGCTGTATTCAAGTTGACACGCAGCCTCCTCGTGGCTCCTCCTGGATGGCATTCTAGCACCCGCTAGATGTTAACTAATGCGTGCAGCGAATGTCCAATCCCCTGGACGTTAAATTTGGGTTGTGCGTATGGCTTGGAACCCACCACGTAAAAACAAATATCCAATGAAAACCAAGACAGAATCCTATGAAAAGATCCCCTCAAAAGTTGACGACCACGGCAAACGTATAAAGGACTATGATTTACGTATTGGCACATGGAACGTCCGCACCCTTAACAGGGTAGGCGCTTCCGCCCAGCTGGCGGATGCCCTCATTAAATGTAGGACTGACATCACTGCCATTCAGGAAATGCGATGGACAGGACAAGGATACAAAAGGCTTGCATCTTGCGATGTATACTACAGCTGCCATGAAAACAAGCACGAATTTGGATGCGGATTTGTGGTTAATAAGAGACTTCATCACCTTGTCTCTGGGTTCACACCTGTGAACGAAAGAATAGCCACAATCCGCATCAAGGCAAAATTTTACAACATCAGCCTAATATGTGCCCACGCCCCGACGGAAGAAAAGGACGATGTGGTTAAGTATACGACGTATACGATATGTGCCCGGCCCATGACGCCAAAATCGTCCTCGGGGATTTTAATGCAAAGGTCGGGCGGGAAGGTATCTTTGGCCCCACTGTCGGACAGTTCAGCCTCCACGCAAACACTACCTCCAATGGTATGAGGCTGATCGATTTCGCCGCGGTGCGTAACATGGTAGTATGTAGCACTAAGTTTCAACATCTCGACATTCACAAGGCCACATGGATGTCCCCTGATCGCTCAACATCTAACCAGATCGATCATGTTGTGATAGACGGAAGGCACGTATGCAGTGTACTATATGTGCGCACATTCAGAGGTCCAAACATCGACTCGGACCACTACCTTGTCGCAGCCAAGTTTCGATTGCGCATTAGCGCTTCGAGGTCTGCGCACTCTAGTGCATTGCGAAAGCTGGACGTTAAGAAGCTGCGATCACAAAGGACAGCTGAGGCGTTCTCCGCTCAACTCTCGGATAAGCTCCGTCGTTCCCCATCTAATCTCAACGACATTGGCGGACTGTGGGCAAACATCTCCCACTCCTTGCGCACTACTGCGGAAACAGTCCTTGGTTTCGAACGCCCACCCCAACGAAATCAATGGTACGATGAGGAGTGCCGCGAGGCAACTGCAGCGAAAAACGCCGCATACAAGAAAACGTTGCAGTCAGCCGCTACGCGAGCCATTGTCGAGAACTATAGAGAGAAGAGAAGGGATGAGAGACGCCTTTTCAGACGCAAGAAGAGGGAGCAGGAAAGGCGTGAGCGTGAGGAAGTAGAGATGTATAGATGTAGGAGTGACGCTCGAAAATTCTATCAAAAGGTTAAGCGTCTAACCGAGGGTTATAAGCCCGGAGCGTCTTCCTGCAAGGACGAAAATGGAAACTTAGTAACAGATCCGCAGGGAGTACTGAGGTTATGGAGGAAACACTCTACTCTGCTACAAGGCGATGACGACACCAATACCGCCTTTAGAGATGATGTGCCGAACCCGATCGATGATGACGGCGTGGAGTTTCCGCCGCCTAGCCATGAAGAGGTCAAAGTCGCGATTACGCGCCTTAAAAACAATAAAGCGGTAGGTCCTGACGGCCTCCCCGCTGAATTGTTTAAGACCGGATGTAATGAGTTGGTAGGGCGCATGCACCAGTTTATTTACAAAATATGGCCAAAGTATGCCCAAAGATTGGAACCTCAGTGTCCTCTGTCCTGTCCTGGAAAAGGGAGACCCTACTATATGCGCCAACTATAGGGGTATAAGTCTTCTCCCTATCGGTAAGGTTCTTACAGGCGTATTGTGTGAACTACTGAAGCCACTCGTCAAAACACTGATTGGACCTTATCAGTGCGGATTCAGACCTGGCAAGTCCACCTTCGACCAGATCTTCACACTACGCCAAATCCTGGAAAAGACCCACAAGAAACAAGTCGACACACACCATATTTTTGTCGACTATAAGGCTGCCTTTGATAGCCCCATAAGGGATCGTGTTTTTGCCGCAATGTCTGAGCTCGGTATACCTGCGAAGCTGATAAGGCTATGCAGAATGACGTTGAGCAATTCCTGTAGCTCCGTCAAGGTAGGAATGGACCTCTCCGAGCCTTTTGATACCGTGCGAGGTTTCAGACAAGGCGACCCCTTATCATGCGACCTCTTCAACTTCGTCATGGAGAGTGTTCTGCGAAAGGCAGGAGTGCATCGCAGTGGCACTACTTTCCAAAAAAGAGTTCAGTTGCTTACGTACGCTGACGACATTGACATCATAGGGCGTACGAAGCGAGATGTTACTGCTGCCTTTAGTGCTATTGAACGCGAGTATACCAAGATGGGTTTGGCAGTAAATGATGGCAAAACAAAGTATATGTTATCGACGAGTCGAGACGCGCGGCGTATTGATTCTCAGATTACGGCCGATAACTATACTTTTGATACGGTCAAGGAATTCATCTGTCTTGGCTCCGCCGTTACCACCGGAAATGATGTCAGTCTGGAGATCAAGAGCAGGATCACTCTTGCCAACAGGTGCTACTATGGTCTCAATAGGCAATTGAGTAGCAGAGACCTCTCTCGTACGACAAAACTAACACTCTACAAGACACTCATCCTACCCGTGCTTCTTTATGGCGCAGAGGCATGGACCCTATTAAGTACAGATTCAGCGGCCTTGAGAATGTTCGAGAGAAAAGTACTGCGCAAGATCTTCGGTCCAGTGCGAGTTGGCGATGATTTCCGTATCCGATACAACAGTGAGCTGTATGAGCTCCTCAACGACATAGACGTTGTACAGCGTATTAATATCCAGCGGCTGCGCTGGCTCGGCCATGTCGTTCGAATGGAGGAGGATGCGCCGGCGAGACGGGTATTTGATGCGGGAATCTGTGGAAGTCGGCGAAGAGGATGACCTTGCATCCGTTGGAAGGACCAAATCGAGGAAGCCCTGTCATCGATTGGTGTGACCAACTGGCGTAGGCGCGCACGAAGCAGAGGCGCCTGGAAGGATGTGTTGCGGCAGGCCGAAATCCGATAAACAGGTTGTTATGGCCAATTAAGTAAGTAAGTATACACTTTTTTGTATCCATTAAATGTATGCTTTTGTGGTTTTTGGTTGTTTGTTTCTTATACAATATTCTGCTTATTTTCTTTGTACGATTTTTATTAAATTTTCTTTTAAAACTTATTTGGTTTATTCTTGAATAACTTTATCAAACTTTATGTTCACTGTGCGACCTTATAAATATTGTACATAAACGGCAAAAATGAGCAGTGAATACATGAATTCATTTTAAAAATCTTTGGGGTTGGCATAGTCATATTTTGTATACAGTTTGTCTTTTGTTTTCTTTTCAGTCTTCTGATTAATCAAGGGATTTAAATAAACGAGACGATAAATTGGTATTTATTTTACCATAATAAAAAAAATCTTTCTTTCTTTCTTTGCTGTTTTTTTGCGGTTGATTAAAATTTAAATAAAAATGTTGTAAATATTGTATTTAAGACCGCAAAGCAACACTTTAAGACGACTTTTGGCTTTGATTTTTAAAGAAAAGAAGTCATACCAAAGAATTTTCTTTAAATGTGTGGCGTGGTGGTGTAGTTATAGTGCTCAACTACAAACCGCACATAATTTTGGCTCCTTCTTTTGAGAAGCCTATAAAATCTAACCATGATTTCCGAATTTATAAAGTTCACAGGCCTCATGAGAAAGAGTGATCGTCTGATTCGATAAGTACCATTCTCTCAAACGATTTCAATGTTGTATCACTATTCAGAGGTTTCCAAATAAGATCAATCCCTACTATTTTAGCTATCTTTGGCTAAAAGAATTCGATTGTATTCATTTCCTTGTGATAAAAAAGGCAAAACTCATCACTAATTATTGTGACATCACAACGGGCTGCTATGCGTGCTCAAGTGAGCTTTGCGATATCAGAGCATCCTGTCAATTCTCGACACCTTTGTAGATTGTATTGCATTGGATTCTTTGTTTCTAGTGGCAATAAGAAATTTTAAAATAGACTTCATGGCACCGGCCCATACAGGAGAATTAAACTCCATTTGCAGCTTCTATAAGTGGGGTGAAAAATAAGGAATTCTTATAAAAACATAAAATACTTCAAAAATAAGTGATTGACATATTTAAATTATTCTGTTTCCAGTGAATATCGTATAGACCTCGAAAGGACTTGATACATATGTACATACATATGTACATACATAATTGGTCATTACAACCCTTCAGTCAGGATTATGACCTAGTTTCTCACACCACATATGTTGTGTTTGTTAATTTTGTACAAGAGTGGATTGACCTACAGTTTAAAGTCGACCGACAGATTTTTATGAAACCTTTCATGGCAAATTTATTTACTCTCAGAGTTTTTGCCAGAAACCTGCTGAGAGGAAGTCGCCGAAGAAATACTTTTCGTATTTTATTTTTATGTCTGGCCTGGGGCTCGAACCCTGGCTTTTCGTCTAATAAGCCAACACAATACCTACTAGACCACGGCGACTTCATATTAATTTTATAATTATTAATACCTACAGTATAAATTCGGCTACGAAAGACAGATTATTATGAAAATTTCATTGGCTATTAATCATAGGTCTCAGCACTAACTGACTATTCATGGCTAATAACTTTCATAGCTGTCGAGGGGTTTATGACTTTTAATTTCAACCTTTATTTTGTTCATGTCCTCGTAAGTTCCTGTACATTTGTTTGTATAATACTGTGTACCATTCGATGTGCGTATTTTATTGTTGTCTGTTTGTTCAGATTTTCGCATAGTTTACTTGTTTTTTTGTTGCATTTTTAAATTTAAACGTTTAAATCACCCACCCATTATATTTACTCACATTATACTCATATTTAATATGTAAAATTCATAATGACAAGCATAGTACATATGTGACGTATGAGTGATGTCGAATACCATTAGTTTGATACAGTTGCCAAATTTAGTTTTTTGTTGTGAAGATGAGAAAGATACGGACTATGAAGATGCAGGCCATGATGTAGCACCTATTAGAATATAACCTAGAATTGTGGTTTTTGTATTTACTTTTAAGTTAGGATATCTCGAAAAATTCAAAATTTTTAAAAATCCATCAAAAATTCTGATATCATAGCTTAATTCGAAATTAATTCCAAATTAATGGGGTATACTTTCTTTTTAATTGAATATGAAATATAATACTCATACGCATCATATTACATGCACTGGTATAGTTACTCTGAAAAATATCTTCAATTTTGTCAAGTATGAAGCCAATGGAATTAAATATCACTCATACGTCACATATGTATGTTCTTGTCATGAATGAATTTTACATATTAAATATGATTATTATTTGTTTTCAATTAAACCAAAAATAGTTTTTGTTAGTGTTTTGCTTTGAAATACAACTCTTCCGGTTGGACATGGATTATTATTTCATTCATATAGCTTCCGCGGTTGGCCTCACAATACCTAATTCGAACGGACCAAATTTCGAGGTTTTCAAATTACAGCTTTTTGGCGGCCAATTGACATTACCATTTCGGCTAATTAACCGCCCATCATGAGATGTATGGCAAGTTGCACCATCCTGTTGAAACCACACATCCCTCACGTCAATACAATGAAGAGCGGGTACAAAAAATCGTTTATCCTGGTGTGACAGGTGTCTCCATTGACCGTAATGGTTGTGCCGTCCTTATTTTCAAAGAAATATGACGCAAAGCTACACCAAAGAGGCACCAAAGAGTAATGGGAGCATTGGTTTTCTGAACCAAGATGAAAATGAGCTTCATTGGTAGATGATTTTTATTTTTTGGAAAATAGACATCATCGAGCAGTTCATCGTTGGTCCAACAATTTCCAACGTTCAAGCGTAAATCGATTCGTTACGTTCAGAGGAGATAATATACTGAATTTTGTGTAGGAATAGAATGACATAAGTATTGGCAGATTCGAAATAACTGATGGTTTAAATTTATATATATCCGGGTTAACATTTGAATCAAAAACAAAGAAACATCTTGACGTTTAAAATCTTGTTGATAAGATTTTCAAACTAAACTGTTACGTCTTCGTATACTTGTTATACACTTTGGTCATTACGGCAGTTTGCCGGGTGTTACCTAGAAGGACATTGTTTCTTACAATGTAGTTTGAACGTTGAATCATAGCGACAAATTTAAGAAAATTTTTATACTCAAAATTTTCTTTTCAAAACAATATATATAAGTATACATTCTTAATCCAATGTGTCTATTTAAATTATGTGTCTATATTTACTGACAATAAATTTCGAATTATCGTCCTGGAATTCAAGAAAAACTAATAAGAAATTTAATAAAATAAACCAATGACCTCCTTATTATTACTATTTTGATTATAACACCCTTAGAGAGTCATTCATTAATTTGTCGGGATATAAAATATAAATTAATCTACGACAGTCACAATAAAATAAAGAATATGCCGACTCTGGTCAATGAAATCTGAGTCACATATACAACGATTGAGATCAACAAACACTTCAGTTTTTCAATTCATTCGTCGTAACATGAAAACAACTTGGCAAATGGAGATGAATGTAAAACACAAAGACGTAGTGCAAGTGAAATAAAAAAAATGGCAATAAAAATATAAGAATTTAATAAGAAAAATACGAAAATACTTCTTCGACATCTTCATTACATTTACATAGTAATTCAAGTGGAAAATAAATGTCCTAGAAATTGATAGAAGAAATTGACAGGTTATTTTCGTTTATATTCTTCAAATTCATTATTTTTATCCTTAACTATGGGCTGTAGTTTGCTTGAATTATTTCATTTGCTTCAATCGATTTTTAAAACAAGAATCGAAAACTAATCTGTTGAACAAAGCATAGAAAATAAATTGAATTTTAAATTAAAATCGAAAGTTGAATAAAAGTCCTCAGCAATTACGTCTTTGAAAAGCTTTTGTAACAAGAAATTTCAGTAATTATAAATAAATATGAAAACTTTCTGTTGTTTTTTATTTTCACACAGTTTTTGTTTCTTGTGTTTATAAAAACATAGGAATTTTAATTTAAATTCCGATATCCAATTAATTTAATATAGAGTTACTGAGAACCTTCTCGTTTGTAGCTGGTTAAGTTTCAGTCGTACATATATTGGCCTTCAATATGACTAGTTAAACCAGAAATAACAAAGAAAAAAGGGAATTAATGAAGACATAAAAGAAAACGACTGAAAAAACTAAGAAGAGATTAGTGACAGAAATAAAAATTAAGAGAAGTACAATCCACGCGTACTAATTTGAGAGTGGTATCCATAATTCATAGATTTTAATGCCATTTTTTGGACATCTGGGCATATGTTACAAAAAGTTTCCAATTAATTCACTTGACTTGATCTGGTTATAACAATCGTCTGTGCAATATACCCGTTGTTCCCGTATAAAGGAGACATTTATTGAGAATACGACTTAATTTTTCTTTTTGACGATGAAATCTGTCGTCGTAGTCTAGTAGTAGGTAGTATGTTGTGTTATTAGACGTGAGGCTTCGGTTCAAACCCCAGGTCAGACAGGTCCAACAAAACGAAGTATGAAAAAATATTTCTACATTGACTTCCTCTCAACAGATTTCTGGCAAGAACTCTCAGAGTAAATAAGATGTCACATGAGTAGTGCGATTTACAGTTTAAAGTCGACTCCGAATGACTGATTTTTGAGAAACTTTTCATGGCAATTATATTTACTCTGAGTTTTTTTTTCAGAAATCTGTCGAGAGGAGATCGTCAAAAGAAATATATTTCATATTTCGTTTTATTTGAAATGTCCGACCTGGGGTAACAATACAAATGGCAACTGTTAAAGTAAGAAAAAATATGTAAATATGTATGTATCGAGCCTATGCACTGAACTTGCCCTATGTTTTGTGTTTTGTTATTTGTTATTGCCCGATAAGTTTGTGGACGTTCAAAGCAATTCACAAAGCTGCTTTCGTAGTCGTTGGTAGTCAAGAGGGCATTGTACTAGTCTAGTAATGTGAGATTGGCGGATTCAACTTCTACAGAAGCTGCAGAGATGAGGAAGAAGAGGAGACTGTTCCTCATCTGCTGGATACATGCCCGGCTCTATGCCAAAGGAGAATGAAGTACTTGGGTACTTACTACATGTATGATCTGGAGGAACTGTCAGGGATTGACATTGGCAGCCTGAATGGTTTCATCAGAAGCTCCGAATGGTTTCGAGGCTAGGGGATAACGGATGACTGTAGTAGCACAATGGGCCCAAAGCGGCCTAAGTGAGTCCATCCAAAAAAAATTTTCTTGGATGGGCAGATACCTCTCCTTACCTACCTACCATGATCTTAGTTACTATCTGCTCGCAATATTTGGATATAGTCTGTAATAAAATTGCTCTCTTAGCACAAGTCAATTTTGAAGCCGAAAATAATCACAATAACCACATTAGCAATTATTGCATAGAACACCTGTAAAATATTCGGCTAATAATCGGTCATTGACTGCTACTAAGGTTTCCGATAATCATTGACTTCTATTTATGTTGACACTTCATCCAGCATTCAAAAGGAGCACAATGCATAGCTCAAAATTTAATTTATTCATCAACTAAACAAGGATTGTTAGAGTTTACAACAGAAAAGAAGCAACACCTATTGCCGCCACTTCTTCGCTATTTAAACATTCGCTATTGCATAACTAATAAATAATGGCAAAATAATAATCCTCCACACCGACATCCAGTGGAAAAGTAAAAATAAAGACTTAAGGCACAGTCGTTTGTCTCAGTACTTTTAAAATGAGGCCAAATCGATGTGTAAAGATCTGCTGATCTATAAGAATTGAAATTTGTGGGAACATTTGTTGTCGACGTCATGTGAGGTAAAAATGTTTTATGTTGCAATAGAACTGCTAGCAATCTGCGTAAAATTTGGTAATATTTTTTCTTCCCATGCTACTAATACGGTTCTCTATTCCAAGTAGTACCACCTTTTTTGATTAACGTCCTATTGTCATGTTTGCTGCTGTCAATACTTGCGTCAGTTCATAAGAGGAGCTTCTGATTTATTCTTCTTCAGATTCTTCACTAGTAGGAATATTACATATATATATACATATTTAATCGGTCACTGCAACCTTTCTTTGTAAACTGAAAATGTCTGACCTGAGATTTGAAACTTGGTCTGACGTCTAATAAGTTAAGATAGTACATACTAGACTACGACTACTTCAATCAATGTCAAGAACAGAAAATTCTAATTTTTCACTTTCATTCAACACTTAACCTTCAATTCCTTATCAAATGTCATAAATAATGTATTTTTATTTTATTTATTTTATTTACTATCATTATTACAAGTTAAAAAAATTTATAAAATTTGTCTATATACATAGTTTGAGATTTTACTAGTAAGTATTGCAACAAATAAAAGCTTATTTTAGAGTGGACTTAAATTAACTATAAATATATTTATTACATTAAAGGAAAAAAGATAGTGAAAACCTTATTGAAATTTAATGAAATTTTTATATCAACACTTCTGTCAACTTCGTACTGAAATTGAAGAAGTTGGTGTAATTACAAATTTCTTACTAAAGAGTAACTTGAAAACCTGTTGCGATTTTGAAAGCTTTGTGTAATATTATGGTTTACAGTCATAAATATATCTTGATTGTATTTTTCATGTAGTCTACTAAAGGGTGCGCCAAATAACTTTTTTTTTTGAAAATGCTTTAAAAAAAAACTACTGAATATTTTCTCAAATTTTTATTTGAAAGTACAATCCTTCCGGTTAATAAAAGAAAATAATTTCATTCAAATGGCTGCCTCGTTTGGCCATGCAGTAGCCTACACCAGAAGATGCCGATTTTGCCAAAAAAAAAATCATCTTTTCAGATGAAGCAAGCAAAATTGTCGCATTTGCGGCACAGAAAACCCGCACGCATACATTGAAAAGCCGACGAACCCAAAACGAGTCACTGTTTTGTGCTGATTTTGGTCCAGAGGCATAATTGGGCCATTTTTCTTCCAAAATGAGCAAGGAGTGGCCATTACAGTCAATGGCGATCGTTGTCGGGCCATGTTGAACGAATTTTTGTTCACAAAAATTGAAGAGGAGGATATTGGCAACATTTGGTTTCAACAGGACTGCGCTACGTGCCACACAGCCGAAGCTACACTCAATGTTTTGCGCCCTGTTTTTGAAGATCACATTATCAGCCGCAGAGCTGATGTCGTTTGCCCATCTCGGAGCTGCGATTTGACACCATTGGACTAGTATTTGTGGGGTGCCGTCAAAGATAACTGTTACGCCGGCAAGCCAGAGACAATTGACGCTTTAAAGGACAATATTCGTGAAACCATTGGTAAAATACAGCTGCACACAATTGATAATGTGCTTAAAAATTGGACCGATCGTGTAGACTACTGCATGGCCAGCCGAGGCAGCCATTTGAATGAAATTATTTTCCATTATTAACCGGAAGGATTGTACTTTCAAATAAAAATTTGAGAAAATAACGAATTAAGTTTATATATGAGAGCATTGTGCTATACAGAGTCAAAAGCCTTTTCTATGTCTGAACGAAGTATTCCAGTGCTCATACGCGGGTTTTTATTAATTTAATTAACTTAATAATACGTTCTACTTGGTGGATTGTGGAATGTTGCTTTCTGAAACCGAACTGCTCATCTTGAATAATATTATTGTCTTCTGCTTAGTATAATTTTTTCAAATACCTTATCAAGACAACTTAGCATGCTAATTGGCCGGTAGCTATTAGGTGATTTAGCATCCTTATTTTGCTTTAGTATTGGTATTATTTTTGCAGTTTTGAATTCTTTTGGGAAATAGACGTTACTTAGGCACCAATTGAACATTTTTGTAAGTAATGTGAAAAACAAATCAGTCATATTTTTCAACATTATAGAGTGTATTCCATTTAAACCAGGAGCTTTGGAATTTTTTTAACGACTTAGCCAGCATTATAATTTCTTTCTTTGTTATTAAATATTGTTGTACACTATTAGATGAAGCCTGTCTTTTTAACCATTCTATATGTTTCTTAACTACATTATCCCTTGTAGATAACATATTAAATGTTGTTTGGTGATAGTTTTCGAATACTTCGGCTATAATGTTTGCCTTTTCTTTAGCATTATATACGTTAGTGCCATCTACCGTTAAGTGGCTAAACTCGTTTTGTTCCCTTTGATTGCCTTTGTTAGTTTCCAAAACTTTTTGCTACCAGTTGGCAAGTTTCGTATAAATTGATTCCAGCTGTTATTTCTGTCATTGCTGATGTTTTTATTAATCAATTAATCGTAATCTGTTTTAACAGACACTTGCTGAGAGAAATCTTATCTCTCAGCTGTATCACTACCCAGCGGTAAAAACACCCATTATGTACTCGCTTATCTAAGCGATATTTTGGTGATGCTTTCACTTATTTTTCAACTTATATTTAACATAAAAGTGTCATAGGCTGCCACATCGGTGTGCTCTCGATTAGAATGTAAGCCACAATATCATTAGGCTCTATTAACGTTTCACTTACATAATAAGTGGAGTTGTAAGCGATGTTGATGAGAAGCCTATATAGACTTGCAAATTATAATGTATTGTATGTAAATTACAGACCTACTTGCATTTTGTTAAAATACCAGCAAATAGGATTTTTTATTAAAAGAAAAATATTTTTTTTAATACAAAAATTAAATTAAATAAATACGAACTATTAAACATCATAATTTAATGATATATATACATCTTTATGCAATATTCTGTCAAAATTTTTTTCTAAGCCCCTGTTCTCAAAATGGTCTTTATTTTTGGAATCTGGAATAAGAAATATATTTATAGATTAATGGTTTTTGTTATCTGATTTTAAGAACTTATATATGATTCTGGATCTGCAGAAATTAGGCTGTTAACTCTTTTTATGTTAACATTTAAAATCGGAATCTTTTCCCACATGTACGTTTTCCCTAAAATGCAAAACGTTCTAACTCTTTACATATGTTAATAACAAGATCTAAAAAATTAACTGCAAAAAAGCTGCAAAAATGTTAAGTGCAAAGTTTCACTATAAAGTATAAAAATCTAAAATGCGACTAGAAATATTCCAGCCGTTTTATTGTTTCTGTGAAAGTATGTAAATGTGAGTTAGGACGTTTTGGGTTATCTTTTTCTGTTATTAGCTATGTATATTATTTTAGCTTTAATTACATACCTTAAATTAATCCAGTTAATTTTCAATTTTTTTTTTTTGACTATAATATTATTATATTTATTAACAGATATACTTATCTTTCACAGACTGTTTTTCACAAAAAAACAAACGGTTCTTTATTATTTTTCTTTAAATAAAAACAAAACATAACATAAAAATATCATTATATTTTGGATTACGCATAGATTATACTCTAAGTACTTAGATCGCTCGCTTAGAATATCATACTCACGTCATCGCATATTGTATAAGTACTTAGTTTTATTTACCGCAGGGTACTTCTTTGTAATTTACGTCTATAACGATTTCTCTGGCCAATCAAGAATAAAGTTTGTTGTGAGGGCCCTTTTTGCCAACAAAAACTGGTAATGACACGAATTTTTTTTGAAACTTCTTGTAAAATATAAATTACAAACAAAATTGCTTCAAACAAAATTGCTTCTATGTTTGCATTAGTAAGTGCAACAGCTGGCAGGTTGTTATTTTTAATCTCATTTTCAACCCATTTTTGTATTTCTTTCCAGTTAGCTTGCTTATATTGTGGAATCTGTTTAAAATTTTCAGGGAAAATGCATTAAATTTTACAAGTTACTGGCGTGTGATCCGACTAAAGTAATTCAGGATGGGTTTCAAGGGGTGAAAAATTTAAATTTGAATTCGATAGAAAGATTGTTGCGTTGGAGCTATGTTTTGACTGAATCGAGTGAAAGAGTTTGGATAGTAAATGTAGTAAGCTGAATTGAGCTGGTGGTTATAAAGGCTGTTACCGGCTGTATAATTTTGGAGACAATTCCAGCTCGTGTGATGGGCATTGAAATCACCAAAAACAAAATAGTCTATTGTAGATGTAGTTATAATATTAAGATCATCAATAAAATTGTTTGTGTATGAGTGGCAATATACTGAAGTAAATCTAACAGGCCTGTTTGATATTTGAATAATAATATATACGTTTTCCATACTCGTTGTTGGCAATTTTGAAATTCGATCATGGAGAATATTATTTCTAACTGCTATTAGTACTCCTCCATTGTATTGAGATCTTCCCTGTGGGAAGATGTTTCATTTATTAATACTACATCAATTTGTTTTAGATTTAAGATATGCTCTAATTCTGTAATGACATTTGGGTTTGTTAAGCCCTGAGCATTCTAATGCAAAATATTTAATCTAGCTATGAATTCAATATGATTTTATATAACATGCCTAAGCATGTTACCCAGTACTCTGAGTTTATCATATTTAGTTTTATACTTTTCCAAAGCATCGATGGCTTCGAAATAAATATCTAACAGTTCCTCATTTGGCAAGTCACTATCGTCTGGTGCTTTCTGACTTTTACGAGCTATTTCGGCATATGTAAAGTTATTATTTTTACCTGAATTTTTATTGATAATGTTTGGTACTTCGGGCCTCACATTACAGAGTTCTTCCTCTGACGAATAAATTTCAGTGCGATAACGTTGTCTTGAAGTTTTTGGCTGACTCCTGGTAGTTACTTTGCGTCGAATCTCCAAATACTCTTTTCTTGCCGGACAATGAGGGTCATCTGCGTGATGGTTAACCTTATTCAAATTTATTTTTATGCAGTTGTAGCATTTGTTAATCACAGGACCTTTCGTTGGTAATTTATTTAGTTGGCATGTCGAGTAGTCGTGAACCTATGTAAACAGCTGATCTATAACAGTTTGATGATCCATGGCCATACATTGCACATTTGGAGCATTGTGTTGGTCCTCTAGAGTGACTAAAAGGATCTTTCCAATGAACAGCAATACCATACACATATCTAATTTTGATCACCTCCCTCTTAGTAATCTGATCACGATTAAATTCTAGCATGTACTATGCATCGTCTAGGTTAGATCGAGTAGTTTTAATTTCTTTAATGTTTACAGATTCGATGTTAATGGCGTTCTTGAATTCTTCTCTGATAGTATCCACACTTAGTTGTGGCAAACCAAATAACACAAGCTTGCATTTTTTGTTGTCTTTTACCGAATGGGTGAAGAATTTCATTTTGTTTGATTTTAACTTTTCCATAATACTCTCATAATCACGCATTGTTGGCTATGATCTTTGTGCCAATGGACATTCTTTTATATTTATAGGTATAATAAGTTTGAAAACTGTTGTGAAATTATGGCCGATATCTACTATTATGGGATGGATTATAGAACTTTTTTTCTTAAAAGCATCGTTTTCTATAGATGAGGCATCCTCATCTTCCATATCGGATAGCAATTGGAATCTGTTATTCGAGACAGTTTTTGGCACTTTGTATTTGGAGTATCTTTCCCAGAATTTTTTGCGTTTTGCGAACATTTAGAAATTTTTATTTTATAGAAATAAAATAGATTTAAGTTTGTTGTATATATTAAAGAAAAAACAGCTGATAAAATGATTTCTCTAGCTTAGATGCGCGCACTTTGACGTTCGAGTACAAAACTATAAATAATGTATAATTCCCGATAAAACTTCACAAAATCTTTTGAATCCCTAGGAAAGTCGTATGTATCAAAAATGATACATAAGCCAGAATTATGAAGTTTTTGAATTTTTTAAGTCCTGCTCAAAATTTTCTTTTTTTATTTGATTTAAAATAATGACAATCACAATACTAACAAATTCAAAAAATGTCAGGCATCTAGCTTTTTCTGAATAAAAGTTATAATGTCTCAAAAATTGATATGTATCATTTTTGATACAAAGCTCGATCTACGGTTAAGTCATCAAATATCCAAAAAACATACTCAGCGGTTATATTGTAAGTGGCTTAAATCACATGGGCTGAAGTGATGAAGTTCCTTTCTAATTTCAATTCCTATATAACAGCAGCTTTTTCCATATCAGTTTGAACTCATTTCTTAAATACTGAGACAAACAGTGAATGAAGACAACGAGAAAATGATACGTGAAACGAAAAAATGTTAACATGCGCCATACATCCACAATGTATTCACATATTGTAGACCTCTGTTGGAGTTTTAAGTTTACGATTTTACCTTTTTTGGTTTCGTGTAACACCTACCAGATAGAATCAGTAAAATACAACAGGTTATCTTCTAATTTGATATAAAATTATTCGTTGTTTTTATTGTAAGCTAGCTGTATCCTGCGCGTGTTGCTGCGCCACTAACAAAAATAAATTTGAAAGAAAGACATTACACAAATATCCAATTAATTTTGAATCATTTTATGGATATAATTGTGCTCGAAGATTTTGCAGTCTCAATGCTTCTTGAGGTGTAGGTCCACCAATTGGTTGCCGCTTTGAGATATGATTGCACAGGAGAGACGTGAAAAATGCGTTTAAATTTATTCAAATCTCACAATGTACCCAATCCAATTGAACCAATAGCATTTTTAAAAATTTTCCAAAATTAAAATGTTTGAAACTTGAAACTTTAAAATGTTGGCATAGTTTACGATTCAATTCATTTTGAATAATTCTCAGTAGCGCTATCTATTGGAAATTAATCGCACTGACTTAGAAATCTCCGTCGACTTATGCGCAAAGATCATAACATGATCAAATGCACTGTTTACGATTAAATTCATTTTTAGTAATTTTCAGTGGCGCCACCTGTCGGAAATTGGTCATACCAACTTAGAAACCTTCGTTGGCTCATGTGCAACAACTTTGCTAAAGATCATAACATGATCACAGTTTACGATTTAATATATTTTTATTAATTTTTAGTGGCGCCACCTGTGGGATATTGGCCATACCAACTTAGAAACCTTCGTCGGCTCATGCGCAACAACTTTGCTATAGATCATAACATGATTAAACGCACAGTTTATGATTTAAATCATTTTTAGTAATTTTCAGTGGCGCGACCTGTCGGAAATTGGTCATACCAACTTAGGAATCTTCCCCGGCTTATGCGCAACAACTTTGTTGAAGGTCATAACATGATCAAATGCATAGTTTACGATTCTATTAATTACATACAAACAAACATTCATTTTTATATATATAGGTTGTTATATTTTAAAATGATCATTTTAATATTGAACACTTTTTTCATTTTAAATTAATTCATAGTTTTCTCGGTCTTATTAGCATTTGAACAGACTTCAATGAATATTGGTAACCATGAAATGTATTCCAAGTAATGCCACGACGATCTTCGGAGAAATCAGCATTAAATTTTGTTGGATCTTGATAGTACTTGCCATTTAAATTGCTAAAAAACAATACAAAAGAGGCAATAATAATTCTAAATACAAAAATTAAAAAAATTATTAACTGACATGTAACAACAATTTAAATACCACCAGGCACCAGTTTTAATTACAGCACAATTTTCATTAGCAGTAGCATTATCATGATCTTTTGTGGTAAAATTATAACCCACATGCCCACTTAATGAATCCCCAGCATCGCCCGCATATGATCCGACTTTAGTAAGTTTGTAATTTTCAGTCTCATTCCCCACTTGGAAGTCGTCATACTTGGCGTATTTCGTCACATTTTCGAAATCCTCCAAAAGTATGAGCAACTCCACGGGCTTAAGACTGGTGGTTAGGGCGTGCAATTTGTCTAATCCTATAAAGAATTCACCATCTAAATTCCCAAAACCAGATTTGTACTCTGTCCAATTGAGGTAAAAGTCCACCGCGCCATTTATACGTCGTTGAATAACCGTCCAACCGCCATCCTCTACGCTGTTATTACAAGCAACGTAAAATGGTGCACGTCCATACAGATGATTCGTAATGAGGCACTTATTTATTACACAATAATTGGCATTGACATCCGCACAACTGGTGGGATATGATTGATTGCTGCTTAAAAGTAATTGAAGAAAAGTTTGAAATGAAAACATTGCATCGAATTTTAAAAACATTTCAAAAATGAGAAAATTTTTCTGTAACACATACTTGGTGTCACATTAAATTAGTTTAGTAGGACTGATTATGCATCATTTGCAGTAACGTTAACAACTGACAGAAATTTATTTGCCCATAATGAATTCTTTTCTTTCCCGTTTTTTTTTTAATTTTCCGAAAGTGTGTGCTTTAAAAATATAATCAATTTCTGTCAATGCTTTTAAAAAATTCTTGCGTCTTTTTTCGCATAAACGCATAAATAAAGTTATATTAAAAATATTTTTTTTCTCTTACTTACGCAATTATACCTTGATGCTCCCCCTTCAAACATTTTTCAGTGGCATCTGAAATATTAATTTTTTTTTTTAATTGGATTGAAGTTGAATAATTTTAAAAATAATTCTTACTAAAGTGTTGCTGAATATCCTGATAAAATTTCAATTGAACCTTTTTAGGTATTGCATTATTGCCCATAATCGTAAGCTTCTCGTCTATTTTCTGCATCAAATTGAATTTATCGGATATTGTTGTCTTCAATGCCTGGGTATGCCCTTCCAAATTCATTTCTTTCAGAAGATTTTGAATATTATTCTGATTTTTAATAATCTCTCTTGAGATATTCATTGGCATTAAATGGCTTTCAATGGCGGTTATCTTTGCATCGATTTTCTGTAATGCAATCATTTTATCGGAAATTGTATTCTTCAAGGTCTGAGTATGAACTTTTAAATCAATTTTTTTGCAAAGTTCTTGCGTGTCATTTTGCTTATTTAGAATTTTAGCCAACATGTTATCATGCTCTTTTAGTTTTTCTCTAATGTCAGTCATAACTAAGATTTTATCATTGGCTGGTGGTGGGACTAATGGAACTTCGTGTGTTTCTAAAAATGTTGCTTCCATTCCCCTTATTTGTAAAGACAATGCATCCATTTTATTAAAGAGTTCCATTTGTTGCCGTAGTAGAGCATCATGATTGATTTTCGCTTGTAGATTCAGTCGTTCCAGTTGAGTTCCGAAGCGTGTATAATCACACGAATGAATCTCTTCATAGATATCATCATTAATGGACTGTATTGATGCAGAAACATATGAAATATTTCTTTAATTTTTTCATTTTCATTTTTAAAATCAACGACAAAAAATACTTACTTTTGTTTCGCCCACTACAAAAGATTGTGCTTTCAAAATGCACAATAAATATAAAAGATCTAGCCAGGACTTCATGTTTGCTATGAAAGTCTTGTAATGATAACTTCGTTAATAAGCGTTGGCTTTTATAGGATTCTGCAGACACTGCGATAAGTAGAAAATACTCAATTGTTATGCTAAAAATAAATATCTGACCTCACTTGAACATTTCTCAACTTCATTCTTTAATTACTGATAACAAATGCATGTATACAGTTGGCGCATCCAACAATGCATCCATTGTTAATTTTTTCGATTAAATACACTTACAAAATCGTTAACAATTTTAAAGGCTTCTCGTTTGAATTGCTATTTTTATAGCTTACAGGTCTGAAATATAATTTTAAGATTTCAACGCTAAATATTTAATTTCAATATTTATCTATTTCTTGTACCAATCCTTATCGTTTTATTAATTCATGTCAGCTTTAGAAAATTAGGCAACAGAGTTTGATAAAAATTTGAAAGTAACTCCATTTTAGCTTCAAACGTTATAATATTCCTGGGAACTATCTGAACTGCTGATTATTTTGTTTCTTAATATGAGGTTCCGAAGCACACGCCTTTGAATAAATGTATACGTGATAATCCAACACACCAAATTGATTTTAACTTCCAATCAATCATTGGATATAAATATTAAAAATTAAAACTTACAGGCAAAAATAATTTGCTAATATCATATGAAGTGAATAAAATGTTGACAACACTATTCCTAGAAAACGAAAAATGACAATGATTGTCTAGAATACACACTCCAAGTATTAAATTTATTTTTTCAGAAAATACACGAATCAAAAATTCATATTCTAAAATTAAAAATAAAATTGTTCAACTATTTATTGATTGCTTATTGAAGTATTGAAAAAAAAAAATAAATTGTTTCGTGCGTAGTTTTAAAGTCCTGTAGGAGTAACTGCAATACTTTCAGTTTAATGCTTACAATACTTTAATAAACTACTTATCCTAGTTGAATAAAAATAAGTTTCCATTACAATATAATGGTGCATATATCAGATAAGAATGAGCATTTACTTTATGAACCAACTGTATGCATATAAAATCCAAGAAACAAACAATTCTTTAAACATCCCTTTCGATATCGACGACAACCCTGAAAAATATCACAAAGTTTAACAGAATTACTACCCCAAACATATTTTGAAGAATTTCAAATTTAGTCCACAGCGGCACAAATAAAACAAAACAACTTAATAACAAATGATGCCCTCCTATTCCATTTTCATTTTCAACAACATTTAAACGCTCTTAAATCATAGCAAAATTTCAATTCATTGTCAGTTCATTTTAACCTTTTAATAGAATTGCTTTTAAAAGAATTGAGAAAATACAAGCTTAACGTTTATGTCAACAGTTAAAAAATTAAACATACGTCAACAGAAGCATACCCGGATATGTTCATACATTTTATATGGAATTTCTTTTGTTGTTAACCTTATTTCTGTGTAGCTTTGGTTTTACTTACTTGTTGGGTAGTGTTACCCACTCTGGTTACATACATACTAAAGACTTATGGAAAACGACCTCACATTCCTTATATCGAGCTTCGGGATATAAGCCGCTTTATACGTTTCGACAACGGAAACACGTCAACAGCGTAAAAAACCGACAACGTTGCAGTCGTAACGGACCTATTTTTAATGCTGAATGGTAATCTACGCATCAATTACGTAGCAGGTCCAAACGTGACAGATGATGAGCAGTTGTATCCCTTCCATGGTAGTACTGGGTTTACCCAATGCATACCATCGAAACCCGCCAAGTACGGAAAAGTATGGTGGGTATGTGACCCCGTCTCATCCTATCCAATGAAGGGACAAATTTATACTGGATTGGCGGCATCCGGCGAACGGGAAAAAAACGTAGGCGAGAGGGTAGGGAAGGACTTGTGCCCAATCTTTTTCGTGCAAGTGGACGGAATATTGTTTGTGATAATTTCTTCACAATTTATAACTTAGCGAAAAATTGAATAATGGACAGCAGTTTATCAATATTAGGTACAGTGAACAGAAGGCGAGTATTTGTGCCACCATATTTCGCTTTATCTAAAGGACAGGAAGTAGAGTCAACTACATTTGGTTTCAGTAACAGTATTACCTTGTGCTCTTGCATCCCAAAAAGAAAAAAAAAAAAAAACAAGTCGGATATACTTCTTTCCATATATATATACTTCTTTCACGCACATTTCGTGTTTTCTTTCACTGTCAAACATTTTCAGTTTGGTCTATAGTTTATCCATGAATCGTCTTACAAACGAACAACGCTTGCAAATCATTGAATTTTATTATCAAAATGCGTGCTCTGTTAAGAAAGTTCAACGCGCGCTGCTTCCATTTTATGGTCAGTTTAATCGACCAACTGAAGCAGCTATTCGGGCTATTGTGACTAAATTTCGCACCAAATTTACATTGTTGGTCATTAAACCACCCACACGCTTACGTAGAGTGCGAACAGATAGAAAATATCGCAGCTGTATCGGTCAGTGTTAATGATGACCATCAATTATCGATTCGTCGCCGTTCGCAGCAATTGGGCCTCTGTTACTCAACAACGTGGACAATTTTGCGGAAGGATTTAGGTGTGAAGCCTTTCAAAATACAGCTGGTGCAAGAATTGAAGCCGAAGGACCTACCGCAACACAGAATTTTTGGTGAATGGGCTCTTGGAAAGTTGGTTGAAGATCCACTTATTTATCGAAAAATTGTGTTCAGCGACGAAGCTCATTTTTGGCTCAATGGATACGTAAATAAGCAGAATTGTCGATTTAGGAGTGAAGATCAGCCAGAAGCATTGCAAAAGTTACGAATGCATCCAGAAAAAGTCACTGTTTGGTGCAGTTTATGGGCTGGTGGCATCATTGAACCGTACTTCTTCAAAGATGCTGCGAATCGTAACGTAACTGTGAATGGTGAGCGCTACCGTGAGATGATTTCCAACTTTTTTTTTGCCCAAAATGTAAGAGCTTGACTTGAATAGCATGTAACCAGGTAATCCAGATTAAAAGAATTCGAATATTTCTAAGGAAAAAACAAAAGAATTTCAATCAAAAATAAAAAATAAATTATTTGTTTGAAACTATAAAACTGGCAAGCGACAATTTGACCAATTTTACCACCTCAAAATATTCCACTGAGGCTGGGTGTTACATTGACCAACGCTGAAAGAAGAATAATAAGAAAAGAGTTACTTACTTACTTACTTAATTGGCAACTAAGAACCCGACTAACGAATTTCGTCTTGCTGCAACACATCCTTCCAGGCGCCTCTGCTTCTTGCGCGCCTACTCCAGTTGGTCTCACCAATCCTCGATTTGGTCGTTCCAATGGATACAAGGTCGTCCTCTTCGCCGGCTTCGGCAGATACTCGCATCAAGTACCCGTCCTCCACCATTCGAACGACATGGCCGAGCCAGCGCAGCCGCTGAATGTTAATACGCTGCACAACGTCTATGTCGTTGAGGAGCGCATACAACTCACTGTTGGATCGGATGCGGTAATCATCGCCAACTCGCACTGTGCTGAAGATCCTACGTACGATTTTTCTCTCGAACACTCTCAAGGCTGCTGCATCAGTGCATAATAGAGTTCATGCCTCTACGCCATAAAGAAGTACGTGTAGAATGAGCGTCTTGTAGAGTATTAGTTTTGTTGTACGAGAGAGGTCTCTATTACTCAATTGCCTATTGAGACTATAGTAGCATCTGTTAGCAAGAGTGATCCTGCGCTTGATCTACAGGCTGACATCCGTTTTGGTGGTAACGGCGAATCCAAGATAAATAAATTCCTTGACTGTATCAAGAGTATAGTTATCGGCCGTAATCTGAGAATCAATACGCTGCCGATAACATATACTTTGTTCTGCCTTCAAGGAAAGAGTTAAGAAGTTATTAAAAATGATGTTGTTAAAAATGAAATTGTTTTTAAAAATTTCTTTTCTATGTATTTAAATATGAAAATATTTGAATTCATTTCAACTGCAGTTCTGCAATTGAGTAGAGGAGTAACTTCAATACAATTCTCTTCTATACTTGCATTATATTCATGCAAGATAAGAATGAGCATTTACTTTATAAGCCAACTGAATATATGCAAAATACTGGAAACCTTTGTTTAAACAACAAATTAATTTCAACCACAACCTTACCCAACACAAATATGGTTGACTTATTCTCTTATTCATTAAAGCGATAATATTTTGATGAATTTCAATGCCAGCTACTAACATCATTCATCAAACAAAACACTTTTAATATGAATCATGCTCCTAAAGCTGACAAATAATTTCTTCTTATACTAATTGAGATAAGAAACAGTGAATTTCTGAATACAGATTATAAATTTGAAATCTGTTGAATGCCTGTGTATGTATTTAATATTGTATTGTTTTTTTGAATTTCTACTTTTGTTGAATATTCAGTATTTTGATCGTTTTGCAATTTTATGAACATTATCAACCCAAAGTGAATACACACAAGTTGAACGCTGAAGCACTACCGTCATATATACATATTTGTGTGTCTGTGTGTCATAATGTTTTTAAAAGTATGACGATTTTTTGTATAATTTTTCTTTTAATTTTGATAATAAATTTTATAATTTACGTTTTAAATAAAGCCCTTGCACGTACGCTGTACCTTTTATGGCACAACCATTAAACGAACTAATTTGAGATAATTTTAAAACCAAATCATTGAAAAACTTTCCTTTTAAACAAAATAAAATTTTTAAATTAAATTTCAATTCAAAAACGAATTAAATTCTCGAAAATCTCTTATGCCAGACTAATATTTCAGTTTCATAACTCGGATCTGTTGTTCTATCATATGGCTGACAAAGAATTATTGATAAAAAAATTTAAAATTTTATAAAAATTAAATTTTCTGTGCTGATTAATGGGTTAATTCATCCATGGATGCTAATAAAACAGTCAGCACTTGTCTTGAATTATGAAGAGTTATCAAAGAATCTAATATTTTTGTATTTGTTTGTGTGAATGTTTGAGTAAAAATTTTAAAATATTTCCGAAAAAAAAACCAAAAACAATTTCATTTAAATATAAATAAATAATATACAGTAGTGGAAAATATAATAGAGAGGGTAGAAAAAAGTTTTCTTAAATTTTTATTTACCATTGAATACACCACAATAAAACAATTGACATTGCCGGCATAAGAAATTTATTTATAAATCTGCCCTGGAATACTACATTGAAAACACAATTGAAATATGAAATTCAACGTTTTATTTTTTAAACGAAGAATGTAATTTATATAACATAAACACACTCACATAGATGACTACAGTGATGCTGTGTACTTATGAATATGTGCCTTAATCTGATAATAAAAATTTTCAGCTGAAAATGATCACTAGAGAACGCAACAGAATAAAAAAGTATAAATGAAACAAGATAAAACACACACACATACATACAAAATTTTAAATTTATAATCTATCAATGCCGAATAGAATTTTCATTCTTATCACACTTATTATGTGAAAAAAGAAATTATTTGTCAGCGATAGGAGGGAGCATTATTCATCATTAAAGCTTTCGTTAAGATTGTCATCGGTATTTAAATAAATGTATGTTTATAAAATTGTTTGTTTTTCTTGCATTTTATATGCATACAGTTGGTTCATAAAGTAAATGCTCACTCTTATCTGATATATGCACCGTTATATTGTGATGGAAAATTATTTGAATTAAACTAGGATAAGCAGTTTATTAAAGTATTGTAAGTATTAAACTGAAAGTATTGCAGTTACTCCTACGAGACTTTAAAACTACGCAGGAAATAATTTATTTATTTTTATTTTCTTCAATACTTCAATAAGCAATCAATAAATAGTTGAACAATTTTATTTTTAACTTTGGAATATAAATATTTGATTTGTGTATTTTCTGAAAAAATAAATTTAATACTTGGAGTATATGTTCTTGACCATCATTGTCACTTTTCGTTTTGTGCTACTGTTGTCAACATTTTAGTCGCTTCATATGGTATACTTAGCAAATAATTTTTGCCTGTAAGTTTTAATTTTTAATATTTCTGCATAAATCACTGTTCGAGTAAATATCCAATGATTGATAGAAAGTTAAAATCAATTTGGGGTGTTGGATTATCACGTAACTTCAAAGGCGTGTGTTTCGGAAACAATTAAAAAAAAACAGTTCTTGCTAAAATAGGTTTTCTTTCACATTTTTAACCAACTACTGATTCTCTATAGCTGACATGAATTAATAAAACGATAAGGATTGGTACAAGAAATAAATAAATATTGAAATGAAATATTTAGCGTTGAAATCTAAAAATTTTGTTTCAGACCTGTAAGCTATAAAAATAGCAATTAAAACGAGAAGCCTTTAAAATTGTTAACGATTTTGTAAGTGTATTTAATCGAAAAAATTAACAATGGATGCATACTTTATGCGCCAACTGTATACATGCATTTGTTATCAGTAATTAAAGAACGAAGTTGAGCAATGTTCAAGAGAGGTCAGATATTTATTTTTAGCATAACAATTGAGTATTTTCTACTTATCGCAGTGTCTGCAGAATCCTAAAAAACAAACGTTTTTTAACGAAGCTCATCAATATAAGACTTTCATAGCAAACATGAAGTACTGGCTAGATCTTTTATATTTATTGTGCATTTTGAAAGTACAATCTTTTGTAGTGGGCGAAACAAAAGTAAGTATTTTTTGTCGTTGATTTTAAAAATGAAAATGAAAAATTAAAGAAATATTTGATATGTTTCTGCATCATCATTAATGATGATATCTATGAAGAGATTCATTCGTGTAATTGTACACGCTTCGAAACTCAACTGGAATGACTGAATCTACAAGCGAAAATCAATCATGATGCTCTACTACGGCAACAAATGGAACTCTTTAATAAAATGGATGCATTGTCTTTACAAATAAGGGGAATAGAAGCAAAATTATTAGAAAAACACGAAGCTGAACGCCAAGTTTCATTAGTCCCACCACCAGTCAATGATAAAATTTTAGTTATGACTGACATTAGAGAAAAACTAAAAGAGCATGATAATATGTTGGCGAAAATTCTAAATAAGCAAAATGACACGCAAGAACTTTGCAAAAAAATTGATTTAAAAGTTCATACTCAGATCTTGAAGGATACAATTTCCGACAAAATGATTGCGTTACAGAAAATCGATGCAAAGATAACTAACATAGAAAGCAATTTAATGCCAATGAATATTTCTAAAGAGATTATTAAAAATCAGAATAGTATTCAAAATCATTTGAAAGAAATAAATTTGGAAGATCATATCCAGACATTAAAGACAACAATATCCGATAAATTCAATTTGATGCAGATAATAGACGAGAAACTTACGATTATTGGCAATAATGCAATACCTAAAAAGGATCAATTGAAATTTTATCAGTATATTCAGCAACACTTAAGTAAGAATTATTTTTAAAAGACTAGGTCGTAATCCTGACTGAAGGATGACCAATTATGTTATGTATGTTGCAAAAGAAAAAAAAAAAAAAAATACTCACACGTATAGGCCGAGATGAGTTTGGAAAATATGAAAATACTTTGATTTTTTCACCGCAGCTATTATTCTTTCTGTAATGCAGTTTTCGATCCACTGGCCAATCGAGAGAAAGATTGGTGCTACGTTAGAATATACGAGAGCAAAAATACGCTAGAGCAAAATCCGGAATCCGGTGGAATAGTGAAATGCTTCAATAGAGCTGGATACCCTACCGTTATTAATGAGCACTTTCGCCCGCGTTTGTACATAAAGGAGCGTTGTATTCCAATCTCGGTCAGCTAAAACTGATGTAAATAGTAAAGAGGCTAGATGAAGTGAAGTTTTTCTTGCACCATCTTAAGAAACCGATGCTTTTGAATGCTTCTTTCGAGACTTGCAAATGTGCTGTCTGCAGCAAACATCACAATGAATTTTAATGTGCAGGTCATACAGAGCGTCTGACTTATGAATGCTTCCAGCATCCATAACTACTACAGATGAGGCAGTATTATTGCTGCCTTTCAATCCTATTCATACGACTGTATTCGAAGATTGACTCTAGGTCGAATCTGAGAATGTTATTCGTATTAAGCCCATTCGTATAATTCTCCAAAGTGCTCGAACTACCATCGGTGATCTGCAAAAAATAGAAGTTAAAGTTTAATGAAAATATTATATAGAGTTGGAGATAGAAGTCGCCGCAGTCTAGTAGGTAGTGTGTTGGCTTATTAGGAGTAAGGCCTCGGTTTAAACCCCAGGTCAAACATCAAAACGAAATACGAAAAAATATTTCTTTGGCGACTTCCTCTCAGCAGATATCTGGCAAAAACTCTGAGTGTAAATAAAATTGCTATGAAAATTTTATCAAAAATTTGTCGTTCAGAGTCGACTTTAAAGTCTAGGTCCCGGCCTTAATGTATAAAATTAACGCATACTACATAAGTGGTGTGAGAAGCTATGTCGTAATCCTGACTGACGGGTTGTAATGTATGTGCATATGTTAGAGATTAAACAGAACCTTGCGGTACTTCTGAGTTCGTCTAATGGTATATCATCTATAACAGGCGTGGCCAGACTTTTCTTGATGAAAATCGACTTTGTCTTAAACCCAGAAGGAAAGATCGACTAAAAATAAATGTAATTTTTTAGAAAATTTTTATTTAATCATTAATATTACAGCCACTTTGTAACTTTTATTTAGATGTAGATGCGTGACATTGCATATTGTCAGCAAGCTGGTCGAACGATGGCACGTTATTGGTAACTGCTAAGTGCAGACGCATTTTTAAATGTTGAGCTGTTAGAGTGCTGAGGTATTTTGAGTTTATTATTTTCATATGAGAAAATGCTGATTCGCATAAATAGGTAGATCCAATGTACGCGGTCAACTGCAAAACATTGATATTTTTCTTCTTGTAGCAACGACCAGTAACTCTTTTCAGACGGTCTTGATTTTATAAAAATATCTGAATTGAGAGCTATAATTTCATCTTCTATTTTTGAAGAGTCAGTGGCAAAAAAATCAGCTTTTTTAACAGACATTTCTTCAAAATTCTGATTTCCGAGAGGGAATGACTTAAATAGCAGAATTGGCTCTATTTTTTTAATGTCTTAAAAACGATTTTCAAACTCACTCTAAATTTTACTAATCTCTGCAATATAATCATATTGATACTGAGTTTAAACTTTTAAAGTTTTTTAAATCTTTTGCTGACAACTGCGATTTCAAAAGTTTTAATTTTAATTTGAAGCTATTAATGGAGCTTACTAATTCAGTAATAGTTCAGTTTTTTCCTTGAAGTTCCAGATTAAGTATATTCAGGTGCTTGTAAAATCTGTTAAAAAAGCCAATTCGTTCGACAATTGGTCATATCTTTCTCCTCTTGAATCCAAAAATTGTATAACTTCTGGTAGTAGTTCTTGAAATCTTTCCAAAATTCCCCCACGACTCAGCCATCTGACATCAGTGTGCAACAACAGATCACAATATTCTGACTCATTTTCTTCTAACTGAATTTTAAAAAGTCGTCGCTGTAAACTTCTTGAATTTAAATTAACTATTTTAAAAACAATATCCATAACCCCGTTTAAGTTCACCATTTTTGCACACAATGCATGCTGATGTATAAGACAATAAACGATACAAAATCTGGAATATCATCATTTTTTCGACAAAGAGCCGTTTTACCGTTTTATCACCATGGCGGGAGCACCGTCTTTTGCTACACATACAAGTTTGTACAACGGTAGTGGAAACTTTTCCACAAATTTTATAAACTCGTAATAAGTGTCTTCACCACGGGCATTGCCTTTTAGTGGAAGAATTGTTAAAAGATTTTCCTTTGAAGTCATGTCAGTGAAACTCATTCTTATATAAATGCATAATTGGGCAATATCAACTACGTCGGTTGATTCGTCAAACTGAAGAGAAAAGTATTTGCATTCGGCGATGTCTTGTTTCAGTTTTTGATTCAAATCAGGAGGAATGTGATGTCGTTAGGTATAAACTCCCGTAGTTCTTTTGGGTTCAAAATAGACCCAGATGAGCTGAATGACTTTTTTTGTATTAATGGCTTGACAAATAATCATACCAGTTCTAATCTACAAAATGAACTCTCCTGCAATACTAACTTCTCATTTTCTACAGTGTCAGAAGCTGATGTAACCAGGCATATCTTGAAAATTCGATCCAATGCCATCGGTGCAGATGGTGTAGCCATGAAATTTGCCATATATTTTGGGAGCGCTGACTCATGTCTTTAACCATTGCATTACAACCACCCAGTTTCCTACAGGCTGGAAAATTGGAAGAATTATGCCAATAGCAAAGATTTCCAATGCAGTGAGTGCGGGCGACTATAGGCCAATAAGTATTTTACCAGTTTTTTCGAAAATATTTGAGTCCCTAATTGCTGAACAGATTACGTTGTATCGGAATAACAATAATCTCTTGTCCCCATTCCAATCTGGTTTTAGCATTGCTCATAGTTGTACTACTGCGGCCTTGAAAGTAATTGATGACATAAGGCCCGAATATGATAAAGGAAACCTCTTTCTTATGTGTCTACTGGATTTTTCAAAGGCCTTTGACAGGGTTGATCATTTAATCTTATGTCGAAAACTGGGGCACTATTTTGGATTTACAAATACCACTTTATCTCTTATGGAAAACTACTTGTGTGGGCGAGCCCAAAGGGTAATTATTGGAAATAGGCAGTCAGGGCTGAGGCGTATAACATATGGTGTTCCACAGGGGTCCGTGTTAGGCCCCCTGCTATTTAGTATGTTCGTCAATGATTTATTTTCAGTATGCAGGTATAGTAAGGTACATGCATACGCAGACGATATTCAGCTGTACATCTCAAACCGTATTGGTCTGATAGAGGATACAAGTTACAAACTTAATTATTACTTGAGGTCTATTTTAAAATGGGCTGAGGATAATAACCTTATGCTCAATCCTGGAAAATCTTACATTTTACCAATCAGTAGATGGGAATATGATTTAAGTTATTTTCCGACAATTTACTTGGGGAACACATCTCTTGTGCACGTTAATAAGATTAAATACTAAGGATTTTGGATCAATTCCACTTTGTCATGCACTGAACATATTAATCACGTTGTGCGTAACGTATACCTCTTGCTTCGTAATTTACGAATGTCGTCTAACTTCACACCAGTTGAAGTTAAGAGGAAACTTATAATTCAATTAATATTTTCATTGATTAATTATTTTGCAGAGGTTTACAGTAAATTGGACTCTCTCTCACTACATAAGTTGCAAGTATCTTTTAATAATGCTACGCGGTATGTGTATGATTTAACTAGGTTTAGCAGTGTATCGTCCTGGAGGAAAATGATCTTGGGCTGTGACTTGATCGACTACCTTAGGATGCGAAATATTATATTTTTATATAATCTTCTTTATCGGAAGAAACCACCCTATCTCTTTGAGAAGCTTGTATTTGGCAGATCCACTAGATATACAAATCTAATTATACCTAAATACACTTACATCAATACTAGCAGATTGTTTTTCGTCAACGCAATTAATTTGTGGAACTGCTTACCAATGTCTATTAAAAAATCTCGAGAAAGAGCAGTTTTAAGAAGTCACTTTTTGACTAAAAAAAAATTTTATTTTATTTTTATTTTAGAAATTTTGTGTGAAATATATGGGGAACACATCTCTTGTGCACGTTAATAAGATTAAATACTAAGGATTTTGGATCAATTCCACCTTGTCATGCACTGAACATATTAATCACGTTGTGCGTAACGTATACCTCTTGCTTCGTAATTTACGAATGTCGTCTAACTTCACACCAGTTGAAGTTAAGAGGAAACTTATAATTCAATTAATATTTTTATTGATTAATTATTTTGCAGAGGTTTACAGTAAATTGGACTCTCTCTCACTACATAAGTTGCAAGTATCTTTTAATAATGCTACGCGGTATGTGTATGATTTAACTAGGTTTAGCAGTGTATCGTCCTGGAGGAAAATGATCTTGGGCTGTGACTTGATCGACTACCTTAGGATGCGAAATATTATATTTTTATATAATCTTCTTTATCGGAAGAAACCACTCTATCTCTTTGAGAAGCTTGTATTTGGCAGATCCACTAGATATACAAATCTAATTATACCTAAATACACTTACATCAATACTAGCAGATTGTTTTTCGTCAACGCAATTAATTTGTGGAACTGCTTACCAATGTCTATTAAAAACATCTCGAGAAAGAGCAGTTTTAAGAAGTCACTTTTTGACTAAAAAAAAATTTTATTTTATTTTTATTTTAGAAATTTTGTGTGAAATATATGGGGAACACATCTCTTGTGCACGTTAATAAGATTAAATACTAAGGATTTTGGATCAATTCCACCTTGTCATGCACTGAACATATTAATCACGTTGTGCGTAACGTATACCTCTTGCTTCGTAATTTACGAATGTCGTCTAACTTCACACCAGTTGAAGTTAAGAGGAAACTTATAATTCAATTAATATTTTTATTGATTAATTATTTTGCAGAGGTTTACAGTAAATTGGACTCTCTCTCACTACATAAGTTGCAAGTATCTTTTAATAATGCTACGCGGTATGTGTATGATTTAACTAGGTTTAGCAGTGTATCGTCCTGGAGGAAAATGATCTTGGGCTGTGACTTGATCGACTACCTTAGGATGCGAAATATTATATTTTTATATAATCTTCTTTATCGGAAGAAACCACTCTATCTCTTTGAGAAGCTTGTATTTGGCAGATCCACTAGATATACAAATCTAATTATACCTAAATACACTTACATCAATACTAGCAGATTGTTTTTCGTCAACGCAATTAATTTGTGGAACTGCTTACCAATGTCTATTAAAAACATCTCGAGAAAGAGCAGTTTTAAGAAGTCACTTTTTGACTAAAAAAAAATTTTATTTTATTTTTATTTTAGAAATTTTGTGTGAAATATAACTATTGCCTTTTTGTGTATTAGTTATATACATTATAAAACAATTGCAATATAATTTAGGGAATACTAATGACTAATGTAATTTGTGTATATCCTACTGAGCTATAAAAGAATAAAATTCTTAAAGTTCTTGTAAGTTCTTGTAAGCAAATAAATAAATAAATAAATAAATAAATAAATAAATATATAAAAAAAAAATATTACCACAATAACGCTCAAACGAATGCCACCGAATAAAGTTAAAGTAAACGGAAGAAAAAAAAAAAAATGAAAATATAAATTGCCATAGCTTCAACGCTTCTTGTGACTGATTGGCGCGAAAGTTGCACATCTTTAATAGCTGACATAATTTGCAGCTTGTTTTTAAAATTTGCAAATAAAACTTCTCCACCTTCTATAAAAGCTTTTTTCACTAATTCACCGTCACTAAAAGGCTTTCTATGTCGAGCTAAAAGAAAACTTATTCGAAAGGAAGCTTTTCCGCTGCTGCTGTGGGCTCTATGTGTGGCTTGGTAAACATAGCTTGTTGGGCTTCAAGTTGATTTTTCAGCATATTCAACTGAATTCTACGCTTCTCCGATTTTGGCGGAAAATCAGCTTCATAATTCTTATGATTGGATTTATAATGTCGCTCTAGATTTCCTTTTTTTGGCATCGATATTATGGAATTACATATCAGACACACGCACTTTTCTTTAATTAGATTAAAGAAATAATTTTCCTCCCACTCATCGTGGAAGTGATATATTTTCGGTTTTTTAATAACACTCATTTAGGATAAAAACTTCAAATTATTTCAAATATTTTTATTGCTGGGTTTTAAAACTTTAACAAAAATCATGTTTTGTTTTAGGAATTACACATTCAACTGAATTTTCATTGACAACGAATGTATGTAAGTGAAATGTTTTTTTTTTTTCATTATGAATTCAAATAAAACACAGTATTCCATGCTTTTTTTACCGAACAAATTTTAAA
The DNA here is from genome assembly GCA_932273835.1 of Sarcophaga variegata. Taxonomy (NCBI): domain Eukaryota; kingdom Metazoa; phylum Arthropoda; class Insecta; order Diptera; family Sarcophagidae; genus Sarcophaga; species Sarcophaga variegata. The sequence goes on along the minus strand of OW026358.1, from coordinate 83,846,690 downwards.
TGAAAGCTCAGTTGTGAACGGAAAAAAATAACATTCAATTCTAAAATTTATTTAATTTTAACTCTTCTTTAGATTTCTTTAATAAAAGATTTTCTAAAACCATCGAAAGATCGACCGAAAACCATCGAAAGATCGACAGTCGATCGCGATCTACCGTGTGGGCACGCCTGATCTAAAACAACGCGTTTAGTGCGAGTACGTTTGATTTGGTGGTCCTTTATGGTATCTGCAGAAATTTGGAATCCATTATTAACGTAAAATTAAATTCATTAATGCTCTTCAAAGGTATGTTTCTTTTTGATTTAAAAACACTGCTTATATTTAAATTACTATTTATGCGCGCAATATGTCTTTACTTAACTTCTCGTAAACGTTTTTAGACTTAGAAATATAAATACGATGGATTCGAATCCTTACAGAATATATTTTTACACTTTGCCATAACTCAACCCTTGTTTTTAATCAATACCCACAGCTTTGTTTCAGCTCACAATATTTAAGAATTAATTTGAAATACGTTTCTATTTCTGGTTACCGAAATTAAAGACAACAACTAAACGCAGTTGTTAAAGTTTAGTTTTAGTTTTAGGTTTAAGTTTAGCAACTAGCATACAAAAGGACAAAGTAAAATACACATCCTTGAGTAAACCTAATATTATCTTATCGTAGAATAACATGACATGGTCTTTGTGTGGAAGTCTATATTGTTTTAAGTTTTTTTTCTTTTTAACATAATGTTCTATTGTCATAGCTAACATAGAGTAGCCTCTCTGTTCCCATGTAATTTATGGCCTTTTTTTTGAATTGGTCCCATTTACATCAAATGTAGTCATAGAAATTGTCTTTTTATTCCATTTGTTTTTGAATTTTGTCTCTATTTCTCCATTTCTGTCTGAAACGCACGCACTGTAAAAAGTTAAACGCATGACTTGAGTTAAATAATAGGAAATAAATATGGGAATACCGAAAGGAAAAGTCGCCGTAGTCTGGTAGGTAGTGTGTTGGCTTATTAGACGTAAGGCCACGGTTCAAACCCCAGTTTAGACATCAAAACGAAATATTAAAAAAACATATTTCTTCGGCGATTTCCTCTCAGCAGATTTCTGGCAAAAACTCTGAAAGTAAATAAGATTGTAATGAGAAGTTTCTCAAAAATCGGTCGTTCGGAGTCGACTTTAAACTGTAGTTCCGACCAAGAATTCTTTAACGAAAATGATGAAATGAAAGAATTTCTTGGTATGAATTTATTTTGCCATCATTGAGAAATTACTGATCTATGAATGTCTGTTGTGTAAGCCACTCGACACTCTGTAGTGTAAGCCACTCGACACTGTTGAAGGAACTAAAATAGCGCACTTTTGTAATAACGATTTGCATGGCCACAAATGTTTACTTCTTTGATAGGAAGTTTTCGATAGGTTCGGATAGAGTCAATAGGGGTGGAGCTATTTTCACGAATTCTAGAATTCTTTTTAAGTCCACGGTACTAGTCAAGAAATATAAACCAAAGAACTTTAGCATTTGCGTTTAATTCACATCTGATCCGGTAGTGTAAAAGACAATCCTTTAAAAGGCAATCCTTTATCGGATTAGCAATTTAGATTATGCTGGTTACGTGAAAATTGCGAAGTAACTGGCAGCGGACAAACTGGCCAGGTAAGGGTCTACTAGGGAATTAACAATAGGAAGAGGACTACAAAAACAAAAAAGATGCAGTCCTTCTACCAATCATGCATTGAATGGTAGATCGGATTGTAGGATTGAAAGACCCTTCTAGCTAAAGCTCGATCCTAACATCACAAAACTAGTCCTAAGCATGAGTAGGAGGGAGATTAGACCTGTTATAGGAGCCCTAAAGCGGCATGGTTACTTTTGATACATAACATAAAACATAGATGAAGCGGGAATATCCCTTATTCCAGCAGCAGTTTATATGGAGATGCTTAATAGACAGGGGCAGATGCTTGCCTGCAGGTACATAGGTAAAAATGACTACGGCGGTCAATTTGTTGAGGAAGCGGTGAATCTGTAGGACTATAAGCTTGTGGGTAAAAGGGGATCGTAACCGGGATTAACTGTCTACGTGAATATCTTTGCGATATTAAGTCGCCTAGAAAAAAAGAAATAGAAAAACCACGTGGATTTATGAAACTAAAGAAAGTCGTCGTAGTCTAGTAGGCAGTGTCATGTCTTATTAGACGAGAGGCCACGGTTAAAACCGCAAGGCAAACACAGACGAAATATTTAAAATCATTTCTTCAGTGACTTCATCTTAATAGTTTTCTGCCAAAAAAAATCTCTGTGAGAAATCATGATTGCCACGAACAATTTTGTCTCAAAAATCTTGCGTCCGGAGTTGACTGAAAACTGTAGGCCCTGCCACTCATGTATAAAATTAACACACACAACATAAGGACTGTGATAAGAGAATGGTCAATTATGTATGTATGTCTGTACAGTCATAGATGACTATTCATTCATTTAAAACCCACTCCTGTTTGGATAAATCATTCTAATTTTACTCATTCAACAAAGTTCTACTCATTCATATAAATTAACAAAAAAAAAGTTCATAAATTAATTATGATAATTGATTTGAATTCATTTCTAGTTTTCATATTTCTTAACGTGTTACTTAAGTCATCTGGGGTTTGACTTATAATACATGTCGTTTAATGCTGATTAATTGCCACTTCAATAGCGAGTTAATTCATGCGACTAAGTATGTAAGCCGACATGTTACATTTTATTTTTGATTCTTTTTATTCTAATCTACAGCGACAGTCTCCACAAAAATTGTATTTTTAGCCAGACGCATATACAATGGCTACACGTCCATTATGTTGTTGTTTTTGCACAAGAGTTGAAAAGTAATAGGGACTACCTTTCGTTTTGAATGAGAATGTGGGTCAAATATTGACTGATTCTAATCAAACTGTATGAGAGTAAAGTAATAAAAATTGCCAATTGCATGATGTTTTAATATTAATATCATGACATACTACTTCTAATTATATTATGCATACGCATTACACATACAATACAAAACCATATACAATACAAAACATTTCCCTTATAATCCTCATATAAACACTTCCATGTTTTGTGTTTGTTTTCATAGTCACCATTGGTTATGTCTACCTTCTAGTGGTCAGAGGTTTCCGTTTAACACATTTTCCAATAAAACGTTTTTTGTTGTATTTTCAAACATTACATGCGTTTAAATATGTACCACGAATATGTATTTTACATTCAACTTCAAATTGTTTTATGACACCACAACAGCAATAGCTTCAATAAACATGTTTTATTATTGAATAATTATTTGACATTGACATTTGATTGCTTACTGGACAAGGAAAAACTAAAAATTGTGCTCAAGAAGAAAAGCAGAAATGTGCTACTGACGTGTGCGAAATGATATGATGTTCTGGTATACAGGGGCTTCCCATCTCTATGGAAAACCCTATTCCATATGAATGAATGGCCAAGCCAGCACAGACGGTAGATGTTAATACGTTGCATATCGCTGAGGAGCACATACAATGGTAAGTTCTTAGTTCGAATGCGGAAATAATCGCCAACTCGCTGTTGACCGAATATATTACATACAAAGTGGTGGGATATTCAGAACATCGGGGACTTATTGACCGTCCATCATAGCGTAAACATTCATGTCATTTAAATCAAACTAAAATAGTCCGGCCACTACCTCCAGGACAAAGTATTGTTACGTTTTTACATTTTAAAAACGTTTAAAATATGAGTTCGTTGATTACAAACAAAATAGAAACAAATATATGTTTAATTTCAATTAAGCTCTTTATTGTTCAGGCTACTTTTGTGTGCCACCGTAGTCGTTATCGACTACAAACTGGGACTTTTCCCCACTTGGCGTAAACGTATACTTCGTTTTGCACTCATTTAGTGCCTGATCCTTCGTGATAGACTCCCCCGTTCAATAGCGGTAAAGGCAGCAGTAAAATCTCAGTTGTGCACCCGATGATGTCGATGTACTCAGCATACACAAGGAACTGGACAGTTTTGTGGAAAATTGTGGCCTCTTGCCTTCGGCAGAACACCCTACATTATGAAGTTAAAGATGGCACATGATAAACTTTCAGCTTGTCTGAAACCTCTTAACCTATCTTGACGGATTTGCGGGAATTGTCTAGCATTCCGCATTCAGAACCTTTATTCAGTGATTAGTAACCGACGGCATTGCTTGTTTTGTTTTGACTATACGCAGGTGATGCAGTGAATTGTGCTGGAATTATGAAACAAGGCAAGTGAAAGCAGTTTTTATTAACATTTGTTTTCAATCATGACATTTGGAGTAAACTGTACAGTTTTTTTCCCAGCAAACCTTTCTCTTGTCGAACTCAAGTAGATGAGTACATAGCCTAGAATAAAGCACACTTTTACATGGATAAAAACTTGTTATGCCCGACTAATTATAAAAGATCTCGTATCTCATGAACTTTTGACTTTCTAATACCTCTTATACGAGACTTACTCCATTGCAAGTTATTAAGTTATTGCGTTAATATTTGTGTTAACAAAGTCTATGAATACAACCAAAAGATTATTTTTATTCCACTTAGTTTACTAGAATATTATAAATGTATTTCGGCTTCAGAAGAAAACTGACATCCTTAATATTCATTATTGAAATGCATTGGAATGGAAGTGCAAGAGTTATATCACGCCACACGTACATTTTATTATTTTAAGTTTCAAATATTACGCATCATTCTTTTCGGTTACAGTTGTCTGTGTGTTATCTTTTATTATGAGCTTGTTTTCGCTTAATGAGAGTGCATAAAATGGTGAATTTAAGACTGTTTGCATGTATATCTTCATGATGCACGATATTAAAAGTGTATGAATTTATTCTATAAAAATTTAACAGGGTTATGTATGATATGAATATTTGTGGAAAGTAGTAAAATAAAAAAAAAAAAAAATATTGCACCGATGTACTATGTAAAATAAGAGAAACTCTAATGTGTGATAACCATCACCTCAGATCGTTCTTGTGGAATATTGCGTGCAGCATATGATGTATGGTATATAGCAAAGTCCTGTCGTCCAATACAGATCATCCAATACAGGCCAAAATAATTTTTTAATCATCCATATATAGTGCTAGTCATGGGCAGTATTGGCCAATGATCTTGTAAAAGAAAGATCGACCGATAACACCGCCAGCCCAAAATCCACACCAAAGACGAAATGGCATCGTTCCATTCAGCCAGAATTTGTCTTTACTAATGAGAATGATTTTTTGATGAAAATTAGTGTTATTTGCCAACTGCTGCAAAGACCATTCAGCGAACACATGTCATTTTGTCTCATCAGTTACAAGGTACGATCAAACTATGATCTGTCAAAGGCCAGACGCAATATCAACTGCCTCAAATTCTCCTGGGGTCTCTTATGGGCAACGACAGTGTTTGAGTAGACCTTACGTTTCGTCGATAGTTAGGTGTTGGTCGATCGTTTACTGCATCCACTAGAATTTATTGAGAATAGTCCTCTTGATAGGACAATAATGACAATCGTAAAATGGGCTGTATGTTGTCCAAATGGAACTGTTAAACTTCGACAGTGGCTATTGGAAGACCCGATAGTTAAAAAATTTCTATATTCACAACTTCTTTCAAATACGAATGCATTTTGTAAATTGAAGGAGTTTCAATGGACGTTCAGAACTAAAGTGGAGTGGAGATTCCTTCTTTTTTTAATGCAGATGTGCATTTAACTCAAGATCAAGATTTTGTTTATCTACTGCTGCAACTTGAGAGCATCAACTGATTGGTGATTCGATAATTAGTCGATACTCTTTTTAACTAGGCTTGTACCTCGAAAATACATGAGTTTCTAGTTTTCTAAAATATTGGCAGGTAATTTTTTTCAGTTTAATCCTGTGTAGTCAGATGCAATTATCTATTAAAATTATAGATATTCACAAAACCATTTAACTACGGTGTCACTACCTCTCTGACTTTCCCTTCGCCATAATTTTATAATCTCCTGTTTCTACTCTACAGAAATCTTCAGGGCCCATAAGCAGAGTGAGAATCTCTCCCTTAACTGCCTATCGCTCTAAAATCATTTATATCCAGAAAAGGGTGACCACTTCTAACTTAATTAGCCTCTCCAGAGAGTCTTATATACTAATCTCAAGTTAAGCTAAAAACAGCTAAATGCTCGAATAGTGTCCACATTGGCGGTTAGTATTACATCAAATAAATACATCTTTTGATGGTGTCAGCTAGAGATCAACAATGAATCGTTTTTTCGCTACTCATAAGCACTCATGAAATTTTGAATATATATAAGTGAGTCAACAATATTGAAATTTAATTACTTTGATTCATTCGTACTCAGTACAACGTTGGTTTATAAGTATGAGTACAACGTTGACATCGAACGTTTGATTCATAAGATTTATAACTTTCGAAGAATACATATAATACTTATAGATGATTCGAGTGACTCGAATCATTCATCAAAATTTATAGTCTTAGTAAAAGACAAAGACAGCAAACAAAACAAACAACCTTCTAGTGAGTATCGTAGTGTTCCTACGCGAATCATACTTATTGTGATTCTTGTAAATGTTTAGTCATGGAGAGTCGAAATTAACAACATCATACGTTTTGTTAAATATGAGTATAATATTAAATAAGTATGAATGCGTATAAGTGTCAGAAATTATGAGTATGATTCGATTCTACTAACCTTTTTGAATATTCATTGCTGATCTCTGGTGTTAACTTCCACTCGAAGGTATATTTCAGATTATCCATGGGTTCTTGAAGTTTCAATTCTGTTTTTCATCCATCTATATACTACAGAAAGGTTCCTTTTTTAATCGATTGCTTCATTCACTTTTATTGCGCTGGCTCAAAAGTTAAGATTAAAGCAAACATGCACTTCAATTACTACAATGCCATAGGGTTGTACGTAGAATTGCAGAGACTACTAAATACTGTGTCACCAATAGTATCCAAACTCGAGAAGGTATCTAATAGACGGATCTTCATAATCAATTCATAGTTTTTTATTTTATCAAAACAATCAAACACTAATTTTGATACTGTTTGTAGGGTTTTTAAGATGTAAAAGCCATTTATGACAAGGACATATGTGACGTATGAATGATATTTAATATTTAATTTCATTTGTTTCATATTTTAATGCATACTTTTCAGAGTAACTAAGTATTCCAGTACATGTACTATGATGCGTCTAAGTAATACATTTCAAATTCAATTATAAAGAAAGTACACCCCATTAATTTGGAATTAAGCTATAATATCAGAAGTTTTGATGATTTTTAAAAATTTTGAATTTTTCTAGATATCCTAACCTAAAGTAAAAAGACATGATATACATTGCAGCATGGTTTTTCACGTAAAAATCAAACACTTCATGCTTGGTTTTATTGTTTTCTAATTGGTAATTATTTGATATCTAGCACCATTGCTTTGTGCCGATTTATAAGTTTCCAATTTTTTAGATGGGACAGCTTATTGTCACTCGCATCAGTAACGCTCTCAATTGAGGGTAAAACCTGATGATACAAACCATTGTTATATTTGGTTAGAAAAATTTGTTGTCAAAGTCATGTGAGGTAAAAACTTTCCCGTTGCAATATAACATTAATTATGCCAATAACAATGTTCGCTCTTTGAAATTTATCATCACTTCTTTTTTCGAAATTTATCATCACTTCCAAGTAGCACGTTATCAAAGCGAATAATTCTGTTATCTCATACGTACATAGTTGACCAAAATACTATCATCTGTAATATATATGAGATAAAACATAGGACGAAATACTTTTTTCTAATTTTTCAAATAATAGCTGCTAGCAATCTGCGTGAATACGGTTCTCCATTTCAAGTAGTACTATATTCTTGCGTCAGTTCATAAGACGAGCTTCTGTTTTCTTCTTCTTCAGAGTCTTCAGTAGCAGGAATATTATATGCATACATACATACATAATCGGTCATTACAACCTTTCGTTGTAAAATGGAAATGTCTGTCCTGAATTTCAAACCTTGGTCTAACATATAATAAGCTAACATGGTACATACTAGACTACGACTGCTTCACTCAATATCAAGAGCAGAAAATACAACCTTTTCACTTTCATCAACACTTAACTTTCAATTCCGTCTCAAAAATTTATTATTTACGATGAAACTTCACAAAATCATTGAAAACTTGAAAAAATTTCAAACAAAATACCAAAGAATCCCTAGGAAAGTCGTATGTATAAAAAATGATACATAAGCTAGAATTATGGACTTTTTGAATTTTTTAAGTCCTGTTTGAAATTTTCTTTTTTTATTTGGTTTACTGCCTAAGTTCTCACATCAATCTTGTTGTGTGCGGTCATATCCTATACGAGAGACGGGACCTAAAGTTCAAAGACCAATTAGAACGATAAATTTTAGGCAGTGTTTTTATAGGAAATAGTTTACTCTCACAGTTTTTACACAAACTGAAGAGAGAGGGTCTATGGAAGAAAAAAGTTTTTTTCATAAAGTTGAACACCAAAGGATTACTTATCTTTAAATTTTAACAAAAAAAAAAAAGAAATTAGTGCGAAATTTTTAATTCGTTTGAAAGACCTAGTGTAACATCGTTCAAACGTTCAACACTGTTTCTCTGAGCACACAGCATCTGGAATGTCAAATCTTCTGTGATTCTTTTGCAATAAATCAGGCTGCATTTGATCAATAGCATGGGTTATGTCGGCTGTGATAGCCGCTGTGATTTGTGGTTTATTCGCATAACGTGATCAAACTGCATTACCTCGGTGGCCAGTTCACATTACCTCTACGTACGATGAACATGCGCTTAAATTGTTCGCGCAGAACAACCAATATGTCATGAGCTCAGTGGCACGTTACACCGGCAAGTTGGAACTACATGTCGTAAGTCCCCAGATTGTCTACTTTTGGTCAAAGAAACTTGATAACAATTGATGGTGATGGCATGGCGCACGTCGTCCACAAAGAAATATAAGCTGATGACGCAGTTTAAAATTAAGGTGTTTGTGTCATCCCGATTTCGCACAAGAAATGTAAAATTTTTCATAATCCTGTGCTATAAATTAGTCTGAATTTTATCGTTAATGTGGATAATCTTGTCTGTTAGGCTTTGGGGATCGTTTTGGCTTGCGGCTTGTTGGTATACACCTGCGGATTAAGAAAATTTTAAATTTAATTTTAAATGCCTAGCGAGATTAAATGTGGCGTGAACTGTTTGACGCGTATTGCCGTCGTGGTAAAACCGTAAAGAAGCGGTGTCCAGATCATCCAATTCAGGTCGAAAGATATTGATAGACATCGACCAATAGCGCTCGTCGATGACAGTGATGGCCTGACCATAGGCTTTCCTAAAGAAATATGGACCGACAATGTTTGTTGACGTACCTATTCATTCGCAAGTAGGCCTCATTGCTGGTTTTTCGATGCAAATTTGGGTCAGTTGGCAAATCATTTTTTGGTAAAACATTTTTATTAGTAGCATGTGTTGTTGAATGCCATATCCATCTGTGGCGATTTGCCGAAACAGGCTGAAACGGCATTTGATAGATGTAGCTTCAACAAAAGGCCGTCATCAAATGTTAACATGTGGTAGTCTCTGTTGGTAGAAAAGGACGACATTACTTATATCTTCTTGTAATCTCCTTGTGAAACGTTCAAAGCTTGTGCGAAATTCACTTTTCAGTTCAAAACGACTCCAGGGGTGAATACTTTTCTTTTATTTTCTTCATATAGCGACCCCGTATTGTTAGTCTGTATCAATACCGTTCTGGTGTGGAACTTCACATATGTTTTTTGTTTGGTATATTTGCGTTTGTAAGATTTAAATTCGTTCTTTTATTATTTATTCGTTTCATTTGTATGTGACTGGCATACAATTTTCTTAAACAAATATATCCGCTAAAAGAATTTATTTTTTGTGAAAATGCTTTTTAAAATATTTTCAAAGAATTCGTTACCAACAGAAAAACAGAATAAAAAGAAAATAAAAGAATATACGAAGTTGTGTTTAACAGAAATTCTTTAAAGTTCATTCTCTCCTTTTTGGATTCATTCATATTTTCTTTCCGCTTTTTCAAAGCAGTTCACTGTCTAACAACGCCATTTGATTTTTTTTTTATTTAAACATAAAATTTACATTGAGATCGACTTTCTATTACGGTACACGTATGCCGCAGCTTGTACACGTTTATATTGTATTTCCAGAATATTAAATTTCAGCATTTAATGTCCAATGCCATGCTGTCCTTAGCCTCTCTATTGGTTGATCCACAGAATTCAAGTCCAATGTCTTTTTGATGAGTTATGGACAATGCACAATTCTATGTATCTCCTACGCCGGATTTAGATTCGATATTAATTTCCTTCAATATATTTTCAGTAATTGTATCAGGTGTATAAATACTAGGAATTTATTAGAAAAACTATTAAGAAACCCAGATTTCACGTTCAAAATCAGACATTTTGGTTACGCCGCCGTGGTGTAACATTTGAACGATATTATATTCCACATTATAGCATCATGGCAGTGTTTAAAAGAATAAAAAAAATTGACGATTCTCTTACACCCACATACTTACATAATTGGTCATTACAACCCTTTAGTCAGGATTACGACCTAGCTTCTTACTCCACGCTCGTTGTAAAGACAGATTAGCCAACATCTGATCATCTAATTCAGGCCCAAAAGAAGTTAGTAATCTGTAGTGGAAAACTTGGTTATGCATTTGTATATTTATGAACATTTTCTTTGTCGTTAGATTTTACTTTTAAATAATAACACCCGAAATGATGTATGTAGTTACCATAGCGTAAAATGTCATAGTCAGAAAAGTGTGTTGACGCATGTTGACGTTTCTTGACGAATGTTAACGCATGTTAACCATGTTGACGCAAGTTAACGTATGTTGACGCATCTACCGATTCGAATTTTCCAAAGTGTTTTAAGCCGAGCTTATAGAATTATTATGTATTTCTTTTCAATTCGAACTGTTCGACCGACACCATAAAAATTAACATTAAAATATTTAATACAAATGCAAAATAAAGATGATCAAATGGTTTAAAGTGGAGTCTTTTTAATAAAATACATAGTTTTATGGTGTATATTTTGTATTACATACATATACATTCTGTCAGGTTTAAGACCTAGTTTCTCACACTACTTATGTTTTGTGTGTTGACTTTATACATGAGTGACGGGACCTACAGTTTAAAGTCGACTCCGAACGACAGATTTTTGAGAAACTTTTTCATGGCAATTTTATTTACACTCAGAGTTTTTGCCAGAAATCTGCTGAAAGGAAGTCGCGCGAAGAAATATCCTTTTTTAGATTTCATTTTCATGAGAGATGTTTGTCTAAGGGTTTAAGCAGTGGCCTCATGGCTAATAAGTCAACATACTACCTACTAGACTACGGTGATTTATATAGACAAGATATTAAAACCCTTCTGTCAGTATTACGGTCTGATTTCTCATATAATCTACTTTGTGTGCGGAACCTAGGTTAGGTTAGGTTATGTTAGAGGACGTGTACTTGTCAATTAAGACAAGTACAGTACCCGGAGGTCGAATTGACCCATTTTACAACGTCCTAGTTTCTCACACCACTTATGTTGTGTGTGTTAATTTTATACATGAGTGGTGGGACCTATAGTTTAAAGTCGACTCCGAACGACAGATTTTTGAGAAACTTTTTCATGGCAATTTTATTTACTCTCAGAGTTTTTGCCAGAAATCTGCTGAGAGGAAGTCGCCGAAGAAATACTTTTTGTATTTCGTCTTGATGGCTGGCCTGGGGCTCGAACCCTAGCTTTTACGTCTAATAAGCCAACACACTACCTACTAGACTATGGCGACTTCTTCTATTTAATTTTAACTTGTGCAGAATCTTCCAACAGAGATAGTTGATAACATCTATGAAATTAGTTGTCCTTCATTTAGTCTGTTTTGCCAATTCACTGTGAATGGATATAGGGTTTAACCCCATGGGCAAATAACAAAATTGTTTTATAAAAATGGATGTTCTATTCGGGCAACGTACTGTGCTTTTCGCCATCATCATCGTACCGAAAGAACTAAACGATCCATCAACATCCATACTTCGAGGACACGTAAGCTCTAAGAAACACATCGCAACTGTCCGTGAGAGTGCGCAGGAGAAGTCAACGCAACCAATTTTACGTCGCTCTGCACCTGCAAAAAATTCAGCTGACCCAGGAGCGGGACCTAGCCTACGACGACTTCTTCTTATATCCACTTCGTTTTATTTTAATTTAAAGAGAGAAATATCCAATATCCATCAACAGCGAATGTAGGCATTCAGTAGCTTCGAGAGTGCATACGTGGTATATAATAAGTAATTCATGAAATTACATCTGAATATCCATATTCATGAGAAAGCTAAATCTACATGGACGAATTTTCGCAAGGTTATGCGTAAAAAATGTATAAGAAGCACTGCATATATTCGAAACAGATTGAGCATTAATTTTGCGTAATAAATAAATTCTCGTTCCGAGGAAGCGAGCAAAATGCCAGTTTTGGCATACTATCTCACTAACGGCTGCTGTAGCACCATCGGCAGCTCACCAAAGTGACTCCATCTTCTTGTAACCGCATGTCGACCCAGTCCAATTCGTTCATTTTAGACCCAAAAATCAGCAATTCTTTCACCCTAATTGACTGTTACAATAAGATTTTCATCGCCCTTTAAAAAATTTAACGTAGGCAGCTTTCTAATTGCCTGGATGGTCTTTTGTCATTTTCTCACACATCACAAACGCTGATAATTAAATTCGATTTTAAATTTATTGCTTTAATACAAAGTGCTCGTAAGTGCTGTTAATTTAATTCAGCACAGACTCACTATAGCGTTACCATCTACGGTGTTGGTATAGGAAATAAATGTGACATAACTCTGTGCCATGACCACAAGTGATTGACTGTTTGCAATGTTAAATTTCTTTAATACGTGACACAGATTTCACTTTGTCCTTTTGCTTGTTCTTTTCTTTGCTTTGCTTTGAATTTGTCATGTCTTTATATTTGTCATTATACTTGACATTTAAATACAAATCTTTGTTGTTGCCGTCGTTTATATATTCAGGTTCACTAGAATTCTACAAAACGAATGGGAATGAAAAAAAAGTAATTTTCGTTTTTGTTGGTATTGGCATTGAATTTCTGGTGTTGCCTACTTAAAGTTAAAAATGTTTTTAAACGATAAATGAAAATGACTGAAATTCAAGTGCACGTTACAATAAAACTGACTGCGAAAATATTGTATATGTGGGGGTCATGTTGACCTTAATATTCTAGACTTTACATGATCACATTTGCGATTATTCTCTGTTACTCTGCACAATTTGATTAAATATTCTACAGTTGGGAAGTGTGTTTCTGTAGGTCTAATATCCGTTTAAATTCGAATCTGGCAATACTTGTGTCATTCTATTCTCTCAAAAAATTCATTAAATTATCTCCACTGGGCGTAATGAATGGATTTCTGCTTGGGCAACGTTGGAGTTTATTGGAAATTTATTTCCAAAACAAATTGGTCGGAATTGCACGAAAATGTTCTTCAAAATTTGGTCGCAGAGGAGGACTAACAGTCCCGGTAGAGGTAGCTTTATTGCTAAAGTTCATGAAACTGGATTCATTGTTGATGGGCCTAGACGTAAGCGTGCTTGTACAGTACGTACACTAGAGTACAATGGGTCAAATCGACCTCCGGGTACTGTACTTGTCTAAATTTCACAAGTACATGTCCTCTAACCTAACATACACTAGAAAATATCAAAGCTGTGGCTGAGAGTGTGAGTGATTCGTCATCGTTCTCAAGACTTGGACATTTCACGCAACAGTTTACGTTGAATTTTGCAAAATTTGATTGTATGACACCTTACAACTTCCAATTGGTTCATGAGGTAAAGCCGCATGATCACCCGCTTCGTTTTCACTTCCCTAGACGGGCCAACGAGAAACTGCACGATGATGTCGATTTAGCAAAAAAAAAATCATCTTTTCGGGTGAAACTCATTTTCATCTTGGTGGGTACGTCAATAAATCAAAATGCTGTATTCGGGGCTCAGAAAACTCACACGTGGTCTTGCAAAAGTGAATGCCCCATTATGAGTGACTGTTTGGTGCAGCTTGTGAAATGGGGGCATCTTTGGGCAATATTTCTTTGAAAATAAGGGCGGCGCCACCATTACTGTCAATGGAGACACCTATCGCTCCATGATAAACGATTTTTTGTACTCGTTCTTCATCTAATTTGAACAATGTCTGGTTTCAACAGGATGATGAAACATGCCTTACATCTTATGCAACAAAAGATTTTTTGCGTCAAACGTTTGATGGCCGTTTAATTATCCGAAATGTTGATGTTAATCGGCCGCCAAGAAGCTGTTACTGGACACCGTTGGACTATTTTTTGTGGGGCGCCGTTAAAGGAAACTGTCATGCCGACAAACAAGAAACAATTGAACATTTGAAGGCCAATATTCGTGATTCGTGCCGTAATCCGACCCCACACACTGATTGAAGTGTTGTAATGACCAAATTTGGATATATGTATGTGACGTAGGAGCTGCTTAATTCCTAATTCTGCGCATTATCATGGGTCTGCGATGTAATTGTTATTTTGGAATAATAATGCTACAGACTGTAAAACCATATCGCTTAGTTTGTAAGACGTTAATCTCTATTAAATTGAACGAATGTCTGGTTCTGCTTGTCATGTTATTTTTTTTAATTTTGATTTCCACATAAAGCGTTGTGAGACACATTCATTCTCCGGTCCTTAGAACCCAGACACCAATACGCTGTTATAACTGCTATAAGGTTCCAAAATTAGCGAAACTTTTGTTCTGCATATATGTATATCGAATCTTTATTGTCTCCCAGCAAGAGGGTTTAGTATCCCATTTTTTTCAATTGAGTGATATTTGTGTGACATTATTTGTTCACTCCTGTACAGAGGAATGGCAATCTCATATATGAATTCAATTGCAAATACGTCGGGTTTTTTGTTACATTCAATGCTCTTATGTCCATATTGTCCTTCTCCTGAGACATCCGGCAGATGACTGATGGATTGCTGAACAGTCTATGATGTAGTATAAACGATTTCTCGAGACCTAATGACCACTTTACTGCCTACAAATATCCGTATAATAGATACATAGAATCTGATACGAGATTTTGATAGCAGCAATGTTAATAGCCAATATTTCAGCCCGATTAGTACTACATTAATCGGATAATGCAAGGGCAAACCTAATATACAGTCGTAGTGTGGTCACTAGCTATATTACAAGACTCTAGTGAAACGTATTACATTAATTAAAAAGGAAACAAGTAATTTGTTAAATAAAAATATTTTCATAAATTTTTCATTCTATTTGAAAATTGTTGAATACGCTCAATTCTCTCAAGCCTTTAATCCTATTCAGTAATATGATTTAACAAAGGCCAAGAATACCTTCCCGCCCGACCTTGGCATTAAAATCTCCGAGGACGATTTTGGCGCCATAGGCCGGGAACTTATCATATATGTACATCCTCGAGTTTAGCGTAGAAGGCATTTTTAACCACATCGTCCTTTTCTTCCGTCGGGGCTTGAGTACAAATAAGGCTGATGTTAACGAATTTTGCCCTGATGCTGATTGTGGCTATTGTTTCGTTCACAGGCGTGTACCCAGGGACAAGGTGAGGACGTCTCTTATTAACCACAAATCCACATCCAAATTCGTGCTTGTCTTCATTGCAGCAGTAGTATACATCGCAAAATACCAGCCTTTTCCATCCTTGTCCTATCCATTACATTTCCTGTATGACAGTGATGTCTGTCATAGATTTCATGAGGGCACCCGCCAGCTGGGCGGAAGCACCTTCCCTATGAAGGTTGCGGACTTTCCATGCGCCTGTTCTTAAATCGTTGTCCTTTAAATGTTTGGCGTGGTCGTCAACTTTTGAGGGGATCTTTTGAAAGGCTTTTG
This sequence comes from Sarcophaga variegata, assembly GCA_932273835.1. Classification (NCBI taxonomy): domain Eukaryota; kingdom Metazoa; phylum Arthropoda; class Insecta; order Diptera; family Sarcophagidae; genus Sarcophaga; species Sarcophaga variegata. Next base: position 83,830,617 of record OW026358.1, on the reverse strand, counting down.
TCTTGGTTTTCATTGAAGGCAATTTTTACGCACAAACACAAATTTAACGTCCAGAGAATTGCGCTTCGCTACACGCATTAGTTAACATCTGGAGGGTGTTAGAATGCCATCCAGGAGGGGCCGCGAGGAGGCTGCGTGTCAACTTGAATACAGCAAGACAAGGATCGTCCTGGTGGTCGCCACGTTGACCACAGTCAGAAACCTTACCTTGTTTGAATGCATTCTATCTCTTCCATTATTTTTATTTGTATTTTCCAATTAAGCTACGATAGTGGTTTCTAACTATTACAGTCCAAAAAACAGTTCAATACATTTTTCTAGAAGGCATTGTTATATAACAATGACATAATGGAACCTGATATGCCAATCATTTGCTTCCAAGGAAACAAACAGACTGAAACAAAGTTAAGAAATAAGGAGAGTATTTTACAGTGATGCCTCATTATTTAGAAAAGGAAAAAAAATTAGCTTATTTTTCTTTATCCATTCGTTGATTTGTTTCTTTCAATTTTGATTACTTTTCAATCACTCATCAACTTTTTTGTCATTTTCTATTATTTGTCATCATTTATCGTCAAACCAAACAAAAAGAAAATTAATTCACAATTTGGTCAATAAGAGTTGGAAGATAAAATCTTAATGCACGCCTGGAATCATAATAAATTGATGTTAATGCCCAAAGTTGACAAAAGAATATGAGATGAGCCATTGAAGATTTGTGAAAAATTTATAAACTGAATCAAATTGATTATTCAGTTGATGTTGAATGGAATTTGTGTTAATCTTTAGAATTTTTTAACTTTATTTTATAATTTCTGGCTGTAGACTTTGTAAAGACTAATAATTTAAACAGGAAATAGAATCTGTGAATTATAAGGATGGATATATAATAGTATTTAAATTTGTATTCCAAATATTTCATCCGAAACTAAAACCTTCATTTCAAATTCGCGATTATGCTCCAAAAAACAGTAAAACTGCCGGTCCTGATAGCCTTCCCGCCGAATTGTTTATGAACGGATCTATTGAGTTGGTAGGACGCACGCACCAGCTTATTTACAAAATATGGCTAGAGGACAGTATGCCCAACGATTGGAACCTCAGTGTCCTCTGTCCTGTCCTGAAAAAGGGAGACCCTACTATATGCGCCAACTACAGGGGTATAAGCCTTCTCCTTATCGCATATAAGGTTCTTACAGGCGTATTGTGTGAACGTCTGAAGCCAATCGTCAAAACACTGATTGGACAATATGAGTGTGACTTCAGATCTGGCAAGTCCAACATCGACCAGATCTTCCCACTACGTCAAATCCTGGAAAAGACCCGCGAAAAACAAGTCGACACACACCATCTTTTTGTCGCCTATAAGGCAGTCTTCGATAGCCTCATAAGGGACCGTGTTTTTACCGCAATGTCTGAGCTCGGTATACCTGCGAAGCTGATCAGGCTTAGCAGAATGACATTGAGCAACTCCTGCAGCTTCGTCAAGGTAGGAATGGACCTCTCCGAAAATTTTGATACCGTGAGAGGTTTCACACAAGGCGTTAATTTAACATGCGATGGCACTATTACTGCTGCCTTTAGTGCTATCGGACGGGAGTCTACTAAAATGGGTCTGGCAGTAAATGAGGGCAAACAACGTATATGTTATCGACAAGTAGAGACGTGCGGCGTATTGATTCTCAGATTACGGCCGATAACTATACTTTTGATACGGACAAGGAATTCATCTATCTTGGCTCCGCCGTTACCACCAGAAATGATGTCAGTCTGGAGATCAAGCGCAGGATCACTCTTGCCAACAGGTGCTACTATGGTCCCAATAGGCAATTGAGTAGCAGAGACCTCTCTCGTAAGACAAAACTAACACTCTACAAGACACTCATCCTACCCGTGCTTCTTTATGGTGCAGAGGCATGGAACCTATTAAGCACTGATGCAGCAGCCTTGAGAGTATTCGAGAGCAAAGTCGTACCTAAGATTTTCGGTCCAGTGCGAGTTGGCGATGATTTCCGCATCCAATCCAACAGTGAGTTGTATGAGCTCCTCAACGACATAGACGTTGTGCAGCATATTAACATCCAGTGGCTGCGCTGGCTCGGTAATGTCGTTCGAATGGAGGAGGATGGTCCGGCGAGACGGGTATTTGATGCGGGAATCTGCGGAAGTCGGCGAAGAGGACGACCTTGTATCCGTTGGAAGGAGCAAATCGAAGAAGCCCTGTCATCGATTGGTGTGACCAACTGGCGTAGGTGCACAAGAAGTAGAGGGATCTGGAAGGATGTGTTAAGTCAGGCCGAAATCTGTTAATCGGGTTTTTAACGGCCAATTATTAAGTAAGTAAATATTTACAGTAGACAGTATCTCTCTTAGATCGGATTAATTTGTTTTAAATTAATTTTGTTACACACATACATAATCGGTCATTGCCTCATTCAGAATTACTAAGAACACACTAATGTTGTGTGTGTTAATTTTATTGATAAGTGACAGTACCTACAGATTAAAGCCGAGTCCAAACGACAGATTTTTAAGAAACTTTTCATGACAATTTTATTTGAGTATCAGAGTTTTTACCAGAAATCTGCTATTTTGCCAGACATATCTGTCCTGGGGTTTGAACCGCATGCTTACGTCTAATAAGCCAACACACTACCTACTAGAGTACGACGACTTTATAGGACCCTAATCCAGGAAATATTCTGTATTTTTCCTTAAACTTTAAATTCATAAATTCTTCCTAAACTTAAAAACCATGATGAGTATATTTACGTATACGTATAATTTTCTATTCCATGTACTCACATACATTAAATGATATTCTCATGTATTTCGTAATTTATTTTGGAACACGACATAAAATATTTGAAATAAAGTGTAAGTGCGATATAAATTTAAATGTGTCTACGATAGGTAACATACATGTTATGTGATGTGATGTGATGTACATATTTTAATGGTGTCAGATGCTGTCGCTGATATCTTCAATGTACAAAAATAAATTTTTATGTCAACATATGACATTTCATGTATGTAATGTTAGCATTATCGACATGTATGCTTGCATGAACTATATATAAAATATACCTGATGTATATGCCTCAAAATGATTTGAAAATAAATAAATAATAAAAAATCTTCGTAGGCAATAGACAAACAAATAAATTCCTATATGTATGTATGTGTATCAGAAAAGTTTGTGTTAATAGGACAAATATAACGTATAAAAGTTCCTGTCACTTCAGCTATCTCACTTACCTTCACGCAACAATTTTTCATTATCAATTTCTGAATATTACTAACTATCCAGGAAACAACATGATTTAAACCTGAAGAATCCAATATCTTACAGTTAGGATTCCAACTTAGTTTCTCACATCACTTATGTTGTGTGTGTTAATTTTATACAAGAATGGCGGGACTTACAGTTTAAAGTTGACTCCGAACGACAGATTTTTGACAAACTTTTCCTGGCAATTTTTATTTACTCACAGAGTTTTAGGCAGAAAATTGCTGAGAGGAAGACGCCGAAGAAGTATTTTGTTGTATTTAAGTTTGTTGGAGATGTTTTACATGGGTTTGGAACCGTGGCCTCACGTCTCCAACACACTACTGTCTAGAGTACGGGTACTTCACTACCAGTGCCTTACGTTCCATTGTAAACCAAAATAACTAGAACACTATGTGGCAACGTATCTGTAAAAACAATCATGAACTTGTCAATCGGGCTAAATGATAGGTACCCTAATGAGCCATACAACTACAAGTATGAATTTCAGCTGCATAAGTGGCTATTAAAGTCGCCGTAGCTCCTGCGCCGCTTCGCAATGGTTCAAGTTCAACTGCAGGATTCTCATTTACCTGCATTATGTTAACTTCCGTCGTGCCGCCAGATAGTGTGCGCACTTATGTCCTCCCGTGATATGCTTCGCGTCAGCATCCGGATCGCCTCTACAGAGAAGGCAGTGAGGGTCACGGTCACAAGCCTTGGCAAGGTGACCTTGCCCTCCGCATTTGAAGCAGTGTTTGGACCAGTCACTATTACTGCTGCACTTTCCTGCTACATGCCCGAACTGCAAGCACTTGCAACATCTCCTTGGGGTTACCTTTCTCAGTAAGCGGCAAACTGTCCACCCTACACGCAGTTTACCAACTTCCTCTGCCCTGCCTGCCAGCTTCATAGGGATTGCGATTACCGCCGTCCTAGTACCTCCTGGAACGTTCCTGATCGTCTTGAGAGCCGACCCCGATTTGGTCCCTCCAGGCGGCAATTATTTCCTCCTCAGTTGTTACTTCATCCAGGTATCTTAGTTCGAATGTAGCCTCCTCAGTTATTGTTCTGACCTCTATCTCTTCGGCCAATAAGCTCCTTAGCTTAGAATGGTGCATCTCCGTAGCCACCTCGGCCGATCTTCTAAACTCCAGAAGGATTTCGCCCCTTTGTGTCTTCTTCACAAGCTGGACATCCACGCCAACTGATTTAAGCTCCGGGGCATTCCTTACCTTCCTTAGGATGTCCGCAAACGATAGTTTCTCGGTTGGCTTTATTATCATTGCGTCTGGTCTTGGAGGTTTTCTGCGTTTCCTAGTTTTCACGATCCAATCATTGTGCTCCTGAGCGTCTTCCTCTGTTGCTGCGGGCATTACCACAGTCTGGTTCGTAGCAGTTGCTGGTCTCCCTGTCGAGTCACTATTCCTAACCTCAGCGGCAGGCTTGACTAGTCCACGAGGACGAATTGTCCTGGTCTTCTTTGGTAGTGTTCTCCTTGGTTTTTCCAATTCATCCCTCTGCCTTTTGGAAGCACAAGGTGTCCCTTGTTGCATGATCGTCTGTGTGCTTCTGTCATTGGTTCTGACCCTTGACTCCTGTTCCGCAACTTTATCCTTAGCGGCTTGCTGGTATAGTGACGATATAGAAGTTACTAAATCCGCCCATCACGAGTTCCGAGATTCTGTCGCCCAGCTTGGTGAAATCATCCACCTCCTTTTCAGGAGCTTAGCTCCTCTGTAACTCCGGTGGTGACGAGCGAGATCTCTCGCCGTTCTGCTTCAGCGGTAGTGAGTGGAGTAACCTCGAAGCCCTCCGGAAAGGATTCAGGAAAGGGCTGTTCTGCTGGGTCTCCTTTGCACCCTCGGTGCTGGCTGGAGAAGTAGCGCCTGTGAAGTTATATGAATTGTTGTTTGCGTTGAATTCCATTCTATTGGGTCCCAACTTGGAGCCGTTATCTTGGATTCGTTGTGTAGTTCCCCTTATTGTGGTCCCATGGTTATCTTTGCAATGCAGGGAGGCCATGCGAGGGTTGACACAAGTTGTTGTGTATGTATGTATGTATGTAAGTGGCTATCAACACGATAGAACATTTTACAAGTTACTGACGAGTTCTTCGATTTTGGGTAAGGATTACTCATATGAGGAAAGAAGGAATTGAAGGAATTTTAGTACACGTATCGACTTCTTATTAACCAATGTCGTTGGTATTACATGTTGGGTAAAGTTCAACAAACCCACGGCTCCAAAGAAAAATGAAAACACATAACATGGTACCTTGAAACTTTTTTTTTTTTGTATGAGGTTGCCACCTTTGACCAAAGAAAACTTTTTCAAACTTGTAGAAATCGTGACGTAAATTATGTTGGTAAATCTATGTAGGGTTTGCTTCTAGGAATTATTTTTCAGTTACTTATTCTAGTCAAAATTGTTTGACGCCGAATAATTTTCTTCTGTCTGCTTGAATTTTTTTTCGTCGACAGTGCCCTGGAATTTTAGTTCTTTTACATTTTAGACTTGGCATGTGGTTTATTTTAAGGATTATTTATTACACATTCAATTTGTTCCTGTTCCCTTGCCAGCTGTTGTAAAGGTTTTGCTTGGTTTGAGTGTGTCCTTTGTTCTGCTTATCTATATCAACCTAATGCGAATGTAGTTGTGAGTGTACGGTTTTGCTATTTGACATTTATTTGCATGTATGTACATGTATAGATATGCTTATAGAAAATTGTTATATAAATATACTGACAACAATGAAATTTGGGAAAAATTACAATCTTATGCTACATGGGTCAACATACTTATGTATAAAGTTATTGTCTTTCAAAACCTTTGAATACATACCAACGAACGAAACCTTTTTATAAATTTTATATACATAAATATGTATATAAAATGTTTTTCTTTACCTTGTCGTCAGATTAGTTTCAACTTTTTCTGTGGCTTGCTGATCCCCTAACATCAAATGATCTATAATGATAGAGCATTTAGGTAATTTCGGGAATGTATTACTCCTGCTGGTTAAACCGCCACGTCATTAGCTAATACCCCCAATCACAGTAGTCGTGATAAAAAAGAGCATTACATACATACATAATTGACCATTACAATCCTTCCGTCAGCATTACGACCTAGTTTCTCACACCACTTATGTTATGTGCGTTAATTTTATACGTGGGTTGGGGGGCCTACAGTTTAACGTCGACTCCGCACGACAGATTATTGAGAATCGTGCGATTTGACTTGTGTTGTTTTCTTATGGGACAACACTACCAACAACCAACAGTACCCATATCATCGATTATTTAGCCTGATTTATGCCCCAGAGTCATGAAAATCTGACATTTCCTATACGCTTCGCCCCGAGAAGGCATTGGAACAATGTTATTTATGTTCTACACATGATGACGTCAAATGAATTTTGATTTTGTTTTTTTGTTTTCTTTAATAAAAACTATTTTCAATTGATTGTGTTTGTTATGTATGGTCTGTTGATTTCCATTGAATAAATAATTTATTATTTTCGAACAGATGCGAAATGGCATTTCCGTATTACTAATTCATAAATTAAATTCTATTTAAAATAATAGAAAATATTACGTTGTTATACATTTAACTCTGATTTAAATCAATCAGCAGCACAATTTAGGCGTTTTGATTGTTTAACTTTCTCTGTCGGTCGGACATACATACATAAATTATCAACAAATATATTCAAATGAAATATGTATGTTTCATTGTAATAATAATTGATTACATATACAATATACTCTAATGAGTTTTGTGATTTGTGTACTTACATATGTATACAGTTGATGGCAAAAGTCTAGGTACACCAATATGTCTAATAAGTTTTATAATTTTTTTTTGTACTTCTGTGTAGGAATCAGATGTAGGCATTTTGGTACTTATTAGCGGAATAGTGACTAAGAGAGAGTATCTAAGCTTTCTAAAAAACAAATTCGCAGAAAGTTCGAAATAATTAAAAATTCGTGATGTTTATTACATCCAACAAGTCAATGAACAGAATCATACTGCTGCTAATGCGAAGATAACATTTGCGTATCAGAAGTACCCATAGGCTTAATACTCTTGCAGAAAGTATCAATATTACTGCAAAAGCATATTTAAGAGATCATCTGTAAGAAGGATTAGGTATGTAGGTAGAAGTGGCTGTCCCCTCGATGGAGTCAGGAGCAGACACACTTAGGCCGCACAAAGGGCTCATTGTGATACCACAGTTTCTCATTTCGCCTTTATTCCAGGAACCATTCGGAGCTTCCGATGAAGCGACTCCGACTGCCAATATCCATACACGACAGTTTATGTTAGGTTAGTTTATGTTAGTTTAGGCACCCAGGTACCTCTTTCTCCTCCGACCAAGTGCCGGACATGTGCACAATAAGTGAAGAATAGTTTCATCTTCCTCTTCATCTCCACAGCTTCTGCAGAAATCATTTGCAAGTTGTCCAAGATCAATACGCCTCGCATGCGTTCCTATAATACAATGCCCCGTAATAACCACGATAACTGTGCTCCTACTTCTTTGGAGTTTAAGCAGAGTCGCCGGACGACTCCTATTCAGCCCCGGCCAGATCTTTTGCGCCGCTCTGCCCTTATCCGAAGTTGCCCACATTCTGTTGACAAGATTTACGGTTGCATTGTCAATTATAAGTTTGCAGGTCCCCAAAGGGATCCCCAACGAAGAGAGTTCATCAGAAAATTCGATGGTCGTGCCCCTTCTGGCCAGTTCAACCGCTCTGCAGTTGCCAGGATAATCATTATGTCCCGGTACCCATGTGATGCAAACATCATGTCGTTTCGCCACCTCATTGAGATATCTGCGACAGTCGTACACCGTCCTGGAGTTTACTACACTGGAATCCAATGCCCTAATAGCCGCTTGGCTATCGGAAAGTATAATAATTTTCCGTCCGTGAACATTTTTGTCCACAATAATTTTCACCGCAGCCTGAATTGGTGACACCTCCGCCTGAAAGACGATCCAATGATCTGGTAGCCTTATAGACTTAGATATTCCGATTGATCAAAGGATTACGCAGTAACTGCACCTCAGACAAAAGTCAACTGAAAAACTTGATAATGAATGCATGGCAGCAACATTCGTAATGCCATTGACGAGATACGACCCCATAATCTAGAAAAAGTGCATGAAAATTGGTCCGTTCGTATTAGGTATTGTGAGGCCAACCGCGGTAGCCGTATAAATGAAATAATATTCCATTTCTAACCGGAATAATTGTAGTTCACAGCCGAACAAAACTATTTTTGTTTTATTGCATTTTGGAATTTAAACTTTTAAATCGCTGACCCATTAATTACTTACATTATGTTCATATTTAATATGTAAAATTCATTCATGACAAGTACATATGTGACGTATGAGTGATTATTAGTTTCATACATGACAAAATCGAATATTTTTTATTGCATACTTTTCAGAGTAAGTATACCAGAACATACATGTAATATGATGCGTATGACTAATATATTTCAAATTCAATTAAAAAGAATTAATTTGGAATTAATATGGAATTAAGCTATTATATCTGAATTTTTGATGGATTTTTAAAAATTTATGAATTTTTCAAAAATTTACAAAAACCACAATTCTGTATAGCCTGTATCTTCGACATCTTTCACAACAAAAAAATAAATTTGGCAAAATTCCATACCGTTGTCGTTTTATTGCATTATTAAATTTAAACGTTTAAGGCACCCACAATATATTATTGCTTGAAATTCTTGAAATCGCTAAAATATATTGGTGTACCTAGACTTTTGTTGTCCACTGTAAATATGTATATTCATATGAATTTTGGCAATTTTCTAACATTATTATTTTTTTTTTTAATAAAAATACAAAAATAATTTAGTGGAATATAGGAAAAAAAGGAATATTGTTTGCCTGTCACTAAATGGCTGCAAATGTAAATTGAGCCTCCAATCGTATATGATAGAATAATCAATTTAAAAACAGAATTGTTTTTGAAATCAATTAATTTTGTCTAGTATTGACATAAATGGCAAAATAATACAAACATATTGAATTCTAAAAACTACACCATGTAACAAATAAATTTTTTTATTTTAATTTTTATTCGAAAAACAAAAAAGCGAATGTTAAAGTATTTAATTGAGAGCATAACCATTTTCCCGCGTTAGTTTTGTTTTGAATATTTTGTTTACAATTAAGTCTTTGGCATAGTAATGTAATTACGATTTATTATGCCAGTAATTCTTTACATAATAGATCATTAGTTAATGACAATCTAAACCTCTTGAGACCTTAAGTATACCTTTTAGCAGGTCCTGATATATTACGGACGTTGCTGTTTATTTATTTGTTTTCTTCATAATATTTAGCTTCATTAAATAGATGGCAACGTTGTCATTTTCAGCTCTTATTTTTTACTTGAATTTTCTGGCATTGTTATCCAAGACGTGTTTCTCCATTTATGCAAAAGACAAAAAATGTTAAAATGAATAGATTAGGTTCAAAATGTCCGGATAGCATAGATTTATATGATCGATAAATAGTTTACTATAGAAGTGGAATGCGTGTTAGAAAATAGCTGCCGAGTATTTTTGTCATTTTTTTGTTTGTTTATTTTTTGGCCTATTTATGGTTATTTGTTGGTTAATGTATATCCTCTGCTATGTGCAAGAAAGACAGCGTACTTTCATGATCGATCTCCCAGTATGTTTGTAAGCCCATTATGGCACATTTGGCCCCAACAAATCATGGAACAATTACATAAAATATATATCGCCGTGGTCTAGTAGGTAGTGTGTTGGCTTATTAGACGTGAGGCCTCGGTTCAAACACCAGGTTAAACATCTCCAACTGACCGAAATATGAAAAAATATTTCTTCGGCTACTTCCTCTCAGCAGATTTCTGGCAGAAACTCTGAGAACAAATAAAATTGCCATGAAGAGATTCTCAAAAACCTGTCGTTCGGATTCGAATTTAAACTGTAGGTCTCGCCACTCATGTATAAAGTTAACACACACAACATGAGTGGAGTGAGAAGCTAGTTTGTAATCCTGACTAAAGGGTTGTAATGAATGGTATGTATGAAAGCCGTATTTTGTCCGCGAATTCAGTAATAATTATCACTTTCTTTTTTCCATTAGTTAGTACTCATATATAATATCAGACAAAAAATTACACAATTACAAACACTCAACTATGGTGGGATTAGAAGCCTCAGCCTTGGCAGTTTAAGACAAGACCAACTAGACCATCGTGCCGCTCTCTTTAAATTTTTTTATGTTCTATTATTTACGAGAATTATTTATAATTATTTTATAATGTTGTAATAATCTTAACATTTTGATTTAATGTTTACATTCGTAATAATATTCGTATGGGGTATGCTTCAAGGTCTACCATACTTTCAAATCCTTTGCTTTTTATTATCAAATTTCTGTGTATTGCTTTGAAAAAATAGAAAATATCAAATATATTAAGGCATATTAGCATGCCGTGTGACTGGCTATAGAAATAGATCAACATTTTCGAAGGGGAGCATAACTTGTACAGCCCAGTTATCTTGTTGGAAAATATGCGAATAAGCGAATTTTAGTAAAATTTTGTAATGAAAATATCTTCCAGAATTTGAATAGATTTTGATGGTAATGAACCAAACAGGAAGGTGGAAATTACGATCCTTCCACCAAAATTTCACATCAACCGCGTAATATTAGCTTGGGCCAAATCATGACAATAAAAACTGTTGCAATCTATACAATTCAAACAATTGAACTCACCAGTCCATTGCAAGTGAATTAAAAGAAAAAGCACAACTTCACTCACTGTGCGAATAAATTATTCTTGGCTAAGTCTTCTTGTTTGTGTATTTAATAGACGGCGTAGCTTTTAAATCAGGGGTGCAATGGAAGATCCAGGTTTTTCTTTATTTCTCGACATGATAAATGATTATTATTGAATGTATTTGAGAATTTACCCTGTCCTTAGATTTTATCTTTTGAAATTGCCTTTCATTGGAGCTTCATAATTTCATAATTTTTTTTCAAAGTGTTAGGTAAACTCTGTTTACTCTTTCAAAACGCATTAATATTCCAGCAATTTTTGCTCTTAAAATATTGTTACGTTTTTACCTTTTTTAAACCCGTTTAAATATGAGTTCGTTAATTGCAAACCAAGTAAAAACAAACTTGTGTTTATTTTCTCTTAAACTCTCTTTATTCTTTACACTACTTTTGTGTGCCACCATATGCAGCTTAACGATACAACAATAATTTGCTTGTACATTATCCTATTTCACACTTCTGTCCGCGTTAACACTAACAACTCTTCGTTAGATCTTCTCTGCTTACAACCTTTTTGCAAACAATACCACTTGTACGTTCAAACCGCAACGCGTCTTCAAACAAGGCTGACTGAATTATAACTGACTGACTGCTTTCCTTGTCTTGCCCTTTTATATACGCACGTAATCAGTATGATGAACGTTTTCGATGCGCAAGGTTCTTGTTCTCGCCTTCTCGAGAGTTCTATAGCAACCGCATTGTTGCTTGTGTATTTTTTGCACACTTCATGGTCACCTCATGCTTGTTGTTGTTGGTTTACTTGGAACGTGTTCGATGTATTCATTAGTGTGTATTTGTGTCGTGTGTATTGTGTTGGTGTAGCTGGTAGCTTTTGTTTATCGTTTTTATTGTTAAACGATATTAGGTCGTTTCGATTTATGTAACAATATGTTTTTTCCTTTATATTGTAACGAAAATGGAAATGGTGTTATTAAAATGATAAACAAAACAAAAATATAGCAACAACATCAGCATAACAAAAGGAGATAACAAAGTAAACAAACAGGCATCAACAACACTGCAAGGACAAACGTAAACAAAATACACAAACAACAATAACGTAAACAACATGTTTACATTTATAGAGATTTCGCGAAGGCAAAGTCAAAGAGGAATGAGAATCCATCACACTGCAATATAAAAAACAAGACAAAGCAGACAACGGATCAGAAAGAATTTAGTCAGTCTTGTGTGAACACGCGTTGCATGTGAAGAGAATAATTATGGTTTGAAGAACTCCGTGTGTAAAGATCTAATAAACAATTGTTAGTGTGTAAGCTGAAGAGTGTAAAGAAGAATAACAAATAAAGCAAATTGTTGTTGTTTACATCAAATTGCCAAAGGTGGCACACAGAATTGTGCGAACAATAAAGAATTTATTTCAAACTAAACACAAATTTAGTTTTATTTTTATTTGCAATCTACGACTCATATTTTGAACGTTTTTAAAAAGGTAAAAACGTGACAATATTATATGTTAAAATTATATTCAACAATAATAAATTAAAGCCAAATCCACAATTCAATAAATATCGAAATATTAAACAACTTTATTTACAAAATACTAACTGAAATAAAAATAAAACGAAAGCCCAGCAACTATCCTACATAAAGAATATAATTGTTTAACAAATTTTATTAAATAACCAAAATAAATGGTCGTTTTTATAGCCACATATTAAACACAACATTTATTATGTGTTGTTCACATCAGCGATGTTAACAAGCTTTAAGACAGAAATCAATTTGTGGCTTTCATTTAAATGGTGAAGAAATTTTTCACTTTCAAAGATAAATGATGATAAATTGATGTTTCTTTTGTTCACTGTTAACACAAAATTCTGTTAAGATTGAAAGCTTCATAAGCTAGAAAATATTGTTTAAAAAATATTTGGGAAAATATTTCATTCAATTAAAGATATGTGCGTACGTAGTACAGACTGTGTAGTACTTGTGGCGTAGGAGTGAAATATATTTGAAACATTATTCCGATGAAATTCATTATTCAAGACAGAAAGCATTACTAATACATTATATCGGGTATAAAAACCCGAGCAATGAACTAAAATCACTGATTAAAAACAATTTAACTTTCATTCATTTTTAATACATACATACATGCATACATACATACACAATTGATCGTTAAAACCCTTTAGTCAGGATTACGACCTAGTTTCTCACACCACTTATGTTGTGTGCGTTAATTTTTATACATGAGTGGCGGGACCTACAGTTTAAAGTCGACTCCGAACAACAGAGTTTTGAGTAGCTTTTCATGGCAATTTCAATCACTCTCAGAGTTTTCGCCAGAAATCTGCTAAGAGAAAGTCGCCAAAGAAATATTTTTTCATATTTCGTTCAGTTGGAAGTGCCTGACCTGGGGTTTGAACTGAGGCCTCACGTCTAATAAGCCAACACACCGCCTACTAGACCACGGCGATTCATGTCTAATAGAAAGACTTATTATGTGTTCGAAACTTTATGAATTTAACACTGATAATAACGTTGTAACACTAATTCTAGCTACTCTGTCATATAATTATAGATTCTAAATGGCATCTCCCAACCATATCGAGAACTCGTTCACACAATACGCCGGTAAGAACCTTATATGCGGTAGGGTGAAAGCTTATACCCCTGTAGGTAGCGCATATCGTAGGGTCTCCCTTTTTCAGGACAGGACACAAGACACTGAGGTTTTTAATCGTTGGCCATATTTTATAAATAAGCTAGTGCATGAGTTGAAGGGTTGTAATGACCGCTAATGTATGTATGTATGTATGTACAACAATTTCTGCAATCAATTTATAGCTTATTTTGCAAAATAATCACTTATCCAATATTGCGGCAGAATGATTTCTTTACATTATTATAGCAGAAATACCTCTACCAGCCCAAACCACAAATACGGGAGAGAAATCAAACAAAAGCTTGGTTTTAGTTCATCATTATTATTAAATTGGATTAAATCGTATTTAGTAAACAGAAAGCAGCGCGTTAAATTCAGGAATACGCAATCTAACTTTATCGAGGTATTAGCAGGCATACCACAAGGTAGTCATCATGGGGTGCTCCTATTTACTCTTTTTATAAATGATCTCCCTTTAGTTATCAAAAATTAAAACACATTAATGTATGCATAAGAAGCTAAAATCGTTTTAGCATTTAACAACATTGAAGACCAAGTACTTTTACAAGAAGATATTAACTACTTAACCTCTTGGTGTAGTACTAATTTAATGGAGCTGAATGTTAAAAAATGTAAATATATGTGCTTCACTAGATCATCTCCAACCAAAGGATTTTATACAATGAATGGTACTGTTCTTGAACTAGTTAATTCCTTTAACGATTTAGGAATAATTTTCGATTGTAAATTGGACTTCAGAAATCATAGATATTACATCAACTGTTAGCAAAGTTATATATATCCTGGGATTTATCAAACGATGGGCTAAAGAGTTTTCTGACCCTTATGTTACCAAACAATTGTTTAACACACTGGTTCGCCCAATTCTTGAATATGGATCTGTAATATGGAACCCTCAATACGCTGTACCCTCTGACAAAATCGAATCAGTTCAATTACAGTTCTTATTATTTTCTGTTCTTGGTTTAGGGAATGGATGGGATCCTAATAAAATGTTACCATCTTATGAAAAACGCCTAGCACTCATAAAAGTACCATCTTTAAAAAGCCGTCGTAAAAAGCCAAATGCTGTCTTTCTCCTGAAGCTGATTAATGGTGTTATCAACTCTCAATTTCTTCTCAACTTTCCATAAAAGTACCTGTTCGTCCAACAAGATACTATAATTTCATAAATATAAAATATTACACAATTGACTATGCGATCTTCGATCCATTTCGTAGAATCTGTAATGATTTTAATAATCTTTACCTTCATATAGATTTTAACAAAAATTTTGAATCCATTAAGAAAGCTATAATTTTAAAATTAAACTCATTTAATTAATAATTTCAATGTTCTTTTCTTTTTTAACTTATTTTTTAACTTTTATTTTTTGTATTGAAATCATAATAATAATAATTTTGTATTGAAATATAAAACGTAATAGTCTGTAAGGATTTTCCATAGACTTGAAATAAAATAAAAAAGTATTTTTATTTAAAATTTGTTCAGAAATAGTTTCTTGCTGTCAAAGGACATAAAAGCCGTTAATAACAATAGGTTCAAAGTTCCTAGTGGGTAGTGTGTTGGCTTATTAGACACGAATGTTCGACTACCAAGCAAACGAAACTGCTCTGTGAAAGGGATAATAAATTTAAAAAAATATAAAAAAAACTAGCAGATTGTACCCGGCATTGCGCGGGTTATGTAGTTTGGATTAGTTTAAAAAATTAAAAATGTTTTTAAATTAAAAAAAACCGTGATTATTTGTTGTTGTTAAAGAAATTTAAAAATTTTTATTATTAACACTTAAATAATACAAAAATCAGTAACTTAAGTATTTATATTAAAAATTCAGTGCATTAACAGGCATCGTTTGGAAGGTATTTCTACAAAAAAAAGTGGCCATGGGACACCCTATTGTATGAATTTTTCTTTAAATTTAAAAAAAAATTAATATTGGGTCATTTTTGCATTAAAAATAACAATAAATAAAACCCGGTTTATCGGTTTCGAAACCGGTTTTGAAACTGGTTTCTTAAAAAATGCAGTTTTTCAAATTATTCGGAAACCGGTTTACAAACAACCCAGTTTTTTGAATACTCTAAGTTCTAAATATAAATGCACTCAATTTGCCCGTTTTTCGCTACTTTCCCCCTTTTTGAACACCTTTTGACCAATTTTATAAACGGAACACCTCCAATAGTTATTTGGGAAACTTAACCAAGCCAAATCGTAAAAAATTACCTATAAAACAGATAAATACAGCGTTTATGCATAAAGTACTAATTTTTGCAAATTTTTTCTCCGTTTGTCCCATTTTTTCCCCCCTTTGGGTCAAAATTTTGAAAAGATTTATTACCTATAACCTGCACCGACAAAAGCTCGATCAATATCCTAAATTTCAAGAAAATCGGTCCAGTCGTTCAGGCTTGATTGGCTAACAAACAAACAAAAAACAGACTTACAGAAAGATTTATAATATATATTTAAAAAAAGTAAATGAAACTTAAAATATTGTGGTTATTCATGCACAAATTAGTATGAATAAGAAATGCAAGCAAATTGTTTTATTAAATAAATTAATTTTTAAATAAATAAACTGCAACGATTAATATTTGTGATTATTAATCCTGTCAAATTAATAATTCATAGGGCCAGGTATGCATTTAAATCTTAACAAATAAATAATCAACTATATAGAGTTTTACTAGTAATTTTAATATAATTAAGAGCAGAGCACTGAAGAGCAAAGAGAATATAAAATCAATATAAATAATACAAATAAAAGGAAAGAAAATTAAACTACAGCTGCACTTAACACTTGGAAAATGTCATTAAAATGTCAATCAATTATATTACACAAACAAATTAATACCATTTTAGGTCATATTGTAATAATATACTGCCCTCATGGGTACAACAGTGCTGTTTTGAGTACAATTATGTTGTAATTCACATTATGGATATGTGAGGTATATTTGAGGTATATATTTGAGTAATTGTTATCACATACTTTTCTACATCTCGAATGAAATAATTTCAATATTAGACCTTTAATCGATAGTAAAGGGTATACATTAACATAAAAAATTAAAAAAATGTAGGACAAGATTAGGATGGTAATTAGGTACGCGCAATTAAATAAAAATGCTTATAACGTTAATGGCATTATAAGAAAATCATATTTAGAAGTTAATAAGTACATTATGGTTTAAAATATATACGTATTCGCAGACTAAAACCTTAATGAACGTTTGCCATAATAAGATTAAAATCAACTGTGCCCCTGTCAACTACAACAATTACCTGACCAGCATCTGAAATGCCTTCAAATATTTTTTATGTAATGCGTTAGTGCCCTACAAGCTTCAAGAATGTATTCTGATGCTTCATTTTCGTTATCATAGAATCTACATGCTGAGTTATACACGATCTTCATTCAGATATTTTCCAAGCGGAGGTTTATGCCATCGAAAGAAGTGCTCAATTCTATTTGGATAGAAAACAGAAAATAAAGGACAACAAAGCAATATTATCAGACAGTTAGGCCGCCATGCGAGTACTCACCCAGGATTTCGATCAAAATGAAATACCAACAAAATATTTCTTCAGCAACTTCTTCTCTACAGATTTCTGGTAAAAACTTTGAGAATAAATAAAGTTGCCATAAAAAGTTTCTCAAAAAAACCTGTCGTCCGTAGTCGACTTTAAACAGTAAGTGCCGCCACTTATTGATAAAATTAACACACACAACATAAGTGCTGTGAGAAGCTAGGTCGTAAACTTGACTGAAGGATTGTAGTGACCAATTACGTACGTATGTAGTCTGATGTGGCATTTATTATTATATTATGTTAATAACAGAATTGCCTCAAATTCATTTGATGCTTAAAGAGTCTTTAACTCTCTTTGTCTTCCTTTTCATTACATATGCATACATGCATAATATAATTGATCGTTTTGTGATCGCCGTGGTCTAGAAGGTAGTGGGTTGAACTATTAGATGTGAGGTCTCGGTTCTAATCCCAGATCAGACATCTCCAACTAAAGGAAATATGAAAAAATATTTCTTCGGCGACTTCCTCTCAGAAGATTTCTGGCAAAAACTCTGATAGTAAATAAATATTACCATGAAAAGCTTCTCAAAAGTCTGTCGTTCAGAGTCGACTTTAAACTGTAGGTCCCGCCAATCATGTGTAAAATTAATGCACACAACAGAAGTGGTGTGAGAAACTAGGCCGTAATCCTGGCTAAAGGGTTGTAATGATCAATTACGTTATGTATGTATGTTTTGTTCGTTGTCACTGTTAACCAAGACAAGCTTGTTTATATGCCTTGGCCACACGATAGCCACACAGGACACTATTTGAAAAACTATCATGTCATTTATACTGTTCATGTCCCAGATTTCCCTTCAAGCCTACTGCATTTCATTATTGTACATCTAACCTTTGCTGAGATGCTCTCTATATGAGCCATCCATATTAATTTACTATTCAGTGATCTTCTTATATATTTTACTTACAATTTTTCTAACATCCCGTATTTCCAACTCCTGGAGAATTCGTTGACTAGAATGTAGTGACACTTTTAGTGTTAGAGCATAATTTCGGCCCGCGTCTTATCTATGTGCAACCCTTGCGCTGACCAACTTTTCCCTCCTTGGTTCGGAGGAACTTGGTCAGTACAAAGACTGCGTTCAAGTGAGCTTTTGGTACTTACCTAACCTAACGTTTTATCTAACTTTGGCTTGTATTCTAAAGCGTCAGTGTGTCATTAACGTTTCCTGTCAATCCTATATCGCCAATCCTAAGCTTGCAGTCCTCACTATAATTATACTATAACTACAGAAAATATTCCCCGGAATGCCACTGTGGTATCGTGCGGTGTGTATGTTGTTCTGCTTTGCAGCCCTGTAGCAGAGAATCACCGAAAGCTCTGCTATTTTTTCGAAAAGTATGCCAATATCTTTTCCAAACTTGTCATTTTAACAATCATCATCGCAGCTCATAAGACCGTCATTTCCGCTTTGACTACCTATATTTGATAGCTATACCAGCTATTGAGTCCTTACTATAACTCCATCGGAGCTAAGCATCAACGTAGATGTAGCACATGGTGATTAGTCGTTTTGCTAAGGTATTCTCACATTAACATTTTTATAGCCCCGGCCAGTCATCTTTGATTTCACGTCCCATATCCTCGATAACACTTCTTTACAAGCATAAAGGAAAATGGTAACTTTTTATTCCTGTAGAGTATATTTGGTATCCAGTTTTCCAGAAAAATGCGCCTTGAATGGAAGATTTAAAATGTAGACTGATATTCTTCAACAAGAAGAAGAAAAGAGGAGGAGTCTATAATCCATGGGGATTCTGTTCAGTTCTATTAACACTCACTATTCTGTTCCCATACAATATTCCAATGGAATGTAATTCAACTAGAGACACGTAAAGAGTTGAGCTAGTTTTTATAAAGGCTGGATATTTTATATCCAATGTTCGGGACCTAGATTTTAAAGTCAATTCCCAACGACAGATTTCTGAGAAACTTTTCATGGCAATTTTATTTTACTCTCAGATTTTTCGTCAAAAATCTGCTGAGAGAAATTGGCCGAATAAATATTTTTTCATATTTCGTTTTGCTAGAGACGTCTGACCTAGAGTTTTAATAAACCAACACACTACATGAAAGACTATGGCGGCTTAAATCTGGTAAGTAGTTTTTGAAAATTGGTGAAAATAATCTACACTTTTTATCACCAACATAAAGAAGAAGAATTTTATAAGAACTATTAAATTTTTGTTATTGAATAAAAGTTATAACTGTGGCACACCCCTACACCTCAGCTTATTTCACTTTTGATATTTAATCACACTTTACAGAGTGAGTGATACAATTTTTTTTGGTTTTGTCCATTTTTTGTTATTTGTGTTCAATGCACGGTGGTTTGATGGGCAAAAAAAAACGTTTAAGAGAAAGTAAGGAAAATAAGTACCATGTCATACAGAGGGAAATTTTCAAGAAGAAAAAGCAAAGTTTTTCATTTTCATTCATTAAAAATATAAAAGATATTCAAGTGTATTTTATATCTCAACATATAAAATGTCTCTAATTCTCGCAGTATTTCTATAAATTTGGGTTCGCCGGTGGCCTAGTTGGTCGTGTCCTAAACTTCAAGTACCAATGCAATGGGTTCGATTGCCAATACAGACTCTGAGTGTTTGTGATTGTCTAATTGTTTGTCGGACAGTATATATGATAGCTCCCAATAAAAAGAAAAAAGAAAATTAGAATTATTACTAAAAAGCAGTTCTCGAAAAAAAAAACAGTGACAAAGGATTCAAGTCATTAAAAAAATCCTATAAACTAACTTTCCTGTATTTCTATATATTCCAATAGAGTGTTCTTCTCAAAAAAAATATTATTTTCATCTTTGAGAGTGCGTTTATAAGCAAAATTGCCGTATTTAGGACTCAGAAAACCCACACGTGCTGTTACGAAACGAGGACGGCGCAACCATTACGTTTTTTTTTTGTACCGCTCTTCATGGTATTGATGTGAACGATGTTTGGTTGCAAAGTCGCCGTATTCTAGTAGGTAGTGCGTTGGCTTATTAGCCACGGTTCAAACTCCAGGTCAGTCATCAAATCGAAATATGAAAAAATATTTATTCGGCGAATTCCTCTCAGCAGATTTCTTGCTAAAACTCTGAGAGTAAAAAAAATTCCCATGAAAAGTTTCTCAAAAATCTCTCGTTCGACTTTAAACTGTATGTCCCGCCACTCATGTAGAAAATTAACACACACAACTAGAGTGGTGTGTAATCCTGTCTGAAGGGTTAGTAATTATTTATTATGTTTAGTTTCAATAGGATGGTTCAACTTGCCACACATCCCATGCCAAAATCGATTTATTGCGTCAAATGTTTAATTAGCCGAAATTGCTACGTCAATTGGCTGCAAAGGAACTGCAATTTGAAACTGTTGGACCATTTTCTGTGGGTCGCCATTAGAGAAAACTGTTATGCCAATTAACCAGACACAATTGAGCCTTTGAAGGCCGACTTTCGTGATTCCATTGACGAATTTCAACCCCATAAAATCGAAAAAGTACACGAGAATTGGTCCGATCGAATTAGATAGTTTGAGATCAACCGCGACATCCATATAAATTAAATAATCCATTTCCAACCGGAACAGTTGCAGCAAAACAATTGATTTATCAAAATTTCATACAATTTTGGTATTATGGCATTTTTAAATTTCAACTTTTAAATCACCCACCCTCATATATAATATGTAAAATTCATTCATGTTAAGTACATATGTGACGTATGCGTGATATTTAATTCTATTAGTTTCATAAATGACAAAATCGAAGATTTTTTATTGCATACTTTTCACAGTAACTAAGTATTCTAGTACATTTAATATGATGCGTATGAGTAATATATTTCAAATTCAATAAAAAAGAATGTATACCCCATTAATTTGGAATTATTTTGGAATTAAGCTATGATATCGGAATTTTTGATGGATTTTTAAAAAGTTTTAATTTTTCGAGATATCTTAACCTAAAAGTAAATACAAAAACCATAATTCTAGGCTATATTCTAGTAGGTACTACATCATGGCCTGTATCTTCCTCTTCTTCAGAACAAAAAAATAAATAAATTTGCAAAATTCGAAACCCTTTTTAATTTTATAGCATTTTTAAAAATAAACTTTTACAATGCGTGTCAACTATTGAGCACATTCAACACACGTAAAGTTCAACGACAATTCAGGGTCTAGTATTCCTACAAAGATGATGAGACAGTGGGAAGAGTTCATCAGTTAAAATTTGAATGGAAGTTTCCAAATCATTAAAGTTGGGTGATAGTTTATCTTTTCAACGTTTTATCATAGAAACGGGTAGAAATAAAACATCGATTATGTAACTGAGGGCAATCGAAAATAATTATTAAAATGCTTATGCAGGGTATCCAATTTAGCTTGAGCTGTGTACAGCGTAAACCATATTTCGGTGACCTGATAATACAATTTAACGCAAAATCGACGACAATCATCGATCAAATAGTGCTCGCCGATGTTAGTGATGTCCAACGGCGTTCTCTAAGAGATATGGATCATTTCCTTTTTAGGATATACTGAACGCACTTGGATCTTACATTGATTGGCATCATCCCAAATTGGAGAATTTTGTTTGCTAACGTATTCATTAAGAAACGATCATCATCTAGGACGACTATGGTTCCACTGCCAGTAATATATACTATTCGGTCTGAAGATTTGTTTGTTTTTCTTAGATCTATAAGAACGTTTTAAACTGAATAGCCTCGAGTTCAGTAAGACTACTTTGTTGTCCAAATGCATTGGAGACGAGGATTTAATTATTATTATAGTATTTAAGTATACATGTAAGCTAAATATTTAAAATTATGAGCATAAGTTGTGATAGTAAAATGAAAAGAAAATTAAATGTTTGTATGAAAACTTTCATGAAGTCGCCGTAGTCGAGTAGGTACTATGTTGGCTTATTAGACGTAACGGCACGGTTCAAACCCCAGGTCAGATAGCAAAACGAAATATGAAAAAATATTTCTTCGGCGACTTTCTCCCAGCAGATTTCTGGCAAAAACTCTGAGAGTAAATAGAATTGCCATGAAAAGTTTCTTAAAAATCTCTCGTTTGGAGTCGGTTTTAAACTGTAGATCCCCCACTCATGTATACAATTAACACACACAATATAACTGATGTGAGAAGCTAGGTCGTAATCCTGACTGAAGGCCAACTATGTATGTATGTATGAAAACTTTTCAATTCGAAAATTCGTTCTACTATTGATGGTAAATTTGTCCATAAGTTTGTTTAAATTATCAGCAATTTAAGAATTTTATTACACAACAAAATAATTCCATTGAAATGTGTGTGTTGATGTTATTTTGCACGCCTTAAGTACACTGAAAATTAATACGACTGGAAAAAATTTTCCTTTGAAATTGTGTCATCCGTCGTTTATTTGTTTCTATTTTAAAATTTGCTATTGAATTACACTCTGCTGATTGTGATTATTAAAAAGGCTTGTTATCCTTGTTAGGTATACTCATATACAGAGACATACACAGATAGACAGCGACCTTGATGATAATGCTGACTACTAAACTGAACTGAACTAAAAAGCAAACATGCCAACTAAAATAACAATTTAACAGCAGACTCTGCTCCACATAATAGACACAAACGGTATTCATGTGAATATATACATGCACACTTATATTTTTTTTTAAGAGCACTGACACACATACACACTCTTTTATAAATTTCTAATTTAAAATGTTGAAGTTTACTTCATGAATGTTTTTGGTTTGCAATCTTTTTCTCTATCTGTTCGTCTGTTATTTATGGTATATCTGGAAATGTGTGTGAGTGTATTTATCCCCAGCATATTGCAACAGATATAATGTTACATACGCTGTTGTAGAAGCAATTTAAGTTGGAAAAGTAGCAGTAGCAGCAACTGGGGCAGATGGTAGATAAATGTTTATGATTATTTGTTCGAGTTTAACATTCAGGTCATAAGCCAATTTATCATTGATGTACATACGTATTTATAAACACCTAGTATTTGTATAACGCACTACGAGGTTCGATTCAGAATTCAATTTGTTATCAATTATGCCATCGATTTTTATCAAGTTCGTCTACATTTTATGAATTTAAAATAATTTTTCCTGCATTCCGATCTCTCTTCTCTCTGAAGGAATATCTAAGAAATCTCCAACTAGAAGTGATGGTTAAGTGCAACAGATAAAGTATACATGGCATCACTGGCTATGCCTTATTTAATATCCATGTGTACGTCAATCAAAAGATCACAATCATATCACATTTTTTAGTTTGGTTGTGCACATCATAATTGTTTGTCACCATAGAAAAGCTGTTAAACTGCCGGAAAACCAGCTTTTGTGAGAAATTTTGTTGAGCCACTGTTTTGCAAAGTAAACTACTTCGTTTAGTTGCGGAATTATGTGATGAAAAATCTCTTTCAAAATCACACTTCTTCAAGCGGTTAGCGCGTTTCAAAAATGCTGTTTTTAACATCAAAGACAGAGGCATACTGAACAGCAAAAAAAATTTGACCAAGATTCATGTCAGACGCAAGAGGAGCTTGCACAAAATGGTTTCCGGTTTTCAAAAATGTTCAATTTGATATCAAAGAAAAAGCGGAAAAAAGTGCGGAACAGTCAAGAAAATTTTAACCAGGATAAGGCATTACATACGCAGCGATTTCAAAGGATTGAAAAGGAGAGGAATTCATTCAAAAAAGGAAATTAGTTGGTACATTAACTGAAGCCCAGGGAGATTAAAAGACGATGTGTAAATGCTGTTCATTGCTTACATACATACATACATAATTGGTCATTACAACCCATCAGTCAGGATTACGACCTCGTTTCTCACACCACTTATGTTGTGTGCATTAATTTTATACATGAGTGGCGGGACCTACAGTTTAAAGTCGACTCCGAACGACAGATTTTTTGAAAAGCTTTTCATGGAAATTTTTTATTTACTCTCAGAGTTTTTGCCAGTAATCTGCTGAGAGGAAGTCACCGAAGAAATACTTTTTGTATTTTGTTGTGATGTCTGGCCTGGGGTTTGAACGCTGGCTTTACATCTAATAAGCCAACACACTACCTGCTAGACCACGGCGACCATCTCCAACAGCATGTCCAACTAAACGAAATATGAAAAAATATTTCTCCGGCGATTTCCTCTCAGCAGATTTCTGGCAAAAACTCTGAGAGTAAATAAAATTGCCATGGAAAGTTACTCAAAATTCTGTCGTTCGGAGTCGACGTTAATCTGTAGGTCCCACCACTCATGTATAAAATTAACACACACAACATAAGTGGTGTGAGAAACTAGGTCGTAATCCTGACTGAAGGGTTGTAATAACCAATTATGTGTGTATGTTATGTAAGATTCGTGTCGGACGCAATCATAGGGCATGACTCATGCAACCATTTCATAGCATTTAAAAGCAGAGGAATTCATTCAAAAAAAGGGAATTGGTTGGAATAAGCGAATGCTGTTTCATTGCTTTAAAAAGAAATCGTTTTGGCAACGAATTATCCCTGGCGACAAAAGCGGGCAGCTGGCAAAATCTGTGACCAAACAGAATATCCATTGCGCCAAGGCAATGCTCTATTTTTAGTGCGATAAGGTAGGATGTGAACATTATTCAAAAAAAGAACCCCTTGAAAATGCAACCACTCACGAGGACATAATTTTCCATCATAATAACGCTCGGTCACATATTGCTACGCTGGGCAGAAGTTATTTAGTAAACTGTGGATGGGAAGTTTTACTCGACCAGCCTTATAACCGTATAGTTCTAACTACAATTTAGAACAGCCAATGAAAGATGCACCATTTGCAGCGGTTTGTTGACCAACAACTGATAAATATTGTAACATTACGTTCAGTAAACTGATTTGAATAAAACGAGGCCACATGTCACAAAGTAGGGAAAACATTGTTCCTATTGAGAGTCGAGGTCGGTGAGCAATTAAACCAGCGGCAATTGTAGATATGGAAATCAAAGAAAAAGTATGCCCAGAATCATGGTGACAAATGGCCACAGATTATGGCTTTACATCACATGAAGACGAAACATACAGTTGACTGTGTGAAAATAAAGTAACTTTTAAATTTCTGTCGCAAACCTGCAACAGCTAAACTTAATAAGTGTAATTGAAAAGTCCAAACCAAGAAGAAATTGACGGCCAGCTTGATTGAAATATCAGTGGGTATAATTGCCTTTGAAACACTTTTTTAAAGTTGTTGCTTCAATTACTTCAATTACAATCCTTTGTCAGCATTACGACCTAGCTTCTCACAACATCCATGTTACGTGAAGTAACTTTATGTATTAGTGGTGGGACCTAAAACTTAACGACAGATTTTTAAGAAAATTTTTCATCGCAATTTTATTTATTCCCAAATATTTTGCCAGAATATTGCTGAGAGGAAGTCGCCAAAGAAATGTATTGTTGCCGCAAAATCCCCACTTTATAAGACAATTAAAAAAGGTAAATTGCATAGCCCGTTCTATTTATAAAATATTTAGTTTTCCTCGTGCATCGAAAATGTCAATGATTTTTTAACCATAGAAAAAGTTACTTAAAAATGTACCCTCGTGCTCATGTAAAATGTAAAATTTTACATTTCCCATGTATATACATATATGTGGGAATGTAATATAATGGATCTGATTTGGAGCAGAGCAGAGATATTGCTGGCACGTTTAAAAAGCTTTACAATCACAGCAATAAAGACTTGGGTGTCTGGCTTTATCAAATTTAAGAGGCCATTTATATAAAATTGGCATAAGTGAATATATAGTTATGAACCTATTAACACCACACAGCTCTATGAAATACAAATATTACATATAAATGTTTAAATATACCCAAGATTTGTGATTTAAAGAAACGAATTAAAAAAATGTTTTACAGGAGGTATTGTTTCTAGTGAACGATAGTTACTAATATTAGCATTACACAGCTTGCTGCAGTAGAGAAATCACCATATTGGAAAAACTTAATATATAAACCTGAAAGAAAACAAGAAATAAAAATAAGATGTTGGAGATGCTGTGTAGGTACGCGGATAGTTTCGAGAACGTGTATAATAATAGAAATAATTGAATTCATTCTAGAAAGTAGAAAGAAAGAAATCAAGAATTGGAATATAGGGAGTGAAAGTAAAACTTATAAAACATAAATAATAAAAAGCAAAAGGATAATCAATGCGATGATGAACACTAAATCTCATCTGAAATCCCAATATATTCCACAGTCTATGTAACTTGCATTCACCAAAGTCGAACATTTGCCGCGGAGATGCCCTCCTACTCATCCCCGCTTACTCTACAAATATTCATCGGAGATCTATATCAGAACGACGTCAGAAGCTTAATATTACAATTTCCCTTAAGATATGGATTGATGGGGTTCCGAACAGCGACTTACTTCTTACTAACTTACATAATTGGTCTTTACAATCCATCAGGAATGACAACGACCTAGCTTGTCACACCATCCATATTGTGTGTTAATTTTATCCATGATTGGTGGGTACATACAGTTGAGACTCGACTCAGGACGACAATTTTTGAGAAACTTTACATGGCAATTTTATTTACTCTCAGAGTTTTTGCCAGAAATCTGATGAGCAGAAGTAGCCGTAGAAAATTTTTTTCATATTTCATTTTGATAGAGATGTCTGACCTGGGATTTGTACTACGGCTTCACGTCTAATAAGCCAACCCACTACTACAAACTACAGCGACTCACTCCTACCGCCTTTACTAGTGTTACGAATATGGAAATGGTGTTATCGTTTAACATTAAAATGATAAACAAAAGCTACAAAAACAAAAAAAAAATGGACTTGTTTACATGATCAACGAACAAACAAAAATATAGGAACAGCATCAGTATAAAAAAGGGGATAAACAAGTAAACAAACAGGCAACAACAGCACTGCAAGGACAAACATAAACAAAATACACAAACAACAATAACGTAAACAAACGCAAAAGTCGTTCTCCTTCAAGAGCATTCGCCAGACTGATTACCCTGCGATATAAAAGGCAAGACAAAGCAGGCAACGGGATCAGAAAGAATTCAGTTAGTCTTGTGTGAAGACGCGTTGCATGTGAAGAGAATAATTGTGGTTTGAAGATCTCTGTTATAAAGATCTTTTGAACAATTGTTATTGGGTATGGTAAACAGTGTAAAGAAGAATAACAAATAAAGCAAATTGTTGTTGTTTAAATCAAGTTGCGAACAGTGGCTCACGGAATTGTGTGAACAATAAAGAATTTGTTTAAAACTAAACACAAATTTATTTTTATTTTATTTGCAATCTACGAACTCATATTTTAAACGTTTTTAAAAGGGTAAAAACGTAACAATAGATAACCAAATCATTCTATCAACATAAAATTACATAAAAACCTATTTTCCAATGAGTCTATAACAGATTCAATTTGGCAAGGCCAAACACCCCGTGATGTTAAAAATTATAACTAAGCTCCGGAACCCAACAGAAACGATACGGTTGAAATTCCCTTAGGGCTTGTTACTGTTGAGGAGCACTCGCAATTTACCCACGACCGATTTTCTACCACCCTCAGAGCCGCTTGACTGTCGACAAAACTCAACATAGAATCCGCATTAGAGGTTAAGAAACAGAAGTAGAAGAAGAAAGTAGTAGCAGAAGTAAATTGTCATACAGTTTTTAAGAACACAGCATCAGTGGCCATAATTGGTTTCGAGACGTCTACAAAAATGGGATCATTTGGAATGACAATCTATAACCAAAAAAAAAAAAAAATTCAGCTTGGGAACCAAATTCTGTGGTTTTATCCAGAATTTCTCTCCCTATCTTAGTTATTTCCATAATTGATTATCACAACCTTTTAGTTAGGATTACCACCTAACTCATTACGCCACCTATGTGTGCGTTAATTTTATGAGTGGCTGAACCTATACTTTACAGCCGACTCTGCAAACCCGATTTTTGACAAATTTTTCATGTGAATTTTATTTACTCTTAAAATTTTTGCCAGAAGACTGGTGAGAGGAAGTTGAGAAATAGATACATACATACATAATTGGCCATTACAATCCTTCAGTCAGGATTACGACATAGTTTCTCACACCACTTATGTTGTGTGTGTTAATTTTATACATGAGTGGCGTGACCTACAGTTTAAAGTCGATTCTGAACGAAAAATTTTGAGAAACTTTTCATGGAAATTTTATTTACTCTCAGAGTTTTTGCCAGAAATCTGTTGAGAGGAAGTAGCCGAAGAAACATTTTTACATATTTCCTGTTGATTTCTGACCTAGGGTTTGAACCGTGGCCTTGCGTCTAATAAGCCAACACACTACCTACCAGCCAACGGCGAGAAATAATTTGTCGTATTTCGTTTCGTTTGAGATGTCTGGGCAGTGTTTTGATCAAAGGATTCTCCAAAATACTACCTACTAATGTTCAGGGTATGAAAGTAATCGCTCAGATGCTGTTTGTATTACATTATTGTAATCAAATAACAATCATTGAAACAACTCCTAAAAGTATCATTGTACAAGTATTCATCTAAAATTATTCACACTTTCCTTTTTTTCTACTGCAAGTATTAGAAAAAATACAACAAAAGTGCAGTAAAATTATAATGACGTCAGCGAAAATTTTTAATTTTTCTTACAACAAATATTCCAATTTTTTTTTTTTTGATTTCTTGATTTATAGTTTTTATGCTGACGCATTTAAGTAAAGACATTTTTCTTTTCTTTTTTTCTCCGTTATCCTCCTTTTTCCAATGTTATCCTTTTCAAGCCCTGTACCCATTCTCCAAAACAATTGCATTCAGCCGCATGAATTTCTTAAGACTCTACATAAACTTGTATGCTATGTTTTACTGTGCCTTTGCTTTAGCCGTCTTTTTTATGTAGATTTGCTGTTTTTGTTTTATTTTTGCATAATTTATGGCGTGTTTTATTTGGTGAACAAATGAAACAAAAGAAATACAAACAAGAGCGACGACTGACTTTTGATAACTGTAATAAGGACAATGAAATCTGTAATTTAAAGGCTATAATACAATAACTTTTTATTTGATCTACGGAATATAGATCAGATCACTAGAAAGATAGCACCGCTCATCATGAGACCAGAATATTTCAGCGTAGTGGGAAGAGAGCATTACAAGAGCTTACTAGGGAAAAACTAAGATGAAGAACGGCGGAGAATCTTCTCAAATCAAAGGACATTGAGGTAATCTAAACTTTTATTAGGCCATTATAATAAAAAGCAATTTGAATAATGCATCAGAGTAGCCTTAGCATAGCAGGTGAAGCGGCTTGAGGATAACAATCGTCATTTTACTGGACATTATACGCTCGAAGTATTATTTAAAACGTTTAAAAACGTTTAAAATATGACCTCAAAGATTGCAAATAAAATAAAATAAATTTGTGTTTATATTCTATTAAAATTCTTTATTATTCGCACAATTCTCTGTGCCACTGTTCACAACTTGATGTAAAAACAACAATTGCTTTGTTTTTATTTCTCCTTTTGCACCCTTTGCATAAACAATAGCAATTACTAGATAATTGTTCGACAGGTTTTTGTAACGGAGACCTACAAACCACGATTACTCTCTTCAAACGCACCACGTCTTCATACAAGACTGACCGAATTTTTACTAACTCGCTCGCCTGTTTTGCCTTGCCTTTTATATGGCATAGTAAGCAGTCTCATAAATGCTTTTGAAGGCGAATGAATTCTCCTTCTCGAAATCTTTATAAATGTAAACATGTAAACATGTTGTTTACATTTATTTTTGTAGATTCTGTTGCTGCATTTTTGTTTACTTGTTTATCATTTTTTATTCTGGTGTTTGTTGTTGTATTTTTGTTTATAATTTTAATGTTAAGCGATATAAAATTGATTGATTTTTAATTTTCGTAACAGTGTACTTATTTCAGAATAGGGATCGATGCAAGTCAAACAGAAGATATCGATATATTTTATGACACATCGATTTAGCCTCAATATTTCTTTGCAATGCAGTACATCAAGTAAACAATTTATGTTTTTCCTTAATGTACATTAGAATAGGCCACAAACAAAACAGCGGTCCTTGGCATCGGTCAAATTCAACCTGTTTTATGAGCCAAATTCATGGAAAATGTATAAAAAATTTCAATAATATTTCACACACACTTTGTTTTATTTAAATTAAAAGAAGCCCTTACAGTATTCAATGGGTAAAATATCTGGTCCGCATGTATACGCCCTTAATGTTAAAATTAAATTAACACATTTTTCCTCCAAAGGCTTAATCCTTCTATTAGGAGGATGTAATTCTGTAGGTGACTGAGAGCTTCATGGTATTTTTGCTATTTGGATGTTCATTGCAATTTTTTTCAGTGTTTGAAATTTAATGCAATTTAACAATACATACATACATAATTGGTCATTACAACCCTTCAGTCCGGATTACGGCCTAGCTTATCATGTGTTAATTTTTTTTTTACATAAGGGTCGGGACCTACAACTTAAAGTCGACTCCAAACGACAGATTTTTGAGAAATTCTAATTTGGCAATTCTATTTACTCTCAGAGTTTTTGACAGAAATCTGCTGGAAGGAAGTCGCCGAAGAAATATTTTTTCATATTTCGTTTTGATCTCTGTCCTGGGGTGTACACC
This sequence comes from Sarcophaga variegata, assembly GCA_932273835.1. Classification (NCBI taxonomy): domain Eukaryota; kingdom Metazoa; phylum Arthropoda; class Insecta; order Diptera; family Sarcophagidae; genus Sarcophaga; species Sarcophaga variegata. The sequence continues at coordinate 83,799,557 of OW026358.1, read as the reverse complement.
GTGCCTTGCGTCTAATAAGCCAACACACTATCTACTAGACTACGGCGACTTCCAGCCACCATTTTAAGAATGCATTTTCAAAATGTTTCATTAAACTTATGCAGCAAAGATGTTTGTTTTAATTCATTGGTTGTAAGACAATAAAAGCATCGATGTTTTATCGATTATGATCAATAAAATAAACATCGAATTATTTCAATGTATCGTAACTCACATAGAGTGCTTTAAAAACATCCACCACAAATACATACATAATTATTCTTTTAAGTAAAGAGGTCAATCATAACGCATAATCTCCAGCTGACTGTTATATTTTCTTGTTTCTTTGCTTTGTTAAAATTTCCTTATTTAATTTTTTTCCATATTATTTTGGTCTTCTGTAGATGGTACTTAAACGATTGTAGATCAATAAGAACATAATTTTGCACCCTCAACCTCAAGATTAAATACGTGATTTAGTTTTCTGTAACATGCTATTGCAGTCCTAGTGAAATGTGATGTGAATTAAATGAATTTAAGCGTGCTCCATTCCGCCCGTGAATTTAAATTTAAATTCTCTTATGGCTTAAACATAATGGTTTTGTACTTTATGGTTGGCGCTATACACAAGAACATAAAACATTTTAAATGGAAACTGTTCTATAGTTTTCTTTACTAATTTTCTTTCCATAATTTTCATTTTAATACCGAAATTTAACACACAAAAAACACTCCTGTTATGCCACTCTATGTAACAGCTTACTTTGGTAGAGAAATAATGAAAAGGAGACACATATTTCAAGTTGATTTTATGACCTTAATGCAGTTTTCTGAATGACCGTAAGAACTTAAAAAGGAAGACAGACTCTTGCTATTTAAATTACAAGTACCTGACCGCACTAAAGAGGAACTAAACAATTTTCTTCTCTCATTTTATTTTTCTCCAAAGCCCTGTCCTTATTTACTTATATTTTTTTGAATTTGCTTTTTGCGCTTTAATGCTTGAGTCATGTTTACTAAAATGGCATATTCACTCGAATATATTTGAATAGACAAGTTGGTAAGCTCATATGATTCGTTAAGTAATTAAAATTTAATTAGAAATATAACCTTATGAAGATAATAATTTTTAATATCATGATCATCATCATTTTCATAATTGCCTACGTCGTTCGAGTAAGTGCAACATAAGCCAAGGATATGTTAGAAAGATTTTTTATTGCAGTCATCATGCTATTATTTTAAAGTACAGTGGAATCTCCCATAACGCATAATACCATTAAACGTCGTCGTTTTGATTATACTTATGGTCAGGCTTACCGGCTTATTAAACACCAGCGAAAGCATTTTTGTATTTATATGAAATGAAGGAAACCTCTTTGGTTTTCAACATGAATACCGATCACTCGTCTCATAAGCAAATATGCTACCCACCACACCAAGCCTATCACAAACAGAAGAAGAAAATCAGGGCGTCATACATTAGTCTTCAGCTCATGTAAATTATGTACACATTGTTGGTTATTCGCATACACTACGTCTCAAGAATATGTCTGAAGCGTTCAAACCGCACAATCTCGGTATTCACTTCGAATTTTCTTCACCTGAGATGATCATACCCTCAAATCACACATATAGAATATCCTTTTGGGAACGCATATTCAATTCAGAAGTTCGTAATCATGGTTCCCCACTAAATAGTGAGTTTTTTTTTTGTATACATTGAATGCTCTTGGATCTCATGTAGAGTGCCATTGTTTTTAATTCGACAATTTTCATGTACCCACTCATCCAGAAATGGGTGTCATCCCTGAAAAGAAATTTTTAATTAAAATTAGACGCGGTTGCCAAATCCTACATAGCCTATTAAGCGAATATAAGTCGTTGTATTTGGATTGGACAAAACAGTTTAGTAAAGAATGTGTTATCTGTAGTTTTATGAAAATGACCATAACTGACCAACTGACATAATTCGGTAATCGCTGATGGAGGATCCTATATAAATAGGTTATCGAAGCCATTGAACATTGTTTACGTACTTAACTTACTTCATTGGCCATTACAACACTTTCAGTCAGGACTACGACGAAACTTTTCACACCACCCATATTGTGTGTGTTGATTTTGAGCATGAGTAGGGTGACTTACAGTTGAAAGTCTACTTCGAATGACAATTTTTTTTGAAAATTTACATGGCAATTTTATTTACTCTCAGAGTTTTTGCCAGACATCTGCTGAGAGATGAAGTCGTTGAAGAAATATTTTTTCATATTTCGTTATTTCGAAATATCTAGGAATATCTAGGAACTGAAGCACCAACTTGCGTCTAATAAGCGAACACACTACCTACTAGATCATCGAAACTTTTTGATACGTTTTATATACTTATTTAAGATATATGCGAGCATTGAAAAATTTTTTATATTCTCAGAGAATGGGGTCAATGTAATTCTAAAATAGTTGGAAGGCATCAGGTCTAATGTATGAAGAATCAATTGGGGAATGGAAGCATTTTTGTGTTTACGAAAATATTGCCTTCCCGACAGATAAAAATGAGTTTTCAGGCTGTAAAGATTAAAATCATAACATGTGTAGAAAACGTTCTTAGATAGAATTATATTGTTACGAAAATGAAAACAATGGAATATCGTTTAACATTAACACGATAAACAAAAGCTACACTAACAAATACAACGAACTTGTTACAAGTAAACCAACAACATCAGTATGAAAGAAAAGGGGATAGTCAAGTAAGCGAGAACGCTACAACAAGCAATGTGAACAAAATACCCAAACAACAACGAAGTCGCGATAAAGTTTTCGAGAAGAAAAAACCGCGAACGTTCGACTTCAAGAACCTTCATGAGACTGATTGTGTGGGCATATAAAAAGGGCGAGATAAAGCAGGCAACGAGTAGTAATAATTCAGTCAATGTTGTGTGAAGACGCGTTGCGTGTGAAAAGAACAGTCGTGGTATGAAAATCGCCGTTGTGAAGTTCTACTGAACAGTTATTAGTGCTTACGCAAGCAGAAGCGTAAATAAGAATAACAAACTAAGCAAATTGTTGCTGTAACATCAAGTTGTGAACAGTGGCATATACAATTTTGCGAACAATAAAGAATTTATTAAAACTAAACACAAATTTATTTTTATTTTTATTTGCAATCAACGAACTCATATTTTAAACATTTTTAAAAAGGTAAAAACGTAACAATATCAGCTTATAGTGCTTAGGGAATTACTATAGTAGTACGGAAACAATGTCCACACTTTGATCGTCTGACAAAAGTATTATAATTATCGTCGTCAGCCCCAAAATATTTATTTTTCTTTTAACGTTTTTAATTACCATTTATAGGTTTATCTAATTAAAAAAAATTTTACATTTATTTACGCCACCCACTCTACACAGATTTCACTGTACCTTCTACGTTTCGTTAATCTTTAATGTCTATTCATTTTATTTTCATGAATATTTTTTCAATTCTGTTCTTTTCCTGTACCGTAATAAAAGTAATAAAAATTAAAGGCGACACAAATTTATGTGTCACAGAGTCATGTTAGTTGTTTTTAGATTAACATGCAGTTTACTTGATACTAAACAGTTAAACATGAACTTAAAACATTTTAAAAGCAAAATTTTTAAATAATCTTTTAAATATTAATAAATGCATGGCAGCATTAGTCTAGTAGCTAGTGTGTTGCCTTATTAGACCAGGGCATATGGTTCAAAAAATTCTAACCTAAAAAATTAACACAGATTGATACTCTATATCAAATTTTATTTTTAGAAGTATGAAATATAACTGTGATAATTGATAACGGTTATATTATTGAAGATTCGCCTGTCAAATTATTTGTCAGTTAGTCAGTATCTTTTGCCAAATCAAGGATAGACAAGGATCACAAACAATGAAGTTTTTCACCCAATGGATTGTCTACAGGCCTTAATTTTCATCGAAAAACCATTTCTCATCGATTAGACCCGCTTCTGGTACGTGAACAACCAAAATTGTCAAATTTGAGATGATAGCAATCCACATGTGTTCCAAGAGACCTTAATGCATATCGGGAAAATCATTGCTTGCTGTGGATTTTAGACTGGCGGTATCGTCGATTCATATTTCTTTAAGAATGAGGTTAGTCAGGCCATCGCAGTTACTCGTGAGCCCTTTAGGTTGATGATAGTAAGTTATGTTCTCAATTGGATGTTCTGGATGCCAAGAATATTTGGTTTCATTAGGATCTCACGTGGAGGTGATTTTAACTGGACACTCACACCAACAAATCACAGTAGTGATCAAAGCCAACATAACCTGAGTGATCTCTTAAGTCAGCATTATTTATGAATGTACACCTAATTCTGTTTTTACACGGTCTTTTTTTACACGGTTTTGATATAACACGGTTTGAAAATAAAATATTTTTAATTTTTGTTACACGATTTTATTCCATTTAGCACGATTTAAAATTTTTTGTGCTTAAATTTTTTGTCAAATTTAATTTTTGCATATCACAAATTTAAGGGAATTCCCTTTTTGCGCGTACAAGCAAATTTACTAGTCAAAGCAAATGTAAATGGCACAAATTTAGGGGAATTCCCTTTTGTGCATACAAGCCCAAAGGTCAGAGCAATTGAAATGTGTTAATATTTTGTGTTTGGTAAAGAAATTTTTTATTGGCAAATTTGTTTTTCTATCATTACATTAAATTTAACGCATTATGATAAAAGGTAAGCCAAAAAATATTTTATATTTATTAAGTTATTTATATTTTTAATTTTGTTAAATATTTTATGAATCCCTAAAAGAAAATGTCAAACACAAAACTTCTTAAAAAATCCTTGTTTTTCACTAATTTTAATAGGTTTTAGAGATTAGGAACCAATCACCTATTTTTGCATACAATCAGTGTCTTTTTTTACACGGTTTTTTTTTTACACGGTTTTTTCTGGAACCAATCTACCGTGTAAAAACAGAATAAGGTGTATATGTATATACAGTCATGTATATGTAGTACAGTCGGGATTACAACCTAGCTTCTCACACCACTTATATTGTGCGTTAATTTTACACACGAGTGGCGGGAACTACAGTTTAAAGTTGCCTCCGGATTAAAGATTTTTGAGTAACTTCTCATGTCAATTTTATTTACTCTCTCAGAGTTTTTGTCAGAAATCTGCTGAGAGGAAGTCGCCGAAGAAAATTTTTTTCAGATTTTCGTTTTGATGTCTGACCTGGGGTTTGAACCGTGGCCTTATGTCTAATAAGCCAGCACACTATCTACTAGACTAGGGCGACTACATCTCACTATGAATAATACGATAAAATTCCTGAAAACCTACTTATAAATGAACAGGAATAGTTTCGTTCACATAGAAATAAATTAAATCAGATCTGAGTCTAATAGTAGTACTGTGAACGGATTGGCATTCAGAACTATAAGTAGTCGTCATAGACTTAAAGGAAAAGTTCAATATAATCACAGGAAATCTTATATGGATAACAGAAGAGGAATGGCTAGATGGCCAACTTTCTTGTCTGTTATTTGGCATGATACTAAACGATGATACAAAGGTTTTAAGAAAATAAAAGATGGATGGAGTGGATTTTTAACAGACGACATAAATTGGTACACAATTTTCATGACGTGCAAACCAATTTGATTAATTTGACTGTATAGACGATAAACTTTGCAACAAACAATTGCTTAGGAATAATGATGTGGACAATAATCGTGAATAAATACGGCAAATGTAGAAAAAGTTGCCACAGTCTAGTAGGTAGTGTGTTGGTTTATTAGACAAGAGTCCGTGATTCAGAACCTAGCTCAGAAATAACGAACAAAAACGAAATTTAAAAAAAAATAGGCGACATTCTCACAGCAGTGTTCCGGCAAAATTGCCAAATCTGTCATACACAACTTAAGTCGTGTGAGAAGCGAGGTTTAATTCTAACCAAAAGGTTTTGATGATAAATTAAGTAAGAAAGCAGTTAAAGCGTTGAAGTGTTTTTATCTGGGTTGTATGATGCGGGTGAGAAATTATGTCAGTGCAAAACTAAGTGTGCAATAGGCTTTGAGCGATTATACTAAATATAAAGCATCATGAAAATTTGTGTAATGTTTGAGTAAAATGAAAAGAGAAGGAACGTGACCCATAACAAATAGCACAACGCAGAGCGATGAGTATTGATAGAACAAATTGAAATATTTTGTAGAGGCTTTATGTACACATTTTAAATTAAAGAAACCACTAAGACAGCTTTTAACAAAATTTAAAGTAATTTTTATGAAATATTGAAAATATTATTTGTACCCATTTGAAAAACTATCTAAACCAAATGTTATATACTTCCATTGAGATATCTAAATACAAAATTGGAGCAAGAATTTTACGACTTAGGAGAGAAAAAAAAATTAAGAACATCTACAAGCATAGCTGCCAGATAAATAAATCATCAAATCGTCAAATATTAGAAAAAAATTCGTCATAAAAATCCAAAAATCAAGAAGTTTTATATCACTTTTAGGAAAATATGTTTTAAGAGTTAAAAAATCTATCCCAGTGTTACTTGTTCGTTCTTTAGTCGGACTATTCGTATGTGGAAATCCCTTCGTGCGAAGGAAATACAGAAAAATCATCGCAGGTGTTTGCAAATAACTTAAAAATATAATACTTCACTCCTCCTTATTACTAACAATTGCAAGCAAATACAAAGCTTAAAGTGCCCTTAATGTACTAAAGTGAAGGATTTCCAAAAATCGTCAAAATAAAGGCAAAAAATCGTCATATCGTCAAAATGATATTTTTGGAGTTCAAAATCGTCAAATCGGGCAGCTATGTCTACATGTGTAAATAATTTTAATTGAATATTTGACAAATCATTTGAAAACGAAATATATTGGCAATCCATTGCTTTACTGTTACAAACATCACTATAAACACAATATACCCATAAACACTGTACAGATTATAACAAATCCAACACTATTCAAATCAAAACGAAAAATAGTTTAACAAAGTGCAAAAAAAAGTTGTATCGTAAAAAATTTAATTACGGAAATAATAAAAATTTTAAACAATAATTCATTTGCATTTAAATAAATAAAACCAAAAATTTTTATAAAAAAAATTTAAAATTAATTACAGAATTAGAGAATAATTGCTGAAAATTAAATTTTTGAAAGCAAATTAAAATTTGTATGTGGTTATTTCGATAACATTCCACAAAACAATGTATGAACAATTTTAACGATTATTTTAGAAAATGTTTATTGCTTGATTTCTACGAAAAAAGGGCGTTTATTCAATAGTTTTTAAGTTCCATTTTTATTTTCAGTGCTGTGCCAGTTTGGGTTCATTGACTACAAGTATTGTACAAAAATACACTGATTACAGCAAGTTTGGATACTGGAACTCATTTAACATTTACTGTAGCATATCAACTAACTCTATTTCTGAGCTTTTGAATACTAGCATGGTTAAAATGCCAATTACTAAATCTGTTTTTAAAATTTTTTTACAAAATGTGATTCACTAAATTATTTATCCAATTTAGGTTATCGTACTATAGTAACAATAAGGAATAACCCTCAATACTGTCAAATCAGTCAAATTTGTTTGCATGGATAATTGTATAACAATTAAAGTCATCTGGCCGCATTGGTTTTGTAATATTTTTGATACAATTCTATTATTGGACAATTTTTAGGTGTCTACCATTGGAACTTAAATTTCATTTTTGTGTATATTTATTATAATTTTGGGTAACTTGTGTATAGAGAAAGATTTTTTACCCCGTTTAATATAAAATATGTATATTGGGTGGGCCATCCATCGGTTTAAATTCCATACTTATGTCATTCTATTCCATCACAAAATTCTATATATTATATCTTCACGGAACGTAATGAATCCATTTACGCTTGAGCAACGTTGGGATTTATAGGGCCAACGAGAATCTGCATGATGATGTAGATATAAAAAATAAAAAAAATATTATCATTTCTGAGGAAGCTCATTTTCATCTTGGTATTTACGTTAATAAGCAAAATTTCCGTATCTGGTGCTCAGAAAACCCACACGTGGTCTTACGGAAGCTAATGCACCGATTGCGAGTGACTATTTGGAGCGGCTTGTGCAACATTGGCCTATATTTCTTTGAAAATGAGAAATGCCAGCCATTATGGTCAATGAAGACACCTATCGCACAATGATAACCAATTTTTTGTACCCGCTCTTTATAGCATTGACGTGAACAAAGTTTGATTTCAACAGAGCGGTGCAACTTGCCACATATCTCATGCCACAAGCGATTTATTGCGTGAAAAGTTTGTTGGCCGTTTAATTAGCCGAAATTAAGATGTTAATTGAATGCCAAAAGCTGCAATTTGACACCATTTTTATGTAGGGCGCGGTTAAAGAAAAATTTTAAAATCGGACACAATTGAGCATTTGAAACCCAACTTTCGTAATGCCATTGTCGAGCTACAATCCCGTACACTCGAAAAAGTGCACGAAAATTGGGTCAATCGAATTAGGTATTGTGAGGCCAACCGTGGCAGCCATATAAATGTAATAAAAATCCATTTCCAACCGGAACAGTTGTAGTTCACAGCAAAACAATAAATTTACCAAAATTTCAAACCATTTTTGTTTTATTGCATTTTTAAATTTAAACTTTTAAATCACACATATATTTACCCACATCATGCTCATATTTAAGATATAAAATTCAGTCATGACAAGTACATATGTGGCGTATGAGTTATATTTAATTCCATTAAAAGGTTAGGTTAGAGGACGTGTACTTGTCAATTAAGACAAGTACAGTACCCGAAGGTCGAATTGACCCATTGTACAACGCCCTAGTTTCTCACACCACTTATGTTGTGTGTGTTAATTTTATACATGAGTGGCGGGACCTACAGTTCCATTAAAATTTAAAATTTTTATTTGCGTAATTTTCAGAGTAACTTTACCAGTACATGTAATATGATGCGTATGAGTAATATATTTCAAATTCAATTAAAACGAATGTATACAACATTAATTTGGAATTAATTTCAAATTAAGTTATGATATGCCAATTCTGATGGATTTTTGAAAATTTTTAATTTTTCGAGTTATCCTAACCTAAATACAAACACCACAATTCTAGGCTATGTTCTAGTAGGTGCTTTATAGTCTGTATCTTCCACGCCTTCACAACAACAAAAATAATTTTGGCAAAATATCAAACCCTTTTTGTTTTATTACATTTTTAAATTTAAACCTTTAAATTCCTCACCCTAACAATATTTTTGTAAGAAAACATGTAAAGGTCAAGGAATTAATACAAAACCATGTAATCTAGTTTAATTTTTTTCATCTCAGTGAAAAAATAATAACAAAATACATTACATGTCCCGAATTCTTTTTGATATTTTCAAACAAAAGAAGCTTATATGAATAACTGTTGCGTTGGTTACTGTTTATTTACTTGGTTTTATTAATTACAGTCCGTCAGTTATTTTAAACAGCATGCGACAAAAAAAATTAATTCTTTTAAGAATAAAATATTCAACACAGCTTTTTTGGTGGATGAGTGCGCTAATTATAAGACTATCACTGTATGTATAAAATTAAGGACGACAGTATGTAACCTTATCTGGCTCCTTACAAGCATTTGGTATTTTCTATCTGGTGCCCTTAGATTTCGACTATCTAAAGCCAATGCAGACTCTTAAATCCCGGTAGAACTTTAGTAGGTTTTATTTAACTCTTTTATGAATTTAATTAAAATCTTTAAAAACAAAAAGTACCAGCTTTATTTATAAGGTTAAATACATACATATATATATATTTCCTTTTTCTTAAAAACCTTCAGTAACATTTGCCTAAAAGCTACGTAAGTTGTGTGAACGTCATGTTACTGTGCAAAGTGCAAAATGTCGCCATACTCCTGCCACTTACAACACAATAATTTTGTCTACTGTTACAATTTAAATTAAGTATAAATTTAAACATATTACATACTTAAATGAAATCCGTATTATTTATTCTTATATTTTTCCATAGGTTAGAACAGCTCCAGTAAAAGTTATAAAGAATTGAATTATTTTCTAAATGAATACGAAATTCGTATGATAATTTTAACAATCATATATTTTACATTTACACACTCTAAGAGATTTCAATCCGAAAATTCTACATTGACATTCGTTTTGAAACACTCACATATTAATGCACGTTGAAAAATGGATTAATTTTTGTTCACTACTTGACTGATTGTATGAAAAAAGAAATGATTTGATGCAATAACCATTACGTGTACATAACTGGAGATTCCTGAACTGATTATTGTGCTTTAATGAATATGTTGTCAATATAGGTTTCAGTTAATCCCATTCGCATTTAAACCTCAATTTGAGAAATTATGTGTGAATGTGATTTTGATTGTTTTACTGTAACCGAATTATTTAATGGATAGGCATAGTCAAACATATGAATACAAGTCAAAAAGGTAAAGTTGGTGAATTTTATTTTACAACTACTGTACATATTTTTTTTTTATTTTAAAACCAGAAATATTACAATTACGATTGTTTTTATGCTACTTTAAAATTTCTCAGTAATAATTATATAGTTTTGTGTGGAAGCTTCTTACCCTGCGCCGAAATAAATTTCAATTTACTGTACACAAATTGCACGCATCACGATGTCCTGTCTTTTTATAAGGAAGAAAGAAAGAAAATAAAAGATATATAATGTCACACAATACGGTAATATTACACACATACATAATTGGTGATTACAAGCCTCCAGTCTTTACAACCCAGCTTCCCACACAATCCATGGTGTGTGTTAATTTTATCCATGGGTGGCAGGACTTATAGTTTAAAGTCGACTATGTAAGACAGATTTTTTTGAGAAACATTCCCTAGCAATTTTATTTGGTTTCAGAGTTTTTCTGCCTTTCTTAGAGTTTGCTGGAGCATTTGAATACCAACGTTCAACAAATTACCGCCAGAAATGTGGGAAAAAGTGATAAAGAAAACAGAGGAGAGTCGACAGTCTTTTAAATGATATTCCATTTCTGTAGTACATACATAGTTTAAAGTTCCATTATATAGAAATCAAGGCTTTATGTGTGCTTTATTTGACCCATTTAAAGCCAAACAAAACTAAAAACAAAACAATTAAAAATCACATTCACACATAGTTTATCAAATTGAGGTTTAAATGCGAATGCGATTAACTGAAACCTATATTGCCAACATATTCAGCAAAGACAATAATCAGTTCAGAAATCTCCAATTATGTACACGTAATGCTTATTGCATCAAATAATTTCTTTTTTCATACAATCAGTCAAGTAGTGAGCAAAAATTAATTAATCTTTCAAAGTGCATTAATATGTGAGTGTTTCCAAATGTAAGTCAATGTAGACCTTTCGGATGCAAATCTGTTAGAGTGTGTGAAAATGTAAAAAATATATGATTATGAAAATTATCATACGAATTTCGTATTCATTTAGAAAATAATTCCATTCTTTATAACTTTTACTGTAGCTGTTCTAGCTTGGGGCAAATAAATAATTCTGATGTCCTTTAAATATGTAATGATATGTTTTAATTTATATTTATGGTAACAATAGACAAAATTATAGCGTTGTAAGTGTCAAGTGTTATAATAAGTAGAGCAACATTTTGCACTTTTCACAGCAACATGAGATTTACACATCTTAAGTAGCTTTTAGGTAAATGTTACTGAAGGTTTTTAATCCAAAAAAATAAAAAATATGTGTACGAGTATATATTTGTCCTTATAAATAAAGCTGGTAGTTTTTGTTTTTAAAGATTTTAATGAAATTCATAAAAGAGTTAAAGCAAGATAAAGTGACAGAAATTTTAATATTTATTTATAAAAACTACAAAAGGTCGACCGGGTTTTAAGAGCCTGTAATGGCTTTAGATAGCAAAAGTTGAAATCTAAGGACACCAGATAGAAGATACGAAATTTTTGTAAGGATAAGTTTACATACTGTCGTCCTTAATGTTGTACTACGGTGATAGCCTTATAATTAACACACTCATCCACCAAAATGGTTGTGTTGAATATTTTATTGCTAAAGGATTCGTTTCTTTCTTTTTTTTCTATCGCATGCTATTTAAAATAACTTCGTATGAAAACTCCAACTCCATCGTATGAAAAACAGCCCCACACCATTATTGAGCCTCCACCATCTTTTACCGTTCCTTTATAATATTGCGGTTTAAGGCGTTCATTTTTTGGTCTCCTTACGGTGAAGTTCTTCATGTCTGAAACTTTTTTATATAGAATTTGGATTCATCGGAGAACAATATGCTTCTCCACTGAGCAGGACTTCAACCAATATGGGCCTTTCCAAAAGCTAACCTGGCTCTGCGATTTTTCTGGGAAATAAATGGTTTCTTTGATGATTTCCGAGCATTTAAATCTGCCTCTACAGCTGTAGAGTTGGACCAATTTATCAAATTACTGAAAAAATGGATCAATTTGTTTATAAAAATCTGTTGGAAAACGTAATGCTGCCATACGCAGAAGAGAACATGCCACTGTTTTGGGTTTTCCAACATGACAATGACCCAAATCATGCTTCAAAATTTGTTAAGGGACGGTTGAGTCAATCAAAAGTAAGTGTTCTCGGGTGGCTAGGTTAATCGATAGACCTTAACTCTATTGAAAACCTTTGGAGCATAGTTGACCGCAAAATAAAAAGGGATTTAGGGACAAATAAACACCCCATTTTTAATCGTATCTAGAACACATGGAACAGCATTTCTAAAGATCAAATTAGGAGGCTAATTGATTCAACACCCCGTAGATGTGCTGCCGTCATTAAAAATAAGGGTTACGCTATTGACTATTAATTTAATTTTTAAGTTTTGTTACAGAAGTACGAAAGTTGCTTTAGATTTGACCACTAGAATTTTATGGTTATTTCGTTATTTTGAAAGAAAAGCAATATTTTAAGCAAATTGATTATAATTTTTTTGCATTTACGTTTAGTTTGAATAATGTGTAAAGATAAAAACCAAAAAACATCCAGTTTTAACCTTTTTTGCGGAACATATTAGCTAAAATATCAAAGTGTAATGTCAGTTGCTTTAGTTTTGGCCACCAGTATATATGTATGTGTTAGTACATCTGCTTGCATATTTATCCTGCAATTGCTATTTAGATACTGTGGAGAAAGTTTGTGAAGATTAAATTATAAAATGTGTTCTAAAATAATTCTAAAAAATTTAAAGAATTCATAAATAATGATTTTTGTTTAAAAGATGGTATAATTCTGTTTTAAAATTTTCGGTATTCGGAAATTTGAACAATTCGCAACAGTGAACAACGCCAGTTTTAATTAGTTCACATTAGCGAGCGTGCACTGTATGAGCATAATGTAAGTAAATATAATGGGTGGGTGATTTAAAAGTTTAAATTTAAAAATGCAATAAAACAAAAAAGGTTGGAAATATTTCCAAATTAATTTTTTGTTGTGTTTTGTTTTTGTGTGTTGTTAGTACAATTGTTCCGGTTAGAAATGGATTATTATTTCATTTATATGGCCGTCGCGGTTGGCCTCACAATACCTAATTCGATCGCACCAATTTTCGTGCACTATTTCGAGCGTATATGGTCGTATCTCGCCAATGACATTACGAAAGTTGGTTTTCAAATGTTCAATTGTCTCTTGTTTGTCGTCATAACACTTTTGTTTAACGGCGCCCTGCAGAAAATAGTCCAGTGATGTAAAATCGCAGCTTCTTGGCGGCCAATTAACATCACTATTTCGGTTAGTTAAAGGGTAATCAAAATTTTGGCGCAATAAATCGCTTGTGGTATGAAATGTGTGGCAAGTTGCACCACTCTGTTGAAATCGAACCTAGTTCACGTCAATACGTCAATGGTGCCATAGATGTCTGCATTGACCGCAATGGTTGCGAAGACTTAATTATCAAAGAAATACGAGCCAATGATGTCTCTGTTCCTAAAGCCGCACCAAACAATCACTTGCAATTAATTGCTTGTGGATTTTCTGAGCCCCAAATACAGGAATTTTGGTTATGAAAATGAGCTTCATCCAAAAGGATTAATTTCTTGTCTTTGTTTTTGAAATAAATTTCCAGTAAACCCCAACGTGCTCAAGCGTAAGTCGATTCAATACGTTCAGTGAAGATAATATACTGAATTTTGTAATGGAATAAGTATCAAATGTAAACCGATAGATGGCCCGCCCGATAGATTTTATATTAAACAGGGTGAAAGATCTTTCTCTACATACAAGTTTCCCAAAATTATAATAAATACGCACCAAAATGAAATACAAGTTCTAGTGGCAGACACTTAAAATTTGCCCAATAATACTGTCGTATCAAAAATATTACAAAACCACTGAGGCCATTAGAAGAAAACCTCTACAAATCCTGTACCAATCATCTAATAAGTACAGCTCGTCTCTCAGTCGTTAAAATATAAAGAAATAAGACAACATTATTCAGGAACAATGTTTTTTACGAGTGATGAATTTAATTTCAATCGATTTGACTTTAAATGAAATAACAATGTTTGGCGTCCAAAGAAGCAAGATTTACTGTGCATTGTATTTACATTGAAGGCAATGAAACGTTGAGAAGTAGTATAATGACATACAAAGCTGCCATATAGCATAGTGAGGGTGCGACCTACAGTGTAAAGTCGACTCCGAACGACAGATTTTTGAGAAACTTTTCATTCCAGTTTTCATTTACTCTCAGAATTTTTTTTCAGAAATCTGATGAAAGGAACACGCCGATGTAATATTTTTTCATATTTCATTTTGATGGAGATGTCTGACCTGGGGTTTGAACCATGGCCTCGCATGTAATAAGCCAACAGACTACCTGCTATATCATAGCGATTAGACAAAGAATTTAGAGGGCCAATAAATTGATATTATATAATGGCCGGCATAAAAGTCTGCTTCCAATCCAATACAATTCAATTCAAGTTTATTTAGTAGTATTTAAAATACTTTTTTAACAACAAAATTTTACAAATATTAAATATTATATATAACTATGAGTTTAACTATTAGTATTTTTAACAAAGTTTACAACATTTTTCCTAAAAATATTGATATTTCTCTCATTCTTTAAATAGTTTGGCATTTTATTGTACCAATACAGTCCCTTATAGAACAATGATTTCTGCATTGCACTTGTATCTGCTCGCTGTAGCCTAAAATCGTTCGCATTTCTCAGTCTGTACGGTTGCGCTTCTCCAACATATTTTAGTTGTTCAGTTAGATACTCTGATGCTTCTCCAATTTTCATTTTTTGAATAAAATTCAGCGTGTTCAATTCTAATCGTTTACGCACATTAAGCAATTTCAGTGCATCTAACATCAAAGTAGTTGTTGTAAATCTGTTCAGTTGTAATATAGAACGCATCGCTTTATTCTGTAATTTCTGGAGTCTTGTTAATTGTTGCTCAGTACAGCATGTATATAATATCGTTGATCCATATTCAAAATGCGGCTTCATATATGTTTATCGATGTTAACATTGAGACCCTATTTCTCAGCCGTTTAAAGAAACCTATCTTTTTCCCTATTTTCCTACATATAAATGTTCCTTTAGTTTCAATTCCCTATCAATTATGAAACCTAGATACTTAATACGGTCTACCTTTTCAATTTCCACATTATTTATTCCAAATGGCCTATTAGTGTGCATATTAACTTCCATCAACTTTGTTTTATTCTCATTCAATTTCAATTTGTTTATCCTCAACCATTTATTCACATTATCCATATCCTTTCCAATCCTTTCATAACATTCCTCACATGTTGTACACTCAGTAAAAATGAGAATATCATCCGCATATAAACTATCTCGCATTTCCCTATTACATTCTCAATATCGCTTATGTATATTATGAACAATAAAGCCCCCAAGATCGAACCCTGTGGGATACCAAAATCATTCTCCATATTACTCGATTCAACACTATTTACCTTCGTTATCTGTCTGCGTCTCGTGAGATATGATTTAAACCATTCCAATTCCTTATCCTTAATGCCATAACATGAAAGTTTCCTAAGCAAAATATCCCTATCTATTGTTTCGAAAGCTCTCTTGAAATCCAAAAAAATTGCCAAAACCTTGAGATCATTCCCAATAAATTTCCATCTATTTATCACATAGTTAATTGCCGTCTCCCGCGAATATCTCTTTCTAAAGCCTGACTGATACTTCGATAGTAGGTCATGTCTCTCAAAATATTCCTCCAATTGGTTCTTAGCTATCTTCTCAATAATCTTCTCACATGTTCTCAGGGTATTTATCGGGCGATATTCCTCACATTTAATAGTATTTCTAATTTTCTCAACAGGCGTAACCATCGATTCCTTCCAGTCCTCTGGGAATATTCCAGTTTCAAGCGATCTATTTATAATTCTGAGCAAAATATTACCAACTGTTTTCCAATTGTCCAATAAGATGCCAGTTGATATTCTCCTGTAGTCCCTCTTTTTCCTCATATTCCTACATATATTCTCCAATTCGATCAAAGATACTGCACGAAAATTAAACCTATAGTTTGAGGTCCGTACATTATTCTCATAATTTACATTCTCAATTGAAATACGTATATCCCTAATGCTGCTAATGAAATATTCATTGAATTTCTCAGCAATCTCCATATTCACTGTATATTCCATGCCCTCAAATATCACATTCTTTATCACATTCCCTGGCTTTCCTAATACTAAATTCTTAATCCTATTCCACATCTCCTTCTGATCCCTTGCCGCGTTAATCCTGCTATTTATATACCGGTCTTTCGAATTTACCACTCTAACCTTATATAAGTTCCTCGCTGCGTTATAGTCGCGCCATGCACCATCGCTGTTCTCCATAATGGCCCTTCCGTATTTCATAATTTTCTCCTTCCTTAAGGCCCTGAGTTCGCTATTAAACCATTCATTCCCTTTCTCTCTGTTCATCCTCGATCCAACAGTAAAATATTCCACCGTATTATTCAAAAACTCATCAAATTTGCCCACATACTCATTCAAATCATCCATTTCCTCAAATTCCAACATTAACAATTTTGAGACACAAGTGGAACAAAAAAACTAAAAAATCTTCAAGGTCTGTGAAAAGTGGTTCGAGCTGCATGGGTTGTCATACAATATGCAAGATGTCAGAGACTTCTTGGAAGACTTCCTGGAAGTTTATAATTTATTATTAAAGAGAACAGTTGCCTCCACAAAATATTCAAAAGACTTAAGCCCAACTTAGAATTTTGTCCATCTTTAACAAATTCACGCCGGCGCGTACCACCTGTGGCCCGCACCAAACTGTAATTGATAAAGTTATTAGACGTTACGTACTACCAAGTATTTAGAACTTTAACACTTCAGATGTCGAAAAAATACCTGAGAGTCACGTTCTCTTAGAAGCGTTTATTTTTAATAACAATTATAATTAATAATATCTTATAAATATACCCGTAGGTAACAGGCGTCAATTAAATCGCCGGCGTTAACCTTTTAATGGATTTGTTCTATTTACGTGACCATGAAATTCGTTTGCTGTTTGACTTAAAAGTGTCTTGTATTGTTAAATTACGTTATTGTAATTTCTTCACTCTATACATCGCTTAAGTACACACACACCCCCCCCATAGAATATTTAACTGCCCTTAAATCAATGAAAATATTATTTTATTCTTTATAGATAATGGAACTGATATTATGGATTACGTGGCCAATTGTCAAACTTTTCATTGATATTTTAGTGTAAGTAATTGAACAATTGGTGGATATGAACCACCCCGAACTTCAGATGAAACCGGTTAGTGTTACGTTCGACACCATGTCCAGCTCTACAAACCTTCTGTCGCCCAACAACCGATGACGTCTGTTTTGAAGTGCACAGCACTCACACAATTGATGTTGCACCAATTCCGTCTCTTCAAGACCCTGGCAGTTTCTCCAGTAATCCTGGGGGAGCAGACCGAGATCTGGGGAAGCAGCGTTCAGTTGGAATTCCTGTTAGAGTGCGAAACGTTCTCTTGTCGAACTCAAGTATTTCCTTGGTTTTTCTGCAGTCCACTGCGGGTCACAACAGGGTTTGAACTTCGACAACCAGGCATGCTGGACCACCTACGGTTTGTTGAATCATGGAATTCATGCTTTTTCCAATTAGAAAAAGTATTCTTGTAGGAGTGCATATAAAGGGTCCGCCAAATAACTTTATTTTTTAAAATGCTTTTAAAAAAATCTACTGCGTATTTCCTCAAATTTTTTTTTTATTTAAAAGTACAATCCTTACGGTTAATAATGGAAAATAATTTCATTCAAATGGCTGCCTCGGCTGACCATGCAGTAGCCTACACCAGAAGATGCCGATTTTGGCAAAAAATCATCTTTTCAGATAAAGCTCATTTTAATCTTGGTGGGTATGTAAACAAGCAAAATTGTCGCATTTGGGGCACAGAAACCCCGCACGCATACATTGAAAAGCCGACGTACCCAAAACGAGTCACTGTTTGGTGCGCATTTTGGTCCAGAGGCATAATAGGGCCATTTTTCTTCGAAAATGAGCAAGGAGTGGCCGTTACAGTCAAAGGCGATCGCTATCGGGCCATGTTGAAGGAATTTTTCTTCACAAAAATTGAAGAGGAGGATATTGACAACATTTGTTTTCAACAGGACAGAGCTACGTGCCACACAGCCGAAGCTACACTCGATGTTTTGCGCCCTGTTTTTGAAGATCGCATTATCAGCCGCAGAGCTGATGTCATTTGGCAACCTCGGAGCAGCGAATTGACACCGTGGGGTGCTGTCAAAGATAAGTGTTACGCCGACAAGCCAGAGACAATTGACGCTTTAAAGGACAATATTCGTGAAGCCATTGGTGAAATACAGCTGCACACAATCGATAATGTGCTTAAAAATTGGACCGATCGTGTAGGCTACTGCATGGCCAGCCGAGGCAGCCATTTGAATGAAATTATTTTCCATTATTAACCGGAAGGATTGTACTTTAAAATAAAAAAAGGGATTTGAGAAAATCTTCAGTAGCTTTTTTTAAAGCATTTTCAAAAAAAAAGTTATTTGGCGGACCCTTTATATTCCTCTATTGTCTCTTCCTCAGACATCTCTGATCCCTGGCGTGCCAGTACGACCGACCGCCTCCGTCTGAAATACGCAGAAAATCCCTGAGTATATCAAATATTTCTAACATTTAAGATTGAAATAGTACTGAGGTTTACCTATATAGCGCTTTTTACAAACTTGACTTCTTTCAGTTTTTATTCTCAACAATGGAGATCCATTTTAAGATGCATAAGGGTGAGATCGATGGTGATCTGAGGCAAGTCTTAAAAAGTTATTAGAAAATTATGAAAATTCAAGATTTAAAGAATTAGTGTTTTGTTCAAGATGCGTAGTCTAGATCAGTTGACTTGTACTTACTTACTTATTTGGCCATTAACAACCCGATTAACGTATTTCGCAATACATCCTTCCAGGTGTCTCTACTTCATGCGTGCCTATGCCAGTTGGTCACACCAATCGATGGCAAGCCTTCTTCGATTTGGTCCTTCCTCTTTGCCGACTTCATCAATGCAGCTCCCTGCATCAAATACCCATGTCACCGGAGCATCCTCCTCCATTCTAACGACATGGCCGAGCCACCACAGCCGCTGGATATTAATACGCTGCACAACGTCTATGTCGTTGAGGAGCTCATACAGCTCACTATTGGATCGGATACGGAAATCATCGCCAACTCGCAGTGGACCGAAGATCTTACGTAGGACTTTTCCCTCGAAGAGTCTCAAGGCTGCTGCATCAGTGCTTAATAGTATCCATGCCTGTGCGCCATAAAGATGCACGGGTAGGATGAGCGTCTTGTAAATTATTAGTTTTGTAGTACGAGAGAGGTATTTGCTACTCAATTGCCTAGTGCTGCCATAGTAGCACCTGTTGGCAAGAGTGATCCAGTGCTTGATCTCCAGTTTGACATCATTTTTGGTGGTAATGGCGTACACAATATAAATAAATTCCTTGACTGTATCAATCTGTAAATCGATACGCCGCACGTCTCTACTTGCCAATAACATATACTTTGTTTTGCCCCCATTTACTGGCAGACCCATCTTAGTAGACAGGCAGCAGTAACATCTCGCTTGGTACGCCCTATAATGTCAATGTCGTCAGCATACGCAAGCAACTGGAAACTTAAAAAAAAATAGTGCCATTGCGATGTACTCTCGCCTTTCGCAGAATACTCTCCATGACGAAGTTGAAGAGGTCGCATGATAAGTGGTCGCCTTGTCTGAAACCACGCGCGGTATCAAAAGGTTCGGAGAGGTCCATTCCTACATTGACGGATCTGCAAGAATTGCTCAATGTCATTCTGCATAGCTTTATCAGCTTCACAGGTATACCGAGCTCACACATTGCGGCAAAAACACGATCCCTATCCACGATCCACTATCGAAGGCTGCCTTATAGTCGACAAAAAGATGGTGTGTGTCGAATTGCTTTTTGGGTTTTTTTTCCAGGATTTGGCGTAGTGTGAAGATCTGGTCGATGGTGGATTTGCCAGGTCTGAAGCCGCACTGAAATTTTGAATAAACAATGGAAAATTTAGGTAACTTTTATATATAAATGTTTAAAAGATAAGCAACAAAATTTAATTTTCAATTGAATGACAACAGAATAACAACAAAAATATTGAATTGAAGTCGCCGTGGTGTAGTAGGTAGTGTGTTGGCTTACTATTCGTAAAGCCCGGGTTCGTATCCCAGGTCAGACATCAAAAATGAAATATGAAAAAAAAAAAAAATATTTCTTCGGCGACTTCCTCTCAGCAGATTTCTGGCAAAAACTCTGAGAGTAAAATAAACTGCCATGAAAAAGTTTCTCAAAATTCTGTCGTTCGGAGTCGACGTTAAACTGTAGGTCCCGCCACTCACGTATAAAATTAACGCACACAACATGAGTGGTGTGAGAAGCTAGGCCGTAATCCTGACTGAAGGGTTGTAATGGCCAATTATGTATGTATGTATGTGAAGCCGCACTGATAAGGTCCAATCAGTGTTTTGACGAGGGGCTTCAGCCGTTCACACAATACGCCTGTAAGAACCTTATATGCGAAAGCAAGAAGGCTTATACCCCTGTAGTTGGGTCTCCCTTTTTCATGTTTTGTTTTCAAATTATGAAAAGTTTAAATTAAATAAAAATATTGTATACACAAATACTTGTCTATCTGGAGTAACCATCGTATTTAATTGCTTAAGTATTTCGATTGGTATTTTATTTTCATTTACGGTCTTTTGACATCAACCAACACTGTCATTATTTACAGAATATTCAAAGTATTCATAAATTTTACAGGAAAAGTTCAAACAGTTTACAAATATTATTTTTTAAAGACCTTCAAACAACACATTCCTTTACGAATTCCTTATAAAGCCAGCCAGAAGATAATTTGCTCCATGGCAATTTGCCAAACACAGGCAGTTATTTTTTAATACCACAAAAAAATTCTCATAAAATTTAATACTGAGTTTGCATAGGGTTTTTAATAACCAAATAAAACAGGTGTTGACCCTTAAATTTAAAACCCAATGTTTATATGAAATGCTTACTAAAAAGAAAAATTAAAAAACTGGGCTACAAAGAAATTAAACCAAAGTGTTAAGCTAATTTAAATGTAAAGGAAAGAGGTTTTGTTGGGATGAATGTAATTAACTACACATTTTTATATTTAATTTTCTTATTCACAAAAAAATTTATTTTTTAATTAAAAATTTGTTAGACATATTTAGGAAACTGAAATGGTGGCTCATGGTTTCAGATGTTTTTAGTTGTCATCCTATGACGATTTATATTGATTTAATTAAAGTCAAAACTTAGGTAAACATTTCTTTTAACTACTTTAACTTCATGTACTCTTTATGCTTTCCTATATAAAAGCGACAAAAAATCGATAATTTTTAATATATTTAAGTTTTAACGGTATAATGAGTGTAGATCAACAATTTTTAATAAATTTTATTTAAAAATTCGATTTATATGCGTATTTAACATACTTTAATTATTTATACAACGGCCTTTAACTACCTTTTTAACTTACTTTAAATACTTATTTAACGTACTTTAAATACTCTTTTAACGTACTTTAAGTACTTATTTAACGTACTTTAAATACTTATTTAACGTACTTTAAAAACTTATTTAACATACTTTAACTACTTATTTAATGTACTTTAAATACTTATTTAACATACTTTAAATACTTATTTAACGTACTTTAACTCTTATTTAACGTACTTTAAATACTTATTTAACATACTTTAAATATTTATTTAACTTACTTTAAATATGTACAGCGACTTACTTGGTATAACCCCTTAGCAAAATTCTGTTCATAAAATAGCTTTTGACGTGCCTTGTACTCAATATAAAAAACGAGAATAAGAAAAAGAAAAAGTATTAACGAATGATAAATAGTAAGAAAACCGATAGCTATAAAAAATATAAGTCAATAAAATTTGATTTGCTTTTATTGCCATACTACATACATATGTATATACCTAGTGGGTCATTACAGTCCTTCAGTCAGAATTACGACTTAGATTCTCACACCACTTACATATGTTGCGTGTTTTAATTTTATAAACGAGTGGCGACGCACAGTGGTCCAAATGCTCAATCTAGCCGGACAAAAAGTATAATTCGCTTTTGCAAAGCCGTACCGACATGAAACTTGGTACGTTTATAGGTTTCATCAATATAAACAATTAGAGAGAAAAAAATCAAATGTATATGTGTGTGTATGAGTGTGTGTATGGATGTAAATTTTGTCTTTTTGAAGCCTAAAGACGACAAAACGACTGAACCGATTTTCCTAAAATTTTCACATCGTATTTCTTTACGTGTGTATGGAATTATAGGCTAATTTTTATTCAAAAGTTTTAAATGGGTGAAGTGCCTACCTTAAGAATTAAGTATTAAAAGTCTTATATCATGGAAACTGCAACAGCTAGAATCTTCGGATTCAGCATGGACAACTTTGATATCCACATAATTTTTGGGAAAATGGTTGAACTAGCTACAGTGGGCGTGTTACCTCCCATATAAATAAAATATTAAAATTTGTATATCTGTGAAAATTATAACAGTCAAAATCCCCAAATCATGTGTGATGAAATTTAGTGTCGATATTAATATTTTGGTTAACAATAGGCGGACTAGCAATAGTAGGCGTAGCACCTTCCATATCACATGGATACTAAAACTTGAATATCTGGGAACACCTAATTTTATTTATATTGTAATGAGAGTAGCAAAGCTCGCTGGGTATAGCTAGTCTCTATATATATTATAACTTAAATTGAAAGAAGAATCTTTAGAAAGAATTATTTCAAATTATTTTTTGAATTTTTAATTGTTTTTATTATTTTTTCACGACAATTTCACCCGCACTGTCAAATGTCACTTGAGATATTAATTTTTTAGCAAAGACGCAATTACTTGTATTTGAAGCAATATATCAATGCTAGTGTAGATGTTTAAAGAAAAAAAATATGCCGTTATGTACTTGAGATACATGTCAACATATAACCATACAGAAAATTTACTTTTTAAATATTTTAAAAATGACTTTTGTCCGGCTAGATTGGGGTTTTGGACCACAGTGTGTCGTTTGAAATCGACTTTAAAATATAAGTGCCACCACTCACAGATAAAAATGAACATACACAACATTAGTGCTATGCGAAGCTAGGTGGCAATTCTGACTAAATGGTTTTAGTTACCAATTAAGTTATGTAAGTTAGTTTAAACAAATTCTTGCCCTGGATAACGTAGTTTAACATTGATGGAGTTTCAAAATATTATTTTTTCTATCCGCTTTTCAGGTGTCTTTCCTTACATAACATAATTGGTCATTACATCCCTTCAGTCAGGATTACAACCTAGTTTCCTTAAAAATATTTATTATTTACACTTGACAATTGAGTCAAATCTTAAGTAAATATTCGAATTTATCAAATTGTTTATTTATTCAAATTATTACGACGAACGAAGTAATAAGTTGTGAGAATTCTTTAAATCACTTTATCACAATATTATTTAAATCTTTATTAACCATTCCAAAAACACCAAAATAAACTGAAGAACGTTATATTCATAATCAAAAAACTGTCAATATTTCGTGTTGTTTATATAAATCGCTTGATTAATCAGAACACCGAAAAGAAAACACAAAGTATTTGGGTATAAAATTAAAACGCCAACGGCAAAATTTATCTAGTTTATAATAAGAATTCATTTATCCGTTATTTATTAACAACTTAATATGGAAGAGCCAGTCCACAAGTAACATAAAGTTTAATAAAGTGGCACTAAACTTAAACTAATAAGTTGTCCCAACAAAAAACAAAAAGGGAATCAAAAAACAAACAAAACCAAAAGCAACAAAAAACAAAAATACTCAAAAATCGAAATACGCACCAAATAGTGGATCCTCCCACGCAAAGGTCAATAAAATAATAAGTCCACCAAACGGAAAATGTGTACAGTGGGTTCGTATATAAATAATCGAAGAATGTTTTTGTTAAACCTTGATTAGGAAAATGTTTCATTTATTCTGTTATTATTTATTTATTTATTTATTTTATTTATTAATTAGAACACAATTACAAATTATATACATACATAATTAGTCATTACAACCCTTCAGTCAGCATTACGACCTAGTTTCTCACATCACTTATGTTGTGTGTGTTAATTTTATCATGAATTGTGGGACCACCTGCAATTTGAAGTCGACTCCGAACAACAGATTTTTGAGAAACTTTTCATGGCAATTTATTTACTCTCAGAGTTTTTGCCAGAAATCTGCTGAGAGGAAGTCGCCGAAGAAATAATTTTTGTATTTTGTTTTGATGTCTGGCCTGGGCTTGAACCCTGGCTTTACGTCTAATAAGACAACACACTACCTACTAGACTGCGACTTATGAAATTATATATTCAATTATATACGAGCTGAGTAACTTCGAACATATTCTCGGCTTAGTGTAACAGACCTGAGTCTCTGGTGGGAATCGAACTCACGGCCCTAACGCTAGTAGTCTACTACCCACTATGCTACCAGGCCACCCTATTCCACATGTTAATTTGCCATTGTAATACAATTTAAAAACTTTTTTAATCAAATTTCATCAAAACTCGACCATATTAAAGTTATTTACCAATGCTTCACTGTACTTTATAATATAAATATGACACCAACGGCCAAGTTAAATTAAACTCCTTCATTTCTTCATGAAATCTGCGCATATTTTTATTATTTCGTTGGTTTGTATGAGTTAGTGTTTCGGGAGCAACTTCGCCATGATATTCAGTACATCCATCCTCTTAAAAGAGTCCGTACAAATCTTCACTGATGGCTTCAAATTTAACGGAACTATTTTCGGAATCGATTGGAATAGCCCAGCCTATAAGCCTGCCAAATAACTACAGCGTCTTTCAGACGAAAGTGCCGGTGATATCTACAGGCGATATATCTTTAGGCGAGATGTCCAGGCTGCTTTTTAAGGCAGTGAATTCTAACATTGAACAAGAACAAGAAGTCGCCGTAGTCTAGTAGGTAATGTGTTGGCTTATTAGACGTAAAGCCAGGGTTCAAACTACAGGCCAGACATCAAACAAAATACAAAAAGTATTTCCTCGGCGACAGATTTTTTGGCAAAAACTCTGAGAGTAAATAAAATTGCCATGAAAAGTTTCTTAAAAATTTGTCATTCGGAATCGACTTGAAACTTTAGGTCCCGCCACTCATGTATCAAAATTAAGGGCACACAACATAAGTGGTGTGAGAAACTAGGTTGTAATCCTGACTAAACGGTTGTAATGAACAATTATGTATGTATGTATTACTTAGAAATAATATTTGCCCACAATAATGTTTTTTTGTACAGCATTTGTGCAATCTTTGGTGAACCCACTGTTGCTTCTGATGTGTCAATATATGAGAGCATTGACGCGTTTTAGCGGAAGCGGATAAATAAATAAAATTAAAATTTTCATACACTAATAAAAACCAAATACCAGAGGACAAATAATGTCGAGAAAGCAAACAAAACAAAAAGCAAAAAAGAAAAGGAAACAGAATAATATGACTGTGATGCAACAGCATGGTGTAGTATTTCTAATGGAAAACGTTTTGTGAGCAGACACTGGTTACTGGTTCTTAACAATAACGTTGCCTGGGGAAAGCGACCTCATGGCGTTTGAAAATCTGAAACTCATTTTGCAGTGCTGTTACATATTTTTTGGGTTGACTAAAAAGGGTTGATTAAAAATTAAATATCAAATTATAAAACAATTTGATTTCATGCTTCAAACACAACATGTACCATTAGAAGTTTTTTGTTTGTAAATTTTCACAGGGTTTAATAACATAATGTTAAAATAAAATAACGGTGTTATACATTTTTTGCATTCTTTACATATTTTATAATAAAAAAATATTGCCCTGGTGCCAGCAGATAATTTGAATCTACTTCCAATTGGCTGGCCAATGTAAACTGGCTTTTGCCTGAACTTTATCGAATAAGGATAATCAGTAAGCCAAAAAATAACAAGTATACATAACGTATTTAGCTACCAAAAACGGGTTTTCTTTTTCTGAAACGCAAGAAAATATTTTTGAAGTGAGCAAGTAGGCTAAGCTATTATTTGTATCTGTTTTCTTATTTGGAATCTACGAACTCATTTTCTAAACGTTTTTAAAAGAGTAAAAACGTAACATTATTTAAACATTTTTTTACTATGGAAGTAAATCAAATTCTAGTCAAAACATTTAGTTGTTATTTCTTTTTAAATCTTTAAAAAGTAACACAAGTTATTGTTACTCAAAATTTTTAGCCCAGAGTATTATTCAGTACCGTCCAAAACTCTTCTTGCACGAACTCTAACAATATATTTCAGTTTAATTTATTTGTTTATTTCTTTACTCACAGTAAGTGATGTAAAAAAAAACTCTGCAAAACGAGACCAGTGTGTCTTATTTAAGACAATAGAAGATAATGAAAAAATGAAAGTAAAAGAAATAAACAAAGACTTAAGATTTATATTTTCTATTTTCACTTGCAAACTACAAAACCAAAGTTGTAGAAGGCGATTAAGTTCCGCTGTATGTGTTCGTTGCTATTTTTGCAAATGTTAGCAAAAATAGTTACGAAGTGTAAAGGAAATATTTTTTGGCTACCACCATCGGACACTAGCAGATTGGGAATATTTTACTTTAAATTAAACTTTAAAGAAAAGAAGTAGAGCCCTAGTATGTACATGCTGCTATAGCGTGTATTCATTATTAAAAACATTAAATTTCAAACTAAACCGATGTAAAACTTTTATACACTAACTTTAGAGAAAGATTAGATTAGTAGATGTGGAGGTTCCTTTATTTACATTTTTGGTATAAATATTAAATTTGTTTTAAAAAATAATTTAAATTAACCGAATTTGGTAAATAAAAAGAAGCCATAAAATCTGACATGTATCGCTGGTCAAGAGTTTGAAAATCCTTCCATATTGCATCAAATGATACTAATAATATCAATAAATATACAGTGGACAGCAAAAGTCTGAGTACCCCAATTGTATGAATATTAAATAACAGTATCTAAAAGTAATTGATTTTTTTTATATTTATTATATTAATTAATTTCCATTTTATTAAAGAGCAAAAAAAAATTTAAGGTTTTTCACAAACCATAAGAAAAATATGGAATAGTTTCTGGTGGTTTCCTATTTATGCACCGCAAAGGTTTAGGTAACCCCAAGAAGAGCTCACACTAAATTAAAAATTCAAAGGCTCAATGTATTAAAATGCCATCCATTTGGCATTAAATGTACCAGTTTCGTTTAACGTTATCTGTTGATATTTGCAGTCATGCTCTCATAAGCAAGTTTACTGTTTTACTGTTATACTATTTAAATAATAACTACGGTAATTTTTGTCCGAATTGATCAAACGAAGTGTCAATCGCTTCACAAGATAATGCACTTTCAGAATGTCATCACTTATTTCATATTTTTTAATAAAATTTTGCAACTGTGAACTAGCAAACTTTCGGAATGTCATCACTTATTTTATATTTTTTAATTAAATAGAAATAGCTAAACTTGAAAGAATAGCTAAACTTGAAAAAATTTAAAAAAATCGTATTTTCCAAGTTTACCCGATTAAAACTCATAACATGTAAGCTTGAACCATATGTTTATGTACATCATTTTAAAGGCTCATCATAGATTAAAAAATATTTGGGTAATCAATAATTTTGTGTTAAAAGATCAAAAATACCGTTTTTGTCAAATAAAACAAGTTTGAGTTTTACTCAACAAAACTCACAACTTACACTATGTCATTAGCTGGTAGAATTTTGACTGTTGCACCGTGCTATTTACAAAATAAGGCATATTGGTATACAAAATCTGCGTCTGATATTATTTTCTTATTTTACCATCTATTTTTTGCATTGTTCCAACATTTTTTTCATTGCTCTTCATTAAGTTTGATTTCTTAATATGGCGGAACAAGAAGAAATCACCATTACATCCATTAAAATTTATTATTCGTTGCGGTTTACAAGTTGGTGGCATTATCATTCCTTATTTCTTTCGAAAATAATTTTTGTTCAAAAAATATAACAACGATATGTGATACAGCCAAATTTGCCATACAGCGTACTTAACAATCCATTTATTGCTAAATCAATTTAGTGGAAACTTTCATTCCAGAAGTGGTCGTTCGTGTGATTTAACGTGTCTGCATTACTTTTATTGGATTGTGTTACGTCGTTGTTTGTCGACATAAAGACAAGCTAATAACTCTTGGCATTGGAAGTCAATTGACGATATATGGTCCATAGACGGCATGCGGCCTGATTTACCCGAAAAGGTAGTTAAAAATTGGACTGATCAAGTGGATTTCCATGTTAGAACTGATATACATTGATTTAAGTGTTTTGATGGATTTTTTACGGATCTGATAAAAAATACTAGGCTGATATGATTTAATTTGTGTTGGATCTTTTCTAAGGATAGAACCATAACTGTTTTGGGATTTTCCCATGAGCGTAATATGTTGTAGTAGTAGTATAAATATAAATAAGGATCAAACTTACTAGGCGTAAAGCCAGGGTTCAAATCTCAAGTCAGACATCAAAACGAAATACAGAAAATATTTCTTCGGCGTTTTCCTCTCAGCAGATTTCTGGCAAAAACTCTGAGTAAATAAAAATTGCCATGAACAGTTACTCAAAAAATCTGTCGTTCAGAGTCGACTTTAAGCTGTAGGTCCCGCTACTCATGTATAAAATTAACACACACAACATAAGTGATGTGAGAAACTAGGTCGTAATCCTGACTGAAGGGTTAAAGTGACCAATTACATATGTGTGTATGTATATATACAGACTGACGTTTCAGCATTCAATTTCCGTTACATTTTCAGTTTTTGTTTGTCAAATCTAAAATATATTCATATATTTTAAGCTTTTTTCGAATTTGATTTTGAGAATTACGTATTATTTCATATTCCATGACCTAAAAAAACAAAAATCTTACAAAGTAGGCTACACCATTCACTATACATTCGATATATATATATATTTTGCCAATTAAACATTACCTTAACTTCTTCATACACTCGCACGTGTACAGAATTTTAAGTTTTAAATTTTCTTTAAGTCCTCACCGATTTTGTCCATAAAAATTAACTTTTCTGACATAATATTGTCCATATTGTTACCATGAAATATCCTTTAAAATGAATACTTGCATGTACGTTTGCATGCATTTGGTCATTTAAAATTCAAAATACACTCCACGGGTGGAAATTTGATCACCAAAATGAAAATCAATTCTAACGAAATTGCAAAAAAAAAATACAATTCGAGTGCAGAGGATATTTGAAGTTCAGAGAGACATTTGAATTCCACTGACAATATTTTAGTTCTTAAGAAAACTTCTATACGTTTGTCTTTTTTCAACAGATATTTGTATGTATATTATTGTAAGAAAAAATATAGCGTGGGCCATCTATCGATTTGAATGTGAACCATCTGTTATTTTGAATCTGGCAATACTTATGTCATTCTATCCTGTCACAAAATTCAGTATATGATCTGCACTGAACGTATTGAATCGATTTATGCTTGAGTAACGTTTGGATTTATTGGATCCAACGAGAAACTACACGATGACGTCGATTTTGCCAAAAAATCATCTTTTCAGATGAAGCTCATTTTCATCTTAGGGGTACTTTAATCAGCAAAATTGCCTTATTTGGGGCTCAGAAAACCCACAGAAGCCAATGCACTCTTTACAAGTGACTATTTGGTGCGCCTTGGGGAGACGAACTGTTCTTTCAGTGGAGACACCTATCGCACCATGGTAACCGAGTTTTTTGTACCCGCTCTTCATGGTATTGATGAGAAGGATGTTTGGTTTCGAAAGGATTGTGCAACATGCCACAATCGATTTATTGTGACAAACTTTTGATGGCCGTTTAATTAGCCGAAATTATGATGTCAATTGACCTCAAATAAGCTGCGACTTGATACCGTTGGACTATAGTCTGTGGGGCGCCGTTAATGAAAAGTGTTATGCCGACAAACCAGAAACAATTGAGCATTTAAAGGTCAACATTCGTTATGCTATTGCCTAGATACGACCCCATGCAGTCGAAAAAGTGCACGAAAATTGGTCCGATGGAATGAGGTACTGAGAGGCCAGGTGCAAAAACTATTCTTCTTAACAAAAAAAAATAAATTTGGCAAAATTTCAATAAGTTTACCTTTTATTGCATTTTTAAATTTAAACTTTTAAATTTCCCAATCTATACAATAGAAAATAATTTCACCTGTGATGAGCAATGAAAGAAAAAAAAATTATTAGTTACCCAAAAGGAAAAAAATGGGCTGCTATACCTTAAAGAATATGCTATTAAATACTATAATAAATAAATATAATAAAACAACGTTTTAATATATTGGGCCTTTGAATTTTAAATTTACTCAGAGTTCTTCTTGGGGTTATCTACACTTTTCCGCTGCAAATTCATGACATATTTGGGGTATCTACACTTTTGCTGTCCACTGTATGTTGCCTATTTCAAGTCCCTTAACATTTGTTAAACTAAAAACGATTTTCATCTTTGAATACATTTATTCTCTATCTGAAAACATTTGATGAAAATTTAACCCTTTTCTTAATTTGCCTTGATTGCACATGAATTCCATAACCATTGTTGTGTAGCTTTTACGGTTGTATCAAGAAACAATTGAAGTACCATACCAACATATAAGAAAATGTTTCTTCTTTAAAGTTCAGCCAGTGAAATGTAGAGATTCTTCCTGATTATTATGTAAAACACAACAAATGTGTACACGAGTACCCAAAGCGAAATATCAACTATTCATTCCACCACTGTATGGGAACTAAATAAGCTAACAATACCACTTAAACTGTCAGCAATAAGCAACTGTCTAAGTTTCGTTGAGAACTCCTCCCTCAAAAGTACTAAAGTAACAAGAGTAGATAAATATTTTACACAACTTTAATGTACATGTTCTATTTGGTTAAATATGTACAGCTATGTTCAAGTAAATAGCATTTTTCTTGAATACAAGGAAGATATTATTTTAACATTGAAAATTATTGAAATATTTAAGTACAGCGTGTAGATGTAAAACGAGGTACGGCAGAGTTCGATGTATGTAAATGACAAGATCGATTCTTTTTTAGTCTATCTAGGGGTCTACCTATGAACAGATTATACCTCTCACTGACAAATGCCACCATTGTCTTCCGTTATAAGCAATAGGATATATCTATCAATTCACAACGTGATCTGCTATGAAGTAGCTACAAGGTATACACAAACTCTTTAATCAAAACTAAATCCATTTGTAATCCTTTGCACTATTACAAAAGTATATATCAGGTCTTTCATTAGCGTTTCCTATATTTAAATTTAAATAAAAGAAATTAGGTGTGAGATATCACCTATTTTTTTGGTTGAGAGACCTATTGATATGTAGCATATAACACGAAATCTCAGGGTAAGTAAATTGTCAAATTTTCCATGACTCTGAAATCAGGTTGAGTTTGCAGTAGCCATAATAGTTAGTAGTGCGTTGGCTTATTAGACAAGAAGCCCCGGTTCAGGTCAGACATCTGAAATAAAACGAAATATAAACAAATATTCCTTTGGCGACTTCCTTTCAGCAGATTTCTGGCAAAAAATCTGAGAGTGTAAATAGAATTGCCATGAAAAAGATGTTCAAAAATCTGTCTTTCGGTATCGACTTTAAACTGTAGATCCCCGCCACTTATGTATAAATATAGCACACATTTTTTTTATTTATTTATGTCTATGGATAGTAGTTCCTTACAGACTAAATTTAAATTTACAAACAATATATACATATAATTAATATTTATTGATTTAAGTACAATATAATTTTTCTCTTTAAAGAATAATTGCTTTCAGAAAGATCAATTAAATGATAAAGATTATTAAACTTTAAATATATTTGACGAAAAGAGTCGTTGTTGGCATAGACTGAGCAGTGAAATTGTAAAGTTAATAATTTAAAATTACGAGAAGGTCTAATTGGAACATTAAAATTAATTTTACGTAACAAATAACCAGAATGGACATCTCCACGTATTAAACCAAGAAGCAAAGAGACACTTAGCCATATTCTTCAACTTTTCTGTGTAGGCAGCTTTATAAGAGCGAGTCTACTTTCATACGAAGGGAGAACAAACGGGTTCCATCCAAGTCCTCTCAAGCAAAATAACAGAAAGCGCTTCTGTACAGATTCAATTAAGTTAACGTAAATAAGAAAATGTGGATCCCATATAATAGATCCATACTCAAGAATAGGGCGCACCAAAGATATATATGTATATTTTTTTTGTTACGTAGGGATCAGTAAATTCCTTTGACCAGCGCTTTATAAATCCAAAAACACCATTTGCTTTGTTCACCATCATTGATATATGTTCAGAAAACGTAAGCTTATGATCTAACAAGATTCCCAGATCAGTTATATTTAAAACCTTTTCCAAAATTTTGTCTTTAAAATGATAAGAGGTATCAAGTTTAAATGAACAATGAAATGATATATGTTTGCATTTATTAAAGTTCAACTCCAACAAGTTGACTTCACACCGTTAACAAAAATAATCAATATCCTTTTGAAGAGTTGATTGACCAGATATGCTACATAACATGTGTGGTGTGAGAAGCTAGGTTGTAAACCTGACTGAAGGGTTGTAATGTATGAATGTATTTATGTTTGACCGTTGGGTTATATTAGGACATCTCATTATTCTGATGACCAAATTACATGCCCTCTAATCGCTCGTGCAGAATATTCAATTTGCCATGAGCTGTGTGGCACGAAGCGAAGAGCTGTTGTCATGTCTTTGATATCCCGGTCATCCAATTTAAGCTAAAATAAGTTGCAAATTATCTACATGTAGTGCTCGCCGCTGACTTAAGTCTTTTTCAAAGAAATATGCTTTCATGACCCCCACCTATCCACAATTCACACCAAAAAGTGGTAATTCGCTAATTTTGTAGATAAATTGTATAATATTTAGTTTAAACAAAATATGGAATAGCAGTGATGTTTAATAGATAGTTTGAAGATTGTATTTTATTCAGCTTATTGTAGGGTTGACATTTAAGTATGGTAATAGTATGGTTACTGGATTACCAAATACTCTCTGATAAATTTTTACATCCGTAAATAGGAAACAGTTTAATTTGTTTCCCGACACATTATTTTGTGAATGCCACTCCAATAAAACTGGTTTTCTTTTGGAGTAAACCAATTAGTTACCCAATTTTGATAGTTTTTCAATTAATTTAAATTGATGAATTTGTTGACGATAATGATCGGTTTTAATGGTTTTACCAGGCTTTAGGAACTCGTGGGACACCACACAATTCTGGTCACTGCTAACACACAGCGTATTAATACGGTCAAATCGCTTTGGTTCTGCAGCCGAAGTTGACAGTTGTCCCTGATAAGCCCATGGTTACCTCCGTTTAGGAAAATAAATCCATTTTTAATTGCCACTGTTTTTCTATCATGTCTTTGTAGTAATATTTCACAAGTGTTTGTTGCACCCATTTTCCAGTAATTTCGTTTAATTGTTTTTATAAATAATGGACATATTTTTACGAACAAAGGTCATCGATTTTTAACAAAAAAACATTAAAACAATCTCTAAAAAATTTCAAGACATTATTTTTCTTGAGTGCAGTTGTCTTGTTCTGTGTTATAATTAAGCCACAGGCTAAATATGAAACACTAATGGATAACGTTGTGCATCCAACTACTGCAATTAATGTAGAAAATGAATAATTAATACAATGTTATGTAATGTAAAGAATGCCATTTTGACATCGGCAGATCTTAACATAAATACATCTTAAATTCTAAATTCATATAAAATTAAATTTTTTTTCTTTAAAAACGTTCACTTTGGTTTAATAAATGAATGTTTTTCTTAAAAACTACTTAAGTAAGGCTACTCCAGCACTTTAAAAGTAGTTTCATATAAATTGTTTTATTTACATGAAAAATATTTTAGAAATTAAAAAATATTAATAAATTTATATACATATAATTATTTGATAGCTGCTAGAATCAGTTATTCACTGACTCAAATAATTATCTGTACACCATGCTATTGCCGTGATATGAAATTAACGTTTTTTTTTTTTTGTGAAATTGAAACACCATTATTACAGCTTGCCATTGAAGTTGGGTTTAGTTAAAGGTAACTTTAGCTAAAGTAAACTTTAAAGTCAGCCTTAACTTCTTTTCGTTATTACAACCTAATGATAAAATAAAGTTAACTGTATTAAAATAATGGCAGTGCCGGAGCAATGTCGATAACACTTAAACAAGTATTTGTTAAACGCAGTGGCAACGACGGGCTTCGTTTATTTAAACTTAAACTTAGCTTTAAAAGTTGCCGGTAGGATGATCCTCCCTTTAGCTTAACTCTCACTTCTAGTAAAAGAAATTATCTGCCCATTAAAATCCTCCCTTTAGTTAACGGTAAGTTGTAATTCTGGACCTAAGTGTTAATGGGAAAGTAAGAAACATTTTATTCAAAATTATTGATAATTTCTGGCTACACATTTATTCTATCTTTCATGTAATTTGTGGATACCACGCCGTTAAGGCCTAAGGATAAAAGTACTTCTCAGCCAATGTACAGTACAGTATGTACCCGCTGAGACCACAAGAACTCCATTACCATATGTTCGCTTGCAGTAGGAATATTTTCAAGAGACCGACCGGAACGTTAATGCAAAGAAGGTCCGTAAAATTTTTATGATTTTCTGAATGATCGACACATTGGATGCTCTTTCTCAACTGAAGAGTATTTGAAGTTGTCTTGATTCTTTACTATTACCTTCCAAATTTTTGTAATAAGTTCACATAATTACAATTCATCTTGTACAAGGTACGGTGAGCTAGATTGCTC
Organism: Sarcophaga variegata; assembly: GCA_932273835.1. NCBI lineage: Eukaryota > Metazoa > Arthropoda > Insecta > Diptera > Sarcophagidae > Sarcophaga > Sarcophaga variegata. Next base: position 83,763,961 of record OW026358.1, on the reverse strand, counting down.
TCTTCTTAATTCTACTATGAGGCGCGGTTACTTCAATATTCTAAACATCGTTTTCCATTGGTAAGAAGAATATATCATCATATACTCATATATCATCATACTCATACATCATCGTCATATTCATACATCACTGTATAGAATCTTGTCTCATAGTATCTAAGTAACTTTCAAAACAGCATAGAGGCACTGGTGCTGAAATTTTTGCAAGCATTTTGGAAGAGGTCTGGATGGCAATTGCAGGATTGTTCAGGCGAATATATTTGCTGCATGGTTTTCATTAAATTGTTCTCTATTCTTATAATGAAAGTTCTCACGTAATTTTCGTGGACAGTCAGGTGACACTGAGGACGATAAGATCGATCTAGTGGTTCGCGTCGTTAATGATTATATAAGAGTCTTCGGATCGGATTGAATTAGTTTCTGTTCAGTTCTGGGACTTAGTAATATGATTGGGAGAAGAAAACTGTTGCTCTTGTTAGATGAGGTCCTCATTCGATGAAGAAACTGTTAATTATGAATGGATTTGGGAAAAGGAGAAAATAGATTGGGCTGTTCTATGGGTAGAAACTCTCGGCCGTCTATTGACCTTGGTTCACAGCTGCAACTGAACAAGTAGGAGATTGTAGTTTCAGTTCGCTGACGGTGATCTGTTGTCGGTAGTTCGCAGCTGATGCTTAACAAGTAGGAGATTGTGGTTTCAGGTCACTGACGGTGATCCGGGACAAATTTCAGTCGGATATTAGAAGGGTATGTGGATATGATGAGGATTTAAAGACGATTCTTTAGCGTTTGGTAGAAGAGGAAATTCTCACTCAAGAGAAAATTCTTTGAAGGTTTTAATTCCATCGGGAGATATATTCAGGTGGTCCTGTAGTTTATTACACTGACTAAGGGATATGCGTCTATTTTCGTGTATCTGATCCTTCCGTTGGTCTGTTTATTTTCACTCTCTCTATCCCACTAGTTTTTTTTTCTTTTTTCTTTTTGCCTTTTTTATGATGAACTTGGTCCCCACAACCTTTGGTTGTTTTGTTTCTATTAACTTGATTTATGTATGTACGAAAATCACTGTTGGTGTAGCGTTGGGTATAATTTTAAACTTATTTCGTCTATGGATGAAAGAAAGGGAAATTTACTCTGAAATGATATTAAATTTACCAAACATAAAGAATTGGTTCAACCATTTCTATGTTCACACAATTTATCTTTGGCTCCTTAAGCCATATTTTGAGAGCACAAACAAAAACGAACTGAAATACTCTATATACATACGGGACCTTTTAATATTTTATAGCATACACGAAGAAAATAGTCAGTGGGTGAAGGATTTTTTGCTTTTTGAATGAAAGGATTGTTGTGGGACAACACGAGCAATATTGTTTCGCCACATGTTGCACGTATGTATAACTGGAAGATAATTTCTCAAATGATTCGATTGGTAATGCCATCATTGAAATAAAAAAAGAAAAAAATCAGTCAAATATGATAATGCAGACATAACATTGGGAAAGAATGAATCCTCCCTCAGTAGACTGTAGTATGAAATGAGAAAAAAAATATAAAAACTGGTTGCTGTTTTGCTAGCAATTATTGCTTGCTCAATTTCAGCTGCATTATTCAGTATTGAGAAAAAGGAAAACAAAATATTTCAAAAGCAAAACAAATAAATAAAAAAATAAAGTGAAAACAAAGACGGCTTAAATAAATGTTATGTTGTCATTGAATAAACGGTCTTTTAACCACAGTTATATTTTAAAAGTCACAGAGGGAAACATTCGAAAGTGAATTGAATATGAATTGAATATCATTTCTACGAAATTATAAACAAAATAAAATCAATAAAGTATGCTTCCTACACCATTGTATACATATTTCTTTAAGCGGTTAGAGGAATAAAGTATACGTTCTTATTGAAAAACTCTTTCATTCCAAGATCTCATAAAGATTTGTACGGAAAATTCTATTTATTTTAGCAGTATCCATAGGCAGATAAGGTTAGGTTACGCGGATCGACCTTCCGTTTACTTGAAAGACCTAGGATCGCAGTTATTCCCTACATAAGAATCCCTAAAACCAGACATGAGAAGATGCAGGGATCTTCATAATCCACAATGAGAATAGTGCTCGCGAGATGCACATCTCTTAGTGACATATTGTTGCGTTATGGAAAAGACATGCATCATGGTGCACCGGGAACGAGAAGAACGAAACTTTTCTAATGGAAAACCCTTTAATTCCTGGGTAAGGTGTCCTTAGATGCCAAATATTTTGGGAGTAATACTGGATAGTAAACTGAGGATAGTAAACAGAGGCAAACTATCTGGCAATGATACTGGTTAGTAAACTGATATACAGAACGTTTTAAGAAGGATCAAATATGCTCTATTACAGTAGACTAGTATTTAGTGTGTTGGTTTATTAGACGTGAGGCCTCGGTTCAAACCCCAGAAAGGACATCTCCAACTAAACGAAAAATGAAAAATATTTCTGCTTTCTCAAAAATCTGTCGTTCGGGATCGACTTCAAACTGTAAATTCCGCCACTCATGTACAAAATTAACACACACAATAGATGTGGTGTAAGAAGCTAGGTCGTAATCGTGACTAAAGGGTTGTGATGACCAGTTATGTATGTGAACTGAAATGGAGGACTCGCGTAAAGAACGTTTTAAGTATGGTCAAATATGCCTCAATGATATGTAGCAGGCTTACAGGAAAATCTTGGGGGTATAACAGACTTCAATGTAGACCATAGTGATAATAATGGAGGCATTGCATGTGCGAACTTTAAAACTGTTAATGTTAGTTAGCGTAACTGAAAGTTAGTCAAATGGAAAATTCAATAGGGTTATTGGATCCAGGGTCGAAGGAGCTGACAGTTGCTCCTTTCTTAATTGTCCCCTGGGCAGAATCAGCCAACTCAATTATTTTGGAAAGTACTTTACACCTTGATTAAATAATAGGAGTGAGTAAAGAACAACGTCGCAGTAGTCTAGTAGGTAATTTTTTGGCTTATTGGACGTGACGGTCAAACATCTCCAAGAAAACAATATACGAAAAAATATGTCTTCGGTGACTTCCTCTCAGCAAATATCTGGAAAAAACTCTGAGAATAAATAAAATTGCCATAAAAAAGTTTCTCAAGAATATGTCGTTCGGAGTCGACTTTAATCTGTAGGTCCCCCGTTACTCATGGATAAAATTAACACACACAACAAAAGTAGTGTGAGAAGCTAGGTCGTAATGCTGATTGAAGGGTTGTAGAGACCAATTATTTATTTATATATGTATGTTTCAGACATCAAAAAAGGGTTCACCATAAATGTTGTAATATGTATCATTAAAACTGTTGTAGTGATCCAGCTGATAAATTTTTTGCAAAGATATTAATTTTATAAAGTAACTCGTGGGCTATTGAAAACAAAAATTAAACCTTAAAATTCAAGCCCAAAATTAAATGTCATGAAGAAGAAAATAAACTGCCACTACTGACCCCAAGGTATTAGTACTTGGCAAAAGTGTATATATGCACATACAGTGGTGGCCACGAATTTAAGACACGACATATGACTGACTTAGTTGTGATAATATTTACAATCCTGTAATATCAAATTTGATATTCTTTATTCTTCTATGTACCCTGTAATATTAAGAAAAAGTACCATTATTTTATTTTGTTTCTTTTTACATTTTGTTGCTTTTTGATCATATTAGTTTTAAAACGTTTATTTCAAACAGGCCACGAATTTAAGACATTTCAGAAATATCTGGTTATTAAGTGATTTTTTAGTGATTTTTGAAGCTAAACGTTGAGCAACAAATGTTTTATATTATTTTATGTTGGAATACATAGAAATATTTAATTATAAATGGCCAGCGGTACTTGGAATACCGATGCCGAGCGAAAACTGATCCAACAACTAAAATTTGATGGAAAAATAATAATGGAGATATCCAAGCTGCTTAAATGTTCTAGATGCAAGATTTACAACGCGCTGGAACACATCAAGCAATATGGTACCACCAAAAATGTCAAACAGCAACCTAGAGCCCGAAAAACTACGCCCTAGAGTAGCTGCTAACAATCTTTTCACGAGCTCAAGTAAAATAAAAAATAAAATTGCATTGGATTTTGGTACTGATATTTCGTCTAGGGCAATAAGAAGATGTCTAAATGAGAAAAACTTGCGTGGGTGTATTGCACAACGTAAACCACTTGTGTCAAAAAAATATGAAATCCCGACTACCATTTTGTCTTGATCTATATAATATGTAAATAAAAATTCTTAACCAAATATAGGTAGCAAAATATTACTAATTTTTCTTCATAATATTACTAAAATCTTAAGAAAAATATCATTGACCTAAAATTTTTTTGATAAGATGTAAAAATTATCACAAATGTATAAGTAAAATGTCGTGTCTTAAATTCGTGGCCACCACTGTATGTGCTCATATGTGTACCGAGAAAAAATTTTTTTTAAAGAATTCTGGCATATTTTGTGGTTTTGTAAATTTAAACAAGAGACAACAAAACTTTTTAATTTTAATCTTTATTGTTTCACCACAAAAATTTTAACATTAAGCAATTTGCAATTTCAAGAGAAATATTATTTTAATTTTTTTTTTAACTTTTTATAACAAACCCAATTTTAACAATTTCGTATAAATAATGTTACTTCATGTTACGTTTGTATGTTCGCAGTTGTATGTTTTCGATGGTCAGAATAATAAAATCGTGCATAGGCATTTAACAATAAAAGTTTCAATGTTTTTATGAGTAAATATGAAATGTATGGCGATAACAGTTTTTGAAATGAGTATTTAAAGGTTTTGCAGTTTTTTCAATAAAAAAATAAAATTAAAAAGAAATATTAAAACAATGTATCGAGCAGATTTCTAGCAAAAACTCTCAGAGTAAAATATATTTGCCATTAAAAAGTTTCTTAAAAATCTGTCGTTTGCAGTCGACTTTTAATTGTAGGTCTCGCCATTCTTGTATCAAATTAACGCACACAAC